>OY856412.1:713253914-713968914 GCA_963693085.1 Alisma plantago-aquatica | reverse complement strand
AATGTAAACCGTTGATCTTCACTGTCATACTATAACTAGGCTACATACAAATTTTGAACCCATTTGGATGAGTGTAAGTCAATCATCCAAGGGAAACAAAATCAACGCGCGAAACTAATTTGAAATGCATAATTTTTGCGGTCTTCATAACATGAGCTATACATATCCAAATGTGCTCAAATTTTGCGTATGAGTTGCTCACGAGATGTTTAAGAAGATCAACGGATTAGATTTTCAAAAAAAATATTGCATCATGGAAAACTACTTGAGTGTATTCTGCTCCGGATACACTCGAGTGTATTCTAGCATGACTCTCTCTCTCTCTCTCTGTATATATATATATATATATATATATATATATATATATATATATATGTGTGTGTGTGTGTGTGTGTGTGCGTGTGCGCGCGCGCGTTGTGTGTGTGTGTGTGTAAAATTCATTTCATGTATGCAAAATGAAAAGACGTGGATTTGGCATCACTTTTGGCAATATACAATACAAATTGGTATAATTTTCTAGTATTATCCAATTGACTTCCGTCATTATGCAATGTCGGTTTTGGTGTCAGTTTTTGGCATTATATAGTTGATTCTGGCGTGCCAAGCAGTCTATGCGGTTTCCACAATGTTTGTCGGCGTATCTCAAGACGCACTAAAACTTGTAGCGACATGCAAACGGTTTGGTAGTATCAAAAATGTCAGAAAATATAAAAATCAATATAAATTGGTAACGTATCTGACTTTTTTGTGTCCAAATTTTTTTTTGTTATAGTCATTGTCGTCATTGTTGTATCTTGAGAAGATAGTCGTTCATTACTATTGTACCAACACTAAGTATTGAGCAAGTTGAAAGTACTCTTAAAGACAATATAGTTTGTATGCCTTAACAGTTCCTTTTCTTATCTCGCGGCTTTTATCCTCGCGGCTTTTATCCAGATTGAACAACTGGATATACCCTTGCAAATGTGTATAGTTAGGAAATTGATACCTACAAAAACATGCCTTCGCCTTCATAAGTTTATTCTAGGAGCTGTATGTTGTGACTCTATTATTCAAAAAATATCTCGTACTTGTTTAAGGTGATAGAGACGACAGCATTTTCGTTATGAACTATAACACACAATATCGTAATGGCTTTAGAAATAGAAGAAAATGGTGTACACATATAAGATGAAAATAAAGAAGAAGTAGAACAGACAAATGTTTGTTTGGCTGTCAACTGATCGACAATCCCGATCACCAGATAATGGAAGCCCAAGAGAGTCTGCTGACTGCTCAATCACCAATCCCTAAACGGTTTTTCAAATCAAAACAACTGTGATTAGTTTAACAAAGGAAACCCATAACACAAGGCACAAGGATCAGTAGTTGCACGGAAAGAAAGAAACATAATTAATAAGTCTTCTCCAAGGAGCGGGAAGACATTAATCAGGGGAACCGTCAAGGTAGGACTGCACATCCCAAGGGACACAGACAGAGAGTGAGGGAGTAGAGACACAACACAAACACAAAAGCCGACCTTTGGTCAATCCCCACGTACGGTTGCACTATAATTTCATAAAAACCCTAAGCTGCAAGGCTGTAGCTAGTGGTTTGTTTACTAATTACCATGATTATAAACTGTCGACCCTAGATTTCAGTAAAAGCATTATTAAACTACGCACCAAAGCTTGTGCGTACCCTCATTCGCCGCAACAACAACTACTACAAAAAGGAAACAGTAAATCACCGCACCGGTTTCACCATTGACTTTTCGTTCTGTGTGTGTGTGTGTTTCGATACTCTCACCCCCACCACCGTACAACCGGCGCTGTTAAAATACATGTAAGCTATGAATTGTATATGTATATATCCTTTCCAATTAATTAATTTAGTTGGTCATCAGTTGCTCAATACCATGCATGCAGTGCAAGTTCAGATCTCAATGCATGGGGGTTGGTTCTTGTGTTTGTTAATTGATCGGTAATTAAACAAATCACAGAACAGACCTGGTTGTTGGAGGTTGCAAAAGATTTATTGCCTAGACTTAGAGATTTAATAACCCCTAAAAGAAAATCTTTGGATAAGTTTATGTATATACTTATTGGTATAAGGTGATTTAAAGCTGTGCACTGCCATACTTGGTGGCACAAAGTATGGCGGTATCAACGGTAGATGTTTATTGTAGATCGTGTTTACTGGCCACACATGCATAATCAAATCTAGCTATTAGTATAATAAAACTCGATCGTTGAGGTCTGCATGTACACTACCTGTATGTATACGTCCGGCCACGACACCGGCGGCACACGAGGCGCAAGCAAAGGCATGTTGGAAGCTCTGGGATCACGCGCCACACGGGCGACCTTGACTTCTTTTCACGGGTAGCTGGTCTTGGTCCTGCACTGTGCTGGCAAGATGTTGCATACTCTGAAATTAATAATTTATCTTTGTTTTGTATCTTCTTTCTGTTAGATATATGGCAGCAGGTGTAGCAGCCATGTAGATGGCATGAGTTAAGCATAATGTAGTGCAGTAAGTACATGTGAGAAAAATAGTTTTGTCTCTAGTGTCAATGACAAATAAGTTTTATCTCATATTGCTCACTCTTAGAACTTTTGTGATCCTTATATATAGGATCACATGGGACACTAGTATCCAAGGGTCCTTGAAGGGAGGTATGCTCACCTCCTTGGTGGGTGAGGTTACCACATCACAACGCAGCGCGCCATGCCACGCCTGGCCGGGCACGGGCTCAGGCTCAGGCTCGGGCTTGTGGAGAATGTCTTCTGTCTCTAGGATACAACTAAGTAATTAATTACTCGTATAATTAATTGTTTCATTCCTATTCAAATTTATTAATCCTAACTTGAAAGTGTATCTTTTGTTGTCTAGGATACAACTAAGTAATTAATTACTCGTATAATTAATTGTTTCTTTCCTATTCAGATTTATTAATCCTAACTGGAAAGTGTCTCTTTTACAAATTTTTCCGCAATATGTACAAGAGTAACCGAGTGTTTGTGTCTTGAGGGAATAGGAATCAAGGACGTGCGTAGCTATATATATGTCTCCGATCTTTAGGGTTAAATACACAATTACAAACTTCATACGTTTCACGTGTGTTTTGAGAACCCTAATCCAGAAAGCGACAGCCTTCGTTCCCGAGCCATTTCATGGAGTTCTTCTCCTGTGTGAAGCGCGACTTCCTCCTTCCCTTTAGCGAAACACAACTGTCAGGCGGAGGTTCATGCGGTTGATGTGTTGCACTAGTGGTGCTGCAACGAGATGACGTCAAGCGCGAGCGAGACGTGTCAGTTCCAGGTTTGTGCCGGATCGAGTCTGGAAAACGGTGCCTATCCGCGAAGATTGTCGGGTACTGATTTCTTTAAGTATCATGTTCGTTTCTCAACGAACGATCTGGTTTGCGAATTCTAACTCCTTATATTTTATTCTCCTACTCTATTTGATCTTCGTTTCTTATTTGGATCTTCCTGGATTTATTAATAAAATTGCACCTGCTGTTGTTGCATGTAATGACATTAATAATATTAACAACAGTTTTAAAGAAATCATCTTTAATGTCGTTAATTAACAATGGTCGGTCAGGGTAGTTCGGGAAATAAAATTGATACCAGTAGTATGCCTGAAAATTTACTGGTACCAACTTCGCCCGTAGGCAGAGTCGGATGTAAATTTGGTTGAATATTGTCGGTTTTGATCAGTACTTAGAAGAGACTGAACCTAAATCTGATGATATGATTCCTGACAATGAAAATATAATTACTAATTAGAAGAAGGGTGACAAAACGTTGCCGCGGTTTGATTCTGTTTGGCTTAAATAACAAACGGTATGACTCTTACTCAAAACCTCATGTCACTACATCCAAAGTTTTGTGGGAATCATTAATTAATAATTTTAGTATTGAAAATCAAGGTGTTGAAAAATATTGTGTATCTAAATTTCGTTTGTTTCATATGGTAGAGGGTAAGTCTGTTTCTAATCAAACACATGATCTACAACTCCTAGTTCATGAACTCTCAGATGCTAAGATGGTATTTCCTGAGAAGTTTGTTATTATGTCTATCATTGAAAAGTTTCCTAAGTCATGAGAATCGTTTGGTATGTCTCTGAAGCACCGCAAAGGGACACATACAATCGAAGAACTAATGATGGATATTAATATACAAGAAGAACACTTAAAGGAGAAAACGGTCAAGGTGCCTACTGATGCAAACCCTACTATTAATTTTACTTCTGCTAAAACCACCAAAGATAAGAAATCTAAGAATACACATAAACCTAAGGAAAAGATCCAGAAGAAATAGAAGAACAAACCTTGTTGGACCTGTGGACAAGTTGGCCACTAGAACAAGGATTGTCCTTCTAATAAGGCAAAGAAAGCTACCACATCTGCAACTGAGGAGGTTGTGGTCAACATGATGACTACATCATTGAACCTCAATGATGGGTACGTGTCTATTAAACTTGAAATCCTTTCTATTTTTGAACCACTTTATTGGATAATTGACATTAGGGCTAATGTACATGTATGTGCTGATAAATCTATATTTGTGTCTTACCAAGCCTCTCGAGGTCGGTCCATGACTTTGGGCAATTCCAGCTCTACAGAAGTCAAAGGTGAAGGATGGGTGGAGTTGAAGTTCCCTTTGGGGAAGGTGCTGACTCTTCACATGGTCAGACATGTTCCAACCATTCGACGCAATATCCTTAGTGGTGTAATTTTAGTTAGGGAAGGTTATAGAGTAGCTTGCAAATGTAATAAGGCTATTATCACACGCCTTCGTAATTCTTTTATCTTTTGGCAAGGGGTACTTATGTGATGTGGAGAATTTATTTAAGATTTATGTTGAACCTGTTTCAAATTCCATTTTAAATTTGAATGTTTATAGTTCTGTTTGCATGAATCTTGTTTCATCTGATGTTTGGCATTCACATTTGGGACATGTTAATGTTGCCTCAATGAAGCATATGATGAATCTAAATTTAATCCCTAAATCTGAAATTAGCAATGATAAATGTGAAATCTATGTGCAAGTTAAATTGCCTAGGAAGCCCTTTCATTATGTGAATAAGAATTCGGAAATTTTGGATTTAGTGCATATAAATATCTGTGAATTTAATAGTGTTTCTATGAGGGATCAAAAGCATTATTTTATAACTTTTATTGACGATGTGAGTAGATACGACTATGTCTTTTTACTTAGAAGTAAAGATGAGGCATTGGATAAATATAAAATTTATAAGAAAGAAGCTGAAACTCAAACCAGTAAAGTACTTAAGCGATTAAGGTTTGATAGGGGAGGAGAGTATACCTTGAACTTGTTTTTGGAATTTTTCCAATTACACGGTATAGTTCATGAGGTCACTGCTCCTTATTCACCACAATCAAATGGGATAGCTGAACGTAAAAACCAAACCTTAATAGATATGGTAAATACCTTACTCGAAACATCTGGATTGCCCAACTTTATGTGGGGGGAAGCTTTGAATACAACTTGCCATATTCTGAATAGAGTTCCCCATAAACATTGAGAGAGTAGTCTGTTTGAGTTGTGGAGAGAGAGGAAACTGAGTCTTAAATATCTTCGAGTGTGGGGGTACCTTGCTAAGGTACTTGTCCATGAACACAAAAGGAAGAAATTGGGACCGAAAATGGTTGATGTCATATTCTTGGGGTATGTAGAGACAAGCTATGCTTACAGATTCTTGATTATAAAATCAGATATCTCTGGCATTGAGTTCAATACAATTGTGGAATTACGTGATGCAACTGTAACATCCCTGACCTGGGTTATGAGATAACCCTAGGTGTTTTGCCTAATTATGTAATTAAGATACTTGTAATTATCTTTTGCCATGTAATTAAAGCTCTTGAGGAACATATGTTTACATTTCTGTCCTTTTTTTAAACAATGTTTTAGTATTGTTTTGTAATACAGGGACCTATGTGCAATTTACCCAGTTAGAGGGGTTAACTTGCAATTTATACATGTTGATATGTTCCTTTAGGGGTGAGACATCATAAGAGTGAATATGATGAAGTGTGATTGATTCCCCAAGCTTGGGCACTGAGATGCAGCTTGTGGGGCAATCCATGTGCCTAAACCCTAATTTTGGTGTAAAGTGCAATTTACCCAAAATGTGGGGTGTAACTTGTAAAATACACTTTCTAATATATATTTTATGACTTTTGACATCATTTAGAGTAATAATGATGAAGGGGGCACTTCATTTGAATAAACATATAATAAGGAACACCTTTGTAATTAAATCACCAAGTTGTAAGTAAAGAGACCTTTATGTATATGTGTACCTTAGTGAAAGGTTGACCTTCTTTGCCTTTAATTCTTGGTCTTAGAAGAATTTTTACCTTAGATATGAGGAGGAGGGACATGCCTAAAAGAAAGGAAGGATCTAGTTGAGAAAAGGAGAAGTAAGTTGTTCTTATGTTGGAAATGACCCCAAAGTATATATATACACCTTTCCTTTGTTTGCAAAGGAACGTTTCCTTTCTTCCTTCACTTATCACCTTGCTTGGACCAACTAAGGCAGAGCTATGGAGTAGAGGAGGACGACCAAGGAAAATCTAGGTAAGCTTGGGTCATCATCTTGCTCGAATTCATGGAGGAAAGTGGATTACAAGGTTGGTTTCATGGTTAACTTACTTAGTTCTTTCTTCCTAGCCGATCTTTCCCAACTTTTTCTTGGAGAAACACCCTTGGACGACCTGTGGAGCTCAAGACGCCATTAAAGGCTTGAAGCTTGGAAGCTTGGAGCTCAAGGAATGACCTTAAGGCGGGTTTTATAACTCTAAACCTCTTGCTTTCTTATACATATACTTGTTCTTGAATGTAGTGGTTAGTTCTTCTTCTTCCCCATCTTTCCTTGCTTTCTTGCAAGCGAATCCATGAAGTAACCGACCTGTCCCAAGGTTGAAGATGATGGGCGTGAATCCCTAGGTAACTTTACCAAACGACCTTGGACCATTTGGTCTAAACGGTTTGCAAACTGATTGAAATCAAACGGTCTCAAGACCGTTTGATCTCAAACGGTCTTGCAAGACCGTTTAGATTCAAACGGTCTCCAAGACCGTTTGGAAGGGTTGACCAAGTGAAGACCATTTAGAGGTATGTTGTATACATGTTGAATTAATCAATTACAAAGATTCATGATCTAATTGCAAACCAATCATAAGTTGAAGGCACTTCAACCTTCAAAACCCTAATCGGGTTCAATTGGTGTTTCCAATGACCAATTTTGGTGAACTTTGGGTTGAAGGGCCCAAACGGTCTCAAGACCATTTGGGGGTTCACTCAAACGGTCTCAAGACCGTTTGGTGACAATCTAAAACTATTTGAATGTCTAGGGTTAAGGATTTTTGATGAAATGATGGTCCAATCACAATAGATTAATGAATTGAATAAAAGTGCTGATTTTAGACCTAATTAGGGTTCAACCCTTATCCAATCGATTTAGATTTTGATCAAACTTTGGGCAAACGGTCTCAGGACCGTTTGGAGGGTGTCCAAACGATCTTAAGACCGTTTGGGCCAAGTTTGGGCCCAATTGGATGTCAATTGATGGGTTCAACCTCAATTAGAATCATGTTGATGAGCATTGATGGTTGACCGATTGCAAACCCTAATTGAGTTGGATTCAACCCTAATTGGCTTTCAATTGAGGGTCAATTTGGTGTCCAATTGATTAAGGCTAACCCTAATTGACTCAATTTATAAGTGGTTATCAAGGGTATGGCCAATTGAAGGCTTCAACATAGAAAACCCCAATCGATTATAACCTTTGATACACCCTTGAGGTCCATGCGGTTTTGAGCCCATTTGGACCAAACGGTCTCAAGACCGTTTGGGGCCAAATGGTCTCAAAACCGTTTGGGCTCAAACGATCTCAAGGTCGTTTGGTCCAATCGATCTCAAGATCATTTCAACTCAAACGGTTTCAAGGTGATTTTGTTCAAACGGTTTGGAAGTCAACTCTGATCAAACGGTCAACAAGATCAAACGGTCTTGAAGGTGACCATGTCCAAACAGTTTGAAAGTCAACCTAGCCAAACGGTCAACACATCCAAACGGTCTCAGGACCGTTTGGAGGTTGAAAGTGTGAAACTGTTTGGGGACTTTAGGGTTCTGATTGTTTAGTACTTTGAAGGTTTAAATAGTTCAATGGTGATTCAATTCAAACCCTAATGATACCTAAAGACAATAAGGGGCTAAGTGATTAAAAGATTGAACCATGTGATGATTAATGGTGTTCATTACCAATGTGCCCTTGAAGGGTTCAAGTAGATGACACCTTTGTTTAATCAAACCCTAATGACATGATAGTGGTGACTTAGTTTATGTTAATCAATGAGGACTTGGCCTAACCTAATCTAGAGTGATGTAATCATCATTTATTAGTAAGAGGAGAGAGAAGGTACCATTTATGGTTGAAACTCAAGTAAAATACCTCCAATGCATATGAATGTGCATGATTAGGGTATGATCTACCTATGTGAGATCATGAAAACCTTAATTATGATAATTAATTAATCTTAACCTAATTGGAAGGCATTAATGATGATGTATCTCATACATGGTGATGCTATGAGCTCAATTCACTATGAAGTGGATATTAAACCCTAAATTCTAGGATAATAACATGTAATGTAAATAATAAACCCTAATTTAGGGTGACTTGATAAATGAAGTAATTCAGGGTTATGTCTTGGGTATGAAACCCTAATTACAAGTTGTAATATGAGGAATCCTTATGCTTTGTGAGTTAAGAGGTTCAATAACCCTAGGATGATGTAATTAAATACAAACCCTAGAAACCAATGGTGATATGCTGATTCTTAGCACGCCCGTGCTAAGGAGCACGCCCATGGTAGTTTGCTCTTGCACGACCGTGCAAGGGAGCACGGTCGTGGTGTACTATAAAGACATTGATATGTTTTAATATTGTGTTAATACTATTATATATGCATACCTTCAACTATATTAATCATGCAGATGGTAAGCAGGAAGTAATCATAGCCAGGTAAAGGTTATGATATCATATTCATTGAAAGCATGTTATTAGCTTTATGAATAATGCCATACTATGTTGCCTAGTTCAAGTGGCATCATATGAGATTGATAGGCTGTAAGAGCCATGAGTAACATCAAGGTCATGCTGATTAAATGACTTATGATGAGATGATTAAGAATTAATATCCATTTGATAACTGATGTGAGTTAAAATTGATACATTTAGTATTCTTTTTTTGTAGCAGTGCTTTAACAATTTAAATGTTTGGAAACATGTTTGATGTTAAAAGAATACTAGAATGTACCTAACCAATCAAGTATAATCATATCATGTGGATCCATGATCATAGATCCATCATTGTCAGAAGCTAAATGATGGTGAAATAGGTTTTCCTAAGGGAACTCCTGGATCACATACTTTTGAGTATGTGGGGGAATATGGATGTGAATATCCTTACATCCTAGTGTAGGAATTGATGTAGATGTACCTTAATCTATCAATACTTCACTATATATATATATATATATATATATATATATATATATATATATATATATATATATATATATATATATATATATATATATATATATTCCGGGGTGATGTATCACAAATCTCCTGAGGAAATCTTTAAATACCACATTGATGAGAGATAAACAAGAGATCTTTCGATGACGAAGAGAGTACAAAATGCCACTGTGACTCTAATAGCGAAGTGCCAGAATACCCTGGTAAGCTATCTTAAGCAGAGACACGAGATGTCCTACATGTTGATCCTCATACTGACTGAGGAAGATGAGGTCATAAGAATCCGGCTCTTTTGATGACCTAGTATGATACTGATGCGACTTAATAGTGATCGGTTGGAGTATGAGCGGTATACCTCATCTCCGCAGGGCATAATAATGTTTGTAAAACATAATCAGCCGCGTAGTATATTTGCTAGGGTTGAACTACGAGACACAATGATTGATGTTACACTGTTCATTCTAGAATACATGTTCTTCTTGTTCTTTAAATGAAGTTGCTTTACATAATATCCAAATCTACTGTTTAGTAACTTAGATTACTTGCTCATGTATTACTCATATGATATAACAAAGCTTCTGGCGGAGAGTTATAACTCTCGCTGGGACAATTATTCAGATTGTCTCACTCCGTAGGTTTCAACTTTTTAGGTGGACGTCGAGGACGGAGAAACCAATCTGAGGGTGAGCAGTACCAGGAGCAGCAACACCAGGGGCAGCAGTGAGTCTCAGGTGGAGATCCTGGCTGTCCAGTCCTTTAGTTAGATAGTCTTATGTCGTCTCTGTACTCTCAGGTCCTTGGAGTTTGTTGATCTGAGATTCTGGTTTTTAACCTTGAGATTTTGTATCTTGTTGTATATAATCACTCAAGAAGTGATTTATCAGAGATGTAAACTGTTTATGTTGCTTTTATGAAAGAAGTTTCATGTTTTCAAGATCTTGTCTCGAAAAGTTTTAATTTTTCGTAATTTTTCGTATTCCGCTGTTAATCGAATGCTTCCGCTGAGTTTATATCGTGTTTTGGAGATCGGATCCCACAGCAACATTCTTTGAGGATGTATTTCCTATGAAAACTGGTGTTCCCAATGAAGTATCTCAAGAAGATTCATTTACCACAGGTTCCATTCCCGAGCATGTGGAAAGGATGAAAAATGTGGGGGACGACTCAGAACAAGCTATTTATGAATCTGATGATTCTGAAAAAATAGTTGAACCAAGGAGAAGTAAATGGCCTAGGACATCCAAGGACTTTGGAAGTGAGTTTCTCACTTACAATGTTGAGGATGACCCTATCACTTTCAAACAAGCTATGGAATTTCCAGAAGCTAAGTTTTGGAAAGAAGTTGTTAATGATGAAATTCAATCAATTCTCTCGAATGGAACATGGGAATTGGTGGATTTGCCTCCTGGTTGTTCTGCAGTTGGTTGCAAATGGATTTTTAAGAAGAAACTTAATGCAGACGGGACAATCAATAAGTATAAGGCTAGGTTAGTTTCTAAGGGTTACACACAAAGGGAAGTAATAGATTATTTTGATACATATTCACTGGTTTCCCATATGACCACAATCCGAGTGCTTATAGCATTGACTTCCATTTATAATCTCTATATCCATCAGATGGATGTGAAGACTGCGTTCTTACACGGTGATCTTTAGGAAAAGATATATATGGAACAACCTGAGGGATTTGTGGGTCATGGGAATGAGTCCAAAGTGTGTAAACTTGTTCAGACATTATATGGCTTGAAAGAAGCCCTTAAGCAATGGCATGAGAAGTTTGATTATGTGATATCATCATTTGGATTTATTTCTAATGAATTTGATAAGTGTCTCTACTACAAAATTGTCAATAATGGATTCATTTTGTTATGCTTATACGTCGATGATATCCTGCTTTTTGGTTCTGATATGAAAGTAGTAAATGAGACAAAGTCATTCTTATGTAGCAAGTTTGAGATGAAAGATATGGGTGTCGTTGATATGATTTTAGGGCTTAAAGTCATTAAGTCTACAGATGGTATAACTCTCTCACAGTCTCACTATGTTGAGAAGATACTGGAGAGGTTTGAGTACGCATCATGTATACCTGTTAAGACTCCATATGATTCATCCAAACCCTTGTTCAAGAATGAGACTGGGGTTCCAGTGTCTCAATTACGATACTCTTTGATTATCAAAAGTTTGATGTATCTTATAAACTGTACACGTCCAGACATTGCGTTTGTCGTGAACAAGTTAAGTACATATACCAATTGTCCCGACAAGACCCATTGGGAAGCTCTTGATAGAGTTCTGAGGTATATCAAGGGAACATGTTCCCTTGGGCTGTATTATGGTAAACATCCTTCTATAGTCGAAGGATATAGTGATGCAAGCTAGATTGCCATGAATTCTGGGAGTAATGGTGTCTCAGGATATGTATTCCTGTTGGGAGGAGCTATTTCCTAGAGGTCTAAGAAACATACCATATTGTCTCGGTCCTCTTTTGAAGCAGAGTTGTGTGCTTTAGATGAAACTGGATTGGAAGTTGAATGGCTACATGGACTTATGTCCAATTTACCTATGGTACTGAAGCCGCTTCCTGCAATTTTAGTTCACTGTGATAGCACTACAACTATTGCAAAGATAAAGAGTTCCAAGTACAATCAAAAATAGTGCAGACACATCCAAGTCAGATTGAAGTCTGTAAGGGAGTTAGTGTCTAATGGGTTCGTGGTTGTGGACTACGTCGGTACCAAAGATAATACAGCTGATCCTTTCACTAAAGGTCTTACCTTGGCTCTAGTAGAAAAATCCAAGTTGGGGATGGGATTGAAACCTTATAGATTTGCAAGCAGTAACAACCCAACCCAAAAAAGTGGAGATCTCACAAATTGGGTTCAATGTTGTAATAACAAGTTGTCGGGTGAATCAGATGACACTATGTATTCTTGTTTGATGCTTCTAGCATATGTGTGTCTATCTCTTAGAAACGTGTTAGTGTCATGACTGCAAGTTAGTAAGAGAGTAGTCTCTGAATGGTGTCAAGTCTTAGGACATAATGTTAGCAGTACATCCTTGGAGACTCCAACTAAGTGATTGATGTTGTGTAGGCCACAACATGAGAATTGGGTTGTTCTCTGTTATCAATCATGATATAGAATTTTGTATGCATGACCTTAATGCATTGTTTTCTTTTCTACCATATCTTTATTGTGTTGTTGCTAACCTATACTCTTGTACCCAAGGTTCAGGTTCAAGACTTTTGTTCACCTAGTTCCTGCGAGGGTCACAGTTGGATAACTCAAGTAGATTCAAACCGAAAGGTATCTGCTGAAAGCACAGTATGGAGGACTGAATGGTAGAGCACACTACACATTGGACTTTGTGGGGGATTGTTAAATATATGGCAGCTGTAGCAGCCATGTAGATAGCATGGGTTAAGCCCAATGTAATGCAGCAAGTACATGTGAGAAAAGTAGTTTTGTCTCTAGTGCAAATGGCAAAGAAGTTTTATCTCATATTGCTCACTCCTAGAACTTTTGTGGTCCTTATATGTAGGATCACATGGGACACTAGTGTCTAGGGGGTCCTAGGAGGGAGGTATGTTCACCTCCTTGGTGGGTGGGGTTATCACATCACAACGCACGCACACACGCGTGCGCCACACCACGCCTCGCCTGGCCGGGCCGGGCCGGGCACGGACTCGAGCTTGTGGCTTGTGAATTGTGGAGAATGTTTTCCGTCTTTCGTCTTCTTTTTGCACTAGGATACAACTAAGTAATTAATTACTCGTGTAATTAATTGTTTCTTTCATGTTCAGATTTATTAATCCTAACGGGAAAGTGTCTCTTTTGCGGATTTTTCCGCAATATGTACAAGAGCGACCGAGTGTTTGCGTCTTACTGGGAATAGGAATCAAGGACATGTGTGGCTATATATACGCCTCTAGTCTTTAGGGTTAAACACATAATTACGAACTTCAGTCGTCGTTTCACGTGTATTTTGAGAGCCCTAATCCAGAGAGTGACAACCTTTGTTCCTGAGCCGTTTCGTGGAGTTCTTCTCATGTGCGAGGCGCGGCTTCCTCCTTCCCGTCACCGAGACGCAACTGTCAGGCGGAGGTTCATGCGGTTGCTGTGCTGCACTGGTGGTGCTGCAATGAGACGACGTCAAGCGCGAGCGAGACATGTCTGTTCCAAGTTTGTGTCGGATCGAGTCTGGGAGAACGGTGTCTATCCGCGAGGATTGTCGGACACTGATTTCTTGAAGTATCACGTTCGTTTCTCAACGAACGATCTGGTTTACGAATTCTGACTCCTTTTATTTTTATTCTCCTACTTTGTTTGATCTTCGTTTCTTATTTGGATCTGCCTGATTTTGTTAATAAAATTGCACCTGCTGCGGTTGCATGTAACGGTATTAATAATATTAACAACACTTTCTTTACGTTTGGTTTTCTTTTTATTGTCTTGGGTAGTTTACTGCTGCTTCTTTTGAGCAAGAAACAAGCTGGATAGCTTCAATTGATCTTAAATTAGGAGGGTTACGACATATTCTTTTCTCTGCTGGTTCTTTACCTCTTTATAGCACCTGGGCCAATTCCTGAACCATTTTGATTTCAGCCGTACATACCTAACTGATAATAAATGTTGTTTCTTAGTCTGACAATTAGAGAAGCAAATTGTTCTGCTCGGCTCAGAGACATTTACTGTGATGGGAGGCAATAAAAGCCCACTGAGTTCATCATCGCACTAGAGCATCAGGAATTCGGCATAGATTATACCTTCATATGGATTGCCAACTTAGTAGCTAACGACGATAGGGTGGTCAAACGCTAATGATCAATGATAAATAATCAAGTTTAATCAACCGAGACATGCAATAACGACACCACTCCCATTTCAGTCGTCTCTAGTTAACTGATATTGTAGTCTCTTACTCTGACAACTACAGAAGCATTTCGTTTCCCTGACTGCGATATATAGAAGGCAATTAAATCCGATCGATTGAAATTTATCGTTGCGTTCTGCTAGAAACGTGGGATTTGGCATACACTTGGTTGTGTACTGGCCTTCACATGGATTGCCAGCTTAGTAATTAGCATCGATTTGCATGGTTTTCTGTCTTTCTTGTCTAAAAGTTTTAGAGCACCAAGTCAAACCCGACAACCGTATGCGTGGTATCAACGGGACGAGATTAACTATGCCATCAGTTATCTGCTAACACTACTAGTTTAATTAATGTTGCATGGACCAAAGCAGAGTGCACTGTTGATCGATCGGATCCAATCCCTATGCCGACCGTAGTAGTAATTAATGTCTTTGTCTACCACTTCTGTCTTCCCACGGTTACGCCATGCTGTAGACTTGGCGTTCGGCTGCAGGTTTCGCCCTGAAAAGTGTATCTAGTGTTTGTTTTTTCCATGAATACCTCTGTATGGGAGTCTCTTGTGTCTTGTCTCTGTCTATCTGTGTTTAGCCCGCTTTATTATGTTACAACTTATCATGCCTATAATTTTGAACTGAGGCAGTTTACTCGAAAAGTTCTGGCATCTCGTATTTGTTAAGAGGTATCTCGTAAATGTTTTCACCAGTTATCTAATCCATTAATGTGTACCCATATATGTGTTGTAACTGTTGTGCTGTGAGAATAAGGGAGGATTTCAGGTAGAGTATATGTTAAGAGAGGTATCTGAGTAGATTCTCCATGGATCTATGTCCCAACTCCAAATTCATATTATGATTTAGGACAAAAAACTTGATTGAGATACCTGATCATGAACACATCTAGGTCGTGAAGGATGTATGGATACCCTGACATATTTCTTGGGTTTAGACTCATTTGTGGTTGAGATATGAATAAAATTGGTCGTGATGATCTCTCTATGGCGACCACGACTTGTGCTCATTACATTTTCCTCATGGAGACCTATGTGGGGATGTACTTCCGGACATGCATATAGATCTAAATTCACCTTGGGATGCAGGAGTGGGACGATGAGTCAGGTATTTGTATCCGTGCCTATATCAAGATCAAAACTCAACACGAGATGGACATCCAGGAGCCAGTGTGAGTATATGTTGTAAATCTGGAAGATGTACAAGTGCATTCATGAATGAGCACGGGATAATGATGCATCATCATCTACTACATGTATATCATTGATATGCCATGTTTACAAGTGATTAGCATGCTTGGTTAGTGATCGGCCTAAATCGCACGTCCAGAATGGAGCGAATCTAGAATAATCAGACTTTTAAGATTATAACCTGACACTCAAGCCCCCACAACTATTATACGGGGTCCGATGTAGTTTTCAGGGTCGAACCACAGGGACAGGGTCGGTAAGTGTTAAGTATGCAGAGTTTCACACTCTTACACTCTAAATGAACAGGTGGGTAAAAAGATGTGTTCCCTAAGAAATGATGATGCACCAGACAAAACAAAGAAAGGTAAAAGAAAGAAAATAAGGTAAGAGAAAAACGTTAAACAAGCGTTAAGAAACAAAGGTATTGAAGGAAACTTAGATCGGGTTTCACCTACTAAGGTCTTTTACCAACATGCAAAACTCACACCCATTCGTATACTCCTATCAAGATTACAAGTGATCATCAAAATATCTATTCCCTCTTCTCTCGAGATTAGGATAGATCTGGGTTTTAAGGCAACCTATCTCTCAAGATAAAGGTCCAACAATCACGAAGCAAACCATATGACCGTTAGTTTTAGCATTCCAATAATGTCATGCATTCATACAACTCCATAACACTAGATAAGGTTGGTACTGTTCTTTTGAAGTACCAACAATCAAACATCATAAGATGGTAGTCAACAATACAAGTGAAGCATTAAAAATAAGTGTATGGAGATAATCTTGATAAGAGTATATACATATTCAAAGGGGAGAAAGAATATACATATTGGGAGAGCCTTAGTAGCTACTCCCAACCCAAGTTAGATGTTTAGCCACACATGTTTACGGACAATATAATGACGTCACAGAATGATAGATACATCAATAACCATGAAGAGGGAGAGTACAATGTGATGAAGATGATAGATTAGATAGAGAAAGAAGATGGACATACACCAATGGTACTTCTTCAAATCTTGATCTAGAACAGGCACGGTTGTGGTGGCTTCTTCATTCGAAGAAGAGAGTGATCAATCTTCCCTCTCCTCTGACTTTTGTCTTCAGAGATCCAGGACTGATGGGTATGGATGTGGGTGACTCTAGAGTTTGGCAGCACTTTGTGGTCCTTGATGATTTGATCATTTGGCATGTTAAGGTGGGGGTCTATTTATAGACGTTGCCCACCAACTTAACATCTGGGTCGCGGTCGCAGTATGGCCTCTGTCGAGGGGGAGCCTTGATCGTCGTATGGCATCGGTCGCGACCTCTATTGTCATAGTGGTGTGCTGGTTGTCTGCTGTGGTGGAGGAGGAGCCTCAGTCGCGGTATGGCCTCGACCGCAGGGCATTGTTTTAGTGGGAGGGTCGCGGTCGTGGTGTGAAGAAGTGGGATGGAGGCATCGACCACGCTAGGGTCATTAGTGCGCTATACAGCCGCGATCGTGGCTTAGCATGACCCTACAAAAGTAAAAGATGTACGAATTTAAGATTTTGACGCTAAGGAACTAAAATGAGTGGAGAAATCCATAAAAGCTATGTCAGGGGAGGCATAAATCATACACAAAAAGTACACAAAATGAGATGTTATCAACTCTCCCAAACTTAGGATTGAGCTTGTCATCAGGCTAATGGTAGGCCCGAAATCATAGAGAGATGAGCTATGGGTAACAAATTTTTCAGAAAGTCTACCATTATAGAGTTATCTCATTCTTATAGAAAAACTCTCATGGTATGTCTGTTTTGAATCCTGAGATTTTATTTTCTCCCCTTCACATCCAGAGTTGCATGACTTTAAATCCTTGCCAAAGTCTTTTGGTAGTAAAGGGCTCTCCGTCCCAATGACTTTCCCTTTCCTACGCTAGGTTGCTAGCCATACTTGTATGACACCCCCTTGAGGGGTAGCTTTAACACTATTTCTTTATTTTCGTTGGCCCTATGCTAGTGTGATTAGGTAGGTTTCAAGCTTTAAATATTTTCCTACACTCCTCAATTTCCCTCACCCACAACCAGTCGTAAGGATAGTGTTGCCCTAAGGGCTCCTGAAGTTAAGTCTGGTGGTTATGTGAGGGTTGCTTGGGAGTGTAGGTGGATATACTTGGCTTCAGGACTCTACTTACGGGAATGACATATCTGCATTCATGAGTGCAGAAATACACCAGGCTTTTGGGATCCTTCGGCATCTTTTAGGCACAACTCTCAATATTTTTTTTCTTTTTGGCTTTTCATATCTCCTCTCAGGTTTGGGTGAGGGGTTTTCAAATGATTTTTTGGGCGGCCAAGCCTTTTTTCATCCCAAAGCGGAGATAATTAAACCTGGAAGGGGCAACTGTTTCCTTCTCGAGGGAGGTGAGGACTTTCTATCTAGGACCGTCAGGTTAGCGTGATTGGTTGGGAGTATGACTTGGTAAAGTTCTCCAGTTTCTAGAGATTCCATAGACTTAGGATTATTCCACACACAACATATTGCCGTAAGATTGAGATAAAACCATATTGTTATGCTTCTTATTTTTACTTTTATGTGCATTGGCCACTCATTTGTGCCTCTCTAGAAATGTTAGCACTACATCATACAGCATGAGGACTTACGCATCTAAGAAGGGGCTAAGAAAAACTGAAAGCTATAGTAAAATTTCTGAAAGTAAATTTTAGAAAATCTGTTTCTCATACTTCATTGTAGCAGAAATGAGAATATGTACAAGAAAATTTTTAAAAATTTTGGTGACGAAATTGTACCACTCATGCCCGTTTATGACTCCTCCCCCAAACTTATCATTCATCCTGACCTGGGGTGTCAAAGTTTGAGTTGAATGTATAAACGAGCTTTCTTTATTGTTGCTAGTTGTTTGTAGTCGCCCACTTTGACTCGAGGAGCATGTTGATGTATACTCCGTGTAGTGGGCGGTATTGTTCATGTTGCATACCCTCCACCTTCATATTCATTGTAGCTAGGACGATCATCTAGGCTAGAAAATAGAAGCCGCAGTCATTTGAGAGTGGAACTTATCGAGGACTTCTATGGCAGAATTTTGTCTTCTTGAAATCTTTGCCTTCTTTATGCTTGTACCCTTTTCCATGATTTTTGAGCATTTCTACGACTCCTTCGATGTACGTGACTTCCTTCTCTTATGTAGGTGTCATTGCAGTAGTCATGTTTGTGCGTTTGTTGAATGTAAAGGTTGCATTTGAGATGTTGTATAGAACTATAGTCCTAGCTATAATACTGATTACTAGCAGAGTCCAATGACTGTCATGTAGGATGGGTAGGAATATATAATCTGGAAGAGAGGTCTCTAGGCATTACAGTAGGTAGTCTTTTTTGCCTGATCTTTTATCCTTCAAGATATCATCTACTAGGGGAAGTAGGCCATATGCACATTTGGCATGTTGTCATTCAGCGGTGCCTGATAGGTTGACATAGTGTTGACTGAAAGGTACCCTCCTATTTTCAAAGTATCTCTGAGGTCGTCCTTTAGTACACAGATGTCATCCCTTTTGAAGATTGCCTCTGTCGTGGTGTCACCTTCCCTTAAGCATGTCATTATCAGCTGTAAGGATTCTAGTGACAAGTTTTCACAACTCCATCTATCAAAATCATTGAAGTTTGGTACTATTTCTCTTGCTAGCCCATCAGGTTTTATCTCTACTGTATCATCTTCATCTATCTCCCTTTCTTTGGGCTCATGAATTGGAGGTTGTTCTCAGTCTTTTTCTGCCAAAGGAGGGTGTTCTAGCATGCTTCCAGGTCGTTTCTCTGCTTTGCCAGGAGTGTTGGCTGCCCACCCTTCCCTCCAAGCAGATACTCTAGCGGGTTCTTCTGGTTTGACCCATAAGGTTTTAAGTCTTTCCCTCCAAGTTTTCTTTTTGGGTAGAGGTATTTCTTAGTGAAGCCGATGTGGTATTGTATCTGAAGGCATTGTCGGGTCATTGAAGAAGCGACGATCATAGATAACCCCCATTGCATAGAAACCATGTAGGCCATGTAAGTCTTCTGTGCTAAGGTCTTCCAGTGGGATTCCCTTATTGATTGCTTCCATCATCCTGAGTACTACGAAGGCGCAATCCCCTATTCCAGACTTTTCTTGAGGGACCTTTTTATAGATTGAGAAATGTTTCCACATCCCTTGGTGTTAGTTGTCCACTCTCTGAATATCCCTCTACAGACGAGTGGCACCTTTAAAATATCTCTTGTTTCCTTGTTTTTGTAAACCAATGACGTGTTGTCCAATTCTGTTGCGCAGCAATTGAACACTATTGTACGTCTGTCATATAGGTTGAAAACAATAAGTGCCCAGTGCTTTACAGTCATTATAGGCATGACTATAGATTTTGTCTCTTCTCTTCTCATTGCACATTGTATTTCTTTCAAATCAGTAGATTTGTCATTTTTATTGAAAAGTTGACATGCTAGATGTGTAGTGTCGTTGAAAACTGTTTGGATTTTCTCGGGATGTAGAAATCATACCGGCAGAGTTGCACAGAGTACTTTGAACAACTTTTTGTGTACTCATGCTCTTTTTAGAAATATTCCTCTAAAATGGTCCATGTTAAGCAACCTTCCTTTGTTGTGGTAGAGAATATTTGTGCCAGGAAGGTTGTCATTGAGTACGTCTGCTAAGATATGGACATCTCTGCATGTCATTCTAGATAATGAGGTCATGTCCATGCCCGCCATTTTTTAGGGTAGAGGAGGAGCAAAACCTAATGGTACATCATCAACTGGTGTGCTCTACTTTCTGACTGGCTCATTAGTGAAGAAAGAGGTGAGTCCCCCTTCGTCGTCTTCTGAGGTTCTATCTCCTGCTATCTGCATTGTTGGGGGTTGTGCTTCCATCATGAGAAGTTGTATCTTGGCATCCAAATGTGCTTGATTTGCTGCTTTGATTTCATTGTTCGTAGATATCTCTCCAATCAAGTCTTCTATGGGTTTGTTCTCTTCTGATGGCTGCTCTAATTATGCTGAATTGAGTGTGGCTAACATTGTAGCCATCTTTCTGTCATAGAGTGTATCATTGTGCTCATACTACATTGGGTCTTGCAGAAAGTCATTGTAGATGTCCATTCCAAAAGTCATGTCATCCAAGAACTTGTTGAGATCTCTTATTTCTCGTGATGTAAGATTTTCTATGGAAGTGTTTTCTTCCCTGACAATGACAATTGGTTGAGGTTCCTCAGCTACAACCTTGTCCTCTTTTGGGCTTCTATTCAAGTCAAACATTCTTGATAGGGCATTTGTCTTCTTTGTCCCAGCGTCTTTATGAGTTTTTGACTTTTGTGGAACTTCTTTTACAGGAGGTTCCACCCTCGGGGTGGTCTTTACGTTGGCACTTTCATCCTTTAAAATTGTGCCCGCACCTGTTCCTCCTATGTCATCATCATCGTTATCTGGGATTGAGGGGCTTGATGAGGTTTTTGATGTGGAAGGGCTGGTTAGATGCTTCAACTTCTTTCTTTTCCGCCAATCATCCATCTCTTGGTGTTCTGCATCTAGTTGTCAGCGTTCTGCGTCTAAGCGCTGACGTTCCTTCTTTAAATCTTCTAATGCTTCTTCATACCCCTTCCGCATCAGTTCTTTATCTTCTCTCATTGAATCCCGTTCTTTTTTTAGGTCCTCCATTTCTTTAGTTAGTGTCTTTAGAGCCCTCATCATTGCATTCTAGGTGTTGGCGAACCCTTGCATGAAATGGGGGAGTGCCTCAGTTCTCACATTCAAACATTGAACCTGAGTTGTTAGTGTGCACAGGCTAGAAGTAATATTGACATTAATCTCAGAAGCATGTTGCATGTGTAACCACATGGCATCAAATTTGTACCCTAGTACATCACCAAATGTTTGTGGGCATTGGTGTTGTTGCTCTGCAGGCGTTGTTGATGGTGTCATTGACGTTACAAGCTCCTTAGGTTGTGGAGCTGACTTGTTCTGCGTTAGATCAACATTGGTTGGTT
The DNA here is from genome assembly GCA_963693085.1 of Alisma plantago-aquatica. NCBI lineage: Eukaryota > Viridiplantae > Streptophyta > Magnoliopsida > Alismatales > Alismataceae > Alisma > Alisma plantago-aquatica. The sequence continues at coordinate 713,947,295 of OY856412.1, read as the reverse complement.
GGGCAAAAGTGCTCGCGTCTGATTGCTCAGGTACTTGCAGTATCACTTTTGGGATCACGGGGTTGGGAGCAACCTTGGGGCTTTTGGACTCTTGACGTGGTTCCTTCTCGACCTCTAAGTGTCGTTCTTCTTCGGCGGCGTCGACATGTGCTTGGTCACTTTCTTCATTTACTACCACCTCATGTTGGTCTTCTATCTCTGCTAGCATGCGTGGTGAGGGAAGACTCGGGGTGGCAAATTTTTCTGATATTTTTTTCTTTCACTTCCTTATCGCCAGCTTCTTTCTTTCCTCTGTCTTTTGCATCTCCATTTATGGAGTCTTGTCCCTTATGTTCTTCTTACCAGTGGGTGATGATGGGCTTGCGGCCATGCTAGTGGTGTCTAAGTACATTTTGTGCACATCCTCCTATGTAGGTTGCAACTTATGGGCATCATAATATGCCATCTCTGGTAGGGGTAGAAGTACTTTGGAGCAGCTCTGTTTGTAGAAAAGTTTGTTGTCTTTCTGTGCCAAAATGCTTGTGTTGATGAGGGACTTGATGTCTATCTTGGTATGTCCCTTGATCTTCTTGTATTTCATTAATAGGTCAGCATCCATAAAATGATAAGCAATCCTGGTTATCTGGCTTCCCATGTAGAACTCTTTCATCTGCTTTTCTTCCCATCCTACTGCGGCTGACAGCCTCTTGATTAGCAGTCTCCTGATGTTCACTGGTTTCTTGTTGAGCATGGACCATATTAGAAATAGGTTCCCCTTAATCACTCCTCCTGTTTCTAATCTCATGAAGACTGTGTTGGCAGTTATTTTTTGTATTACTCTGATAAAGCAAGAGGTGATGAGAGCTACCTTTGAATTCTTTGAGTTGAGCTCGTGTTGTCCTGTTATCTTCTCCCACATCTTGTGATTGATGTATCTGATGACTTCCTTTTCACCTGGCATAGCTGAGCAGGCTTGTGCCTTTTCTGTCGTCTTGGTAGATATAGTGTTGAGCATGGCTTCAGTAATTATATGAGCCTTGCCCCCTATTCTCACTTCAAGCTTGAAACCTCTGCCACCCTTTTTGTGCTCGCCATCACTAATGGGAAGTTTTTCCAGCGACGACATGAACTCTGTCATCAACTGAGTGAGTGAGGAAGCTTCTGACATACAAAGGGCATGTAGGTTGGCACCTTCCAAGAAGTCAGTCACCCTGTCATAAATTCCCATTTTCTTAAAGTCTTCGACGTCTAGGTATCGTGTTGGTTTGAAGACTTTAGTCTTTAGTATCCAGTTGAACTGTGACTAGTGTATTTGATCTCTTGGTACAAATGTTGGCACCTTCTAGTTGAGGGTCTCATGTTTGTCCTCATTGACCTCTTCGGGGGATGCTTATTTTTCTTGGCCCTTTGATTTTTCAACGATTGTCAATTTCCTCTTTTTGCCACTTTCTGCATCCTTGCTTTCACATTTGCATTTCTCCATCTTCTTTAATTCTATTTCAGAAGGCTGGTACTGAGAGGTCTCTGTTCATGATGTCTCCTAAGACTCCTTGGACTCTTCTGAGGTCTTATGGGCCAGAATGTACTCGTATTTCTTCTTCATTAGTTGTAATTGAAGCTTCTTCATTGGTGAGGTTGGGGTTATCCTTCAGTGTTTTGGTTATCTTCTCTAAATTTTCCTACACACCCCTCAGCGAAGTTGCTTTCTTCATCAAAGTGTCATCAGTTGAAGTCAACATTATGAAATTTTCAACATTCAAATTGTTGTTACCAAGATTGTATTTTATATTTTATTCGTGGCATTAGCGTTTAATTCATTTTTTTTTATTTGTGCTTGAAATGCATGAGATGTCGCGGCCGTAACATAAATAGAAAGTAGTACCGCGGTCGAGAAGGGTGTCGTAACTGCGGCAGGTGATTATCAAAGCAAAAGAAATGTCGCGACCGTGACAAAGAAATGTCACGATCACAATCGAAGTTAGACTTGATCGAGAGAAATTTCACACAAGGAAGGATTGTGACCACGGTCGAAGCTACTATTGGTGTCGCGACCGCGGTCGGGAAGGTACCCACTTGACTGCCACGATGATGATTGCGGTAGGTATTCCCACCCAAATTCTGACCGACCAGCGGCAATACATCCAGAAGCGCATGAGTAAAAACGTAGCCATAGGTTTAAGATTGGATGAAGAGATAAGAATAGCAGTGAACAATAGGAAGGCACCGGAAAAACTCTGGTGAAGGAGTGGTGATGTACATGATGATTCTAGCGGTAGCCGCACCATTAAGAAAACCAAATTCTAGTGTTGTAGATATAGGGAAAATGATGAACCCCCAAAGTGCAAGAGACAAGAATAGTAGTAAACAAAGGGAACATGCAATCATTACCTCAGTGTGGTTAGAAAATTGAAACGGGCAGATAGGGAGGCAGTGACGGAGGTGGTGCTATCATGGCGAGAGTACGATGTCGGTGGTCGGGTTCGCAGCTAACGTCCCTTGGTACTCGATCGTCATCGTGTTTTCTTGCGTCTGGCAGTTCTTCAGTTAGGTTTCTTCCAACATTCGTGAATCAATAAGTCAGGAGAGAAAGAAAACCTTGTTGTCTAGGGGTTCTACTTATATACTTGGAAAGGGCCACGACCAAGGTCAAGTTTGCTCTTGACCTTGTCGCAACCACAGTCCCAAGGCATGTAAAACTAGTACCACGGCCGTGGTAGGTGTCACGACCACGGTGCACACAAAACCAAGTTGATAGAAATAATTTAACTAAAACTAAAGCACCTAATCTCTCATTAAAACTTATGTGAAAAGAAGGCAATCTACATATTACATTTATACTTTTTCTAGATGTAAAAGCCAAAATACCTAGAAGGAGAGAGGTACATAGCTCATAGATTAAAACACGAGATAAAGGAAAATCTAAATTGTAGAAGAAAGCTAGGAAAGCTTGGGTTGCCTCCCAAGAAGTGCTAGTTTAAAATATTTTAGCTTGACTCTCTCTCATTCTGGCTTCATCCTCCTTCAGCTGGTGTTGATGCTTTCTCATACTTTTCATTTGTTAGAGTACTTGGTTCCCTCAAACTTAGTTTGGTCCTTCTCACAAAAGCATCGTCTTCATAGTACCTTTTTACCCTCTTCCTATTCACCTTGAAAGTGCATGTCTTGTCTCTGGTTATTTCCATCATCCCTGACGGGTATATTTTTACCATGAAAAAGGGGTGGGATCATCTTGTTCTCATTTTTCTGGGGAACAACCAGATACTTGATTTGAATAAAAGAACTTTGTCTCCTTAATGGACATCATTGCTCTTCAGGTGGGAGTCATGACATACATTAGTTCTTTTCTTATAGATCCTTGCATTCTCATAAGCATGCAATCTCAACTCTTCAAGTTCCTGAAGTTGGAGAAATCTTTTCTGCCCTGGCTTGTTAAGATCCATGTTCAGAAATTGGATAGCTCGTAGGGCTTTGTCCTCTAATTTGATAGGAAGATGATAGGACTTCTCATAAATCAACTTGTAGGGTGTCATGACTATAGGAATCTTATACATTGTGCGGTAAGCCCATGGTCAAGCTTCATAGACCAATCCTTCCTTGTACAACTTACAGTCTTCTCTACGATCAATTTGATCTACCTGTTAGACACCACGACTTGTCTCGGTATTTGGAGATGGTATAGCATTGCAACTTTGTGTTTTACTCCATACTTCCTTAATAGAGCTTCAAATTGCTTTTCTCTGAAGTGAGATCCCCTATCGCTTATAATAGTGTGTGGTATCCCAAACCGTGGGAAGATAGTTTTCTCGAACAACTTGATTACTACCTTAGAGTCACAGGTTTGGGTGGCAACAACCTCTACCCATTTTGTGACATAGTCGACATCAACTAGTATATATTAGTTCCCTTTTGATGATGGGAAAGGTCCCATATAATCAATCCCCCATACACCGAAAATTTCAACTTCCACCTAATCGACCATCGGAATCGTATTCCTTCGGCTGATGACACATCATCTTTAAAAAGAGTCGGCCTATAAAATCATGAATGTAGGACTTTTTTGGCCATCTCCCCCCCCTGTGGTGGCCCCATAAGGTGAGGAATGGCATTCTTTGAGGATTAGGGGCACTTCTTCTTATGGTATACAACAACAGTATAAGCTATTAGAGTATATTTTGAACAGCAGCGGATCATCCCAATAGTAGTTTTTTATATCGGAGAATAATTTCTTCTTTTGATTATAAGTAATCTCCGGTGGGAGTTGCCCGCATGCTAGATATTTGCAAATGTCAGCAAACCAAGGAAGGCTCCATTCATCTGGTTGGGCCATCAAGAGAGCTTCATTAGCATAGTTGTCACTTACTGGAAATATTTTTTTTCATCAAAAACTATCCTTGACGGGTGGTCTACAACCAAATTTTCTTTTCCTTTTTTATCGATGATCTCATGATCAAACTCTTGCAGTAATAAGGCCCATCGTAGAATTTTCGGCTTTGTATCCTTCTTCTAAATGACATATTTTATAGATCTGTGATCAGTGTATACTTTTACTTTTGAATCTACTAAATATGATCCAAACTTATCAAAGGAAAATATGATAGCCAACATTTCTTTTTTAGTGGTGGTGAAGTATACTTGGGCTTCATCCCACGTTCGGCTTGCCTAGAAAATCACATGGTGTCTCTTATCCTTCTTCTATCCTAGGACAACACCGATGGAAAAATCACTAGCATCGTACATAATTTCAAAAGGTAACTCCCAATTTGGCACTTGTAGAATCAGTGTTGTTATTAACACCCTTTTGAGGATGTGGAAGGTGTCTAAACATTTTCTAGTGAATTCGAATTCAACATCTTTAATCAAAAGATTCAAAAGGGGTTTAGCAATATTCGAGAAGTCTTTTATAAATCATCTATATTATCATGCATGCCCTAAGAAACTCCTTAGTTCTATAATGGATTTAGGTGGCGGAAGCTTAGATATTGCCTTGATTTTGCTTAGGTCTACTTCGATTCCTTTATTGGAAACTTTGTGCCCTAAGATGATACCGTCTTGGACCATAAAATGGCATTTTTCCTAGTTCAGGACAAGGGGTTTTTCCTCTCAGCATTGCAAGACTAAGGATAGGTTTCTTAGACATGCTTCAAAATCTGTTCCATAGACAGAGAAGTCATCCATGAAGACATCCACTATTTCTTCAAGAAAATCTGAAAACATATATGTCATGCAGTGTTGGAAAGTTGTTGGTGCATTGCACAACTCGAATGGCATCCTCATGAAAGCGTAAGTATCGTAGATGCAAGTGAAGGTTGTCTTTTCCTGATCAATCAGGATGAATCGATATTTGAAAGAATCTCGAATACCCATCCAAAAAATAGAAGTAATCATGATGAGCTAATGTTTTTAGAACTTGATCGATAAATGGAAGGGGGAAATGATCCTTTCTGGTAGCAGCATTTAGCTTGCGATAGTCAATGAACATACATCAATCTGTTACCATTCTCATTGCTACTTCATCTCTATCCTCTCCTCTTATCACTGTCATTCAACCTTTCTTAGGCACCACATGGATAGGGCTTACCAAGTTACTGTACTTATGGGGAAAATGATCATGGTATCCCGCAACTTAATAACTTCATTCTTCATCACTTCCTTTAGCATTTGATTCAACTTCCTTTGTGGTTGAGCTAAAGATTTAACTATTTCTTTTAGATGTATTATGTGCATGCATGAGGCATGGTTGAGGCCTTGAATGTCATCTACTGAATACCCTATAGCCTTTCTATGCAAGATGAGCTCCTTTAGCAACCTTTCTAGTTGATCATCTGTCAAGTTGGCATTAACGATCACATGATTCCTCTCTTCTTTGTCCAAGAATTCATATTTCAGTCCTTCCAGAAGTGGTTTCAATTTTAGATTTGGTTTTGGTGCTCTCTTTTCTTCAGGTGTTTGCTCAAGTGAGGAATAATTTGCGGTATCAAAAGTTTATTCATCCTTGTTGAGTTCTTCTTCTGGTTGATTCGGGTAATCCATGATTTCTATGACTTTTGGGACTTCCACTATAGAGTCAGGACTATTCAAGGCTCGCATAAGGGTATCAACATCTCCTTGTCCTCTTGCACCTCTTCAAAGTATTGATTGTTGCTATCCATAAAGTAAATTGACTTAAGGAGAGACGGTCTTCTCATATCATCTTAGACTCGGAAGTCAATGTGATCATTCCCAACTCACAAAGTAATGATTCCTTCTTCTACATCTATTAGAGCCATTCCATTTGTGAGGAAAGGTCTCCCAAATATCATCAGACACTTAGAGTTCTCGACTGTGTCGATCACTACTATGTCGCATGGTGTGAAAAATCGCCCAACCCATATCAAAACATCCTCCACTATTCCCATGGGCCTCGTAAAGGTGTGATCAGCTAATTCGATTCTCATGCCCATTTTACGATATCAGTTAACCCAAGCCTTTGTACTAGAGTCAATGGCATAAGACTAATGCTTGCTCCCAAATCAGTTAATCCCTTCCTTTCTACATTGTCTCTGACATAGAAGGGTATGTTGAATGCCCCTAGCTCTCTCTTTTTGGTTGGTAACTCAGCTTGAACAAACGTGCTCGACATTTTTGCCAATTGCATGGTCTCCTCTCCTTCTCTTCGTGATTAAGTCTTTAAATAATTTTGCATATGTTGGCATCTCTTCAATTTCATAGAGAAACAGGACATCCAGGTATAGCTTCTTTACTGCTTCCATAAATTTCTCATACCTCTTCTTTAAATGTGCCTTGATCAATTTGTAGGGAAAGGGAACTCTTGGGGCGTGAGGATTTCTCTTCATAAGAACTTATCCTATAGGATCTGAGTTCTTGACCTCTTCATCCATCTTCTTTTCACCATTTTCTTCTTCTCGGCTGTCTTCAGCTGATCCTTGTCCCTTGGACTCTTCCAGTGTAATCACCTTGTTAGATTGTTGGTCACCACAACTTCTTTCTTCTTTAATGTTGTTAGTACCAGGGTCTTCCAACATCCTCCTTGATCAGAGAGTGTCCATATTAGTAGTCTCCATATTTGACGGGATCTTCCCTGGAGGGTTTTTCATAAGTTCTGCTAGTTGGGCAAGATGTTGATCAATCTTCCTTTGATGGGTTTGCATATTTGTCGTCTGATTTTGCATTGTATTTAACACTCCTGAATTTGTGTTGGCACTTTGAGAAATTTGGTCATTTATGGAAGCTTGCCTCTTTGCAAAGTCAAACAACTGAGAAATCAAGTCAGTTTGGTTGCTATATTTGGCCTGGCTAGATCCTTCGCCTTGTCCTTGACCCTGTCAACTCATATTTTTATTTTGACTCTGATAGCTATTTTTGTTTGTCTGATAACTAGTAGTTCTAGTATATTGAGTCGGTCCTCCTTTCTTCTCAAATCTTGGAGGTGGTTTAGACGAATTACTTAGTTGATGAGCATTTTTAGCCGCTTCTTTGTTGCCATAGTTAAATCCAAGATGATCTGGTCATTTGAAATTGGCATAAGAGACATTTTTGGTTTCTTCTTTGCTTTCACTTTCTTCACTCTCTTTTGGCCGTGTATAGATACAATTGTCAACTCCATACCCTCCTTCACCGCATGTAATGCATTTCATGATTTTCTTTGTGTGTTTCTTGCCCTTGCCCCTGGTGTCTTTTAATTGTTTGACATCGGTAGCGATTTTCTGAATCTGAGATGTAATGGTTTCCAAAGCCTTAACTTCGATTGACGGTCCTTCAGATCTCACCTTCTTGGCTGATCCTCTATCATTTCTGTCATAGTTCATGCCTATTTGCAGTGCCATGTTATTGATAATCTTCATGGTTTTGCTCAGTTTCTTACCAAGAAAGTCGCTTCCGGTAGCTGCATTCAGTGAAGTTCTTTCTGTGGGAGTTAGCTATTATAAAATGTAGTTACCAGAAATCCTTTACGGTAGTTATGGTGGGGGCAATCTCTCTGGTATTCTTGAAAATATTCCCATGCCTTGTGAAGGTTCTCCCCTGATTTTTGCATGAAGGAAACGATCTTTTGCATATTATGTATAGCTCTTTCAATGGGATAAAATTTAGTGACAAAAGGCTCTGCAAGGGGTCTCCATCCATCTATGGAATGGTGGGGCAAGTTAAGGTATTAATATAAAGCTTTATCTTCAAGAGAGAAATTAAATCCTTTGCAATATATGGCTTCTTGGGGCACTCCCCTCATCTTGATGGTATCGTAGCTATTTTTGAAGGCATCAAGATGATGGTACATATTTTCATTCCTTGAGTTCCCACTGAAGGGCTTGTTCTGGAGCATTAAGATTACAATTGGTTTCAACTCAAAATTAGTTGCATTGAAGTGTGGGATGATAATTGGGCATCTTGACTTGTTGGCTCTAGTCATGCTAGCTCTCTAAGAGTTTTTCCTTCCTCATCATCTTCACTCGTATTGTTCTAGTCATCACGCTCACATTCATCATTGCGTTCATGTTCCTGGTGATTCCTATGATGCCTTCTATGGCGATGGTGATGGTGGTGATGTCGTTCTTCCTCGTGTCACTCTTCCTCATGGCGGTGACCATCCAAGTGATGCTCTTCTCTTTCTTCATCCATCTCATGTGGAGGTGGGTTGTGTTGAACCCTTGCATTTTAATCATCCCCAGTAAGACCTCCATCCACGCGAGGTAGCATGGTGAATTGAAGTTAAGGTGAAGAATTGAATGGATTTGCTTCCCTCCAGGTTCCCTAAATAGACCACACAGCCGAGTTAGAAAATTGGACGTGTTAAAACAAACTATTCTACGTAATCATAGGGTAGCATATTTAAATTTTTTGTGCAGTCAAGCTTATCGCTAAGCTTGAGGCACGATAGTATAGTGAGTGGACTCATGTTCTTAACAGTATCATTTTGTCTTGTCTCTAGCAACGGCGCCAAAAATTTGACCGGCCTAAATCGTACATCTAGAATGGAGTGGATCCAGAGTAGTCAGACTTTTAAGATTATAACCTAACACTCAAGCCCCCGTAACTATTATATGGGGTCCGATGTAGTATTTGGGGTCGAACCACAGGGTCAGGGTCGGTAAGTGTCAAGTACGTGGAGTCTCACACTCTTACACTCCAAATGAATAGGTGGGTAAAAAGAGGTGTTCCCAAAGGAACGATGATGCACCGGACAAAATAAAGAAAGGTAAAAGAAAGAATATAAGTATGAGAAAAATGTTAAACAAGCGGTAAGAAACAAAGGTATGGAAGGAAACTTGGATGGGGTTTCACCTACTAAGGTATCTCACCAACATGCAAAATTCACACCCCTTTGTATACTCCTATAAAGATTACTAGAAATCATCAAAAATGTCTATTCCCTCCTCTCTCGAGATTAGGATAGATCTGGGTTTTAAGGCAGCCTCTCTCTCAAGATAACGGCCGAACAACCACAAAGTAAACCATATGACCATTAGCTTTAGCATTCCAACACTTTCATGCATTCATACTATTCCATTACTAGATAAGTTTGGTACTATTCTTTCGAGGAACTAACAATCAAACATCACTAGATAGTAGATAAGCATACAAGTTAAGCATTAAAAACAAGTGTATGGAGATAATCTTGATAAGAGCATATATATATATATTCAAAGGGGAGAAAGAATATACATGTTGGGAGAGCCTTAGTGGCTACTCCCAACCCAAGTTAGATGTTCAACCACACATGTTTACAGGTAGCATAACGGCGTCACAAAATGATAGATACATCAATAACCACAAAGAGGGAGAGTACAACATGATGAAGATGATAGATCTAGATAGAGAAATAAGATGGTGATACACCAACTGTACTTCTTCAAATCTAGATCTAGAGCAGGCGTGGTTGTGGCGGCTTCTTCCTTTGAAGAAGAGGGCAATCAATCTTCTCTCTCCTTTGACTTCCATCTTTAGATATCCAAGACTGATGGGTATGAATGTGGGTGACTCTGGAGTTTGGCAGCACTTTGTGGTCCTTGATGAGGTGACTCTGGAGTTTGGAAGCACTTTGTGGTCCTGAATGAAATGATCCTTTGACATGTCGAGGTGGGGATCCATTTATAGATTCTGCCATTGACTTAACCTTTGGGCCACGGTCATGGTATGGCCTTGGTTGAGGGGGAGCCTCGGTCGGGATAAGGCCTCGTTCGCGACCTCCATCACAGTAGCAGTGTGCTGGTTGTCTGCCGCGGTCGAGGGGGAGCCTCGGTCGATGTATGGCCTCGACCGTGGGGCATTGCTTTGGTGGGAGGGTTGCAATCACGGTGTGAATAAGTGGGAATGGACGCATCGACTGTGGCAGGATCATTAGTGCGCTATACAGCCTCGGTCGCGGCGTTGACCCCAATCGTGGCGTAGCATGACCCTGCAAAAGTAAAAGATGTATGAATTTAAGATTTTGACACTAAGGCACTAAAATTAGTGGAGAAATCCATAAAATGTATGCTAGTGGAGGCATAAATCATATGCAAAAAGTACAAAAAATGAGATGTTATCAGTTAGGATTCCGTGAGGCAAAACCCTAAAATTCACATTATTAGTGTTTTGGGGCTGATTCAATTTCTTTATATGTGAATCATTGTGATAATGACATAAAATGCATTCTTGGTATATATGACAAACTAGGGTTGTTTTAACTCCATAGGGGGGTCATAAAACCTAGAAAAAGGTTGTAAGTAAAAGTGAAAAATTATGGAGAATTGCTTGGTTTGGTGTGCAGATAACTAAAGGTTGTCCAAACTCTCCATAAGCCAGTAGAACTTTGCTAGGGTAGAAGGTGTCATCACTGGTGTTTGGCATACCTTCCACCTACCCTAAGGTCAAGAAGGTGAGTTGACTCAACATTTATTTAAAGTTTGATTAACCTTTATCCCATGGAGAGACTTATTAATTGAACCATGTAAAGAATAAATTGTTTAGATCTAAAGTTCCCTAGATTCTCTAGCGACATAATTATTATTCATGACCCTAAGAACATCTAACCATCATTTTCACATGTTTTTCTACTTACTACCTATTTGTGATAGAAGTAGGGTTTTCAATTGATTTTGGGTAGCATCCTTGGTAAGAGACATCATTAACCAAGTCAATTGTATGATTTCACTAAGATACTTGCTCTCATAATAGTTTCATGCAAATCCTTTACCTAACCCTAGTTCTACTCCTTTTCCTCCAATTTAATTACCTTCTCTTAGTTTGCATCTATGTGGGTATATTTGATGGTGAAACTCATATCTTTTGGATCTTTGAGGGAGTTTGGTAAATAATACAAAACAATGCCTAGTTTAGCATCTGGTAAATGACCTAATAAAATTTATATATTTTACTATGTTTTACCTATGCTTTCATTTTTCTGATATATTTAGGCCCAATTTTCTTTACGTTAGGGATTTTTAGGATCTTTGAGTCATTATAATGAAATTAAAAAAAGTGTAACAAAATTGTTCATTTTGTTACCTAATCGATTTGATACCAAATTAACTACTGAATCGCAATTGACATGTTAGGAGATTTCATTTGGATGACAAACATTTATAGAACGAATTAGACTTTTGGCACAATACTTGCCAATTATGGTTACTATGTAATATGAATTGTTCCTTTAGAACCTATAGCAATTAATGTTGTTTTAACGTTTCATTCATAACTTCTGACTTACTATAAAGAACTGATATTGTTTACAAGAGATGGGTATTTGGGATTAATATAGCCAAATAAAGGTGTGATATAGCCCTGGTTAGGTTTTGTGACCACAATATTTTTTATAGAAATGATGAGCTTCAAACGTTTCTAGTTTCATAATGTTGTTAACATCACTTTTCACTTGATTTACATTACAACACATGTTTTGCATCTTATAGATGAGATAAAGATTAAGTTAGTGATAAAAACACTAATGTAGGTAGTGATTATGCCAAAATATAACTTAGTTGTGTTAATTGTAATATTAAATATGAGTAAAATGGAACAATTATCAATTATCCTATTTTAGTGTAGATCTAGCAAGCCTTCTGCACTGTAGATCTTTATCGATAGTCATGTTTCTAGTATGTGTAATGTGTTTGGTTGTAGTAGCCTAGTGGGTCATTAAAATAAACTCATATTCTAATATCTTTGTCCAAGCATTAGTTGGGAGGATATCCACGGGAGAAGGATGGGCCTAGGGGACCTGAATCGGGTGGGGATGACTCACAACTCACTATCCATTGATTTTACTATAGGACCTCTTATAGAGAGGTGTAACACTTATCTCCTTTCTAATTTTCTATTTGGTTAGTGTAACATACCCAAATCATGACATACCTGTAGTAAAGCTACACTTCCTTAATTACATAATAATGGAACTAGTTAACCTCATATGACTCAAATATACTAGTATACCTAATAATGTATGCCAATATACCTATGGTACATTGAATATTTAGGTATTGAGTCTAAATCTTGGATACTTGTGACCCTAGTCATGTCTTGGTTACAATGAACATGAAGTGATATATTAATGTGTAAACAACTCACATTAAGATTTTACTAGGATGTATAAGTCTTAGTTGGAGTCAAAACCTAGTACCTCATGATATTGTATGCACAAATAGTACAAAAACTATGTTAGCGCACTTGACTATATCAGGATATATAACTGAGTGAATAACTCCTAAGAGTGGGTTGCCCCTAATTTTGGGAGTTTGACTTAGTACTAATGTCTATGAAATGGTGATAACACCTTTATATAATGTGTAATGAGCTCCATGTTGGACATAAAGAGAATATGATGTAGTGAGTAAGCACTAAATAACAATGGCTATAAAGTGGTTTCTAAGTTATGCTTATAGCCATGAACTAAACAAAAGTTGTGAGATGTGTATCACGCTAGATTACCACAAGTGGTTTATCGGTTGACTTATCACAATACATGCTTATTATGAACATGGATCCTTATGTGATTTAGTAGGTAGTTTAGAGTTCCTATAGTAAATAATATAGGGCATATTCTTCCTAGTTATACATCTAAACTGTAATATTGATAGCGATGCATGGAAAATTGTAACAATTTCTAAGTGATTATTGTTGGGGATTTCTACAAAGTGGGGGAACAAAAGCGGGATCGTGGACGGAATTCCATGAAATTGATGTACCCACAAACGATTTGATTGATCGGTCCTGTGAACGTGTTCAATGTTTTGTACACTTGCCTTAAGGAGAGTGTTTGTTTCCGCTGGTATGGTTTTGAGATCGGCATGTGGAGAGGAACCCGAGAGAGGCTGTGGTTACAATTAGGTCTAGAATAACTACAAGGTGATGATTAGATACATCATATAGGTTAATTTCTCTAATGTTATACATGTGAATAATATCTAGATAGTCATTATTAGGGTCCATATATAAAATATCGATCAATAGTAACTAATCAAATGTTATCTAGGTGATGATGATGATGATGATAAGTGCTAATTCATTATATGCATTAGTCTATATTTCTAAAAACTAAAACTAATGGTATTTTTTGTTCTACATGTTCAAACTAGGTTAGGGTTCACCTTCTTTGATTAATATTTACTAGTTATCCTATTCAAATATAATAGAAAATATATTAAATAAGTGTAAGTATTCAACATTATATGAAACCTTTTCAGCTTGTTTGATGAGATATTGTGGTGAGTACATCATCTCCTGTCTGGATCAAAGATTTTAGTAGAGATGCATCATTATTCTCATATTCCTATCCTTTTGATCTCCATCATGAATCTTCTCTTTCTTTTTCTCATCACTAGTAGACTACGAGGATGTTCTATCCATCAACCTCTTGATCGATTCCCATAACCTTATGGAATAAAAAACTTAGAACCTTGACTTCACTATGAATTTGAGGCAATGATAGTTTGATACTAGGTTGCTACTCTACTACTAGGTAGATACATAAGACAATTTATGTAGCCCAATAAATGGTGCTACCTTCAAATACCCCCCCCACACACATTAACCTTAATGATCCTATATGAGATCCAAATTAATAAAAAGACCCTCCTTTCTTGTCTTCTTTGACCACTAGATAATGACTTTAGTGAAAATCCCATTAGCATGTTCCTAACTAATGATGGTTGGACCTTCTCCTTTAATCCCTTAACTTCTTTACATACTTATTATCCCATGTTTTTACCTACTTTTGCTTCTCCAACCCCACTTATAGAAGATCCTCAAAGCTTATTTTTGGGAAAATTTTAGACCTTGCCATGGCATGGAAATATATAGATAGATTCAAAACTATTCTACAAAGCTCATCCATACTCTAGTTACCCACATTGATGGTAAGTTTCCAAAATTATATCTCTATCCTTTCCTTACATAACTAGTAATAGTCACTTTGATCTCTGATGTTTTATCTAGTTTTGGGAATGGGAGTGGTTGTAATTTCATCTCAAAGTTAGGCATAATGGTGTTTTCACACTTCCTTTGGGTTTTCTAAGTGATATTGGTTATAGTCATGTATTCGCCAAACCAGGTGGTCTTCCAAGGTTTTTGAGACCATATCACCCTTTCATATTGGGATTGGCATTGAGGATCCCAAACTAATGTAGAAATTTTAGCATAGGTTACATTGCACTCCATTGTTATTCTTCCCATATCATAGGAAGATGACATCATGGTTGTACAATTTGAGTTTATTGACCCTACTTCATATGGTAAAGGGTACCTTAGTAGAAAAAATATATTTCATGTGTTTTGTCATTTTATTGATTATCAAGACGAATGAGCATTTATTGGTCATTTAAGCTTTGAATTTGGATGTAGAGACACACAATAGATGATCTTAATTGGGTGTCACACTGTTTGGTAAATTAAACAACACATTGGTATGGTGGTCATTAATCATGGTTTTGAGTCACAATAGTTAGTAAATATATCTCATCTAAGAAAATTTATAATAATTAATTTCTAATTCAAAAAAAAGGAAAAATATGTTCTTAAGTAAAAAAAATCCCTACATTTGTTCTAGGTTTCATGAGATGATTTGATTTTGATTGGATGTGGTCAATTTTATGATTTCGTATTTACTGGTACTTAACCCTATAATTTCCAAATGACTTTATTTAATTTTAATAATCCAAAATCTAGACCTAGATATGTTGTTCGTATATAAGGTATATTTCTAGTAGTATTTAAATTAGTGAGTAAAATTGATCTTTTGACCCATATTGCAATTGATGTGGCTATAAATCACTTGTTTCCAATATCTTATAAATATATTTTTCAAACTTGTGTTCTAATCTGTGTTGATACTATTATTACACAATTTCCATGATTATTGAATTGCTTTTTTTCTATTTTGACTCTATATTCATTGATTTTTTTTATCAATGGGGCATGTATGATTTAGATGCAGTGGTGTACCTAGGTGTCAGTTCCTAGTACACGATTGTGTTTATGTTTAGGTCTTGGTGCCTAACCCCGTGTATTGGATCTCTTTGTCCACTTTTATATACTTATATATATCATGGGTTTGAGGTGGGGCTACCTCTCTCCATGTCTTGAAGTGTGATGGTGCTTTAGTCCTACATATTAGATTATCCTACTTTTTTATTATAGTTTGTGTGACTATATTATTAAATATTATTAAAATATAAATAAAAGGAAATACCACTTTTTTACTTTCTTTGTAATGCCTCATCAACTTATTCATTAAGATGCTCATCGACATTGCCTATTTGTCACCTTTTTACCTTTATTTTTTAAAGGAAACAATCCCATTGCACATACTTTATCATTTACTCCTAATTTACTACAATATTAAACAGTTAGCACATATTGTTTTATACTAATAAATATGTGTATTTTGTTTTTCATTGGGTATTATCCCCAATACGTACTATAAGGAGTTCTAATTTGACAAATATAATTTAAGAAGAATATTGGAGAACTATAATACAGTCTGACACTCTTCAGATTGTTCAATTTCCCTTTCCATTGGATACCTTCATTTTAGTTTATGTTATATTTGGGACACCCATGTAGATGTTAATATTGTCATTATGTTATGTATGTTGTAACATTTAGGTTTCAATTCAGCCGTTTCACTTCATGTTCTTCATGTACTATACTAGATATATTATATTGCATCCTGTCTCTGGAAAAAAATGTATGTGTGTGTGTTGGTATTGGATGAAATTTTATTGTTATCAATGAAAAGAGTGATGATGACTGTTCCCACTCAAGTGATATTATAATAGTTGCAAAACTTAAGGAACTCATTTCATCATTTGCTTAGTATGAAAAGACTAGAAGATACATCATAGATGGAGTAACACAGTTGATCTTAAGATTTGACAATGGTTGGATCCCTAGTAGTTCTAGAAAACCCTCATTCTAAATTTCTCCACTATATGTAGTGATTGGAGGATATGTAGTGGCATGAGGTGGATCTCCTTGTACTCATAAACATACCGAACCTGAAGATACACGTCATCCCCATTTTTACATCATGCATTGTATTTAAATGAACATTTCGGATAAGATGAAATAAAGATAATTATAGTTCTTAGGTATGTTTAAACCAACCCAATCTATTAGGGGTATTTGAAGGCTTTAAACCATTGTGGTAAGCTCCAACATATAAATTTGTAGGATGGTGATGATGGGGTAATATATCGATGGTCCACCTTGACCAACCAGTTAGCTCAAATATATCTACGAGCTCTTTAAGGAGGGTTCAGAGAGGGGATCCAATTCTTACTTTAGATAAACTAATATGTGAACCAATCCAAACATAAATCAATATGAACATGAACTGTAAGGGTGCTTACTAATTTCTCAAAGTTGTAGAAAAAGAAGATAAAGTAACATAGCAGTAGAAACCAAACTTATCTATTACAAGAAGATGATGTTCACTCAATTCACCCATAAGGATAATAATTATAGAGAATTAGAAACTAAATCTAATGAAATTGGATGTAATGGGAAACATGGATAGCTTAGAAAATTGTTATCTAACTATGTATGTACATGCTACTCAAGGTCTACAAATGAAAATTGCTCAATTTTTGGGTAATACAGAAACAACATCAAGAAGCGGGGTCACAAAACAAAAGGTATTTGTCAACCCATTGGTATATGTTCATAAAAACAACAATTAGGCATTGAAATTTGACATACTCCTCTTATATTTCCCTAGACATGTGAGAGTTGATCTTACATTCCCTTTGTAATCTGAAGGCAAAGAAGGGATTGAATGACTTTTGGGTTCAACACTATTCACCATTCAAGTCATTATCCCTAAGTCTTCCTTAACCCAAATGTCATAGATTTGTTTGGTTTTATCATCAGCATTTTCAATAGGTATAAGTGGGGTATAAGTGAGGCAAGAATACCACCCTTGTGCTTTAGCATACAATTTAAACAAGGCCATCTCGGTATGATGCTTAGATATGTCCAACTTGACATTCATAACATAGACAGAGTGGAAGGCATCAATGTACTCCATGAGAATAGATAATTAAGGATGTAACTAAATTTGTGAAGTAGTAGCAGTAGATATATGCACATGGTGAAGCATGCCAAGCATCGTAAGGAGGCGGGATCACCCCCTTACTAAAAATTTGAAGAATAAAACATCCATTCCAACAACACTCACAGGTATGCTGGAATAGGTGGAAATTTTTCAAACTTCAATATATGATATTCAAAACAACCAAAGTATAGAAATGGAATAAAAATAATGACTATATTTAATTTATCACAAGGTTACAAAAGAACATCATAATCTCCCACAAAGGGTTTACATGTATCACTCAACATAAGGATCTAGTAGAGGGAAATCTAAACCATAACAAATTTGTCTCCAAGCTTTAACTCCTTAAGCTAGTCCAGAACTTCATGCCTTATCATCCAAGTCCTTCACCTAGGGTTGGAAACATACCCTAGCAATAAGAGAAAATAGATGACATCAGTAAAGGCCGGTATGTGCATACTAAATAGGAAATTGAGCAATATATGGAATCAAGGACATCAAAGCGTAAAGTCTTCCCATGAAAAAGATAAGGACAACCCAAGTGGGTATCAAAAAAAATGATTTTCAATAAAAAAAGAGATACTTTCCATAACTAAAACAATAAAGTTGTGCCATACTAGCACATGTAAATAAAGTAGGGCACACACCCCTACAATCATCATCAACATGCATGCATGTAAGATAAACATAGCCCTAGAACAATATAAACACAAAGGTAGCCATGTCTCATAAACTTGAATCCAGATAGAGAAAGGAATACTTCCAATCTCCCAAATATATAAAACAAGGGCCAAGAATCACACATCTTGCCCTAGGTATGACGTTCCTTTCCAACCCAAAAGAGCTGGAAATATCACATTTGCTCGGCAGGAAATAACACATCTGCCCTAAAAACTAATGAATTACACTACACTAGTGCTATTGAATCACATAACATGTTAAATGTAGAGGCAAGTAGAAAGTATAGTCAGAATATATAAACTAGTCACCACATAAGTAACCAACATATACATCCACCTCATAAATGGGGAAAAGACATCACATGTCATCTTATAGAGTTCCGTCATGAACAAAGCATAAGATAAGAGTTCAAACAAATATCCATGATCACATGTTCAATATCAAATAAGGTAGTTCACATGAACCATGATTTTTAAAAGAAAAGACATTGTGTATAGGCTAATGTCAAGCATAGGTGAATTGCTCAACATAGAAGAATAGGGGATACATCATACCTCAACTTCAGAGTCTAAATAGTCCAAGTCAAGCCTAGGCCTCCAAAGAACCTCTAGGGAATGTGGACAGGTCCAATAAGTAAGGTTCCCAAGCTTAGAGAGGTTGGTTTCTCCAACAAAGATCCTATCTCGAGCAAGATGCACCTTCTCCACTTTAGATGTGAAAACCCCTAACAAAAGAACATGGGGATGAGGTGTTTATGGGTTCTAGGTGGGGTTTCACCATGGAAGGCCATGGTTTTGACCTATAGGAAGGTGGAAGGAAGACTAACAACATGAAAATCGGGAAGGAAAGGAGAAAACTTACTAGTTTTGATCGAAATAACCAAGGAGGAGATTTAGAAACCCTAAATAGAGAAATTTTGGAACCCTAAGAGCCTTCTTCACCAAGGAAGGCACCTCCGTTTACCTTGGGATAGCACCTTCATGGAAAAATAGAGTAGGAATGATGCTCTAAGCTAGAGGGAATAAAGGAGAGCAAGAGTTTTTGAATTGGGAGTTGAGAAGGGGTAGATATGGCTATATAAAGAAAGAGGTCAAGTATGAGGTGTTTATGAGACTTTCCATGTGTCATGTATAAGGGTGTCCATGGACATGCATGCCTTTATGGATAAGGATGAATTCAAGCATGAGGTGTCAAGTTACTTTCCATGTGTCCAATGCTAAGGATGCCTATGTACATGCAAACCTTTATGGATAAGGAAGAAGTCAAGCATGAGGTGTCCATGGAGCTTTCCATGTGTCCTTAGAATAGGGAATTCATGGCCACGCAAGAGGACAGCTCATAGAGGTTTCTTGAATATCAAATGTTGATTTATGGAAACTTATAGGCCATCCCAACTGACCTTGAATCAAAGAAATAACCTCATTGGTTGATAGCTTCGAAAGATAAGCTCATTTATAAAGAGGGTAATCCCTATAATGCCCTTGGAAAGTAACACCTTCAAACCAAGGTGCAACTAGGTGCCCCATTGTTCAAAAACTCGAGAATGGTAAGGGAATATATAAGTATTATATTGCATGTGACAATTTGCAAATAAAACCTCCCAATTGGGTAAACTGTAGAAAAGTCCATAATGTACCTAAAATTGCATAACTTGCACAAACAACATCCAAATTGGACCAAAATTCTTCATCCACAAGTTATCTTTGATGTGTTGAATATGAATTTTCCATTATTTCCATATTTTGAAGTTATATAATCACATTATTCATTACTTATGCCTTTTACTAATTTTCTCTCTCATAAACTTATCTTAATATTCCAAGGTAGTCCAAATTAGATGAAATTTGGCATGTAGGCTAATTTTGATATTTAGATTTCAAATTTGAAGTTTGTTTCCACTTTTGAGACTTATTTTATGAGATATGTCATATGGCCCATTAACGACCCATTATCTAAATTATTCATCCAATTAAGTTCCTTATCTTCATATTACCACCAAAATGAGTTATGTGGCATATTTAATGTATACATTATAAACCTAAGATTAATGTTAGAACATTATGTTACATTAAGGTGATCTATACATGCATTATCTCATTGGGGTTATACTAAACATCTATTTATGTCTAATCTTCACCCTTGTTTGGCTAAGTCCAAAATGTCAACTTCTAGGGTAGGGTCCGAGATCTAGTATGTTACAACACACCACCCCTTAAAGAGATTTCATCCTCGAAATCAAAACATCCATATATAAGAAAACAACTTATTCACCACCCCTTAAAGGATTCATCTTATTAAGTCAAAACTATTCTTTAGGTACAAAAGGTTCAACTACACTTCCTTACATCCAACTACATAAGCATCATATAAAAAAAGAAACATAACTTGTAAAGACTAACTACGAACTATGGGTTAACTTGCTCTTGCCCATCCTCAAACAAGTCTTTACACCTGGGATACTAGTTCAACATATTAGGGTCTCTAAAGATAAATCATATAGATGTCTAAGGTTACTATTGCCTAAAAGCATGCTATTTTGAACAATTCATATCAGCTCAGGCCAGGCTGGTATCATATGGATTCGGGAGTCCTTGTAAACCAAGCTAGTGGTGCGGAAGAAAATCTTTCCAGCCCCCAAACCCTAATCCTTTCTAGACACCTTTTCTTTCAACTTCATGTCCTAGTATCTTCCTAAAGGCCAAGCTAAACAACCTCAAGTTACTATGGTTACTTATGCATCTTTTCGTTGTAAGTATTTTACAGATCTATTCATCATTATTGTAATGTGAAACTATAGGATCCTAAATCAACCCTTCATGATCTATTGATCAACTCTAGGGAAAACATGTCACTTAAAGGTAAGGCAAGTATTCTAACTAGGGAGACAAAATTGAAATAGTCAAATTTCGACTACCATGTGCTCTGATACCATGTTGTAAGGAGGCGAGATCACCCCCTTACTAAACATTTGAAAAATAAAACATCCATTCCAAACACACTCTAAGGTCTGCTAGAATAGGTGGAAAATTTTCAAACTTCAATAAATGGTATCAAAAACAACCAAAGTATAGCAATGGAATAAAAATAATGACTATATTCAATTTATCATAAGGTTACAAAAGAACATCATAATCTCCCACTAAGTGTTTACATGTATCACTCAACATAAGGATCTAGTAGAGGGAAATCTAAACCATAACAACTTTGTCTCCAAGCTTTAACTCCTTAAGCTAGTCCAAAACTGCATGCCTTATCATCCAAGTCCTTCACCTAGGGTTGGAAGCATACCCCAGTAAGAAGAGAAAATAGATGACATCAGCAAAGGCAGGTATGTGCATACTAAATAGGAAATTGAGCAATATATGGAATAAAGGACATCAAAGTGGGATTCCCATGAAAAAGATAAGGACAACCCAAGTGGGTATCAAGAGAATTTATTTTCAATGACAAAAGAGATACTTGCCATAATTAAAACAATAAAGTTGTGCCATACTAGCACATGTAAAGAAAGTAGGGCACACACCCCTAGAATCATCATCAACCTACATGCATGTGAGATAAACATAGCCCTATAACAATATAAACACAAAGTCGGCCAAGTCTCATAAACTTGTAACCTAATAGAGAAAGGAATACTTCCAATCTCCCAAATATATAAAACAATGGCCAAGAATCACACATCTTGCCCTAGGTATGAGGTTCCTTTCCATACCAAAAGAGCAGGAAATATCACATCTGCTTGGCAGGAAATAACACATCTATCATAAAAACCAATGCAATTACACTACTCTAGTGCTACTGAATCACAGAGCTTGTTAAATGTAGAAGCAAGTAGAAAGTATAGTCAGAATATATAAACTAGTCACCACATAAGTGACCAACATATACATCCACCTCATAAGTGGGAAAAAGACATCACATGTCATCTTTTAGAGTTCAATTATGAACAAAGCATAAGATAAGATTTCAAACAAATATCCATGATCACATGGTCAATATCAAATAAGGTAGTTCACATGAACCATGATTTTCAAAAGAAAAGACATTGTGTAAAGGCTAATGTCCATAGGACAAAGAGAATGAATAAGCATAGGTGAATTTCTCAACATAAAAGAATAGGGGGTACATCATACTTCAACTTCAAAGTCTAAACAGTCCAAGTCAAGCCTAGGCCTCCAAAGAACCTCTAGGGAATGTGGACATGTCCAATAAGTAAGGTTCCCAAGCTTAGAGAGGTTGGTTTCTCCAACAAAGCTCATATCTCATGCAAGAAGCACCTTCTCCACTTTAGAGGTGAAAACCCCTAACCAAAGAACATGGAGATGAGGTGTTTATGGGTTCTAGGTGGGGTTTCACCATGGAAGGTCGTGGTTCTGACCTGGAAGAAGGTGCAAGGAAGACTAACAACATGAAAATAGGGAAGGAAAGGAGAAAACTTACTAGTTTTGGTCGAAATAACCAAGGAGGGGCTTTAGAAACCCTAAATAGAGCAAATTTGGAACCCTAAGAGCCTTCTTCACCAAGGTAGGCACCTTCTTTTACCTTGGGACGGCACCTTCATGGAAAAATAGAGTAGGAATGATGCTCTAAGCTAGAGGGAATAAAGGAGAGCAAGAGTTTTTTAATTGGGAGTTGAGAAGGGGTAGATATGGCTATATAAAGAAAGAGGTCAAGTATGAGGTGTCTATGAGACTTTTCATGTGTCATGTATAATGGTGCCTATGGACATGCAAACCTTTATGGATAAGGAAGAAGTCAAGCATGAGGTGTCCATGGAGCTTTCCATGTGTCCTTAGAATAGGGAATTCATGGCCACGCAAGAGGACAGCTCATAGAGGTTTCTTGAATATCAAATGTTGATTTATGGAAACTTATAGGCCATCCCAACTGACCTTGAATCAAAGAAATAACCTCATTGGTTGATAGCTTCTAAAGATAAGCTCATTTATAAAGAGGGTAATCCCTATAATGCCCTTGGAAAGTAACACCTTCAAACCAAGATGCAACTAGGTGCCCCATGGTTCAAAAACTTGATAATGGTAAGGTGATATATAATTATTATAATGCATGTGACAATTTGCAAATAAAACTTCCCAATTGGGTAAATTGCAGAAAAGTCCAAAACGTACCTAAAATTGCATAACTTGCACAAATAGCATCCAAATTGGACCAAACTTCATCCACAAGTTATCTTTGATGTGTTGATTGTTAATTTGACATTATTTCCATATTTTAAAGTTATATAATCACATTATTCATTACTTATTCCTTTTACTAATTTTCTCTCTCCTAAACTTATCCTAATATTTTAAGGTAGTCCAAATTAGATGAAATTTGACATGTGGGCTAATTTTGATATGTCGATTTTGAATTTGAAGTTTTTTTCCACTTTTGAGACTTCTTTTTATGAGATATGTCATATGGCCCATTAACGACCCATTATCTAAATTATTCATCCAATTAAGTTCTTATCTTCATATTACCACCAAAATGAGTTATGTGGCATATTTTATGTATCCATTATAAACATAAGATTAATGTTAGAACATTAGGTTACATTAAGGTGATCTATATATGCATTGTCTCATTGGGGTTATACTAAACATCTATTTAGGTTTAACCTTCAACCTTATTTGGCTAAGTCCAAAATGTCATCTTCCATGGTAGGGTTCGAGATCTTGTATGTTACAAGCATCACCAGTAGAAATGAAGAGGTGTGATGGCTCATAGCTAGCATCAATAATAGGATATAGAGATCCAAATCATGGGTATCAAAAGCAACACGAGGGAACCTACATCAAAATGTCAATATTAAATTCCCAATTGTTGTTTTTATGCACACATACTCCTCTATATTTAGTTCTCCTCTCATGTCTTATATAAAGAGAGAAGGTTTATTTGTTTTAATCATCTCAATATATTCTAGTTATTGATTCACAGTTTTCATAAAAGTAACGAGCATCAAAGATAGTTTAGGTATAGGACTATCATTCCCTGGCCCATCAGATCTTCTTCATCAGCCTCCTCTTATATTTCCCTAAGGATGGCTGCTAAAATTGCAACTCACAACAATTTGTGGCTTCCTCTTTTATTCATCCTTTAAATTTCGAACCACATAATTATCTAAATACATGAATATTCAACTACCTTCATAAGTCATATTCATTCTCATTAAACTCAATGGAAACTCTCATGGTCATCTTCTTCTTCATCTCCTATAAGGCCCCCCACTAGAACACCAATCACTGCCCTTGATCAACCACCGCACTACTTGTCCTTACCTAATCATGCCACTATTCACAACCCATCTTATGCACATGTTAGTTGCCACATATCTTCACTCTATAAATGTCTCACACTAAAGACCAATGCGACCACAAATGTTGACTTCTTCCCACACAATGCATCAGTAGTTCTATTGACTTGAGAGTTCTACATTGTCCATATTTTGATAATGACTTTACCATTCCATTCCTATGTATCGAATATGTTTGTTCAAGATTGATTTCAGGATTTAGGTTCATGAAAAGGATCAAATTACACAAGCCCTATCTTTTTCAAGTTCAAGTCAAATGCAATGCAAGTGTGCAATTTGAAAAATCACTCCAAATGACCTTAGATGATTTTTGTAATCACTTGTATTGATGATATGACTTGTAACTATGATGAGAAAAATACTAGGGACACTTAACTCCAAGTCTCAATCACTCAAAAGTCAACTTAGAAAATTTGTCACAGACTATTCATTGGTCGAGTTGCAAACTCAACCGATCCTATGATGGATTTTTTGAAGATGACCCATCGGTCAAGTTGTACACTCATAGAACTCGACCAACCAACTCACTAAGAAAATCTAATTTTATCTCATCGGTTGAGTTTGAGTTTACCAAAACAAACTCATCTGATAGTTTGAAAATTGGCTTTGTCTTTTAGTTGATCGGTCGAGTTACCTTTATTGAAACTCGATTGAATGTATTGTACAAAAAACATAGAAAAAGTAATTATAAATTTTGGTGAGTTGTTTTGGGTGAAAATAGATATGTTGCATTGTGAAAAATGACTATATTTTGACCCTAAGTGATCCCAAACCCAAGGGAACATCCCCACCTATAAATAGGACCCATTAGAGTTCATTCCAAGTTTGATCATTCATGCTATTCTAAGTCCTTGCTATAATTGAGTGTGTTGCAACTCCTTGAGCCACTTTCTCTCTCTAGTTTACACTTCATTTCATGATTATGAGTGAGATAGGCCTGTTGTAAGAGAGCTACTTCCTTATTCTTGTAAAGATCTCATCTACTCCATCTTCCCTACCCCTTTCCTCCATGAAGCAAAGGTGAAGCAAGCTAATCCAAGTGAAGGTGGAGTTGTTGTTGTTGTTCTTCAAGGTTGAAGAAGCGGTGATGATCTTCTCCATGTGAAGGAGAAGGCAAAGGCTAAAGATCCAAGAAGAGTGGACAAGTTCTTGAAGGCAGAAGACTTGTGCTAGAGTGGTTAAGACCTTGGAAGAAGGCTGAAGACTTTTGCAAAGTGGGTAAGTCCTTGGTAAGGTGGAACACTCTTAGTGCTTGGATAGGTAAGTCCTTTGGTGTTCTTATGTTGTAACTCTAATTGGTGAATATATATATATAAAAGCACTTGCAAAGTCCTAGAGGCTGACCTCTCTAGGTAGTGGACTGACCCTTTCCTAGTTTGGAGAGTGGAACCACTCTACATGACCCTATCAAGTGTTTGCTATCAATTCCTCTCATCCTTGCTATGCTTTTTAGTTTGGACTTCAAATTGCACTTAAGATAGTAGTTTTAATTTGATATAATTTGAAGGTCTAATCTAGATTGTGAGAAATTGTGTAGCTCTATTCACCCCTCTCTAGAGCCCTAAATCAACAAGTGGTATCAGAGCCAAGGATCTACTCTAACATTCTCCCATGAGACGAGAAGATGAGTGACAACCCACTTGGTTCTCTCAACCTAGAGGGAGGCTTCTCCATGTGTCGTCTGGTCTTTGATGGCACCAACTTCCTCTATTAGAAGAGGCGTATTCAATTCTACATTCAAGGCATGAACTTTGACATGTGGAAGGTGATGATCACACCTTACAAGGAGCCAATGGAAGCTATTGCAACATGGAGTGAAGCTTCTCTCAAATAAGACCAACTCAATGCCAAATCCATAAGCATCATCTATTCATCCCTTACTCCAATAGTGTTCAACCGGATCTCATCTTGGGACACCGCTTATGAGATTTGGGACAAATTGTGCATCACCTATGAAGGCACAAAGTAAGCCAAGGAGCCCAAGATCTACATGTTGAACAACCTTCTAGAGAACTTCAAGATGGGTAAGAAAGAAGGGATTGTGAACATGTATTCAAGACTCAATGTCATCATCAATGGGATGGCTGCATTGGGAAACACTTTGGATAGAGGTGTAATCAACTCCAAGATCTTGAGGACTCTACCAAAGAGATGGGAGTCAAAGGTCACCTCCATTGAATAAGTGAGGAGCCTTGGTGACATCCCAACTGAAGAGTCCATTGGCAGCCTCCAAGCCCATGAGCCAAGGCTTGACTAACAAGAATAAGAAGCCAAGTAAGAAGAGAAGGAAGCCAAGAAGATCAAAGATAGTGCTTTCAAATCACAAGTGGAGGCAGTCATCCTTCAACAACAACTTGCTTGTCGAACTTCTCCTTCCTCCTCTAGTGAAGATGATGGCTCAAGTGAGCATGAAGACAACTACATCAAGGGCAAACACTTTAAGGGAAAGCAAGCCTCCTCCTCCTCTACTCCTAGATGCCATAAGTGTGGACAAAAGGGACACTACAAGAGTGAATGTCCCAAGTCAAGAAATTCACACCACAATGGCAGCTTAAAGAAGGAAGAAGAGTATAAGAAGAAGAGCAAGTACAAGAGGAAGGACAAGAAGGAGAAGAGACACAAGAATGCATCTCATGCAGCTTGGGAAGCTTCTTTTTCAAGTAGCTCAAGCTCCGAAGAAGATGGAGAGTGCCATCTTACACTCATGGCCTCTACTAGTGAAGAAATTGGTGAGGTAAATAAGGTAAACTTGCATGAGTTATCTAAGTTGTTATTGACATGCTTATCTCTACCCATTCATCTTTTGATAAATGTAAATCTAAAAGAAAATGGTTAGGAAAAATCATTGATGATCTATATGATAAACTTGAAATCCTTGAATTGAATGAGAAAACCAATCTTGAGAGTATTGATAATTTGCAAGGGCAATACCTTGATCTTGAGCTCCAATACAATGGCATTGAAGTTGAGAACGGTATCTACCTTAAGAATATTGAAAATCTTAAGGAAGAAAACCAAAATTGCCTTAAAGAGCTTGAAATGGTTAAAACTGAAAATGCTAAATTTAAGCTCCTTGTCGATGCTCGTAGAGAAGAAAGATATGTCTATCTTAATAAAATGCAAATGCTTAAATCTAAAAATGCTAGGTTTCTTGGTCAAATAAATGATCTATATTCTAGACCTTTATTGCCTAGTGCTAATGTTGCTTTCATTTCTCTTAAAAAGGATTCAATTTAACTAAAGCCTTATGTCTTGAGGCTGATCTTGTTCATGTTAGGGATGACATAGCTAGCTTATCTTCTACTATTATTTTTGTAAATGATGATACCATAGATTGAGAGCATCCCTACATAAATTCCTCAAAGGGATTAACTCCCTAAATGAAATCCTTGACCATTCTACCAAACAAAGTGGTACTAGTAGTTTGGGACTTGTAGGGGGGACATCAAAGGGCAAGACCAAAGCCAAAGGTAAGAAAAAGAGCAAGGAGACCTCTTTCTTTATAGGAGAGTCTTCTGGTACTAAGAATCATATGGTTTGTTCCTATTGCAAATGTGATGATCATTACTCTACTTATTGTCCTTACAAGCCTAAGTGGACCAACCCAAAGATGAAATGGGTCCCCAAGCTAACTCCAGATCCCAAAGTTTGAGTTGGGAACTAACATTCTCCTTTCTTACAGGAAAAAGGAAGATGGATTGTTGATAGTAGCTGCACTAAGAATATGACAGGTGATATAAGCCATTTCAACAACTTCACCAAAAAGAAAGGAGGATCGGTTACCTTTGGGGACAACAAGAAAGGTAAAGTCAAAGGTGAGGGTGATGTAGGTGAATGCTTGTGTATCAAGAATGTTCTCTTTTTGGATAACCTACATCACAATTTAATTAGTGTTAGTCAATTATGTGATGATGGTTACCTTGTGTTATTTACTTCCTTTGAATGCTTGATTCTAGATTCCCTCACCTACCAAGTTATATATAAGGGAACTAGAAGTGGTAATATTTATGTTATTGTTCTTGATTGTATTAAACCTATTGTTGGTAGATGCCTAGTAGTCAACTCAAATGATATTTCTCTTTGGCACCGTCAGCTTGGTCATGTAAATGTTCATCAGTTGAAGAAATTGAGCAAAAAGGAGTTGGTCAAGGGACTTCCCAAATTGGATTTTGAAAAGGATGAGGAATGCCAACCTTGTACCCAAGGTAAGAAAACCAAGTCCTCCTTCAAATCTAAAGGAGTCCTTAGTACCAAGAGGGCTCTTGAGCTTCTTCACATTGATCTATTTGGACCAATGAGAACTCAATCGCTTCGTGGTTCCAAGTATTGCCTTGTTATTTTTGATGATTTCTCTAGATATACTTGGACCTTCTTTCTCATTTCTAAGAGTGATATGCTTGATGTTTTCTCAAGATTTTGTAAACGAGTTGAGAATGAAGCTTTTTGCCACATTGTTTCCATCCGCAGTGACCATGTGGGAGAATTTGAAAATGAGCTTTTTGAACATTTTTGTCAAGAATTTGGTTATGCACACAACTTCTCTTCACCTCGAACACCTCAACAAAATGGGGTTGTAGAGAGGATGAATAGGTCTTTACAGGAGATAGCTAGGACCATGCTTCTAGAGTGTGATACTCCAAAGAAGTTTTGGGTTGAAGCTGTTAGTACCTCATGTTTTGTGTAAAATATGGTCTTTACCCATCCTTCTTTGAAGAAAACCCCCTATGAGCTATGGTGTGGTAGGAAGCCTTCTATCGGGTATTTCCATGTTTTTGGATATCCTTTTTTTGTTTTGAATACGAAAGATTCTCTTTACAAGTTTGATCCAAAATCTTACAAGGGTTTCTTTCTTGGCTATAGCACTACTAGAAAGGCTTATAAAGTTTTTAATGTTGATCTTGCTAAAGTAGAAGAATCCATAAATGTTAAGTTTATTCAGACTAATGCCTCTATTCCCAAATATATTGTTCCAAATGATGATGTTGCAGGTCAAGTAATTCCTATTCTACAAGAGCTTAACATCACCCAAAAGGGGAAAGAGGTAGCCACTCAAGAAGAAGAAAATGATGATGAAAAGAAGGATCCAACCCCCCAGATTGCAAAGAATCATCCAAAGGAGCTGATTTTAGGTGATCCATTTAAAAGATTAAAGACGAGGGCTGCATTCACAAAGAACACGCCAACATCACCTTCATCTCACAACTCACAAGAAAAGTTGGAGCAATTTGAAAAGAATAAAGTTTGGACCCCTAGTGCCAAGACTAAGTGATAGAAAGATCACTGGCACCAAATGGGTCTACTGCAACAAGCTTGATGAAAGCAGCAAAGTGGTAAGGAACAAAGCAGGGTTAGTGGCTCAAGGCTACAATCAACAGGAAGGTATAGATTTTGATGATACATATGCACCTATAGCAAGACTTGAGTTCATTCATATGTTGCTTGCTTTTACTAGTTATGAAAACTTTATTTTGTATCAAATGGATGTTAAAAGTGCATTTTTGAATGGTACACTTGAGGAGGAAGTGTATGTTGCACAACCTCCGGGCTTTGAACATGATAGTTTACCTAACCATGTTTGTTTGTTGAAAAAAGCTCTATATGGACTCAAACAAGCACCTAGACCTTGGTATGAGAAATTAAAGAACTTTTTGTTAGATCATGGGTATATCATGGGCAAAGTGGATTCTACCTTATTTCTAAAGAACACTTCTAACAATTTTCTTATCATACAAAATTATGTTGATGATATCATCTTTGGCAGAACTAACGTTGATCTTTGTAAAGAATTTAGTGATCTTATGCAGAGTGAATTTGAGATGAGTATTGTAAGGACCCTGACCTGCGTTTAGGGCTTACCCTATTTGCTTTGCTTAACCTTGATGGTTTGATGCATGCTAATCACCTTTGAGTGGTGCTTAGGGTTTGGTTATGCTTTGTTGAGAGTTGGAGGTGCTACTTGCAATTAACCCAAGTCTAGGGTTTTGGGAGAAAGTTTGTCACCTTGAGAGGTGTTCTTCTCTCTCTTTGCTTCCTCTAGGGTTGAGAGGAAGGCTTGGGCTTGTTGTTTGAGTTCTTTGGGCTTTTGTTGAGCTTGTTTGGGCCTTGGAGTTCCTTGTTTGGGCTTGCTTGGGCCTTGTGTCGGCCAAGTATAACTTGTGTCGGCCTAGGGCAGCTTGGTGTGTCTCCCATGAAGCTTGGTCCAACCTTGGTCTTGTTTGGAGAACACATGGTGCACATTTTGGACAAGTGTCTTATGGCTTGCAAGAGAGGTGGCTTGAGTTGGTGGACATGTGTCCCTTGGGTGGATGACACCTAGCAAGGGTTCACCTTGGTTTCTCCTCCTTCCTCATCTATATAGGTTGTCCCTTCCTTAGCTTGAGGTCCCTTTAGTTCCTCTTCTCCTTGTGCACGATACACCCTCTCTTCCCCTTGCTTGGTGGCCGACACACCCTTGAAGAAGGAGCTAAGGTGGCCGACACACCCTTGTGTGAGCAGCTTGGAGGCCGACACACCCTTGGAAGAAGAAGGTGGTGGCCGATACACACCCTTGGAGGAGCCTTGGTGGTCGAGATACCCTTGGAGCTTGAAGTGTATCTTCTTCCTTGGAGCTTAAGGCGGGTTGCATGACTCTAACCCTAAACTACTTTACTTCCTTTTCATATATGTTGCCTTAATCTTGCCCTTGCACGTTTGGAGTTGTTCTTTAGCTATCTTGCATGTTGGCCGTTCCATGTATGTTAGGGTTTAGGAGAGCAACACTCCTTTCTCCCCTTGGTCTAGATGAGTGAGATTAAGCTCTAATGCCATGATCAACACCCCTCTTTCCTACCCGATTGAGGTGAGCTCATGACTTAGTGGCTTGAGCAAAACTCGCCTCTCACCTTGGGCAAGATGGTGAGCTCGTTTAGATGGTTTGAACCTTGGTTGAGATGTGCGGGGAGGTGCTGCCCGATAGCCCTTGCCCTAATTCTCTCTTGCACGGGTTGAGTGAGTCAAGTTTTCCTCCTGCTCGCCCGGTGGGCTGCTCGCCCAGTGAAGCTCAGTGATCACTCGCCCGATACACTTTGTTTTGCTCGCTCAGTAACCCTACTCGCCCTACTTTTGTTGCTCAACTATATACCCTGCACGCCCCTGTGTCGCCCGGCAGCTTTGGCTCGCTTGATAGT
Organism: Alisma plantago-aquatica; assembly: GCA_963693085.1. Classification (NCBI taxonomy): domain Eukaryota; kingdom Viridiplantae; phylum Streptophyta; class Magnoliopsida; order Alismatales; family Alismataceae; genus Alisma; species Alisma plantago-aquatica. The sequence continues at coordinate 713,915,629 of OY856412.1, read as the reverse complement.
CCTGCTCTCCCAACGACTTGCTCGCCCGACACTAGCTGTGTCGCCCAGTGTTGTTGCTCGCTCGAACACGCCCTGCTCGCTTATGTCTTGGATCGCCCGGCACACGTGTCGCTCAATACCTAGCTCTGCTCGCTCGGCCCCAGCCGTGTCGCCCGAGACTACCTTGCTCACCCGGTTCTAGTTGGCTCGCCCGATACTAGTGCATGCCCAACATCCTCTGCGCGTGTTGCTCGACAGGGCTGCTCGCCTATGCTTTACCCTGCTCGCTCGCTTGCCTTGCACGGTTCAGTACCCGGCTCATTGCTTTCCTCGTTTGCTAACCTGCCCGCTCAGTGTGTCTGCTCGCCCGACACATGAGATGCTCGCCCGCTAGGGATTAGATAGGAATGGGTCTGCCCGGGATGGCTTTTAGTGAGGGATGTTGGTGTCTCTTGTGAGGGTACGGCCTATCATGAAAAGATGACATGTCGACTATGTTTTTATGACGGTGTGTTGCTTATGAATGATACTTATGTTTCCTTTAAATGCCAAAGATGATCTTGAGCATGCATTAGGGTTACTTGATAATGTGCTTACTTATATATTTAAGATGAGGCATCGATGAAATTATTATCATCATGATTGTACTAATAATAAACTTAACCCTAATTTGTCACACTATGGTAGTAAATGTAGTCCCTTTATTATTCATCTGGGTATTGAATGATGCTAACCATGCAGGTAATGCTTAGCCCAATGAAAGGCTATGAGAATTGGGTAAATGAACACTGTGATGACAGGTGTATGATGTTCCATGATGATGATGAAAGCCTTGAGAGGCTATGGTACTATGTGATGAGGGATTGAAATCCCATGATATGTGATGATCCCTGAGATGGATCTAGGTATTGGCAAGAGGCCAAGTAATAACATGTGATGTGAGATCCTTGTGATGGATCAGTGTGATGTAAATTGTAGAGAATGCATAATGTTGAGTTATGTTGTTTACTTTCTGTTATATCTTGCATGTTATACAACTTGGTTGAATCTTGCAATCCATCTAAAAGATACTAATTAATCATAATGAAATCTATTATGTAGCTTGCCCTGGCCATAGATTCATCACCAGTCAGGATAGGGTGATGATGAAACGGGTTCTCCTGAGGGTTAACCCGGAGCAAATATTTTTGAATATGCAAGGTTTCTCCTAGCCTAAAATAGAGAGGTGAAATGAGTGCAGCTGCGGTTGCAGACTCGAATGTGTGATGAGCATGGTGAACATGGCCCATGGCTCCAGATATGTGATATGTTGAGCATGAATGTGTTCATGGCTCTTAGCACGGTGTTTAGACACGTGGCTCAGTTACTAGCGTCGTGACCTGTACTGAGGCGGGCTAGGCAGAGGGTAGCCTGTGGAGCTGACCCTGTGGCTTATGACCACTTCAAGAACGAGACTGCGGTCCTGCTTTGTGTTCTCATGTACTGACCATGAGGCAGAGAAGGTCTTGGATTCCGGCTCTTCCATTGACCTTATATGGCACCGGCTATGGGCTTCGCAGCCGAAGGTTGGATTTGAACGGTATGGTTCATTTCCTCAGGGCATAATAAAATGTAATACAGCCGTCTAGTATGTATTGATAAGATAAACACGAAACATTGGTTGAGGCCTTGTTTGTGTAGTTAACTTTATTTATCTTGCAATTACTATGCATTTCTCCTATGAGGTGAGTTCCATGTATAGTTTATCTTGTCAATCATGTCCCTTTGGGAAATATGTTGGTACAGTTGGTAAGTCTAATGGTATGGATGGCTTTGCATTTCATAAACTGCTTCTGTTATATCTTTTATCGGTAACCTGCTTATATATGATCTTGAGGTTTTGTAGTTTTGGCGCGGAGTTATGCCTCCCGCTGGGACAATGTTCAATTGTCTCACTCTGCTAGTTTCTACCCTTTTTAGGTGGTCGAGCTTGTCGTGGTGGTGGTCGCGGAGTTGCGGCCGAGCAGCGAGAAGATCTGTAGAAGGCAAGCTTTGGAGATGCTACTGTTTTGATGTTTTGGTGTAGAGTCTAGAGTCATCCCTGTACTCTCAGGTCCTAGGCGGTGTTTTGACTTTGTTTTACGATGTACGACCGATGTCGTTTGTATATCCTGCTGATGGCCAGATATGGACCTTTATATGTATGAACAGGTGGTGAACTCATGTGTTGACAGGACAGCTATTGCTCTAAGTTGTGGACATGTATCCAGGCTTGTATGGAGATGTATATAACATGTTTTCTTGTAGGATATGGACTGGAATGTAATATGTTTCTCAGTTTATCAGTTTTCCGCAAATGGTTTTAATTAACCCGTGCCTTTGTTAAGCTGTGGTTATGGTGATTTCCGCACGTTTTCGCGTAACACCTCATTATCTGTGTGATAATGGGATGTGTTGCCACAAGTATGATGGGTGAACTCACATTCTTCCTCGGCTTTCAAATCAAGCAAACAAAAGATGGGAACTTCATCAACCAAGGAAAGTATACTAGTGAGTTACTCAAATGCTTTGGGATGGAGAATACCAAGTTGATGGACACACCCATGTCCAACACTGTCAAACTTGACAAACATGAATAAGGTGAGAAGGTAGATTAGAAGCTCCATAGAGGTATGATAGGAAATTTACTTTACTTAACTGCCTCTAGACCTGATATAATGTTTAGTGTTGGCTTGTGTGCTTGCTTTCAATCAAATCCTAAGAAATCACATCTTATAGTTGTTAAGAATATTTTAAGGTACTTAGCCAAAACCCAAAATTGTGGACTATGGTATCCCAAGTCAATGGACTTTACTCTTACTACTTATAGTGATGTGGATAATGCAGGGTGTTTGATTGATAGAAAGTGCACAAGTGGCACTTGCTTTCTCCTAGGACCATTCTTGGTGTCTTGGTTCTCCAAGAAATAGAGCAAAGTGGCATTATCAACCACCGAGGCTGAATACATTGTAGCCGGGAGTTGTTGTGCCCATGTCCTGTGGATGAAGCAAATGATACAAGGATTTAACATTCATTTTGATGCTTCTCCTATCTATTGTGATAATATTAGTGCAATTAACTTGTCATATAATCCTATCTTGCATAGTAGAGATAAACATATAGAGGTTCATCATCATTTTCTCTGTGATCACATTGCCAAGAAGGATATCTATATCACGCATGTGGACATGAAAAATCAGTTGGCGGACATTTTCACTAAACCTCTAGCTAGATAGCAATTTAACTTTATTAGATCAAAATTGCTTATAACTGCTTTGAATGAATCTGATATGCCATCTAGCTAGTTGTCATCTATCATATATGTTTTGCCTCTATTTTGATCATCTTTTCTTGCTAATATGCTAAAAAAATTATTTACATGTTCATTTTGCCTTATTTTTCTCTTATTTTTGGGTATTTTTCACAAACGCATGTTTTACCACAAAATAGTACCCAATGATGAGTGATATGTGCCTAAGTATGTTAAAAATACACAATGGACTTGAAAAATAAATTCAATTAGCACTCTAATGGCTAGAAACTAAGTTTCTTATGTTTAGGTCAGGTTGACTATCAGTCGAGTTGCCAACTAAACCAATCGGAGGCCGAAAGCTTTTTAAAAGAGCCTATCAGTCGAGTTTCTAAGTTCACAGAACTCGACCGATGGTCGGGCTGGAGCAATTTAAAGATGGGTTCGGCTAAGTATTCTCCCTCTGAACTAGAGAAAAGTTGATTGATTCCACCTCCAGTTCCCCTAAGCTCTCTACCCTTGCCCTAACCTTCCTCAACCTAGCCCTAGCCCGACCTAGATTGACCTCCCTTGACCTTCCCCTTGCTAACCTAGGTCTGTGGGTGAGTTTTGGTGGTGAGTCTTTAGCTTTTTCTCTCTCCTTCCTCTCTTTTTCATCTCTATGGCATCCAATAGGAGGAAGAGGCCCCCCAGCTAATGCACCTTCATCTTCATTCAACTCCCACTTGATTCCATTTGATGACACTCTTTTTGTCTCAAATGAGGCTGTAAATAGGTATAAGGAGCTCCTTCCCCAAAATCCTTTCCCTTTTCGTGCCCTATTTGATCCTAGATCTAGAAGACAAGAGGTCATTGATCAAGTAGCGGAGTTGCTTAACATTCACCATCTCTCTACCTTGGGTGTTGAATGTGTGTGCTACAACAATTTCATCATTGGCGTGAAAACAGTTCACAAATTATATGCTAACTTGTGTTGGAACTATGACACCCTCGTACCCCCACCTAATTCTCAAGTAATCCTCACATCCATGATCGTCGGGAAGAAATTCCAAGTCTCTGAGGATACCCTAAACATCTTATTTTTAGGTATCGACGAGACTGACACCTGGCGTAAGGACTACCCAGAGTATTTTGACCTTGTTGAGCCTGAGGCCTTCTACAAGCAATATGATCTTACTTTCCCTGATATTTATAGGTTCTTGAAGAAGCCTTAATTCCCTTATAAGAAGAAGAGCACCCTTCCCTCCTCTTCCTTGGACCTTAAGAGATGCATCATCACCCTAGTTGTTAACTGCAATATCCATCACAAGAAGAACCAAATTGAGATTGCAGAAAACACTGTGATGATCATGTATTGTCTTTTGAAGAACATCAGAGTCAAGCGGTCAAGATATATTCTCCATCATATGACCTTCTTTGACTCAGGAAAGAACACCCATGGCACCCACCCTCCCTACCCAGCCCTGATCTGTGGTTTATTCCAGCTTACCACTAGCAAATATCTTTTCTATGACTTTCATTACAACCCTGCACAGAAAAGAGTTTGTATTAATGAGACCACTCTTCATAAGTTTGTGCCTATCCTCTCCTCCACCACACCTGGTGCCTCTACCTCAGCCTCTACCCGAGTACCTCCACCACCCCAGCCTTCCCGACCTACCCATGCCTCATTCCATATGTCAAATGAAACCCTTATGGGCTACATGATGCATCAACAGGCATACAACCAACAGGTTCAGGAGCATCTGCATCAGGACATTTGTTCCATCATTTCCAACATGAACATGTCATGTGCACATCCCTACCCAGCCTACCAGCCATACCCAGGGGGTGACTATGCATCCTTTGCAAATGATCACTTTTACCCTATCCCTCCACATGTACCTTCCACTACTACACCCTCTGTTGTTGGTGGATCTACCCCAGGTGTGCTGCCTCTGCCTGCTGGCCCCTTGGCCACTCTGATTGCTAGCCTCAGTAGTTCTGCTTCTTCCTTTCCACATGTCAATAAGCTCCATGTTCTTGGTATGTCTTGGAATGACCAGAATGCATGTTGGCCCGATCATGGTTTCGTTCCCTCTGCTGATGAAGAGACGTTAGACCAGGATGATGAGGAGGTTGTGGATGCTGATGAGGCTGTTGGTGCTGATGATGAGGATGGTGATTCTTCTGATGATGGTTCTGATGGCTTTGCTGGTGACTCTAGTGATGAAGGTGATGCTGCTGCACCTTCAGACAGAGATGACGACTATGAGCTTGATACCTCTGATGTTGACAATGTTGTGGATGATGTAGATATAGATGACCTAGATGTTTAGTTATTCTAGTTTTTAGTCTAGTTGATGATCATATATATCTTTCTAGACTATTTTGTATTAGAAACATCTGGGCACATGTTTTTGAGATGTACTATTTTATCATCTAGATTCATCATTTTTGCTTGTAGCATTTTTCTGGGAACTTACTTTCTGGGTTGAAGTGTTGGGGGATGAATCTCGGCAAAGGTATGTATCGTCGTGGTTGCATCTGATAGGATGGTAGGTGAATTCCATCCCGTGATTTTGCAAAGCTCCAGAGCACTGATGATGCCTTGGATTTTTGCTTTCAGCACTGAGCTGGCACGGCTGGGTGAACCGTGGCCTAGGAGGAATCTACCATGCTGATCTACAAACATGTACACTAAGACCTGCATTGGAGAAATTGTGGTTTATGTGATGTGTCTGCAAACATGAATATGTAGTGGTCGCTCGGGGGCCTTTCTGAAGCTAGAGTCTCAGGTAGGTGGCTCATGACTTTACTTGGAAGACTGAGGATGGAAGACATTCATGCCCTAATGAAGGAAAGGTGGTGAGCTTCAGGCGGGTTCCTTCCTGTATGGGCGAAGTCATTTCGATGATGCCAGATGGCCTAGCTGGCCACTATGGGCAGCAGGGTAGACATGTCTTCATTGATGGAGGAGGTGATCTCAGTGATCCAGTTGACTTCATCAAGATGGAAGAGGGAATCACTTGCGCCTAAGGCTACCCATATAGGTTTACCGATGAGAAATCCCTAAGACAGTGTAGTAGTGTGTCTCACAAATTCATACATACTGGACAAGTTTCATCTATTGGAATATGGTGGCGAGATTTATCGATGTTTGTCAGAAGGGCCCAATGATGTAGAAGCCAGAGAAACATCTTGATTCTTTTTAGGAGGCGCAACTTCCATATAGCCTTCCATGCTCCTTCAATGGGCGTGTATGAATTCTATTGTAGCTAGAAGTAGGCATCCTTGGAAGAGAATGCACCAGTATGGCTCAAAGGCCATTTCCATGAATCCAAACCTAAGGTGGGATCCGGTGGGTAAGTATACTGGATTTGCAGCCAGATGGGTTGAGGAATATAGCAATGAATAAATTATCAGTCCCAAGTTCTGTCATCGATGACCATGGATGCAACACATAGGTTTGAGAGATCAGTCGGTGATGTGAAGTTAGGCTCCAACTCCTTGATGGACGAGCCTTGTAGCCATTTACTGGTCCACACATTAGAACAGGTGCCCGACTTGATGGTAGTCGATGGTGCTTCTTTAATGGCTGACATATTTTTCTTGATGAAGGACCAAACGGAGGAGCCAGGCTTGTTGACAGGTTCACCTTTTGGCATATATTTCTCACACATAACATGAACCCACAGAGAGGTAGGGTTGGTTAGAAACTGTCATACATTCTTTAGCATTAAAGTGGTGTTTTGAGTTCTTGCATCTTTTATTCGTAGACCACTGACCTCCTTAGGTAGTGCAATAACCTTCTAAGAGACAAGCGACATGCTTTTATGAGCTCTGCCCCTGGACCAAAATAGTTTTTCACATGTCTATTTATATCATTGCAAAGGGTGGGAGACAGTTGCACAGATTGCATTGTGTAGCTCGGTATGGCTTGGAACATTGACTTAGCCAAAGTAATATGGCCAACAAGGGACATTTGACAAGCAGACCAGCTGGTCATGCATTCTTTTATTGTTGCAGTAATGGCAGCATGGGTGGTTTTGTTAACCGGATGATGCAAGATGGGAATGCCTAGATAGCAACCCAGGTCGTTCATGCATTGGATGTCAAGCTTTCTAAAGAAAGAGGAGCTTTCAAAGCGAGAAGTGTTAGGTGAGAAGTAGTAAGACTTTGCTCTGGAGATTGTCTGCCCAGAAACTCGGGTGAAGGCCTTCAAGATTTTATTGATGGTGTTGTCTTGTTTGTTGGACACCTCCACCATTAGGAGAATGTCATCAATGAAGAGAACATGGGACGGTGGCATACCATGTCGTGATAAGAGAATAGGCTGCAATTCATCGGAAGAAACAGACTATGCGATGGCTTCACTAAATCTTTCCATGCAGAGGGCAAATATGTTTGGGCTGATAGGGTCTCCCTGGTGGACGCCTTGAGTAGCTTTGAATGAATCCATAGGATAGCCCTCCCAAAGAATATATGTGAGGTCACTGGTGATGATGTAAATAATCAAGTTGATGATGTTAACTAGGAGCCCAATTTTATTCAGCGTGTCTAAAATGAACGACCTACGCATGTGGTCAAATGCCTTGGCGAGGTCCAGATTGATGCACACCATCTTCTTGCCCATTTTTTTCATGTGCATAGTATTGTCTTGAACAAGAATAATATTGTTTGTGATATGTATGCCTGGAATGAAGTTGTTTGTGATTCAAACACCCACCCATTGAGAAAGGGTTTTAGCCATTTGATGATAATTTTGGAGATGAGATTGAAACACAAGTTATTTAAGGAGATAGGCCAAAGATCACTACAGCGTTGAGGTTGTTTGATTTTCGGTATCAAGACCATATAGAAATTGGCCAGACGATCATCAATCAAGTCGGTGGGAAAGGCCTTTTGCACAAAACTACAGACTGATGATCCAATGGTGCTCTAGTTTGTTTGTATGAAAGAATCGTAGAGCCATCAGGACCAAGTGCCTTCTCAGGTTCCATCATGAACATGGTGCATCTGATTTCCTCCATGTTTGGTGTTAGCTCGATTCTACTACATGCATACGTATCCAAGAGGGAAAAGGTACCCACATAAGTAACCTCAATAGCTTGATTAGCGGATCTAACATTTGGGGCAAACATGAGATTTTGGAAGAATGTGTGACCATTGACTTAATATGCTCTAGAGATTCGACCCAATCACCATACTCATCTTTGAGTTGAGTGATTTTGTTGAAGTAGCGTCGAGCATTGACGTAGGTGTGGAAAAACTTGGTGTTTTCATCACCCAGTTTAAGCTAGTTGATGTTTGCACATTGTCGCCTCTTCTTGAAGAAGGATGTTGATGTATTGTTCTTGTAGACAAATTGAAGTGAGCTCAATATTGTAGCTACTCATAGGGTTAGTTTGTACCTAGAAGTCAGCTAGACGACACAAGATATTGTTCTTTAGACGATTTTTGTTGTAAGAAAGCTTTGCATCCCACTTGGTCACAACTGTGTGGAATGTGGCTAGAGCATCTAGAAAGGTCTTGATTGGGTCCCATGAGGCTAGGATGTTCTCTTTAAACTCTGGAGTCAGCACCCAAATTTCTTTAGTCCAGAAGGGACGCTGGTGAGCACGTTGTACATTACAACTATGGATTAAGAGAGGGATATGGTCGTTGTAGAGATGGGGGAGGACCACAATCGACATCCCGACTGTGTCAACTAACCATTGCGTGCTTGCAATTACTCTATCTAGTTTCTCCAGAAGTTGAATATGTATGAAGGTGAAGAAATGACCATCCACCTTCATATCGGTAAGGCCGCTGTGCAGGAGGAGGGAGTTGAATTTTTTGCTTGATCGACAATCGAATGACGGAAATCTTGCTTTTCCGATGTGTCCATCATGGTGTTGAAATCCCTCACTACTGCCCAGGTGCCCTGGATAGTAGAGGAGATCTCATAGAGGCACTTCCATAGGAGGTCTCGCTTGTAGGAGTTGGGGCTTCCATACACAATTGTGAGGTGTCAGGCATGATTTATTTGGCAATGGATGAATTGACGGTGTTCTTGGATAACATCAACGATGTAATGGGCCTTGTCCCACAGTAGACAAATGCCCCCAGACAAGCCAAGGGCCTCAACACGATGAGAGGAAGAAAAGCCTAGATGTTTGATAACATCAACTGCCTTGGAACCACTTACACAAGGTTCAATGATGGCAATCATTTGCAGTCTATAACAACATTTAAAATCTTTGAGAAGTCTAATTTTCTTTTTGGTGGAAAGCCCCCTAGATGTTCCTGGAGAGGAATCCAATCATTAAGGAGGGTGGGAGGAAGGCTGGTGTAGACATCAAGCAATGGTTGCATAGAGGTCAGCGGATGTGTACTCACCAACCATCTCATCATCAGTGATCATCACGGGCTCCTCCTGGAAGTCAAGAGCTCGCTTCGTATCTGACCCTTGGTTCAAGTTTCCGACCAACTGGGCCAATTTACCTTTCTTTATTTCTCTACCTGGACTGACAGACTGACATATGCTCCTCCTGTTACGGAGTATGACACCACTGCCACCACTACATTTGACCCAGTGGAAGTGTTGCTGGTGTTGGTTCATTGTTACTGGCTCCTCCCTCGCCATGAATTGAAAAGGTGGGACGGGTTGTGTGCTATGCTGCCTTCCGTTGTTGGTCTCATCATCCACCAAGGTTACAGTAGTATCATTTTGAATGGTGTTGTTATCTTTAGTGGATTGGGGTTTTGGAGGTGGGACATTGGCTGACCCCATAGGTTTGGCTTGTTGAGGTTTATGCCCCTTCTTCTTTTGTTTTCTACTTTGAACAGTCTTCCAATCCTCCTCATCATCCTTCGAGGTGACATGCAGAAGATCCAAGGAATCATTGGGTTGGTCGTCATGGCTTGCAGTAACCTATTCACGTTCCTTTGTCGCATGCCCCTGGGTGGTCTTCCTTGCTGGAGGCAGGCGTCTTTCAGGTTTCTTGGCATGAATTTGCTCAGTGTATGTTGCTTGACATGAAAGGGTCAGGCCTGAAGATGGTGATGGATCTGTAGGGGTTAAGGGAGTGACAAAAGTACAATCTTTATCAACGTTACCAACCCTTCCACGCTTCATACAGACGACCGATAGGTTTTCATATTCCAGCATGTAATGCTCGCCAATAAGGTGCACCGCCAGTAGAAGCGGCTTTGTGGTCTCAACCTCCACAGCCAAGCCAGTGAATTTGCCTCTGTGGCCAGATAGCGTGGTGGTGTCAACATTTATCATCTTACCCACGAGATCACCAATGCTCGTGAGTAGTTGATTTTGATATAAGAACACAGGTAGCTCTGGGACCCTTAGCCAAACAACGAGTTTCCTTGGGATATGGTCTGTGGGACGAAAGGACGACAATCATGATTGAACAGAGAGATAGTTGCCAAATATTGTCCAGGGGCCCTCTTTCATGGCACGCATGTAGTCAACTTGATTTCCCAACTGGATAATGAAGTAGCCCATCTCAAGATCGACCGCTTAGAATTGCTCTGTCAGCTTCCAAAGGATATGATTTGGTTCACAAGGGCGGTGAAGCCAACGTTAATACCGACAACCTTGACTACCAGATCAAATTTCTAGGGTTTTAGTCATGGAGAGAGGACTTCCGGATTAACAGTAATCCTTGGAAGGGTGTCGCTTCTATCCACGTGAATGTCATCCAGCTTCAATGTGTCTGAGTGATGATGGTTGTATTGAGAAGGAGTTGTTTCTGGACGAGCCATATATGGCATCGTGATATGAGACTGGTGACGGGAGGCCATTCGTAGACCGTGTGTTGCTCTTTGCCTGATCGTCGTCATCCATCGTTTCCACTTCCTATCCAGACATGGGGGACTTGCCTTTATTGGAACCATCTGCAGGTGTGTTATCATCCCCTCCATCCTAATGATAGGGGGGTTGAAACAGCCTCTCCCAGCGCAACGACCTCCACGGCCGTCGGCGCCTCCACCACGCATGAGCCCTAGCGCGTCGTCGCCCACAGTCACCCGCAATGCGTCGTCGCCCATGGGAGTTATTATTTATGATACAACATATATGTTATATATGACAACAAGAACACAATTAGTTATCAATGATCTAAATTCTCCGAACACTAAGCACATAGCGATAGACTAACACTTCATGAGAGAAAAGCATCTAACAAGCATCATTACACTACCTTTTATAAATTCTACAAATCACTACAAACTAATTCACAAACTCTGCCAGTTTTATATACTTTGAGTCCGAGGGGGGTGTTAATAGTAGTCAGATTCCTGCTCCGTAACTTCCATAGTTTCTTTCCCAGTAACTTCTCTACTTTCCTTCCTTGTGATTTTTCTCAATATCCTTGCATGTGTATATCTTTAGTGGATATTTCCTCATACTGGATTACAATATGTAATCACATAAACATATTCAAAGGAGATCCATTAATAGCATAATCATGTGATTCACATAATTAGCATGCACAAATGCGTTGGAAAATTTGAGAGACGCATCTGACATCCCCTATCTAAGATTACAGGATTTATTGGTTGTTTTTCCGTAGTTTTGTATGCAGCACATCCCGATTCCAGAAATTCCGAGTTGTCGGTCCTTTTATGGTCTGCGTACCCAAATCGCTCATTCCACTCAGCCCCACCAGCTACTTCAAAGTCCCTTTGACGTACAGCCAACCAATGTATTGCTTATTAATTCAGGATCATGTGTTGGTTATTAATTCATGACATGACATCATTCTATTGGTCATTAATCCATGACCATGCCAACCATATTTATTTGCTTCCATAATTTCATCACCCCACTCACTTAGGCAAGCTCGAACAACCTACCTCCAATGTAAGTTGCTCCTCCTCCACGTGATAGCTACGCAAGGTTAATTTCGAAGCAGAGCTGGCAAGAACCTCCTTAAACCTGCCGTTCAAATTTTGCCACCAACGGAATGCTGCTGGATAGGTTTTGTTCTTCAGCGTTGCGCAAATAGAGGGGAGAATCGGCTTCAACCAACCTACTAATTACATCCAAATTTTATTAATAATATATAGAAGAAACCAGACAAAAAAATGTTGAATGGGCGTCCTCAACATACTGTCTCTTTGTACATAAATTGGTATGTGGGGAAAAACAAGTCTTAGTCTTAGAAACAGAAGAACAATAATTAGGTGGAGCCAGCCTTCACACGGTTGTCCAAACCTTCTTCCTTTTCTCCAACTCAACAGTATCAAGTTACTGTCTTTGCTAACTATTTCATGAATGCGGACGGGACATATATGCAAAGAAAAAGGGGAAAGGACATCCGATCCGAACATGCCCTGCGGAGTGGACCCCGGAAGTTTTGGTAGAGACTCTAGTCCTACAGGATTGTTGCATAGTATTACTACAGGGCTGCATTGTAGAGTTGCCGGCAGCGACGGCAATACATACACATATGTCCGGAGGCAGTGCTGTGTTTGTGTTGGGTTCCATACAGAGTGCGAAGACCATAGAGTGGGCACACAGAACTCTGGCTGGGTTTTCTTTTTATTATAATCATTGGTTTTCTGCTGCTAAAGTCTGGTTACTAACTACAGATAAACACCCCTTACGTCCACGGTTTTAAGCGATTTTTGACAACGGCATCTGCGGTCTCGGTTAAAAGTATAGCTACACGACATACACCCACCCCTACCCCGGGTTCCCACCCAGTTCTTGAATGTTGTGCCCCACTCGTGAGTTGAGTAATGTACTTTTGAACGATGGAGGATCAACAATACTAAAGAGTAATATACTTATGGATCCATAAATATTGTATCCACTTGTTAATATACCTATCAAATTACAAAACCAAGCATAATCGTATAACTGATGTAGAAGTATAAGTACAGTACCTTCGGAATCACATAGCAACATTAGTCATTTGGACAATTTCTTTTACAGAATACAGACATAAGCTGAGTACTTACTTGTTAATAACCTCAAAAGTATAATGCACATCAGATCAAAAATCAACTATGAAATGCAACCATAAGTATTGCACCCACATGTTAATTTCAACTCAATTACTGACGCATAAGTATCGTACCTAATAAATTATAAATCAAGCATAATTGTATAACAGGTCTAGAAGCATAAGTACAGTACCTACGAATTGTCATAGCAATATTTGTGATATGGATAATTTTTTTTACAAAATGCAGACATAAGTTGAGTACTCATTTGTTAATGATCTCAAAAGTACAATGCACATCAGATCAAGAATCATCTATAAAATGCAACCACAAGTATTGTACTCACTTGTTAATTTCAACTCATTTCTCAAACATAAGTATAGTATCTAATAAATTATAAAATCAAGCATAATTGTATAACTAGTCTAGAAGCATAAGCACAGTACCTACAAAATCTCATAGCAACATTTGTCATGTAGATAAATATTTATTTCAAAATGCAGACATAAGTTGAACAACTCACGAGTACTGTTGATCCTCCTTCATTCAAAAGTACAGTACTCCCAAAACATGTATATGGTATCCTAATATATGATACTATATTTTTCGTGTAATATCATTATTTCAAAATATGTCAACATTAGTCTTGTTGGATACAAGAATTCTAATGCAATTTATTGTAACATCATTACCCAGAACTATGTCTCCTTCCAACTCGAAATAGATGAGATAAATAAGTTATTTTCTTCTTCTATTTTGTTGTTTCTATTTTGTTGTTATCATACGTAGGAACATAGGATTCTATTTCTGATATTCTAAAAAACACGAGGATGGTATAAGACTTTTTTTACAGATGATTGGAGTGCAGTTTCCAACGTTTGAGACACGCTATCATTCATGTACGAAAAGAATCCAACAATACTATACTAATAATTTTTATCCACATAGGACGTCAAACTTCTTAGATACATAAGATTGATCGCATATTATTCAAGTGACTTTGGAGAATCCTACGAGCCCAAGTAACATACATGCAATTGATTAACAGTTAGCACTATATAAAGATATCAGCAGTCATTTCACAACAAACAATACAAAACGATTTGCACACGTTCCTATCACAATTGTATTGAATTGTGAAATGGAATTCGTATTCCCTTTTGTGATGTGTTCTGGTCAAAGGCAAAAATCATCTCATGAATATCCAAATAGAATCTATATGTTAAGAATCTGTATGAAGAACATGTATAAGTTCATAAGAGACCATGCTTTGCATGTGGTCCTCTTTTTCTATCAAAAAGCTGTGCACGTTTATAAACTGCGAAAGAGCGGTTGATTGTTAATTACTTATTAGGCTGAGCTTTGACGAATTTTGCATAATGTTGTTTATTAGGGTTGAGTAAGTGAAAGCGCATTACATGCCTTGTTGTGTTGTGCATCGGGATGAGATACTTCGGGTAAAGATAATATAGAGCATGTCAAACACATATTAGATATGTCTCGGAATTCATAGAAGAATGAGTTGTATATGTACGACAGTAAAGTAAATTTAATACAATATGACATACCAATCATCTTGGAAGTGTGAGTCACATGCACTTTTTAGCTTGTTAAGAGCATTTTAGTAACAATGAAAACTTAAACAAGTAATTTGTCTGGTTTTTTCCTTTTGAAAAAGCATACGTACAAATGCAATGTAATTCTACATCATAACAAAAACATGCTACTAAAAAAATTATAATTTCCAATTGTTGCAAGGCAAAAATGTTTCATAAAATAAAAAATTCAACAAGTATGCATTGTGAATCCATCATTCAATGCACAAATTTCCCACTTCCATTTTAGACCCAAAAAAAATTTACTAGTAAGACATTCTTGAATTGAAGTTTTAAAGATAAATGGATACAACTAGACTTCTCTAAGTAACATAAAAATGGAAAATCAAATATGTATGGAGACCCTATTATGACTAGTAAATGTTATTCTATTTGTATGTTTGGTTCACTCGAATGTTAGCCAGAAAACACATAATTGACCTAAATTAAGCTTTATCCTCTCGTTCAAACATATTCATCACGATTATGTAATCTATAAATGTCTAATTTAATATATAAATGTTTAATTTAATATATGAATGTCTAATTTAATAAAATCATATTGACGGTACAAAATTAATTTAGATCCATAGTAACAAAAACGTGATAGTAACTTTTTTGTTTGTAACTTATAACAATCAGATTTTGCAATGCTTAAATGCTTCATAAAAAATCAACAAGTACGCATTGTGAATCCATCACTCAATGCCCATATTTCCCCTATCAATTAAAAAAATTACTAGTACAACTTTCTTGAAGTGAAGGACAAATGGTAATGGATACAACCAGACTTCTCTTAGTAAGAGAAAAATGGAAAACATGAATATATATGGAGACGCTATAGTGACTAGTAAATAATTCTATGTATATGTTTGGGATCACTTGAATGCTAACCCAAAAACACATAAATGACCAAAATTAAGTTTTTTTTCTCTCAACCAAACATATTCATTACGATTATGAATCTATAAATGTCTAATTTTAAACAAACTAATCACCATGTTTTATAAGGCAGTACCATGTAATGCATTTACCTCTTTGAATCTAAACCCACGTATGCAGGAAATAAAATTGATCCTTGAAATATAATTATGGGTCGTTGTGACACTACAGACTCATGAACAAAACATTAGAAAATTTGCACCTTCCCATCTATTATTCCCACTTGTCATGAGATAGCATTGTCATGATATGCGCCTAAGGTCATGCTCGATGCAACTTTGGGGACTTTTTGTGAGAGAGCACTACCTAACCCAACATGCCCCTCTTCCCTATGTCATATTGCATATTGGCCTTTTGTGATGTGATTTCTCACTTGATGTGAGAGGACACTCTCATGATATGGACATTAACTTGTTCCCAGTGCAATTTAGGGACTTGTTGTGAGAAGGTACCTCCTCACCTGACATGATAACTCTCTCCTCCTTGGGTCAATTTGGCACATTAGTCCTCTACGATGTAATCTCTTTTGTCCCTAAATAGTTCCTTAAATGGTATCACATTAGGAGAATTTGGGGTTAAGCTTTCAAGTCATTTGAATTCATGAGTTAAAATTTATAGTTGTTCTAAGTTTTGTTGGTATTTTATGTTAGTTATTATCCATGTATAGATAAAGGGATGACTCTACTTAAGCTAGTATTGGTTTAGTTTATGTTATGTAGTGTCTCTAGTACATTTTACCTTGGGATGAGTCTACACATATCACTCTCTATAATTCTCTCAACTCAAAATCAGAAATTCTTTTCACATGGTATCAAGAGAATTAACTAACCATCCAATTTTCAAGAGGAGCAGCAGCCCCATCCCCCACCCCTCTCTCCTTTTGTCCACCCATTCCTTCTTCTTCTTCTTCTTTTTCTTTTTCTTCTTCTTCTTCTTCTTCTTCTTTGTTTCCATACACTGCCATCTTGCCACCTCCCATCTCTCTCACACCCTTCAGTAGCCGCCATCATGCCATGGGGCTGGTAGCAATGCCATAATGTGTTTCTAGGATGACATTTGTAGGGTGTCGTGGCAGGAAGATGCACCCTTGGCATTGACTAGGCACTAATCTACCACAATTCGCCTCTACTTCTCTCTCTATCTCTTTTGTTGGAGTTTCTTTACTCCAGCCCATCCGGTCTTTTCAAACGAGGAGTCACAAGTCATTGTCCCCTTCAGAGTTTCACCCATTGCTCGTTAACAAACTATTCTTTGGGTGGTAATCTCGTTAGAAATCTGAGTGGTACTCCTCCCCTATTCTTTCACCCATCAAATTTGATGGTGAGTCATTGATTATGGCGCAGTAGAGATCCTTATCTAAAAAATTGTAACAACCTCTAAACCTCTTTTTTTATTTTCCTCCCCATATATTATTCCTACATACATGAGAGTGCTAGTAGTGGTTATAGATTTATTATATATTTCCTATCACAATGCCTTCTTCTTGTGATAGTGTTGCAACCAGACTTATTTCCAAATATCTCTCTCCTCTAATAGTGCATCTTATTAGTGATTGACTATCTCCATCGTTATTCTACCAGTGTTTCTGATTCTTTATCATGTCTAAAAATAAGTTTGAAGGAAAATATTTTCCTCAGACCATTATCTATAATGTTAGTGCTCTTGTCTCTATCATCAGTTTAAATAGAGGAAAGTACTTTCTTTGGATGAATTTTATTCATTCTTGAATTCAGAGATGAGGGGAAGTTCATATAGAAGCTTGTTGAGGATACCTATTTTAATAGAAAAGGGAAAATGGCCAAGTCAAAACTGGCTATGGAACATTATGGAGCCATCTATTGCCTTTAAATATTTACTCTACAAAATTGTAAAATAGTTGTAGGGCACTACTCGTCTTCACTACAAATGGGAAAAAAATGCACAACAACTCTAAAAATTTTGGGATAAACTCTTTGGTGAAAACCAAGGAGACAGGACCCTTACAAATACTATGACTCTATTTCCATCATGTCCTAACGGCTTCATTACTTTCGGATTGTTTCTATTGAGTATCAAACCCTAGATCATGCCAAGATCATTACTTCCAAACTTTTCAATGGCCTCAATCTAGCCTATGCTCAAGTCTATAGCATCATCCTGTCAGGCAACAACTTCCACACTTTAGAATATGTCTTCTATCATCTACAAAATCTAATATCGAACTCCTATCTCCCATTACACTAGATTCACAATTAGTAATTATGATTGTTTCTCGTGGATGTGGACATGGAAGTATACATGGACGTGGCCATCCTCTAAGGCCCAGATGCACTTTCTCCAATAAATTAGGATACCTTGAATAGAAGTGCTACCAAAAGCACAACCACCCTACGGGCGTCATAATGGCGTGGGTGTTGCCTATATTGCCTAAGGGACAGACACCCTAAATGTCACTAATCGACACTCGAATATGAGTAGCTTTTTGCAAGCCTCTCAATAAGCTCCTCAACAACCAAAAGGATCTGGGGATTCGATGACCATGCAACCTAGTGGGACATCGTTAGTGCATCTAGACTCCAACCAGTGTAATGTTGGATCCTCCATCTAGCATCTAATTCTCCCTTGATTATAGATTTTGGGGCCACCCAAAATATTACAAGTATAACGGATATTCTCTCCTCCACTAAGTCCTATATTCCAACCTCATCTATCACTCTAGAAGATGGGTCCATTAAAAATGTTCAGCAATGCGGGAGTGTTAACATCTCATGTAATCTGAAACTTAAGTAATACAATGGGTACCATGCTTAGATGGTAACCAAAGAGTTAAATATAACCCTAGTGATAATGTTTCTTGTTAATATTTAATTATCTTGTGAATTAAATTGGCTTTAATATTTTAAATCATGTGTTGGTATAAAACTGAAAAGATTTTAAATTTAATATTATAGAAACAAGAATGGATCAAATTAGAGTTGAATTGAGTAAGTTATAGCCTTTTTAAGTCTTTAACAGACTTACCATTGGTTGACAACCGATGAATCAAATCAAAGGTCCAATTGAAGTTGGAAAATGATGGTTTCATATAAATCATGACCATATGGTAGAGAAATAAAGGTTTTCCTAAACTGACAACTCGATGGTTTCTCAATGCCCTTCAATTTATGATTATGTGTTTCACAAGTTGATAAATGAACATTTTACTAGTAGATAAATCAATGATTTTACTGAGGCTTTACATGTGATGATTCTTCTTGAAAGCCATCTACTGATGGTTTAGTAAGGAATTACCTTCTGGTGGTCTAGTGGGTTAGTTATCTACCGATGGTTTTGTGGGGAGTGTCTTTTGAAGGTTTTCCCAAGTACCACCAATTGAAGTGTGGATTGGTGAGTACCAACCTAGGGTGTGTCAAATGGATGTCTACTGATGATTCGGAAAACATACATCAACTGATGGTATGGCTGATAGACATCAATCAAAGGGAAGGTAGACTGAAGGTTTCTAACAAGATATGCCTTGCCTGCCAAAGGTGGAGACCAGTAAGGTGTTGATCGTAGGATTGCTTTCCCAAGGCTCAGCCTTTCGATGGTTGGACTATGATGCCGCCCAGCTCAACAAATCATAGAAGACTTAGATCCCTATATAAACTAGATGAAACCAATGAAATGAAACATGTAGTTGTATTTATATCCTTTTTCCATCAGAAGGCATTGAGAGGTAATAGAAGAGATTACTTTAGAGGTGATTCAAAGGACAACAACAAGGTAGACAAATGGGTCAGAAGAAACTGAAGGTTTCCTGATAGTTTCATTTTCTTCAATAGAGATCTCTATTTTAGCGACTGCATATATTATTTGACTTTTGTTCTTCATCTTGTACCTCCAGTCGACTTCCTTAGGGTCTGTTTACTTTTAGAAAATCAGCTTTGGATGAGTTCTTGAGGCCTACAACTCGAATTAGATTTGTGTGAGCAACGATCCAATCTTGGTTGTTGAACATATTAAGATCAATAATCTTAGACATGAACTGTGAGTGGAAAATACCTATTAACCTTGATATATAATAAATAAATTAGAAATAATACATTTTATGTGTTGAATATTATTTAGAAATTGTTATTGTGAAATTATTGAATATAATTAGTAGATTTCAATAGAAGAATTATATCATTCAGTGTACTTTGTGTTGTAATGCTATATACTCACTTGCTATGTGATTTTCTATACAATATAATAAATGAGAAGGTAGATTTAGAGGCACCTATGGAGATGGCTATGCCCTATTCCAGATTTAAAGGATTGAGTTATGATTTATGAGAGTTTTGGAATTTTATATTTTGTCATATTAATTATGTGTTCTATGCTAAATGCTCAAACATCAAAGATAACAGAATTATTAGCAGTAATAAAGATGTTAGCAATATAAATTAAATATCATTCGACGATAGGTGCCCTGGACACTGTAAAATTCTCACATGAGGCATGCATTGTAGGGAGGAAACTTGCTTACCAACTGGAGGTATTTTGTCCAGATCGAGGTAAGACAGAGCGCACTGGTAGGGTGTGGGGGTCTAGGCCAGTGAATGTAGACTCCTTATAGTTTTGCGGTACCCAACACCAACCAGGCATAGCGTCGGTACCTATGTTACTAGTCAACGAACATATTTGGTAGGTCCACTTGTGCAGAATTGTGTTGATCAATAGTCATCTTCGGTAGGACCATTGATGCTCAACAAGGCAGAGTGCTTTGACTCTCCCTTGAGTACCCAGGATTAGAGGAGTCACTACTAAAGAAATGGGATATCTCATCGATTATTTTTGGCATATGTTATAATCGATGACTAAGTGGGTGATGCTAAAACTCAGGATATATGTTGTCGGTTATTTTGTAAAAAGATACGACGACATACATATAAATCGGCAATTCTATTTTACAGCCAACGTATGAAAGAACATGTAGCATGCATGGAAAAAAAATAGTTTCCCTTGACCTTTTCCCATGGTTATTAAAGGATAACAGACAATGTAATGCTAGTTATGTAGTAAAAATGGTTACCCTTGACCATGCTTTGTCGGTTATTGAATGAGAACTAATAAGGTATTGGTAATTATGTAGTCAATTTCTCAAGAAATAACCAACGACTAACAATATGTCCTTGGTTTTATTAGTGAATAAATAATGAAAATTAAGTTATATCACATTGATTTTCTACAAATATCTAATGAAGTATATATATATATATATAGTTAGTTAGTTAGTTAGTTCTTTTGAAATAATTGACGAGAAATGTGTATTTTTATAGTAGGATTGTGGACCTGTTGTCCGAATGCTAGCCTATTTGGAGCATGTAGTTCATTAGAACTACAACACTTCATCAGAACTATTGGCCTCTACAAGTATCACATGTTAAGAAAAGGCCAGAAAACCTACTAGAAGAAAGATATATATACAAACACATATATGCATTTGATACATATGCACAAATAGGCTACCAAACCTCAACATTCTATCCATTTTTCACTTCAATGCACACACACATGCATAAAGTCATAGTTCAATTGATTCAGTTCTCAACCACATTCAACTTCATACATATGTACAAATACACATTATTCTCCTCCTCGTGCACTTCACATTCAACTCACACACGCATATGCATGAATACATATACATGTTAGCTGCCACAGAGTTTAAGTCCACAATGTATAATATATAAAAATAAAATATTGAATCAAAGTTTAAATACAAAATATCAATCAACCATCCCAATTAGCTGACAAGTCTACATGTTTGAATAAGTAGTTTTGTACAGAAGTGAAACCATATCTCTACTAAAAATTTGAACAATAAAACCTCTAGTCCAAACACACCTAGAAGGTATGATGGAGTGGGTGTAAAATTTTCAAATTTTATGAATGGTATTCGAAACAAGCAAAGTATAGCAGTGGAATAAAAACATGACTAAATTCAATTACAAAACAAGGGAACAACTTAAACTTACATCATAAGGATCCATGAGAGGGAAATCTAAACCATATCAAGATTGTCTCCAAGCTTTAAATTCTCAATCTAAGTCCAAGTCCTCATGTCAAATCATCCAAGTCCTCCACCTAGGGTTGGAATCATACCCCAGCAAGAAGAGAAAAATAGAAGACATCAGTAAAGGCTGGTATGTGCATTCTAAAAAGTAAACTGAGCAATATAAGGGAATAAGGACATCAAATAATAAGAAGCTTCCCATAGAAGAGAAAAGTACCACCCAAATGGGTATAAAGACAAAACAATCACAATAAGAATGATACTTTCCATGAAACAACATAAAAAGATTGTGCCATATATACATCCAGTACCATCGTGGGGAATGAAGCACAAGTAGGGCACACACCCCACAATCAATATCCTACATGCATGTGAGATAATCATAGCCCTAAAACAATATAAAGACAAAGGAATCCAAGTCTCATAAACTTGAAACCTGATAGAGAAAGGAATACTGCCAATCTCCCAAATATATAAAACATGGGCCAAGAATCACACATCTTGCCCTGGGTATGAGGTTCCTTTCCATCCCAAAAGAGCAGGAAATATCACATCTGCTCGGCAGGAAATTACACATCTGCCATAAATAAAACCAATGCAATTACACTACATTAGTGCTACTAAATCACATAGCATGTAAAATATAGAGGCAAGTAAATAGTATTGTCAGAATTATACTATGTTGCAATCACACAATGGACAACACAAAAATATAAACATCCACTAAACAGTGGACACATATCATTATATAAGACCAACATGCACCAAGGCACAAGATGGATATCAACGGAATATCCATGTCCACAACAAGCAAGATAGTTCACATGAATCATGATATCAAGAGAATAGACATATGTGTAGGCCAAAGTCAAAAGAATGATAAGATAGGTGAATTTCTCAACATAGAGGAATAGGGGATATAACATACCTCAACTTCAGAGTCCAAAGTCCAAAGTCACATTTAGGTTCAAGCCTGGGCATCCAAAGAACCTATTAACCATATAGGTAGATTTTGTGTCAATTTCATATGCATTAATCAAACCCTAGAAATCACCAATTTCATTATTTGTGAGTTCGGTTATCAAAACCACGTCATGTTTTAGGTTACCTTTTTATGAGTCCAAAACATATTTTATTATGTTTTTCTGACTTATAAACTATTAGTTATGAATTTCACAAGTTAATTCTTATTTAATTAGATTTATGAAAAACACGTGATTAATCATTGGATTTAGTATCAAAACTTATACCATTAGTTAGATCTTTTTTTTTTTTATTCCAACAAGTATTTATTTGTAATTGCTGGCCAATCAGATAATCATTTATGTATTTTTGAAATTCGACCAAAACTCAAGAAAATGTGGCCAAGCAACTCAATAAAGTGTGAAAAGACAAAGATTCCCTAAGAGGCACGGGACAAAACTAGGTTAAAACTTGGGACAGAAATGTAAAGTAGCATTACATCATCTTCTTGTTCACTCATCCCTGCAAGGCAAGGAGCAAGGCATGAGCTCTAGAAGAGCATCGGGGTGAGAAAACCAAAATCAGATTCACAAACCAGGCGAAAGAAGCAACCTCACCAACACCGGAACATCAGGCCGATCTGGTCGACTAGAAATAGTAGGTGCACAGACTCTGATTACCAAGTTACACCTTGGATCTAACAACAACGAAAAGAGTGGAAAAGAGGGGAAAACACAGAGCCTACCTTTCGATCCAATTGAAAGGCCTCAAAGCTCCGTAGGGCCATGGGGAAGATAGCCCAAGTGCGAGCAACTTTGGGTAGGATGTACACCTCAACCCCCAACTTCAAGTCCTCTCTGTAGCTAGAGTGATGTGGGGGGAGGTACAGCCAGGCAGAAAAGGCCAAACCATAACAAGAGACGGGTACAAACGACCTCGAGCAAGGTTCCTGAGCATTTTGGTGGTGGTCCAACGGCTTCAAGTGATGAGGGGAAGGAAAGAAGAAGGTGAGTAGAGATTGAACAGGGGACAAATAGGCCACCCCCATGCAACGCCAAAGGGATGAGGTTTCCAGGGTATAAATACACTCTGAATCAAAGCCAACCACTGCGGATCAGAGAGAGGAAGGTGTAGGGGAAGAATCTGGAGGGAAAGGAGGAAAGGAAAGAGCGAGAAAGAGGGAAACCAGAGTCAGAAGGGGAACAGGAGACAGAATCCAAACGAAGAAGGAAAGGAAAGAAGAAAGGAAGAAGATGAGCAGATATTGTTGGATTTTAGATCCAACGGTCCAAAATGAACCTGAAATTGAATAAGGAAAGACAAAGCCCAGGAGGGACTTCATGACAAATAAACTGGGAAATAAACCACGTCCAGAATTAAACTGTGAGACAAGTACATTAGAAAAGCCGAAAAAAATCAATGTGTGACATTTAATCCAAAATCAAGTCCAATTAAACCAAAGTTGGAAAGCATTATTTCCTTATTTTCTCTTTCTTAAATTGAGGACTCAAACATTATCCAAATTAAGTGAAATTTGGCATAAGGAATGTAGATTCCGATTTTACAATTAGATTTTCCTTTTCAAGACTTGTGATGCATTAATTACCCAATTCTTAGTTTCTTTTTCCTCAAGCATTAATGACATTAGGATTATCCAATTTTATGAAACTTCACACACAAGTCATATTTAATGTGTTAGATATGAATTTTCCATCAATTTTACATGTTGGAGTTGTTTGTATAATTATTTAATATTTTGAAGGTTCTACACATTTCCTCTCTCCTAAATTAACATGTATATTAAATATTATCCAAATTACATGAAAATTTACCCAAAGGCTATTTTTTAATGTGTAGATCATGAATCTAAGATTATTTTCTACTTTTGGAGTCATTTATTATTTTATTTGATATTGTGGGGAAAACATAGATCTTTTCTTTCTGAAATGAATTAAATTAATTATTATTATGTGAATAATGTGAAACTTAACTCCCAAGGCAATTGGGACCTAAGTAACATGGTTTTAAACTTAGATTTTACTTTTGGGATTTGTTTTTATGAGATATGTCATATGGCCCATTAGTGACCCATTAGCTCATTATTATACAATCAAGTTATGTATGTTCATATTACCTCTAAATGAATTGTGTGACATATTAAATTACATTAAGGTGATAGATTCATGCATTTGCTTATTGGGGACATCTCTTTAGCCTAACCTCAACCTTGTTTGGATAAGTCCAAAAGGTCAAACTTCTAGGGTAGGGTTCGAGATCCAATATGTTACAGAAATCCACCCCTTAAAAGGATTTCATCCTCAAAATCTAACCATCCAAACCTCAAACAACCAACTACTCTCCACCCCTTAAAAAGGTTCAACCTAACAAGTCAAACTAATCAACATTTAGGGTTACCCACATATATTTTAGTTATGAAAGTTTTAGAGATTTATGTTATCCATGTATCCATCTAAAAGTCAAAACCAACTTAGGGTTGAGTTTTAGGTCCTTGTGTCTCTAACCTATCAACCCTACATGAGCATCCACAAGTCATAGGGTATGTAAACTACACCTTTATATCAAATCTAGTCACAACTCCAAAGTCAAAATTAGGGTTAGATTCTACTCAAACTAGAGTTTCTCTTCATTGTGACTTAGTTCAAGAAAACTTCAAGAAAATCCAGAGAAAACATTTTGTTTTGTACATGTAGTATCATATGGAAAATAATTTGTTGTGAAAAACTTTTACGATTGAAAACTAAAATTAATGCCCAAAATCAAAGCGAAAACCAAGTCACAATGCCTCCTTTTTAAGACTTCTTATCACACTGTCTCCTCATAGCTTAATTACATCCTCAAGTCAAACCTTATTGCATAAAAAGATCATCATTGATCAAATCTAGGGTGAACATCTCACCTATAGGTAACTAACCAAGTCAAGGGTTCTAATAGGGAGACAAAATTGACATAGTCAGATTCTGACTACCATGGGCTCTGATACCATGTTGTAAAGAAGTGAAACCACCTCTCTACTAAAATTTTGAATAATAAAACCTCCGGTCCAAACACACCTAAAAAGTATGATAGAGTGGGTATAAAATTTTCAAATTTTATTAATGGTATTCAAAACAACCAAAGTATAGAAGCGGAATAAAAACATGACTATATTCAATTACAAAATAAGGGAACAACTTAAACTTACATCATAAGGATCCATGTAGAGGGAAATCTAAACCACATCAAGATTGTCTCCAAGCTTTAACTTCTCAATCTAAGTCCAAGTCCTCATATCAAATCATCCAAGTCCTCCACCTAGGGTTGGAAGCATACCCCAGCTAGAAGAGAAAAATAGAATACATCAACAAAGGCCAGTATGTGCATACTAGAAAGTAAAATGAGCAATATAAGGGAATAAGGACATCAAATAATAAGAAGCTTCCCATAGAAGAGAAAAGTACCACCCAAATGAGTATCAAGACAAAATAATCACAATAAGAATGATACTTGACATAAAACAATATAAAAAGATTGTGCATATATACATCCACTACCATGGTGGGAAATGAAGCACAAGTAGGGCACACACCCCACAATCAATATCCTGCATGAATATGAGATAAGCATAACCCTAGAACAATATAAAGACAAAGGCATCCAAGTCTCATAAACTTGAAACCTGATAGGGAAAGGAATATTTCCAATCTCCTGAATATATAAAATATGGGCCAAGAATCACACATCTTGCCTAGGGTATGAGGTTCCTTTCCATCCTAAAAGAGCAGGAAATATCACATCTGCTCGGCGGGAAATTACACATCTTCCATAGACAAAACCAATGCAATTACACTACTCTAGTGCTATTGAATCACATAGCATGTAAAATATAGAGGCAAGTAAATAGTATAGTCAGAATTATACTATGTTGTCATCACACAATGGACAACACAAAAATATAAACATCCACTTCATAGTGGGTACATATCATTATATAAGACCAACATGCACCAAGTCACAAGATAGATATCAAGAGAATATTCAAGTCCATAACAAGCGAGATAGTTCACATGAACCATGATATCAAGAGAATAGACATATGTGTAGGCCAAAGTCAAAAGAATGATAAGAAAGGTGAATTGCTCAACATAGAGGAATAGGGGATACAACATACCTCAACTTCAGAGTCTAAAGTCCAAAGTCACTTCTAGGTTCAAGCCTAGGCATCCAAAGAACCTATTAAGCATATAGGTAGATTTCATGTAAATCTCATATGCATTAATCAAACCCTAGAAATCGCCATTTTCATTATTTGTGATTTAGGTTATCAAAACCATGCCATGTTTTCTTATGAGTCCAAAACATATTTTATTATATTCTCTGACTTATAAATTATTTGTTATGAATTTCACAAGTTTATTCTTATTTAATTAGATTTATGAAAAACACATGTGATTAATCATTGGACTTAGTTATCAAAACTTATAAGATTAGTTAGATCTTATTTTTTTATTCCAATGAGTATTTATTTTTAATTGTTGGCCAATCAGATATTTAGTTATGTATTTTTTAAATTCGGCCAAAACTCAAGAAAATGCGGCCAAGCAACTCAATAAAGCGTGAAAAGACAAAGATGCCCTAAGAGGTGCGGGACAAAACTAGGTTAAATCTAGAGACAGAAACGTAAAGTAGCATTACATCATCTTCTTGTTCACTTGTCCCAGCGAGGCAAGGAGCAAGGCATGAGCTCTAGAAGAGCACTAGGGTGAGAAAACCAAAACTAGATTCACAAACCAGGAAAAAGAAGCAACCTCACCAACACCAGATCATCAAATCGATCTTGTCGACCAAAAATAGCATGTACACAGACTATGATTATCAAGTTACATCTTGGATCGAAGAACAGCAACCAAAAGAGCAGAAAAGAGGGGAAACCCAGAGCCTACCTTTTGATCCAATTGAATGGCCTCAAAGCTCCGTAGAGCCATGGGGAAGATACCCCAAGTGTGAGCAACTTTGGGTAGGTTGTATACCTCAGCCCCCAACTTCAAGTCCTCACTGAAGCCAGAGGGATGCGGGGGAAGGTACAGGCGGGCGGAAAAGGTTGAACCAAAACAAGAGATGGGTACAAACGACCCCGAGCAAGGTTCCTGAGCATTTTGGTGGTGATTTGATGGCTTTAGGTGATGAGGGGAAGGAAAGAAGAAGGTTAGTAGAGCTTGAACAGGAGACAAATAGGTCACCC
Source organism: Alisma plantago-aquatica (assembly GCA_963693085.1). Lineage (NCBI taxonomy): Eukaryota > Viridiplantae > Streptophyta > Magnoliopsida > Alismatales > Alismataceae > Alisma > Alisma plantago-aquatica. The sequence goes on along the minus strand of OY856412.1, from coordinate 713,887,694 downwards.
CATGTGGAGCCGGAGGGATGAGGTCTCCAGGGTATAAATACACTTTGAATCAAAGGCCAACAACTACGGATCAGAGAGAGGAAGGTGTAGGGGAAGAATCCAGAGGGAAAGGAGGAAAGGAAAGAGAGAGAAAGAGGGAAACCAGAGTCGAAATGGGAACAGGAGATAGAACTCGAAAGGAGAAGGAAAGGAAAGAAGAAAGGAAGAAGATGAGCAGATACCATTGGATTTTAGATCCAACGGTCCAAAATGAACCCAAAATCGAATAAGGAAAGCCAAAGCCCGGGAGTGACTTCGTGACAAATAAACTGGGAAATAAACCACGTCCATAATTGAACCGCATGACAAGTACATTAGGAAAGCCAAAAAAAATCAATGCATGACATTTAATCCAAAATTGAATCCGGTTAAACCAAAGTTGGAAAGCATTATTTCCTTATTTTCTCTTTCTTAAATTGAGGTCTCAAACATTTCTAAAATTAAGTGAAATTTGGTATAGAGGCCAATTAAGGCATGTAGATTCCGATTTTACAATTATATTTTCCTTTTGAAGACTTTTTATACATTAATTTGTTTGTATGTATGCCCATAGAGCAAGTCATATGATGATTGTAATGGGATACTTTGTAAATGATTTGAATAATAATAAAGGCAATTTCCAATCTATATGTTTAAACTGTTTCTGAGATGATGGTGTAACATGATAGATGTCTAAAGATTGTTTTACTCAATGACGTATGCTTTTAGGTTAAGGACCTAAACGATGAGATCATACGGATGCTAAGAGTATTCTTTCTTGTTTAGTCCCTAGTCGGTTGTTATTGTGGAAATAACCATAGACATCAATAACACTAAAGACTAGATTGTGTGTTGGTTGATGACAGAATCTCATTAGTCATGATATGGTGATATCAAACCAAGCACATAGGTACTTGTTAGAGAACAAGGTACCGGACAGACCCACCGTGAGAGTGACACATGGAACCATTACTTGGTAGTCACAGTCAGCTCTCACAGTGATGGTAGTGAGTGTGATTCTTAGACCTGAAATCACTGCACTCAACACATGTCGTTGGGTACACTTTGACATCATCAAACGCAGTCCTGAAACATGGGTTGTTATAAAGGTGATGATTGGGTGGCTTTGACACATGGGGCTTTTGAGGGGTGAGTGATAGATATGGGATTTGTCCCTCCTAAGGGAGTTTGATATCCTTGGCCACTTGATGAGTAGGATTGAGAAAGGCATGCGCATGCACATGTGAATCAATATGTGATATTGATGTCATACACATCTCACTCGGTCTACTCTGAGATCAAGGAAATGAATGAACATTGACAGGATGACTGTTCCATGTCTCGAGTTCATTCTGGATATCAGTGACAAAGGAATTATACATTCACTGTAACACCATTCACGGATTGTAGGATGAAAGTTGTTCTCCAACTTTCTACTTTCACTTGGGTAGCACTGATGTGTGACTAGGCACCGCTCTTTGCTTGTGAAGTCATAAGTGTTATGGACTTTCACTGCCAACGTGAAATGGACCTGCAGGGTCACACACATAGGATTCCACCTAGAAGAGGAGTTTTGTCCACAAGCAATGTTTAGATTGATTACTAAAGGAGTTTAGTAGTTCAATTAAACACTCAATCAGTCGATGGCTCAATATCATATGGTTTAAGGTGTTGGACGCATTGATTGGAGTATCGGATTGATTGAAATCGCAATTGACTGATTTTGCCCAACCTGTGCTCCCAACCGATCGGTTCATGTGATGAACCGGTCGGCTGAGGTGCTAAACCGGTCGTCTGGAGTGTCCAGGCCGATCGGCTCATGCCCAGGTTGAAATGACCGGTTCAAGGGTTGAACCGATCGGCTCAACTGGTGCAACCGTCCAGGTGGGAAAAGTAATGTCGGCAAGAATTTTCCTTTGGTTTCAAATTGCCCAATTCGATTGGGAATAGCATTGGTATTCGATACCAATTAGGAACGAAACAAGGAAAGTCTTTTTGAGCCGGATTAGGACTATGAACCGATCGGTTCAGGGCACCAACCGATCGGTTGGAGCGCCCCAAACGATCGGCTCAGGTCCAACCGATCGGCTCAATGGCTGAACCGATCGGTTCAGTTGTGAACCGATCATTTCAAGTTGCGAACCGGTTGTTTTTTGTGGAAAATTCTCGAACCTTTCTACTCCTGCTTTAGTCCCGTATTGCCGGGCACAGAGAACCCTGTCCCATGACCCGCCTATATATAGGGGTATTGGGGGCTTCTCAGAGTACAACTCAGTGCAAGTTGATTGCTCTGCAAAGTTGTCGTTCTCTCTGGTTTTGGTAACCGAGAGAGAGCCTGAGCAAGTGCTTCCCGCAAAGGGAGGTGCAGCAAGGGAAGGACTACTGCAGTTGCAATTGACAGCAGGAGAGTGTGTTGGTGACTAGTACGTCAACAGGAGGGTGCGACTCCTTCCACTTCCTTATGGGACAAGGAGAGTGGAGTTCCGGGTGGTCTGTGTGGACTACTTCAGAAGTGGGAGGTCACTGCCGCTCAGGAGGACAACTGTCATCCGACAGTCCGGTAGGAGGAGTCTTCAGTCCCGGTGCGACCAGGAGCTGCACAGACACCGTCCAAGACCGGAGGTGAAGACCGCGCAAGGCGCCTGGTATTGTCGCCGAGCAAGCCTCGGGACAAGGTATGATTCACAAACCATCTTTCCTATTATATAGATGTTGACGCGATTCCTTTTGTTTCGGGTTTGGGAGAAAAAAAAATTTTGTTTCCGCTGCTTCTCTGCCTCCTCCAAAACCCAACAGTGGTATCAGAGCCACGTCAACCTCTCTATATTTTAGGATTATCGATGTGATCGATTTTGGTTTGTCGCCTTTATTTATTGCATGTGATACGAATAATATCGGCTTTATACATGTCCAATCCACAAATCCCTAATATACATATATGATATGTAATATTAATGCACTTGATACGCGTCGCCCTTAAACGAGTTTTGTGGTGGATGTGTAGCATGATTATGGCCTATAAACCCCTATATCTGTGTATGGTTGTTTGCGTGGTTGCTTGCATCTCGGTCTGCGCACTGATTCCATTTATCATATTCCTGATGTAACTCGAAATAATTCGAGAATTCTTTTCTTACCTTTGCTCCCCCCGAATGTAACTCGGGGTTTCACAATTCAAATTGTAAATTAGGATAGATTTTATTTCTTGTTATGTCAAAGAACGGCGGACAACCTGAAGACGATCGGTTCAAGGAGTGAACCGATCGGTTGGTGATCCAGACGACTGGTTCGAGGAATGAGATGAGCGGGTGGCGACCTGAGGAGATGCACGATGACTGGTGAACCGATCGGTTGGAGGCGCCAGTCGATCGGCCGGTGGCACCCGAGCAACCAACCTGATGGCGAGCCGATCAGTCATGGAGATGAGTTGATCAAACCCAGAAAGGCAGGCACAGATTTCATCTTGTACAGGTTGCATGTGATGTAGACCTAGATGACCGTCATTCCTCTTGGCTTGAGGAATCACAAATAGGATGGCCATAATCATTACTTTTATCGTTTATGCATGTTTTTTTGTGGGATATAGCATGTATATGATATGTACTATATATTGTGGTGATTGGATATGTATATGTATATAAAAACCAAATCCCTCATTAAATATTAAGTTTTAGATGCCTTCCAAATGCGACACACGTGAAAAGCTTGATTGACCAAGTGTGGGCACGCCCTAGCATGGTGCACCGTCTATCTCGTGGAAGCGTGAAGGATGAATGTGTGGGTCTGCCCTAGCAGGGTGCATATTCATCGTGTTGGCTTTAGGTCGGACTTAACAAGGTGATCTAGATGGGATCTAGTACCTTGAGGCATGGAGATGATCATGGCAAGGAGTTGCATATGACATCTTTCAAGAGTTGCATATGATGCAATTGGCAAGAGTTGCCTACCTGAGAGATATGAGTTATGGGTGACAGCCCTAGCTGGTCCATGGCTCAGAGGATTTCAGGATCTTGACCCACTAGAAGATTGTACGCTGCAATCTTCCGAATTGATGGTGAGGGCTATCAATTTGAGTCAAAATAGTGGGAGCGGTAATTAATTAAAGGCCTAATTAACTATCGTCAAATTTTATTCAAATCAAATCAAAAGGGTTTTGACAAATGCAAATTTTCTCTTATAGAATGGCAAAAGAATCATCTTTTAAAATGGGCAAATTAATTGAGAATAAATTCCATAACTGGTTGAGGACTGTGAGAAGTGTTCTGCACAATCCAGATATACCAGGAGCCTTAGAATCCACTCTATGTACGCTTAATGCGTTGGTGAAGAGGAAAGTAGGTAAGGGAGAGAAGTGTTCTCTCGCCAAACCAATTTCTTCTACATGGAGAGGATGGAAGGAACAATGGAAGAAGAAGTCAGAGATAGAGATCTCTACTTCTGGTGTATACGTGATAGAGATTAACTTTACTACTTCTTCATCATGGGTACTTGATACCGGATGCGGATCTCACATTTGTTCAAATGTGAAGGATCTTAAGAGAAGTAGGCCTTTGGGGAAAGGCGAGGTTGAACTACGTGTTGCTAATGGGGCAAGAGTTGCCGCCAGTGTCGTAGGAACCTATGAGTTAACTCTACCTAGTGGGCTAATAATAGAGTTGAAGAACTGCTATTATGTACCTCCCATAAATAGGAACATCATTTCCGTCTCTTGTTTGGACAAAGATGGATTTGAATTTCTTATTAAGAATGGAAATTGTTCCATTTTTAAAGATGGGATCTTTTATGGCAGTGCCCCTATGTCTTATGGTCTATACTTGATAGACTTGGAGACAGGTGTATACAACGTAAACACCAAAAGGCAAAAACTCAATGACTCAAACAAAACATATCTCTGGCATTGTCGTCTAGGGCACATAAATGATAAGCGCATTTCTAGACTCCATAAAGATGGTTATCTAGACTCTTTTGATTATGAATCAATAGAGACATGTGAATCTTGTTTGTTGGGCAAGACGACCAAGACTCCCTTTTCAGGTAAAGGAGAGAGAGCTAGTGATCTATTAGGACTCATACATACTGATGTATGTGGGCCTTTTAGAACTAATGCCAGAAATGGGTATCAGTACTTCATTACCTTCACTGATGATTTCAGTAGGTATGGCTATGTGTACCTGATGAAGCATAAGTCAGAAACCCTTGAAAGGTTCAAGGATTTCATGAATGAAGTATAGAACCAGCTTGGTAAAAGTATTAAGGCACTTCATTCCGATCGAGGTGGAGAATACTTGAGCCAGGAGTTTGAGGACCTTCTGCGAGCCCGTGGTATTGTATCACAATGGACTCCGCCTAGAACACCACAGCATAATGGTGTGTCTGAAAGAAGGAATCGCACATTGTTAGATATGGTGCGATCAATGATGAGTTTTGCTGATCTTCCAATTTCTTTCTGGGGTCATGCTCTTGAAACTGCCGCGTTTACACTTAACCGTGTGCCATCTGAATTGGTTCAAAAGACACCATATGAGATATGGTATGGGAAGCGTCCCGTTTTGTCTTTTATGAAGATTTGGGGCTGTGAGGCTTACGTTAGGAAAATGTTTCCTGATAAGCTTGGACCCAAATCCGATAAATGTTATTTTGTTGGATACCCCAAGGAAACGAGGGGATATTACTTATACCACCCTACTGACAACAAAGTGTTTGTTGCCAGGGATGTTGTATTCCAAGAGAGGGAATTTATTTCCAAAGGAAACATTGGGAGGAAAGTAGAGCTTGAAGAGGTTCAAGCCCAACAAGAAAACATTGAACCGGTAGATGTACCAGAGGAAAATGTAGATTCACAAGGTGTTGTGGAATCTCAGACTCCTCAGGTAACAGAAGGACCTCGTAGATCTAGTAGGACTCGCCTTGAACCTGAGAGGTTTGGATACCTTGTAACTCAGGAAGGTGGAGAGTTGATCATAGATGATGATCCAACTACCTACGTAGAGGCTATGGAGGGACCAGATTCTGAGAAATGGCCAGAAGCCATGAGATCCGAAATGGAATCCATGTACTCCAACAAAGTATGGACTTTGGTGGAACCACCCGAAGGGGTAAAACCCATAGGGTGCAAGTGGGTCTTCAAGAAAAAGACCGACATGGATGGCAATGTGCAAACTTATAAAGGCAGATTGGTTGCGAAGGGTTTTCGAAAAATTCAAGGTGTTGACTATGACGAAACCTTTTCTCCAGTTGCCATGATTAAGTCCATCAGGATCATGCTTGCTATTGCAGCCTACTATGACTATGAGATTTGGCAGATGGATGTTAAAACCGCATTCCTTAACGGGAATATTCATGAGGATGTGTACATGACACAGACTGAAGGTTTTGTAGATCCAAAGAATGTCAATAAAGTCTGTAAACTACAAAGGTCAATCTATGGATTGAAGCAAGCATCTCGGAGTTGGAATCTTCGATTTGATGAAGAAGTCAAAGTGTTTGGCTTTATTCAAAATGAAGATGAACCTTGTGTGTACAAGAAGGTTAGTGGGAGCTCGACCACATTCATCATATTGTATGTGGATGACATACTTTTGATGGGGAATGATGTCTTAGCCTTAGAGAAGGTAAAGACTTGGCTTGGAAAAACTTTCTCAATGAAGGACTTAGGAGAAACATCCTATATTCTAGGAATTAAGATCTATAGAGATAGATCTAGAAGGCTTCTCGGACTAAGTCAGAGCACGTACATTGACAAGGTGTTGAAGCGGTTCAGCATGGGGAACTCAAAGAGAGGCAACGTCCCTATGCTGCATGGAGTTACCGTCTCTAGAGCTCAATGTCCCCAATCTTGTGAAGAGAGGGAGCGTATGAATGGGATCCCATATGCATCAGCCATTGGATCCATCATGTACGCTATGTTGTGCACACGCCCAGATGTCTCGTATGCTCTCAGCATGACGAGCAGGTACCAGTCAGATCCCGGGGATGCTCACTGGATAGCCGTGAAGAACATCCTCAAGTACTTGCGAAGGACTAAGGATCAGTTTCTTATGTACGGTGGTGAGGAAGAGCTAGTTGTAAAGGGTTACACCGATGCAAGCTTCCAAACCGATAAAGATGATTACAGATCGTAGTCAGGATTTGTGTTTTGCCTTAATAATGGAGCTGTGAGCTGGAAGTGTTCCAAGCAAGAAACAGTTGCCGATTCTACTACAGAGGCCGAGTATATTGCTGCTTCGCATGCAGCAAAGGAGGCTGTGTGGATCAGGAAGTTCATTTCTGAACTTGGTGTAGTTCCCAGTAGCTGTGATGCAATTGAGCTTTATTGTGACAATAATGGAGCTATTGCACAAGCTAAGGAGCCCAGATCACATCAGCGGTCCAAGCACATACTGCGGCGCTTCCATCTCATACGAGAGATCGTACAGCGAGGAGATGTGAAGATTTGCAAAGTACCAACTGAAGACAACATAGCTGATCCACTGACTAAGGCCCTTTCTCAGCAGAAGTATGATGGTCATGCTAGGTCACAAGGACTGTGTTTCCTTGGTGACTGGCTCTAAGTGCAAGTGGGAGTCTGTTGGTATGTATGCCCATAGAGCAAGTCATATGATGATTGTAATGGGATACTTTGTAAATGATTTGAATAATAATAAAGGCAGTTTCCAATCTATATGTTTAAACTGTTTCTGAGATGATGGTGTAACATGATAGATGTCTAAAGATTGTTTTACTCAATGACGTATGCTTTTAGGTGAAGGACCTAAACGATGAGATCATACGGATGCTAAGAGTATTCTTTCTTGTTTAGTCCCTAGTCGATTGTTATTGTGGAAATAACCATAGACATCAATAACACTAAAGACTAGATTGTGTGTTGGTTGATTACAGAATCTCATTAGTCATGATATGGTGATATCAAACCAAGCACATAGGTACTTGTTAGAGAACAAGGTACCGGACAGACCCACCGTGAGAGTGACACATGGAACCATGACTTGGTAGTCACAGTCAGCTCTCACAGTGATGGTGGTGAGTGTGATTCTTAGACCTGAAATCACTGCACTCAACACATGTCATTGGGTACACTTTGACATCATCAAACGCAGTCCTAAAACATGGGTTGTTATAAAGGTGATGATTGGGTGGCTTTGACACATGGGGCTTTTGAGGGGTGAGTGATAGATATGGGATTTGTCCCTCCTAAGGGAGTTTGATATCCTTGGCCACTTGATGAGTAGGATTGAGAAAGGCATGCGCATGCACGTGTGAATCAATATGTGATATTGATGTCATACACATCTCACTCGGTCTACTCTGAGATCAAGGAAATGAATGAACATTGACAGGATGACTGTTCCATGCCTCGAGTTCATTCTGGATATCAGTGACAAAGGAATTATACATTCACTGTAACACCATTCACGGATTGTAGGATGAAAGTTGTTCTCCAACTTTCTACTTTCACTTGGGTAGCACTGATGTGTGACTAGGCACCGCTCTTTGCTTGTGAAGTCATAAGTGTTATGGACTTTCACTGCCAACGTGAAATGGACCTACAGGGTCACACACATAGGATTCCACCTAGAAGAGGAGTTTTGTCCACAAGCAATGTTTAGATTGATTACTAAAGGAGTTTAGTAGTTCAATTAAACACTCAATCAGTCGATGGCTCAATATCATATGGTTCAAGGTGTTGGACGCATTGATTGGAGTATCGGATTGATTGAAATCGCAATTGACTGATTTTGCCCAACCTGTGCTCCCAACCGATCGGTTCATGTGATGAACCGGTCGGCTGAGGTGCTGAACCGGTCGGCTGGAGTGTCCAGGCCGATCGGCTCATGCCCAGGTTGAAACGACCGGTTCAAGGGTTGAACCGATCGGCTCAACTGGTGCAACCGACCAGTTGGGAAAAGTAATGTCGGCAAGAATTTTCCTTTGGTTTCAAATTGCCCAATTCGATTGGGAATAACATTGGTATTCGATACCAATTGGGAACGAAACAAGGAAAGTCTTTTTGAGCCGGATTAGGACTATGAACCGATCGGTTCAGGTCACCGACCGATCGGTTGGAGTGCCCCAAACGATCGGCTCAGGTCCAACCGATCGGCTCAATGGCCGAATCGATCAGTTCAGTTGTGAACCGATCATTTCAAGTTGCGAACCGGTTGCTTTTTGTGGAAAATTCTCGAACCTTTCTACTCATGCTTTAGTCCCGTATTGTCGGGCACAGAGAACCCGGTCCCATGACCCGCCTATATATATAGGGGTATTGGGGGCTTCTCAGAGTACAACTCAGTGCAAGTTGATTGCTCTGCAAAGTTGTCATTCTCTCTGGTTTTGGTAACCGAGAGAGAGCCCGAGCAAGTGCTTCCCGCAAAGGGAGGTGCAGCAAGGGAAGGACTACTGCAGTTGCAATTGACAGCAGGAGAGTGTGTTGGCGACTAGTACGTCAACAGGAGGGTGCGACTCCTTCCACTTCCTTATGGGACAAGGAGAGTGGAGTTCTGGGTGGTCCGTGTGGACTACTTCAGAGGCGGGAGGTCACTTCCGCTCAGGAGGACAACTGTCATCCGACAGTCCGGTAGGAGGAGGAGTCTTCAGTCCCGGTGCGACCAGGAGCTGCACAGACACCGTCCAAGACCGGAGGTGAAGACCGCGCAAGGCGCGTGGTATTGTCGCCAAGCAAGCCTCGGAACAAGGTATGATTCACAAACCATCTTTCCTATTATATAGATGTTGACGCGATTCCTTTTGTTCCGGGTTTGGGAGAAGAAAAAAAATTTGTTTCCGCTGCTTCTCTGCCTCCTCCAAAACCCAACATAATTATCCAATTCTTAGTTTCTCTTTCTTCAAGCATTAATGACATTAGGATTATCCAATTTTGTGAAACTTCACACACAAGTCATATTTAATGTGTTGGATACAAATTTTTCATCAATTTTATATGTTGGAGTTGTTTGTATATTTATTTAATATTTTGAAGGTTCTACACACTTTCTCTCTCCTAAATTAACATGTATATTAAAGATTATCCAAATTACATGAAACCAAAGTCTATCTTTTAATGTGTGGATCACGAATCCAAGATTATTTTCCACTTTTGGAGTCATTTATTATTTTATTTGATATTTTGGGGAAAACTTAGATCTTTTCTTTCCTAAATGAATTAAATTAATTATTATGTGAATAATGTGAAACTTGACTCCCAAGGAATATGATTTTAAACTTAGATTTTACTTTTAGGATTTCTTTTTATGAGATATGTCATATGGCCCATTAGTGGCCCATTAGATCATTATTTATCCAATTAAGTTATGTATGTTCATGTTACCTCTAAATGAATTATGTGACATATTAAATTACATTAAGGTGATACATTCATGCATTAGCTTATTGGGGACATCTCCTAAGCCTAACCTCAACCTTGTTTGGCTAAGTCTAAAAGGTGAAACTTCTAGGGTAGGGTTTGAGATCCAGTATGTTACAAGTTTGCCCACTATTCACATAGGTCATTTAGCCTCTCCAATGTATAGGTTTTAGTAGTGTTAAAGAGAATGAGATGTAACTTTCATTAGATTTGACTTTGTATTATCAAATGAGACTACTTCATTAATTGTAATCCAAGACTAATAACAATACATTTGCTATACATTTGATATTTTTCATGTATGTGACAATCATCTCCATGTACAGGATCACGTAATATCAACATGCACAATCATTGTCCTGTGCAGGGCACTGCAGATTTACAATTATGTTAATAAATATAATTTAAGCAGAGTTGTTATATATATATATATATATATATATATATATATATATATATATATATATATATATATATATATATATATATGTATGTATGTATGTATATATATATATATATGTGTGTGTGTGTGTGTGTGTGTGTATTTGGGGTGAGAATATTATACATTAACACTCCTCCAAGCTACTAATTTTCTTTTCATATCTACTTTCCCTTCGTTGATATGGAATTATTTAATACCCTTATAAGTTAAATTAACAAATATTTTGTGTTATTAAATTTCCATATGATGTAAACATTAACAAGTATGTTGAGCATGAAAAAAATACTTACGAGTGAATAAAAAATTTAATTGGGTGTCCCTCATTAGGTGTTAGTTTTATACCTGAAGGATCAAGGAAATACACAATATACATCTTGAGAACAAACACTAACAAATGTCAATGCTAAATTCTGAGTGAATAGAAGGCAAATAAAATAAAAAATAAATTCTATAACAATTGTATATTCATAAGTTAGAGATCTAGAAGAGCACTAGGGTGAGAAAACCAAAACTGGATTCGCAAACCAGGCAAAAGAAGCAACCTCACCAACACCAGATCATCAAATCGATTTTGTCGACCAAAAATAGCATGTCAACAGACTATGATTATCAAGTTACTGTTGGTATGTATGCCCTGAGAGCCAATCATGTGATGATTGGTGGGATACAATAAGATTGATTTGATAAACATCAAAGGCAAGCTTCCAATTCTTTCTGGTTCAGTCATACGAGATAGTGATAGAACAGATTGAATGTCTAGAGAATGACAGTACTCAATGATGTATGCTTTCAGGTTGAAGACCTGAACGATGAGATCATACGGATGAGAAGAGTTTGTACATTCTTGTTATGTCCCTAGTCGGATGTCATTGTGGAAGGTAGATAGACAGCAATGACACACAAGACTAGATTGTGGTGTTGGTTGATGACAGAATCTCATTAGTCATGATATAGAGATATCAAACCAAACACATAGGTACTTGTTAGAGAACAAGGTACCGGACAGACCCACCGTGAGTTTGACACATGGAACCATGAGATGGTAGTCACAGTCAGTACTCACAGTGATGGTGGTGAGTGTGATTCTTAGACCTGAAATCACTGCACTCAACACATGTCGTTGGGCACACTTTGACATCATCAAACGCAGTCCTGAAACATGGGTTGTTATAAAGGTGATGATTGGGTGGCTTTGACACATGGGGCTTTTGAGGGGTGAGTGATAGATATGGGATTTGTCCCTCCTGAGGGAGTTTGATATCCATGGCCACTTGATGAGTAGGATTGAGAAAGGCGTGCACGCATGTGTGAATCAGTATATGATACTGATGTCATACATATCTCTTCCAGTCTACTCTGAAATCAAGGAAGTGAATGAACGTTGACAGGATGACTGTTCCATGCCTCGAGTTCATTTGGGATATCAGTGACAAAGGGATTATACATTCGCTGTAACACCATTCACGGATTGTAGGATGAAAGTTGTTCTCCAACTTTCTACTTTCACTTGGGTAGCACTGATGTGTGACTAGGCACCGCTCTTTTGCTTGTGAAGTCATAAGTGTTATGGACTTTCACTGCCAACGTGAAATGGGCATGCAGGGTCACACACATAGGATTTAACCTGGAAGAGGAGTTTTGTCCACTAAGCAATGTTTAGATTGATTACTAAAGGAGTTTAGTAGTTCAATTAAACACTCAATCAGTCGATAGCTCAATATCATATGGTTCAAGGTGTTGGACGCATTGATTGGAGTATCGGATTGATTGAAATCGCAATTGACTGATTTTGCCCAACCTGTGCTCCCAACCGATCGGTTCATGTGATGAACCGGTCGGCTGAGGTGCTGAACCGGTCGGATGGAGTGTCCAGGACGATCGGCTCATGCCCAGGTTGAAACGACCGGTTCAAGGGTTGAACCGATCGGCTCAACTGGTGCAACCGACCAGTTGGGAAAAGTCATGTCGACAAGAATTTTCCTTTGGTTTCAAATTGCCCAATTCGATTGGGAATAATATTGGTATTCGATACCAATTGGGAAAGAAACCAGGAAAGTCTTTTTGAGCCGGATAAGGACCATGAACCGATCGGTTCAGGGCACCAACCGATCGGTTGGAGTGCCCAAAAAGATCGGCTTAGGTCCAACCGATCGGCTCAATGGCCGAACCGATCAGTTCAGTTGTGAACCGATCATTTCAAGTTGCAAACCGGTTGCATTTTGTGGAAAATTCTCAAACCCTTCTACTCCTGCTTTAGTCCCGCATTTCCCGGGATGGAGAACCCTGTCCCATGACTCTTCTATATATATAGGGGTATTGGGGGCTTCTCAAAGTACAGCTCAGTGCAACCAGTTGCTCTGCAAGTTGTCGATCTCTCTGGTTTTGGTAACCGTGAGAGAGCCCGAGCAAGTGCTTCCCGTAAAAGGGAGGTGCAGCAAGGGAAGGACAACTGCAGTTGCAACAGGAGGCAGGAGAGCGTGTTGGCGACTAGTACGTCAACAGGAGGGTGCGACTCCTTCCACTTCCTTGTGGGACAAGGAGAGTGGAGTTCCAGGTGGTCCGTGTGGACTACTACAGAGGCGGGAGGACACTGCTGCTTAGGAGGACAACTGTCATCCGACAGTCCGGTTCGAGTAGGAGTTGTCAGTCCCGGTGCGACCAGGAGCTGCACAGACACTGTCGAAATCCGGAGTTGAAGACCGCGCATTGCGCGAGGTATTGTCGCCGAGCAAGCCTCGAGACAAGGTATGATTCCGCAAACCATCCTTTCCTATTATATAGACGTTGACGCGTTTCCTCGGTATGGGTTGGGGAGAAATTTTTTTGTTTCTGTTGCCTTCTCTGTCTCCCCGAAAACCCAACAGTGGTATCAGAGCCACGTCAGCTGTTCTATATTTTAGGAATATCGATATGATCGATTTTGGTTTGTCGCCTTTATTTATTGCATACGATGCGAATAATATCGGCTTTATGCATGTCCAATCCTAAATCCACAAATCCCTAATTACATATATGATATGTATTATTAATGCACTCGATACGCGTCGCCCTTAAACGAGTTTTGTGGTGGATGTGTGTAGCGTGATTATGGCCTATAAACCCCTATCTGTGTGTGGTTGTTTGTGGTTGCTTGTATCTCGGTCTGCGCACCGATCTTCCCTCTTTTATTCCTGATGTAACTCGAAATAATTCGAGATTCTTTCCTACCTTTGCTCCCCCGAATGTAACTCGGGGTTTCTCCTTTTTAAAGAAATGTAATAAATAGGATAGATTTTATTTCCTGTTATGTCAAAGACCGACGGACATCAAGACGACTATTCAGACGGTCGGTTCAAGGAGTGAATTGATCGGTTGACCTTCCAGACGGTCGGTTCAAGGAGTGAACCGATCGGTTGATGACCGGTTCGAGGAGCGAGACGAGCGGGTGGCGGACATGATGAGATGCACGATGACCAGGCAAACCGATCGGTTGGAGGAGCCAACCGATCGGCTGGTGGCACCCAGACGACCGGCTGGAGAGTACAGATCATTCATGTGATGAGTTGATCAACTCGGAAGGCAAGGCACAGAGTTCATCTTGTACAGGTTGCATGTGATGTAGACCTAGATGACCGTGATTCCTCTTGGCTCGAGGAATCACATTAGGATGGCCATAATCATCGTTTTTTTTTATCGTTTGTGCATGTTTTCTGTGGGATATAGCATGTATATGTTACGTACTATGTATTGTGGTGATTGGATATGTATATGTATATAAAACCAAATCCCTCATTAAATATTAAGTTTTAGATGCCTTCCAAATGCGACACACGTGAAAAGCTTGATCGACCAAGTGTGGGCACGCCCAAGCGTGGTGCACCGTCTATCTCGTGGAAGCGTGAAGGATGAATGTGTGGGTCTGCCCAAGCAGGGTGCATATTCATCGTGTTTGCTTTGGGTTGCACTTAACAAGGTGACCTAGATAGGATCTAGCGCCTTGAGGCATGGAGATGATCATTGCTAGGAGTTGTAGATGACATCTTATCAAGAGTTGCATATGATGCAATTGGCAAAAGTTGCCTACCTGAGAGATCTATGTTGTGGGTGACAGCCCAAGCTGGTCCATGACTTAGAGGATTTCAGGATCTTGCCCACTAGAAGGTTGTACGCTGCAATCTTCCGAATTGATGGTGAGGGCTATCAATTTGAAGTAAAATAGTGGGAGCGATAATTAATTAAAGGCCTAATTATATCGTCAATTTTTCAAATCAATCAAATAAGTCAAAAATGAGTTTTGGACTAAAATTGCATATTTTCCTTTTTGTAGTTCAAATGGCAACAAACAACAACAACTTTTCTTTGCGATCGGTCCTTGACAAGGACAAGTTAAATGGGACAAACTTCCATGACTGGTATCGGACATTGAGAATTGTTCTCACTCAAGAGCGTAAGCTCTATGTCCTGGATACTCCAATTCCAGAGGAACCTCCTAATGCACCAAGGACAGAAAGGGATGCTTACAAGAAGCATTCTGATGATGCCATTGATGCAAAGTGCTTGATGCTATGTTCAATGATCCATGAGTTGCAGAGGCAACATGAGAACATGGGTGTCATAGAGATGATTTTGCATCTCAGGAACATGTATGAAGATCAGGCACGGCAAGAGAGGTACAATGTTTCTAGGGCACTGTTCAAGTGTGTCATGACAGAAGGAGATCCAGTTGGTCCTCACACACTCAAGATGATTGGGTATGTGGAGAACCTGCAGAGACTGGGATTTCCACTGAGCCAAGAGTTGGCTACTGACGTGATACTGCAATCGTTGCCAGAATCTTACAGTCAGTTTGTGATGAACTACAACATGAACAACTTTGATAGGCCACTGTCAGAGTTGTTGGGCATGTTGAGGACAGCCGAGTTACAGATGAAGAAGGACAAGCCTAAGTCCGTGATGGTGATCACGAGCAAGAAAGGCAAGTCCAAGCGCAAGGGCAAGGGCAAAGCTAAGAAAGGTTCTGAAGCTAGCCAGGAGTCCAAGCCATCTTCAGCTCTCAAGGCCAAGGGAGGCGTGACCAAGAAAGGAAATTGCCACCATTGTCAAAAGCCAGGACATTGGAAAAGGAATTGTCCTCTCTACCTGGAAGAACAAAAGAAGAAGGAGGCGACTGAAGCCTCTACTTGAAGGTGTCATGTAAATAAACTTGTAACACTTTTTGAGATATATGATATCAAGATGTAAAGTGTAAAGCATTCTTACTTGGGGAAAGTGTTGCCTTTATAGATAAGAATACTTTAGTTTATTTTCAGCCAATAAGGAATGTAATACAGTTATGAACTGTTATTTCATACTTGCCAATAGATAGAAACACTTTATTTTTGCATATTGTATGACAATGATGGAAATTAATAAAGAGATGTTTCAATTTATAAAGATGTGATCTTTGTGGCAATGCCTTATTTATCTTGTGATATTTGATATGCATAAGATAAGATGATACCTAAAAGTTATAGATAACTCAAACAATTTAATTAGCATTAATCATGAGAAATTCATTTCTAGTTTCCAGGTGATGGATAAAACTAGACTCTTTTGGTTAGAAAACCAGTAAGAGACATGAATATCTTGGACATGATTAATCAATCTTCACTAATGTAGTGGAAGAGTGATTATCCTATTAGGTATAATACATGTGATGTATTTACATACCTATTGGAATAAATGCTAATACTTCAAATGGTGTTTATAGAAATACCAATATGAATATCTTGAAGTGTTCAAGATTATCATAAATGAAGTACAAATTTGGTAAAGTATTAATTCTTGATGAGATCAAGGAATGAAATACTTGGACCAAATGTTTGAGATCCTTATGAGTGATTATGATAGTGTATCATAGTGAACTCATGATTAAGGCATGGTGATGTCTGAATCAAGAAGGAATCATACTCTAAGGAGTTAGAGAATGATTATCAAATAACTGAATTCTTCTTAATAAAAGAATACCCCACACTAATAAAAGAAATTAAGAATCACAAGGGTTGTGAGTTCTTATATCTTTAACAGATACACCTCAATTATCTATGTGATGAGTTGTTCATGTGATGAGTCAACTATCAAGATGAATATGAGGAACCGAATCTTGAGTTATGGTTTAAAACCATTACATCCTAAATGACTTCCATGTGAACCATAAGGTAAGACCTTGATGGTAGCACTCATTGGATCATATCCATAAGTGCAGATGAGTCTTAAGTGTTAAGACACATGGATAACATTTTGATAAGGATGATGCTTGTTGATTGCAACTTAATGGCTAAGACATCTGGCATATGGATACTAAAACCGCATTCCTATGAGGAATAAAACCAGGATGTGTACGTGACACAGCCTATAAGGTTTATGAATCCACTAATGCAAATGAAGTCTATAAGTTACAATGGACTAATCAATGTGATTGATTGAGTACAAGCAACTCAAAATTGGATCTTTATTTTGATGATATAGTCAAAGGGTTTGACTGATATGTCAAAGATAAAGAAGGGATATGTGATTTAGTGGGAGCATGTTCACATTCCACATATTGATGTGAAATGGAAATGTTCTAGATTGGAAATCCGAATGTGGAAATTATCTTTAAGGAAGATAGAAATGTTTCCTATGTGATAGGAATAGAGATCTATAGAGATAGTTCTCGAAAATCTCTTGACCTGGAAAGAGAAAGCATACATTGGCAATCTGTACTGAAGTGTTCAGTATGCACAGATTCAGTGGGAGAAAACTTGTCCATGTTACATGGAGTTAGTATCCCAAGGCCAAGTGTCCAATTCTTATGAAGAATGGGAACACTAAGAATAGATATGGATCTATCATGTATGTAATCATCCCATTATCTGGCATGTATGACATGGCAAGAATAAAATGCATTCATCATCTTGTATGTAGGACATGGCAATATGATGTGCTCATCCTGATAACTCGTATGTGTGACATGACGAGTGGATGTCTGTCTGCTTCCAGTAAGTTTTACTGGAATACCATGAGAACTTGATAAGTGCTTGTGAAGCACTAGTTCTATGGAGAAGAGTTCGATGTAAAGAGTTACATTGATGCGAACTTCCAAAAGGACAGAAAATTAATCGCAAAATATACATAGGATATATAAAAGTAAAAGTTTTTTGATAATTGGAAGTGTTCCAATAAAGCCATTTGAAAAGGGAAATGTCGAGTATCTATGTGTTAGTGAACAGCAATGGATACTATATGGATCTGAAAGTTCATAAGATGAACTTATATTCCACTCATTGATGACAAGTCTAGAATCCTTGATCATGCAATGTGGCTAAAGGTTAGCAAATGGAATGCTAGATCGCATATTACGGCAACTCAATCTCATACGTGTGACGTACAGTGAAGAGATGCGAGACATGCAATTTGTACAGACTTTGGCAAGGTGTTGTCATTACTCACTATGTTGGCACTAGAGCACAGTAACATGTGGGACATGTTTGAAGATCACTATGAATATAATTCAAAGGTGATTGGCTCGCAGTGCAAGTGGGAGTCTGTTGGTATGTATGCCCTGAGAGCCAATCATGTGATGATTGGTGGGATACAATAAGATTGATTTGATAAACATCAAAGGCAAGCTTCCAATTCTTTCTGGTTCAGTCATACGAGATAGTGATAGAACAGATTGAATGTCTAGAGAATGACAGTACTCAATGACGTATGCTTTCAGGTTGAAGACCTGAACGATGAGATCATACGGATGCTAAGAGTTTGTACATTCTTGTTATGTCCCTAGTCGGATGT
The DNA here is from genome assembly GCA_963693085.1 of Alisma plantago-aquatica. Classification (NCBI taxonomy): domain Eukaryota; kingdom Viridiplantae; phylum Streptophyta; class Magnoliopsida; order Alismatales; family Alismataceae; genus Alisma; species Alisma plantago-aquatica. The sequence goes on along the minus strand of OY856412.1, from coordinate 713,869,080 downwards.
CATTGTGGAAGGTAGATAGACAGCAATGACACACAAGACTAGATTGTGGTGTTGGTTGATGACAGAATCTCATTAGTCATGATATAGAGATATCAAACCAAACACATAGGTACTTGTTAGAGAACAAGGTACCGGACAGACCCACCGTGAGTTTGACACATGGAACCATGAGATGGTAGTCACAATCAGTACTCACAGTGATGGTGGTGAGTGTGATTCTTAGACCTGAAATCACTGCACTCAACACATGTCGTTGGGCACACTTTGACATCATCAAACGCAGTCCTGAAACATGGGTTGTTATAAAGGTGATGATTGGGTGGCTTTGACACATGGGGCTTTTGAGGGGTGAGTGATAGATATGGGATTTGTCCCTCCTGAGGGAGTTTGATATCCATGGCCACTTGATGAGTAGGATTGAGAAAGGCGTGCACGCATGTGTGAATCAGTATATGATACTGATGTCATACATATCTCTTCCAGTCTACTCTGAAATCAAGGAAGTGAATGAACGTTGATAGGATGACTGTTCCATGCCTCGAGTTCATTCGGGATATCAGTGACAAAGGAATTATACATTCGCTGTAACACCATTCACGGATTGTAGGATGAAAGTTGTTCTCCAACTTTCTACTTTCACTTGGGTAGCACTGATGTGTGACTAGGCACCGCTCTTTTGCTTGTGAAGTCATAAGTGTTATGGACTTTCACTGCCAACGTGAAATGGACCTGCAGGGTCACACACATAGGATTTAACCTGGAAGAGGAGTTTTGTCCACTAAGCAATGTTTAGATTGATTACTAAAGGAGTTTAGTAGTTCAATTAAACACTCAATCAGTCGATAGCTCAATATCATATGGTTCAAGGTGTTGGACGCATTGATTGGAGTATCGGATTGATTGAAATTGCAATTGACTGATTTTGCCCAACCTGTGCTCCCAACCGATCGGTTCATGTGATGAACCGGTCGGCTGAGGTGCTGAACCGGTCGGCTGGAGTGTCCAGGCCGATTGGCTCATGCCCAGGTTGAAACGACCGGTTCAAGGGTTGAACCGATCGGCTCAACTGGTGCAACCGACCAGTTGGGAAAAGTCATGCCGGCAAGAATTTTCCTTTGGTTTCAAATTGCCCAATTCGATTGGGAATAATATTGGTATTCGATACCAATTGGGAAAGAAACAAGGAAAGTCTTTTTGAGCCGGATAAGGACCATGAACCGATCAGTTCAGGGCACCAACCGATCGGTTGGAGTGCCCCAAATGATCGGCTCAGGTCCAACCGATCGGCTCAATGGCCGAACCGATCATTTCAAGTTGCGAACCGGTTGCTTTTTGTGGAAAATTCTCGAACCCTTCTACTCCTGCTTTAGTCCCGCATTGCCCGGGATGGAGAACCCTGTCCCATGACTCTTCTATATATATAGGGGTATTGGGGGCTTCTCAAAGTACAGCTCAGTGCAACCAGTTGCTCTGCAAGTTGTCGATCTCTCTGGTTTTGGTAACCGTGAGAGAGCCCGAGCAAGTGCTTCCCGCAAAAGGGAGGTGCAGTAAGGGAAGGACAACTGTAGTTGCAACAGGAGGCAGGAGAGCGTGTTGGCGACTAGTACGTCAACAGGAGGGTGCGACTCCTTCCACTTCCTTGTGGGACAAGGAGAGTGGAGTTCCAGGTGGTCCGTGTGGACTACTACAGAGGCGGGAGGACACTGCTGCTTAGGAGGACAACTGTCATCCGACAGTCCGGTTCGAGTAGGAGTTGTCAGTCCCGGTGCGACCAGGAGCTGCACAGACACTGTCGAAATCCGGAGTTGAAGACCGCGCATTGCGCGAGGTATTGTCGCCGAGCAAGCCTCGGGACAAGGTATGATTCCGCAAACCATCCTTTCCTATTATATAGACGTTGACGTGTTTCCTCGGTATGGGTTGGGGAGAAATTTTTTTGTTTCCGTTGCCTTCTCTGTCTCCCCGAAAACCCAACAGTGGTATCAGAGCCACGTCAGCTGTTCTATATTTTAGGAATATCGATATGATCGATTTTGGTTTGTCACCTTTATTTATTGCATACGATGCGAATAATATCGGCTTTATGCATGTCCAATCCTAAATCCACAAATCCCTAATTACATATATGATATGTATTATTAATGCACTCGATACGCGTCACCCTTAAACGAGTTTTGTGGTGGATGTGTGTAGCGTGATTATGGCCTATAAACCCCTATCTGTGTGTGGTTGTTTGTGGTTGCTTGTATCTCGGTCTGCGCACCGATCTTCCCTCTTTTATTCCTGATGTAACTCGAAATAATTCAAGATTCTTTCCTACCTTTGCTCCCCCCGAATGTAACTCGGGGTTTCTCCTTTTTAAAGAAATGTAATAAATATGATAGATTTTATTTCTTGTTATGTCAAAGACCGGCGGACATCAAGACGACTGTTCAGACGGTCGGTTCAAGGAGTGAACCGATCGGTTGACCTTCCAGACGGTCGGTTCAAGGAGTGAACCGATCGGTTGATGACCGGTTCGAGGAGCGAGACGAGCGGGTGGCGGACATGACGAGATGCACGATGACCAGGCGAACCGATCGGTTGGAGGAGCCAACTGATCGGATGGTGGCACCCAGACGACCGGCTGGAGAGTACAGATCATTCATGTGATGAGTTGATCAACTCGGAAGGCAAGGCACAGAGTTCATCTTGTACAGGTTGCATGTGATGTAGACCTAGATGACCGTGATTCCTCTTGGCTCGAGGAATCACATTAGGATGGCCATAATCATCGTTTTTTTTATCGTTTGTGCATGTTTTCTGTGGGATATAGCATGTATATGATACGTACTATGTATTGTGGTGATTGGATATGTATATGTATATAAAACGATAAAAAAAGAGGGGAAACCCAGAGCCTACCTTTTGATCCAATTGAATGGCCTCAAAGATCCGTAGGGCCATGGGGAAGATACCCCAAGTGTGAGCAACTTTGGGTAGGCTGTATACCTCAACCCCCAAATTCAAGTCCTCACTGAAGCCAGAGGGATGCGGGGGAAGGTACAGGCGGGCGGAAAAGGTTGAACCAAAACAAGAGATGGGTACAAACGACCCCGAGCAAGGTTCCTGAGCATTTTGGTGGTGATTTGATGGCTTTAGGTGATGAGGGGAAGGAAAGAAGAAGGTTAGTAGAGCTTGAACAGGAGACAAATAGGGCACCCCACGTGGAGCCGGAGGGATGAGGTCTCCAGGGTATAAATACACTCTGAATCAAAGGCCAACCACTACGGATCAGAGAGAGGAAGGTGTAGGGGAAGAATCCATAGGGAAAGGAGGAAAGGAAAGAGAGAGAAAGAGGGAAACCAGAGTCTGAAGGGGAATAGGAGATAGAACTCGAAAGGAGAAGGAAAGGAAAGAAGAAAGGAAGAAGATGAGCAGATACCATTGGATTTTAGATCCAACGGTCCAAAATGAACCCAAAATCGAATAAGGAAAGCCAAAGCCCGGGAGCGACTTCGTGACAAATAAACTGGGAAATAAACCACGTCCATAATTGAACCGCATGACAAGTACATTAGGAAAGCCAAAAAAAATCAATGCATGACATTTAATCCAAAATCGAATCCGGTTAAACCAAAGTTGGAAAGCATTATTTCCTTATTTTCTCTTTCTTAAATTGAGGTCTCAAACATTATTAAAATTAAGTGAAATTTGGTACAGAGGCCAATTAAGGCATGTAGATTCCGATTTTACAATTATATTTTCCTTTTGAAGACTTTTTATACATTAATTATCCAATTCTTAGTTTCTCTTTCTTCAAGCATTAATGACATTAGGATTATCCAATTTTGTGAAACTTCACACACAAGTCATATTTAATGTGTTGGATACAAATTTTTCATCAATTTTACATGTTGGAGTTGTTTGTATAATTATTTAATATTTTGAAGGTTCTACACACTTTCTCTCTCCTAAATTAACATGTATATTAAAGATTATCCAAATTACATGAAACCAAAGGCTATCTTTTAATGTGTGGATCACGAATCTAAGATTATTTTCCACTTTTGGAGTCATTTATTATTTTATTTGATATTTTGGGGAAAACTTAGATCTTTTCTTTCCTAAATGAATTAAATTAATTATTATGTGAATAATGTGAAACTTGACTCCCAAGGAACACGATTTTAAACTTAGATTTTACTTTTAGGATTTCTTTTTATGAGATATGTCATATGGCCCATTAGTGGCCCATTAGCGCATTATTTATCTAATTAAGTTATGTATGTTCATGTTACCTCTAAATGAATTATGTGACATATTAAATTACATTAAGGTGATACATTCATGCATTAGCTTATTGGGGACATCTCCTAAGCCTAACCTCAACCTTGTTTGGCTAAGTCTAAAAGGTGAAACTTCTAGGGTAGGGTTTGAGATCCAGTATGTTACAAGTTTGTCCACTATTCACATAGGTCATTTAGCCTCTCCAATGTATAGGTTTTAGTAGTGTTAAAGAGAATAAGATGTAACTTTCATTAGATTTGACTTTGTATTATCAAATGAGACTACTTCATTAATTGTAATCCAAGACTAATAACAATACCTTTGCTATACATTTGATATTTTTCATGTATGTGACAATCATCTCCATGTACAGGATCACGTAATATCAACATGCACAATCATTGTCCTGTGCAGGGCACTGCAGATTTACAATTATGTTAATAAATATAATTTAAGCAGAGTTGGTTATATATATATATATATATATATATATATATATATATATATATATATATATAATCTGTGTGTGTGTGTGTGTATTTGGGGTGAGAAGATTATACATTAACACTTCTCCAAGCTACTAATTTTCTTTTCATATCTACTTTCCCTTCATTGATATGGAATTCTTTAATACCCTTATAAGTTAAATTAACAAATATTTTGTGTTATTAAATTTCCATATGATGTAAACATTAACAAGTATGTTGAGCATGAAAAAAATACTTACGAGTGAATCAAAAATTTAATTGGGTGTCCCTCATTAGGTGTTAGTTTTATACCTGAAGGATCAAGGAAATACACAATATACATCTTGAGAACAAACACTAACAAATGTCAATGCTAAATTCTGAGTGAATAGAAGGCAAATAAAATAAAAAATAAATTCTATAACAATTGTATATTCATAAGTTAGAAATATAAACAGCAAGCCTAAAACTTTCAAAATTTTGAAGGGAGTATGATCACGGTCTTGGAAGCACCAAAAATCTCCATCATGGTAGTCACGTCATTAGTGACGCCACTCAGATCGTGGGCTACATCGCTAATCATTGATGACATTAGATATGCCATATTGGATATTTTGAACTCAACAACCATATAATACAAACGATTGAACATATATATCCAATAATAAGTTAATATATAGGAAACATTAATAAATAGCTCAGATACATGTGTTCTTCACATATGACAAGGTATTCAAACTCATCGTATCCAAAGTTCTATCACTAATGTGTTCAGCCATTGATAATGAAATAGCTCAGAAACATCTGTAACACTATAGTAGTGTCACAATCTATACCCGTGACCTCCTCTCAAAGGTCGATTACCATGGTATTTCATTGAACTATATTGTCTATCCATATTGTCAATGCCTTGTAGTTACAACCTAAGGAGTCAAACATCTCCTGTGGGATAAAATGTGAGGGTGGAGGTTTTGGAATCCTAGGGGTATTTTTAGTTGTTGTGGTCTTCGTTCATGTATTCTCATATTAGTTTCAGATTATGTATAAATTTTATATATAATTAATCACACCTCAACCAATATGAGGAGTCGTTTGGGCCAACTAATAAATCCACCTTCTACCTCTCTAAATGTGGTGGCATCTAGTTGTTTACATGAGAGTGGTGTTTCTTTCCATGTCGGAACGACATGTATGACGTTCACACAAACATTATTAGTGGGAGGAGGATCACCATGAATTGTATCAGCATTTAGAAAAATCTTGCCATCTACCACAATATTGTATGATGGGAATATCAATGGCAAGATGACATTTTTTGAACCGCCTATAATTTTATGAAACACGACATTTAAATTGACACAGATAGATATTGATCTGAGGGATGACTTCATCACAATGTATATGTCAATTTACTTTATTTGAATCTTACCATGATCGTGCCATGTGGGTTTGAAGCAATAATCATAATACCCTCCATGGGTGTGTGACATTGTACAAGATATGTGACTATTGGAGAAGCTTGCACCACTTGAGAAGCTTTAAACTCCTACAAGGTTTTAGCTATCAATCTTTGCACATCCTCGTAGTCCATTCCCCCTTTCTTGACAAATTTGCGCTTTTGCTGGGATGAGCCAAGATAAGATTTCAACTCAAAATCAGCTCTCGCGGCCCTAACACATCCAAGGTGCTCTTTTGTCCCTAGGGAAATCATTAATTTATCATTTGTTCCCAGAGGGGTGTACTTTCCCTCCTTTATTTTCTCACCCAGCTCCACCTTTTCATCATCAAAGACAACTAATCAATAAAACTTAACAATCCTTGAAAAAAAGAACATGGCATGCATTGTGAGACCAAGAAATTTACCATTTTCGCAACCGCCTCCTAGGTTGCTTAGACGAAGATTTCTTCACTTTGTTTTTCCTTGCATCTATCCACTCCAATATCAAGACAACCATCCAGAAGCACTAGAAGACTTTTTTGGTAACCCGGGAGACTCGTAAGGCTTGCGCCGAGCCCAACCTGGGGAGCTCAGCCCCATCCTGTAAGGAGCATAGCCCATTAAGTTGCATAGAGGCCGACTGTGCTAAGGGAGAAATAATTTCGAATAGCACCACTAGGGGGATTCGAACCTAGGACCATTCATGAGGGGCCCCGTGTTGCGACGGCACTAGAAGACTTAACAATAGAATGAGTGGAAGTAGAAGTCCCTTGCTCTTTCTCTCTCAATTGGCGACGTTTAACATAACCACCTGAACCCAACCGGTGGTTGTGCACATTCTTGGCATGTCGTTATTTTTGAACATCATGAATAGCCTAATTAATTCAATAAGAATATTGTTAACAAATCACAAGAAATCAAAAGAATGTAATTAATTCAATACCTTGAACTCATATGTTTTTCTCTACTCAACAAACGCCATCCGTTCTTTTTTATCAAGATAGGGCCATTGTAGAGTGGGGTCCTTATCCTTCTTAGGTCCAAAGATGTAGTATCTTGTGAGGATTGTTTGCTAATCTCTATGTCTTCTCTAGACAAGATGCATAACATTCTTGTGATGCAACTTTCCATCATGCTCGTGCATGCCCTAAAAAGATTGAACATATACTACTTTTTGGAAATGTGAAAATAAAGAATATGAAAAGATTGTAAAAATGTAATATATATCACCTCTAACTCCCTCCAGATGAGGTCTTTAGTGGCCTTACTCGTGTGTCTCCAATCCTCAACATGGAGAGGCACTTTGCTTCGACCAAGGTCCCCATAGTAGCTGACGAACTCTTTAGTAATCAACATGCCTACTTCATTGAATTTGATGACGTCCTTCTTCCCTTCGTCCCTAGTTGAAGAAAATTTTATGAAATTTATCCCTCTCCTACATTTAGATTTATCAGCAATGTAATCACCCTGGTCAGGAGGCCCAGTAGGATTTTCATGCTTAGGATCCTCACAGTTGGGATCAATGTGCTCCTGGTCAAATGACATCTATAAAATAAAAAGTAACCATATGAAAAAGTTAGATCACATATTAACAAGTCAAATTACATATGAAAAATTCAAATCGCATATGAAAAAGTCAGATCACATATCAAAAAATAAACATGTTATATAATGCAAATAACATATGAAATATAACATGTAGTATACCTTAAACTAATATCCCTCATGTGTGATCTTCATGTGTATAGTAATCAATGTTAGATCCAACATTTACACTTGGTAAGACAACATAGAATGGACTAAAGTCATCATAATTATCATAGTACTCTTATTCATTAATAGGATCTAGAATGAACTGTCTTTTCTCATGAAGAATAATAGACCAGTTTTCTTTTGCATGATCATCGATATAGAATACATGCTTTACCTGTGATGCCATGATGAATGGTTCATCATTCTCACTTGTCCACTCAAAATTCACTATTGTGAAACTGAGTTCATCCACTACAACTCCTTTATTGTTATCAACCCACTTTCACCTAAATAAAGGAACTGGAAACTTTGATTAGTCAATTTCTAGTATGTCTTCAATGACACCATAATAAGACATCTTTCCTTCTCATGGGCTCTTATCCTTGACACTATAAAAATACAATGAATATGCTTGAAGGGTGACCCCTCTATTTTGGACGACTCTCTTAACATCTTAACATTTTGTGTAGTATGGAAACCCATTTCTGTCAAACCTTCATAAGATATAACGTGCATCTTTGGCTTATACACAAGCCATTTGATAGTTTCTGTAGTATTATTTGGTGTTTTAGATAGTTGACTGAATACTTTTTCTTCAAACCACCTAATAAGTGTCTGATTGTGCTTTCTCGAAAGCCACATTGAACTGGCTCAAAGAAATATTGTCTTGATCTTGTTGGTGTGTTCGGTGATATAAATGCCCACATCATAAATATTGTATAATATACAAGTATGCTTGTTCCAATTTCTCATGACTGATATCTACCTATTGTTCTCCCAAAGTACCTTTGCAAGAATAAATGTTAGTATTCATTGTATAAGAAGGAGTTTCATTGCAACTCAAAAAGTCATCGGAAAAGTCCATAGCATCCCTAACAACATAGCCCTGAATGATACTCCCTTCAGGCCGACAATGATTCTAAAACTTTAAAAACACTCATGTATCACTCAAAAGGATACATTCCATGTAAGAAAACTGAACCCAACATTTTCACTTCTCTAGTCAAATGGACAACCAGATGTACCATGATATCAAAGAATGAAGGGTGAAAATACTACTCAAGTTAGACAGGGTAAGGACCACTACTCCTTACAACTTATATATCATTATCAATTACTATGCTACATAGAGTGTTGAAGAAGAAGCAAAGCCTAGTGATTGCAAACATTACATGTTTAGGAAGGATCATCAAATAGCCATATGAAATATATGTTGCATTATAGTGTGACAATCATGAGATTTAAGACATATCAGCTTTGGATCCTTCATGGATACCAATCTATAAATATTGATGAGAATCCCTATGGTGTGTACCTTGGCATTAAGAAATCACTCAGAAAGAGTTCCCTTCTCCTGTGTAGACAACTTATAACAAACAGGAGGTAAATAGGTGTTGACCCTTGGTGACTTTTTTTGTAAATTCTTTCCTTATACCCATTTCACTTAGGTCCATTCTGGATTTGATACCATCTTTAACCTTGCCTTTTATATTCAAAAAAATACCAATGAAGTTGTCACAAACATTTTTCTCAAATGCATGACATTGATACAATGGCAAACTATCAAACAACTCCAATAAGAAAGATCTCATGACATGTGGGAGTAGTACATGGTCTCTTACCAAAATGATTTAAATTGTTGTTTACTCTTGCATAAACATCCTCCCCTGACATTGGTTTAGGGTCACTCTATTCCTCAATTGAGCCATTGAATGTTTCACGCAACTTTTGGTAAGGATGCACCTTTGGCAGAAACCTTTGATGACCAAGATATAAATTCATACCACCATGCTTTAGTCGGATTGAATCAGTATTTTCCTCATATACAGGACATGCCTTGGTTCCTTTGATGTTGTAGCCAGATAAGTTCCCATAAACTGGAAAGTCATTAATAGTGGAAAATAGCATCATAGCATGTAAATTAAACAACTCTCTACACAAAGCATCATTAGTCATTTCACATTCACCCCAGAGTTCCTTTAGGTCATCAATCAGAGGTTAAAGGTAAACATTAATATCATTGATAGGTTGTTTGGGGCTGAATATCAGCAAGGACGACATGATGTATTTATTCTTCATTCACAACCACAGAGGAATTATTTAACAATCATGACATGCCAAGTGTTATGTTGGTTTCTTAATGTTCCACATGAATTCATCCCATCAGTACAAAGTTCAAGATTAAATACTTGATTCTTCACCAAATTCAGGATATAATAAATCAATCTTCTTCCATTTTGGGGAATCAGATGCATGTCATAGCACACCATCATTGTTTTTCTTTACTGCTGCATGCCAATATAATTTTTTTGCATTTAATGTATTAGCAAAGAAGCGTTGAAACCATGGTATTATAGGTAGATACCACATCACCTTGGCAAGAGATTCTGTTTTGGTCTTACCTAATGTCATCCTTTTGTACCTAGACGCCCTCCTTTTTGGACATTCTTTCATATAGATATAGTCCTTAGGTAATAGCACATAGTCATTTGGGCATGCATGTATCTTCTTAGACTCCATTCCCATTGGGCAAACCATCTTTTTTATTTTGTATGTCGATATTGGAAGCTCATTGCCTTCAAGGATATTACTTTCAACAAATACAATAGATAAGTGAAGTTTTTCTCACTTCATTTATTGTTAGCCTTCTGAGTATACAATATCGACACAGTTCTCAACTTCATAAACTTAGTACAACCTAAGTATAATAGTTTCTTAGCATCATGAACAACATTTATAAATAAGGAAGGTGGGTATGTAACATTTAGCCTATAATCATCTAGCACCACATCAACCATGTCTGTTGGAATTGGTTTGTTCACATCAATGTCAACAGTCATTTCTTTTTTGGCACAACTACCACTGTTGACATTTGTTGATCTCATTCTAGGATTCTCTTCATACCAATACCATTATGTATATCCTTGTACAATCCCATTGGAAATGACATGATCTTTGATCATGTCAATGTTGTCAACTTTCAAGTTGTTACTATAATTCCCACTGGGGAAATAGAACATATCTCCAAGTTGTTTGGTATGTCCTTCTATAAATCTTACAAACTGATTGAGACCTTTAATACACTCTAGAGTACAGCAATTTGGATTAGACATTCATGGTCGATCCATTATATGATCATATGGGAAATGAGTAGCTCATCAGGTGTTAGCTAATAAATCAACTTTAGAAAGAAAAAATTTGTTTGAATTGAGCCCTAATCATCTACTAGTATTCACATTGATGAATTTGTATCACCTATCCCATTCTTGAGCACTTCATCTCTGTAGTAAGTCTATAATGTGTGTTTGATTTTAGTAAATTTTGACACCATTTCCCGGCAGTTCTCCAAGTACAACGATGTAGATGAGAAAATACCCACCTACACATGTACTTAAAGCAAAAAAAGGAGAAATGTTGTCAAAATTTATTGAAATTGAACATGCATTATACACTTACATCCTATGTGAGATGAAGTGCTCAAGAACAGTCCCAAATTGGGGATTGTCCAAGGTTTACTCCTAATGAGTAAATCTTGAATGGATTTGTAGGCCAACAAACTATAGGGGTTAGGGTTTACAAATTAGATTTTACTGTTTAAAAGTTTAGGCTTTAGGGTTAATTAGGCAAATTTATATATTTTCAATGTAAATCAAGTTAAGTTAGATCAATTTCAACATTGTATGATTATGTCTAAGTGACATCTTTTTTAGGATGACTTATATTGCACCAATTACCATTTCTTTGTAATTGAATTGGTCATAGTAGCAATTGACAATTATTGGACAGTCGATCATGGTATTACTATTTTACATAATGCATACAACAAAACATTTACCTTAAGACATGTATATTATAGAACAACATATAATGTGACATAAAACATTCTAAAATCCTCAATTCCCAATGAAAACCTTATAACACAAGAAAAGTTTTGCATGAAATTCTACAATTCCCAATGAAGATACCAAAATACAAAAATATCCAACCCTAGTGGGTGAACAAGGTGAAATCATACCTCGTTGGATGACAGAAGGAAGTTGGGGATGAATAGAAGTAGAGGAAGAAGCAGAAAAGGCAATGAGGAGGAGGATTTGGTTACAAATTTGAGGCCAGTGGAGGAATGAGAAAAAGCATAGGGGATGAGGCAGAGGCAAAATATGTAGCAGAAGCAAGGATAGAGGTAGTGAGGAGGAGGAGGCTGGTGGAGGATTGGCAGATCTCGTGGACGTTAAATATAGAGGAGGGTGGTGGAGGAGTGAGCAGCAATAGTGAGGCTGGAATAGGAGTGATGGTTGGTTGTCGCATCGAGGAGGAGGTTAGTGGAGGAGCTAGAGGCATCAGCGAGGGGCTGGGGCGATGACAGAGAAAATAACTAAGGTCGGAGAGTGTCTTACGGGTAGGGAAAAGAGGAGAAAGTGGGGTTTCTCATGGGATTTAAGTAAGACATATCTCATTGGTTATTTTAAAAAATTGATGATGTAACATATATCGTCAGTTTAACTAGAAAAACCACTGAAAAAACTTATGTTTGTGTGAACCTATGTCATTGGTTAACTACAAAAAAAATGAAAACTAATGATGCATCCTAGTGACACCTACATTGTCGATTTAGGTCATGAAAACCAACGAGACAATCTAATTTGGGGGGAAAAGATTTCATGGGATGTTTGGCGCATACTCAGTTTCTTTGTGAAATAACTGATGAGATAAATAAAGTGTAGCACATGTTTTCTTAGTTAGCCAACTGTGGAAGTTTTCTTAAAGGAATAGTTGAGATATATTACACAATCAGTTTCTTTTGAAAAAAAATTGACGATATAAGTCATATATGTAGTAGTGAGTCTAAATATCCTACCGCTCCCATCAACTGTCGAGAGCCAGATGTGGTGTTTTTAACTATAGATGTGGTAATGAGATTAAAGACTTAGGAACTCAGGCATTCTACTAACTTTTGTATAATGAGATTGTAGCTTGATGTGATACATTAACTTATTGTGTTACACCTCATGTGGGTCTAGTGGCATATAAAACTTGGACTAAACAACCTAATAGTTAGATAGTGATTTACTCTGATTAGGTGATTACTTATTCATACTACTTTGAATTGAGAAGATTATGATTGTCTTATTTAACTACAAAATTTCTAAACTATGAATACTACTAAACTGATTATTCATGGATATTCGTTGATTTTCTACACACTAAGCCAATAGCTCATCAACCTATTGAAACATTTTTTAGGTAAATGATTAGCTCTTATAGAGGAGATCGAAGCCAACTTTTATTAAGAGTAGAGAAGAGGTCTTATGGAGGAATAGTTAGCTTAGTTACATGGTCTCTTATCCTCCTCTGAATCCTAGGAATGAGTGAGTGAGTGAGATAAGAGAGCTATTTGTAATCAATTGTAATTGATATATACTAACATATAAACTCTTACTTTTATGTAAAAGTCAAACTCTATTGTATCCTTTCATGTTATATTTAAATGAAATGTTATCAGCCAGTTAAATGATATTACTATATACCTGAGAAAAGAAAATTTGAAGGTTGATTATCAATTAGCAATTTTAAAGTGAATGGATAGATTGTAATCCCTCCTTGATGGGCCCTAACCCTGGTTAGTGGGTTCGAGTCACGTCAACTTTTTGGTATCAGAGGCTAGGTTGAACTAAAATTGAGTTTAGGTTTAGCACAAGGGTGATAAGAGACCAATAGGATTAGGATGTTTTTTCTCTTTAAGCTGGAATTTTCTAGCATATGTGTTTTATTTATGGATATGCATATGGAAAAAGAGGATGTGGTTTTGGTGAGGAACAAGCTAAGAGCCACTATGGCCCTAACCCTTGAGCAATGGCTCAAGGTGGAGAAGATGAGTTGATAAGGATGTATTGTATTTCTCTAGAGAAAAAAGAAAAATATAAGATGGATAGGAGGTCTTCATATTCCAGTAAGGACTTAATGAGATCCTATGAGTTGGTAAAGAAGCTTGGTGGGATAGAATTTTCTAGAACAACAGACCCAGAAGTGATAGATGTACGGATCTGATAGCTGGAAAAGGTTTCCTGCATCATGGAGTTATCAAAGGACAAGAAGATCAACCATGATGTCTACCTACTTAAAGGAGACACTGAGTTATGCTCTAGTGTGTTGTCACTATGGACATATGGGACATATAAAAGGAAATGCCCAACACTTTAGTATATTTTAGAACAAGGTTTGCCATTACAATTTTAGACTCCATAGAGACAGGCTCCAGTTAGAGTGGTAAGTTCTTTATTGGATTTAGGTTTAGAGGGAGAGAACCTAGTACTAGTCGTGGACATTAAGGTAAATGTTGTTGAGGGAGAGATACATGACTCTTCTTTTGAATAACACCATATGAAGGTGTGGTATCACCCAGAGTTGTGATAGGTGGGATGCTTCTCTTTAACAACATTTTAGTTACAATACTGATAGATCTTGGTGTGACTAGTTCTTTTATTCAAATATCATTAGTTACTGGACTAAATCTTTTTACCCAAGCTTTATCTTATGAGTTAGTGTTAAGAGTGCCATTAGGTGAATCATTAGTTTTGACATAATTATTTCTTGGATGTCTGTTGAGTCTTAGTGGATATACTATAGTAGTTAATCGGATACCCTTAGATATTAATGTTTTCAAATTATTTTGGGTATGGACTGCCTTGAGACATATCATGTCTAATTATATTGTTGGAAGAAAGAAACTATCTTTCAAAAAGGTGGATTTTCATGTGTCTTTAATGGAGACAGGAAAGTCTTACCCATGTGTATAGTATCAGTTGTTGTAGCTAACAAGATGATGAGAAAGGGGTGTGAGGTGTATGTAGCACATTGGGTAGATGTTAGGGTAGAGAAAAGAACAGTCAATATAGAGGACGTTTTAGTAGTATGTGACTTTCCTGATGTCTTTCCTAATTATTTACCTGGTTTACCACCTATAAGAGATGTAGAGTTGAGATACAAATTTTACCTAGTAGTCACCCAATATCATTACCAGACTATAGAATGGAACTTGCAAAGTTAAAGGATTTAAACTCAATTATAGGAGTTATGTGGTAAGAGTTTTATTCAACCTAGTACATCATCTTGGGGAGCTCTAGTATTGTTTGTAAAGAAGGATGGAACTATATGGTTGTGTATATACTATATGCAATTGAATAAGATAACCATTATAATAAATATTCTTTGTCTAGGATTGATGATTTGTTTGATCAACTACATGAAGAAATAATCATTTTGAAGATAGATATCATGTTGGGTTATCATCAATTAAGGATAAAGGCATTTGATGTACATATGTCAACCTTCAAGACAAGATGTGGACATTTTAAGTTTGTATTTATGTCTTTTAGACTAACAAATGCCTCTACAGTTTGTATGGACATGATGAATAGGGTTTACAAACTGTATCTAGATCGATTCATAGTAGTGTTGATAGATGATATCCTTATATATTATAGAGATGCAGAACAACATGAGAAACATCTGAGGACAGCCCTGTAGTTGTTAAGGCAACATCAACTTTATATGAAGTTTAGTAAATGTGAGTTTTGGTTGGCGGAAGTTTCTTTTCTTAGGCATGTCATATTAGTATGACTTAGTGTAGACCCTAAGAGAGTAGAATTTGTTCGTGGGAGCAACCTACAACCCCTAATGATATTATATGTTTTCCCAGGTTAGATGAATACTATAGGAGGTTCATAAGGAACTTTAGTGTTCTGGAATCACCTATTACACATTTTAAAAGGAAGGATGTGCCTTTCATTTGAGCTGAAACCTGTGAGAAAAAATTTCAAACATTAAAGAAGAAGTTAACCACATCACGGGTTTTGATTTTACCATAGGTAGATAAAGGATATGTGGTGTTTTTTTATGCATCCATAAGAGGATTAGGATGTGTTCTTGTACAAGAATGAAAAATTCTAGCTTATGCTTCTACATAGCTTAGGAAGAATGAAGAGAACTATACCACATATGATCTTGAGTTGGCAGCAGTAGTACATGCCTTAAAGATATGGCATCATGTTCTCTATGGTGAGTCTTGTAGGGTCTTTACCGACCACAAACGTTTCAAGCACATTTTCACATAAAAGGATCTCAGCCTGAGACAACACATATGGTTAGATATTTTAAAGCATTACTAGGGAGTCAACATCATTTGTGGAAATATTTTCTATAGAATGTATAAAAAAAGACTTACTAGTCAAGATGAGAGAGATGAATTTAGATTTGAATGTGTCTGACCAAGGTGGTTGACTGCAAAAATGCATGTTAGACCTACATTCTATGATCAGTTCAAGGATCTTTGATAGAGTAACAATGAATAGAAACAGATCATGCATGATATGACAGAAGGTAAGAGAACATAATTCAAATTTTTAGATGAAAGGATATTGTATTAGAAGATCAAATTATGTGTGTTGAGTGATCCACAATTAAAACAATAGATTCTTGAGGAAGGATACTCTTCCATATATGCAATGCATCCTGGTTACAAAAAGATGTACATAAACCTTAAAAAACTCTATTGGTGGCTAGGTATGAAGAGAGATGTGGGTGAGTATGTAGCCAAATGTGGCATGTACCAATAAATTAAGGATGAACATCAGAAGCCAAAAGGAACTTTTCAATCACTTCCTAATACTGAATAGAAGTGGGAGCACATTACTATAGATTTTATGGTTCGATTACCCAAGACACCACATGGATTTGACTCTGTATGGATAATAATAGATAGATTAATTAACTAAGTATTCTCACTTTCTACCATTTAAGGCAATATGTGATATGCCAAAAGTTAGCCAAAGTCTATGTACATGAGATACTCAAATTGGATGGAGTGCCACTTTTTATAATATCTGACAGAGATTCTAGATTCACATCTAGATTTTGGAATCAATTGCATAGTTCTTTGTGAACAAGATTGAAGTTTAGTACATCATTTTGTTGAGTCAAGGTCAATGCTGACTCAAGGTTTCAATTGACTAAACCTTTTCTTTGATGGTGACTAATCATCCCACTTGCTTGTGTCTAATGATTCTACTTGAGTGATTTTGGATTAGGTATAGACACACTCCAAATGCCATGACTTGCACATCCTAACTTGGAGAAAAGACAAGTCAAAATCAATGCAAGTGTACTTTTGTGGAATATGATGTATCTCTATTAGAATTATGTTGTAATTTACTTATAATGTTTGTATGACTTATAATTAAGCTTAGAAAAAATTAGAAGGACTGAAATCAAATATTTAAGCACTTTAATGACATTTTCCAAAATACATCATAGAGTGCCTATTCAGTCGAGTTTCTCTTGGAAAAACTCGATTGACACCCCTGATGCATTTTGATAATGTCCATGTTCGGTCGAGTTTCCAAAACACAGAACTCGACTGACACCCAACACTGGAAAATCATATTTAAGTGATGCTTCAAATTTTCTTTGTTGCATAGTGCAATCGATCGAGTTTCCCAACAGTAAACTCGACCGCTCGCACTGTATGAAAAGTGTAGAAAAAGTATTTCTAGCCATTGGAGTGTTGCAAAACTCAAAAAAAATCTGTTGTAGCACCCCAAATGGATAATATTCGTCCGTAAGTGTTTCTACTAGCTAGGAGGCATCCCCAACTATAAATATGACCCCTTGGATTTCATACTATGGTTAGCCAAGTACTATGAAGGTCCCTATATTATAGTTGAGTGCCTCTAAGAGCCTCCTATAAGGAGGTCAGATCACCCCCTTACTAAAAATTTTAAGAATAAAGCATCCATTCCAAACACACTCAAACGTATGCTAGAATAGGTGAAAAAAATTCAAACTTCAATAAATGGTATTCAAAACAACCAAATTATAGCAGGGGAATACAAATAATGACTATATCCAATTTTCACAAAAGATTACAAAAGTACATCATAATATCCCATAAGGGTTTACATGTATGATACAGCATAAGGATTTAAGTAGAGGGAAATCTAAACCATAACAACTTTGTCTCCAAGCTTTAACTCCTTAAGCTAGTCCAAAACTTCATGCCTTATCATCCAAGTCTTCACCTAGGGTTGGAAGCATACCCCAGCAAGAAGCGAAAATAGATGGCATCAGCAAAGGCCGGTATGTGCATACTAAATAGGAAATTGAGAAATATATGGAATAAAGGACATCAAATATAATAAGCTTCCTATAGAAAGGATAAGAACCACCTAAATGGGTATCCAGAGAAAAGGAATTGAAATCATATGATAACAAAAGAATACTTTCCATTAATGAAACATAAAAATTGTGCCACACAAGCACATGTAAAGAATTAGGGCACACACCCCATATCATCAACCTGCATGCGTGTGAGATAAACATAGCCCTAGAACAATATAAACACCAAGGCGGCCAAGTCTCATAAACTTGAAACCTGATAGAAAAAGGAATACTGCCAATCTCCCAAATATATAAAACATGGGCCAAGAATCACACATCTTGCCATGGGTATGAGGTTCCTTTCCTTCCCAAAAGAGCAGGAAATGTCACATCTGCTCGACAGGAAATAACACAACTGCCATAAAAACCAATGCAATTACACTACTCTAGTGCTACTGAATCACACATCATGTTAAATGTAGAGGCAAGTAGAAAGTATAGTCAAAATATATAAACTAGTCACCACATAAGTGACCAACATATACATCCACCTCATAAGTGGGAAAAAGACATCAATGTCATCTTTTAGAGTTCCATCATGAACAAAGCATAAGATAAGAGTTCAAAAGGATATCCATGATCACATGATCAATATCAAATAAGGTAGTTCCCATGAACCATGATTTTAAAAAGAAAATACATTGTGTATAGGCTAATGTCCATAGGACAAAGAGAATGAATAAGCACAGGAGAATTGCTTAACATAGAAGAATAGAGGATACATCATACCTCAACTTCAGAGTCTAAACATTTCAAGTCAATCATAGATCTAAGTGTGACTCATCATTCGAATAAAACGTTATTAACTAAGTGAAAGTGATCACTAAGCAGCGGATTACCAAAAATCACTAAAAAATAAATCCATTTTACAAAGAGGTCCACACATAAGAAAACTCTTTTCATAAAGAACTGGAGTAACTTAATTACATACTGGTTCACAAGTACATGTCATGAATCATCTTTTTCTGAGGATTACATGCATCAACTGCTCTGTTAAACTAAACACAGGCAGTGTGAAATCTCGAGGCACTAAGCCAAAAGCTCGAAAGCATTAACTACTACTCTGAGGACCTAAGAGTACAGAGACGACACATAGGACTCTATGTACATCTATACAAGGCATATCATCCAGTGTCTCCACCTGAGACTTCACTACTGTCCCTACTGCTGCTGTTGTTGTCCTTCACCTACTGAAGGATTCCTGCCTCCTCGTCTGCGTCCACCTAAAAATGTGGTTCCCACGGGGGTGAGACAATTGTAAATTGCCCCAGCGAGAGATATAACTCTCTGCCAGAAACATTATTATTGCAATTAATAAGATAAATCTGAACAGAGGAATCATAATTGTTTGACAGCAGTTAATGCATTGTCTAACAGATTAGAACATTGCAGCTATAACTTGATAGAGCAGCATGTCACTTATCCATTAAGGAATATGTATAACATGTATTCACTATAGAATTATAACCGCAGCATATACTCTCCTCAGGCTTAGATCACATAGATAATTCCTGGCATTATTTTTGTGGAGTCATGGCAAGTAGCCATATTCTTTTAAAAAAGCATTGGGATCTTAATCCCTCATCTCAACAAGTTCATCATCATGATTATAAGATATGGGTATTTGAACCTTTAACTCAACATAGAATACTTGTTACCACTTATTAGGTAACTTAATACCTTCAGGTCATTTGACCAAGGACATTCTAATTCAAAGCATTCCACATAGTTCACAAAGCTCATATCATTTCTTGTTACCCCTTAACAGGCAACAAGGCATATTGTGGCTTATGAAGCCCATAAACAATTTCAATATTTAAAACATCATATGGTACACAGGGCTCATTAATTTTCAGATTACCTCTCACTGAGCAACAAAGCATATGAAGGCTTATAAGGCCTAAAAATATTTCCAATATACAGAGCATCATAGCCCATACCTGGCTATGCTCATCATCTCAACATATCTGCATGATTAGTACTCATGATATCAATTATATATCAGTATCATGCACTACCAAGGTTTTCTTATTACATTTATAACTCATCAATCTGTATTTGAGTTTCACATAGGATTACTCTAGGTTAAGATTTCACATAGCATCACCTTGCATTAGGGTTTTACATAACATTACCCTGTATTAGGGTTTATTATATCCTATTACCCAATTTAGGGTTAGGATGCACTATTCACATCATATTAAGATTCATCATGTCCTTTTACCCAATTTAGGGTTTACTGTAACATTACATAACATCGCCCTGGATTAGGGTTTTGTATTACATTCATCATCCTATATTAGGGATTTACACATCATTACCTTGGATTAGGGTTTTCCATAAATAACCATATAGGTTCTCAAGATCATATTATTAATGATCAAGTCCTATTTCATTGCTTCACACAGCTAGGAGCCAATATTAATAACATAAGTATTCAATCATACTTATTTATTCTCATCGTTCATCATTAAATGAATTATCAGCACAAAGTATGAGTTTATCTCTCATCTTTACCAGAATATGATTATATCAAAGTTTATTGATTTGGATTAAGCTTTTCATAAGGCATGTTAGCCTATACTTATCAAAGTGCATTACATTTCAATGTAACAATCGACATGACACATTTCAGGTGTCACTCATCCAAATATATTGGATTTTAAACACATCAAGGTATATCAGTATTGAGGTGCTGGATGTGATATCTATCATATCTTGATGTATCACTTCCCTTATCACCTTTATCTTACTTGAGTTCATCCACTTAGCTTGTATTAGGGTATTCCTCATCCTAATGTTTTATGCACCAGTTCATCACATTTATCATGTAATGTATTGGTCATAAGTCACTTATTTAGAATATACAACCATTGCCAATGATATGGACTCATCCTTGAGTTAGGAACTATTGATATAAGGATATCCAATATCAACCTCTCTAGGTGTTACATTTTTCAATACATTAATCACTATTCCATTATTAGGAATAGGATTTTCCATATTTATAAATTGAGGTTCACATAGCATCTCTCGTAAATATGGATTTCACCTAATATCACTCTTCATTAGGGTTTCACATAACATCCTTCTATATCAGGGTTTCACTTAGTATTACCTGAAATTAGGATTTCACAACACATCACCCAATGTTAGGGCTTCACATAGCATTACCATGTATTAGGGTTTCATATACCTTTACCCCATTTTAGAGATTAGGGTTTACCATTCACATCCAAGTAGGGTTTCTTATACCCTATTACTCAAATTAAGGTTACATCATCACCCTAGAATGGGGTTTCACTCATTTTTTCCCTAAATAGATCAGTGGCTCAATAATCTTTTCAATTAGGGTTTCATGATCTCATTATTATGGATCAAACCCTAATCACATATTTTATTTATAATGAGAGAATTAGGGCTTAATTATGTAAGCATTCCTCTCTCCCTTTCTCTCTCTATCATCCTCTCTAGGATGTTAAGTAGTTCAAGATTGATCTAGGTTAGCTCTTCATTTAAGTACACACAGTTAGGGTTAACCTTTATAATCACCTTTGGTCTACATCATTATCAATCAAGTAGCTATCTGACCTTTAATATTAGGTGTCCAAATGGTGTAACCAATTCGAACCTAAAAAAGTCTTGGTCACTTAGACCCCAAACGGTCTTGTTCACTTAGACCTCAAACGGTCTTGACCAATTAAGTTCAAACGGTTTGAAACCGTTTAGCAAGATTGGTACTTGAAACCGTTTAGACAAAACATATTGAAACCGAATGAACTTGGGTCTCCAAATGGTTTGAGACCGTTTGGTCTCAAACGGTCTTGAGACTATTTGATCCCAAATGGTCTTAAGACTGTTTGGACTCAAATGATCTTAAGATCATTTGGTCCACACTCTCTCAAAACCGAATGGACCAAAAGGGTCTTCCATCACTTAGTCAATTTAGGGTTTCAATCATTGAACCATCTATCAATTGAACCAGTGATTTATTCTTCAATTGAACCATTGAATCATTCTTCAACTGGACCTTCAATTAGGGTCTTTGACCCAATTGAAATACGGTTTATAATTAAGAAACCATCACTTAGGGTTTTGAAATTGAGGATCCATCAATGGTTGACATTGTAGAACTAATTCAATTGCAATCATTGAATAACCACTTAGCTATGTCATGACCTGACCTCAAATGGTCTTGAGGTCATTTGGATGACCTCCAAACGGTCTTGAGACCGTTTGCCCAATCCATCATTAAAATCTATGGAATTCAATTAGGGTTTGCATCATTGAATCAATCATCAATTGAGCTATTGATTGTATTTCAATGTAATATCATTGGATCTTCAACCATCCAATCATACTTCATCATAAACTTCCAAATGGTCTTGAGACCGTTTGGGTGACCTCCAAATGGTCTTGAGACCGTTTGGGCTAATCAACCCAAAAATTGATTCAATTACTTAAGGGTTCCACACTCAACCCAATTAGGGTTTGCATTTAAGGAATCGTTCACAATTGCAACCTTCAAGATCAAACCAATTGAAACCATTGGATAAATATCCAAGTACAACAGCATATTTCCTCAAACGGTCAACCATTCCAAACGGTTTGGAACCCAAACCTCCAAACGGTTTGCAAACTGTTTGGTCACCAAACGGTTTGCAAACTGTTTGGTCATCAAACGGTTTGGTGAAACTGTTTGGACCAAATGTTGAAACTGTAACACCCAGATTTTCATAACACATGAGTGGAAGCAATATTTTTTTTCATTTGAGAGTGTCACAAACATGATAACCATTGCAATAAAAGTAAATGAAACACTTTGCAAAACTAGTGAAACTGATTCGTACATAGCTTTTTGTCAACATAAAACTACATCATGTTTATGCATAATTTCATAATAAAAAGATGTCAATACTCAGGATCATCTAGGTAGATGGCACCCCACTAGGCAAGCTTGAAAGTCTCTTAAGACTTTGTTGGTCCCTTTATTCTTCAATTGCTCCAAAACCTGCGGACATCGCGTCCCCAGCCATGCATTGGGAAAAACAGTCATTAGAGTAAGTGGCATGAGTATTCTAAAATGTACATTGCTAAAGAATTGAAATATTATAAAAGATTCTTGAGATCATAAATATAAAATGAACATTAAACTATGATTAAATCAAGAAACATATTATCTCTCATTTCTTAAACTCTTATTTTCTACTCTATCTTTTCTGGAGACCTATACTCTAGGTCTCATGGCCTACGTCAAAGTCTCTGGATCATAAATATCTTATCTGAATTCCTCTCATCACACTCGTGGATGAGATTATAGACATGCTCTAATCTTAAGTATCTTTTACTTATGATTTTTATCTGTTTGTGGCCACCATTATACAATAAGTCCTCCTCTGTTGACACCGAAGTGTCCTCTATGGTGCAACGCACCCTCTGTTGGCACAACGTGCCCTCGGTTGACACCAAAGTTGTTGGTATGTATGCCCTGAGAGCCAATCATGGGATGATTGGTGGGATACATTAACATTGATTTGATAAAAATCAAAGGCAAGATTCCAATTCTTTCTGGTTCAGTCATATGAGATAGTGATAGAACATATTGAATGTTTAGAGAATGACAGTACTCAATGACGTATGCCTTCAGGTTCATGACCTGAACGATGAGATCATATGGATGCTAAGAGTTTGTACATTCTTGTTATGTCCCTAGTCGGATGTCATTGTGGAAGGTAGATAGACAACAATGACACACAAGACTAGATTGTGGTGTTGGTTGATGACAGAATCTCATTAGTCATGATATAGAGATATCAAACCAAACACATAGGTACTTGTTAGAGAACAAGGTACCGGACAGACCCACCGTGAGTTTGACACATGGAACCATGACATGGTAGTCACAGTCAGTACTCACAGTGATGGTGGTGAGTGTGATTCTTAGACTTGAAATCACTGCACTCAACACATGTCGTTGGGCACACTTTGACATCATCAAACACAGTCCTGAAACATGGGTTGTTATAAAGGTGATGATTGGGTGGCTTTGACACATGGAGCTTTTGAGGGGTGAGTGATAGATATGGGATTTATCCCTCCTAAGGGAGTTTGATATCCAAGGCCACTTGATGAGTAGGATTGAAATAGGCATGCACACGCATGTGTGAATCAGTATGTGATATTGATGTCATACATATCTCTTCCAATCTGCTCTGAGATCAAGAAAGTGAATGAACGTTGACAGGATGACTGTTCCATGCCTCGAATTCATTCGGGATATCAGTGACAAAGGAATTATACATTCACTGTAACACCATTCACGGATTGTAGGATGAAAATTGTTCTCCAACTTTCTACTTTCACTTGGGTAGCACTGATGTGTGACTAGGCACTGCTCTTTGCTTATGAAGTCATAAATGTTATGGACTCTCACTGCCAACGTGAAATGGACCTGCAGGGTCACACACATAGGATTTAACCTGGAAGAGGAGTTTTGTCCACAAGCAATGTTTATATTGATTACTAAAAGAGTTTAATAGTTCAATTAAACACTCAATCAGTCGATAGCTCAATATCGTATGGTTCAAGGTGTTGGACGCATTGATTGGAGTATCGGATTGATTGAAATCACAATTGACTGATTCCGCACAACCTGCACTCCCAACCGATCGGCTCAAGTGTTGAACCGGTCGACTGAGGTTGTTGAACTGGTCAACTCAAGTGTTGAGTCGATCGGCTCATGATCAGAGTGAAACGAGCGGTTCAAGTGCTGAACCGATCGGCTCAACTGGTGCAACCGACCAGTTGGGAAAGTCATGTCGGCAAGAATTTTCCTTTGGTTTCAAATTGCCCAATTTGATTGGGAATAGGATTGGTATTCGATACCAATTAGAAACAAAAGAAGGAAAGTCAATCGAGAACTGGTCAGGACCACGAACCGATCGGTTCAGAAAGTGAACCGACCGGCTCATGGGTCCCAACCGATCGGTTGAGTGTCAACCGACCGGTTCAGGTCCCCAACCGACCGGTTCACTTGTGAACTGATCGGTTCAGGTTGCGAGTTGGTTTCCTTTTGTGGAAAATCTCGAACCCTTCTACTCCTGCTTTAGTCCCATATTGCTGGGGCAAGAGAACCCTGTCCCAAGACCCTCCTATATATAGGGGTATTGGGGGCTTCTCAGATAACAACTCAGTGCAACCAGTTGCTCTGCAAAGTTGTCGTTCTCTCTGGTTTTGGTAACCGAGAGAGAGCCCGAGCAAGTGCTTCCCGCAAAGGGAGGTGCAGTAAGGGAAGGACAACTGCAGTTTCAACTGGAGACAGGAGAGTGTGTTGGCGACTAGTACGTCAACAGGAGGATGCGACTCCTTCCACTTCCTTGTGGGACAAGGAGTGTGGAGTTCTAGGTGGTCCGTGTGGACTACTACAGAGGCAGGAGGTCACTGCCGCTCAGGAGGACAACTGTCATCTGACAGTCTGGTAGGAGGAGGAGGAGTCAGTCCCGGTGCGACCAGGAGATGTACAGACACCGTCTAAGACCGGAGTTGAAGACCGTGCATTGCGTGAGGTATTGTCTCCGAGCAAGCCTCGGGACAAGGTATGATTCCACAAACCATCCTTTCCTATTATATAGACGTTGACGCGTTTCCTCGTGCTGGGTTTGGGGGAGAAAATTTTTTATTTCCGCTGCCTTCTCTGCCTCCCCTAAAACCCAACAGTGGTATCAGAGCCAGGTCAACTGCTCTATATTTTAGGAATATCGATATGATCGATTTCGGTTTGTCACCTTTATTTATTGCATACGATGCGAATAATATTTGCTTTATGCATGTCCAATCCTAAATCCACAAATCCCAATTACATATATGATATGTATTATTAATGCACTCGATACGCATCGCCCTTAAACGAGTTTTGTGGTGGATGTGTGTAGCATGATTATGGCCTATAAACCCCTATCTGTGTATGGTTGTTTGTGGTTGCTTGCATCTCGGTCTGCGCACCAATCTTCCCTCTCTTATTCTTAATGTAACTCGAAATAATTCGAGATTCTTTCCTACCTTTGCTCCCTCCGAATATAACTCAGGGTTTCCCCTTTTAAAGAAATGTAATAATAGGATATATTTTTATTTCCTGTTATGTTGAAGATCGGCGGACATCAAGACGACAGCTGAATCGATCGGTTCAAGGCGTGAACCGATCGGTTGACGTTCCATACGGTCGGTTCAAGGAGTGAACCGATCGGTTGATGACCGGTTCGAGGAGTGAGACGAGCGGGTGGTGGACATGACGAGATGCACGATGACCAGGCGAACCGATCGGTTGGAGGAGCCAACCGATCGGCTGGTGGCACCCAGACGACTGGCTGGAGAGTACAGATCATTCATGTGATGAGTTGATCAACTCGTATGGCAAGACACAGATGTTCATCTTGTACAGGTTGCATGTGATGTAGACCTAGATGACCGTGATTCCTCTTTGCTCAAGGAATCACATTAGGATGGCCATAATCATCGCTTTTATCGTTTGTGCATGTTTTCTGTGGGATATAGCATGTATATGATACGTACTATGTATTGTGGTGATTGGATATGTATATATATATAAAAACCAAATATCTCATTAAAATATTAAGTCTTATATGCCTTCCATTAGTGGCACACATGAAAAGCTCGATCGACCAAACGTAGGTTACGCCAAAGCGTGGTGCGCCGTCTATCTTGTGGAAGTGTGAAGGGTAGACATGTAGGTTCTGCCAAAGTAGGGTGCATGTTTACCGTGTCGGCTTTTGGGTTAGACTTAACTGGTGATTCTTAGAGCGTCTAAGCCCAGAGGCAACGAATGTTCATGGTAAGGTGTTGTGCATGTTCATTCAACAAGAGTTGCATATGATGCAATTGGCAAGAGTTTCCTACTTGAGAGATATAAGTTGTGGGCAATCATCCAAAGCTGACTCATGACTTAGAGGATTTCAGGATCTTGCCCACTAGAAGGTTGTACGTTGCA
Source organism: Alisma plantago-aquatica (assembly GCA_963693085.1). Lineage (NCBI taxonomy): Eukaryota > Viridiplantae > Streptophyta > Magnoliopsida > Alismatales > Alismataceae > Alisma > Alisma plantago-aquatica. Next base: position 713,841,938 of record OY856412.1, on the reverse strand, counting down.
ATCTTCCAAATTGATGGTGAGGGCTATCAATTTGAAGTAAAATAGTGGGAGCGATAATTAATTAAAGGCCTAATTTTATCGTCAACTTTTCAAATCAATCAAACAAGTCAAAAAGAGTTTTAGACTAAAATTGCATATATTTCCTTTTGTTAAAATAAATGGTTAATCAACAATAATCATTTTATTTGCGATCGGTCTTAGACCAACAAATTAAATGGGAATAATTCCACGACTGGTTAGGATGATGAGAAGTGTTCTCAAAGAGCGAAAGCTCTAAGTCCTAGTTATACCAAGACCAGATAAACTCAATCCCACCACATAAATGGTTGAAAGTATGCTTATGGAAGCATACTGAGGAAGACATTGATGAGGAGTGCTTGATGTTGTGTTCTTTGAACTATGAGTTGCAGAGACAACATGAGACATATGATGTCTCCAAGACACTGTCCTAGTATGTCATGACAGAAGGAGATCCAGTAAGGTATTCACACACTCAATGTGTTTGGGTATGTGGAAAACCTGACTAAGAAGGATTCCCTCTGAGCCAAGGGTTGGCTATTGGTATGATACTGCAAATGTTGCGAGAATCATACAATTCATGATAAACTACAACATGAACAACTTTAACAAGCATTGACAGAGTTGTTGGACATGTTGAGGATAGTAGAGGCAAAGATGAAGAAAGACAAACCATAATCTTTAATGTGATCAAAGAGAAAGGTAATTCTTAAGGGCAAGGATAAGGGCAAAGCAAAGAAGTGTTATGATGCTAGCCAGCAATCCAAGTCGTCTTCAGCTTCAAGGCACATGGGGAAAGGGTGTATGAGGGAATTGCCCTCTATATCTGGAAGAACAAAAGAAGATGAAGGAGGGGATGGAGATCTCCACCTAAGGTATCATGAAATGAACCGCTTCTTTATCTGAGGTATATGATACCAAGATATGGATCTATCATATATGATATGCAAGATCCGCAAAGAAGTGATGGCCTTTGTGAAAGGACGAAGAAAGGAGTACCCATCATTGGAGCAAGTGTTGCTGCCATAGATAGGAGTATCTTTCAGTTTATTTCAGCCTAAAAGGCACGAAATAGAGTTGAGAACTGCTATTTCAATTTTCCAATAGATAGAAACACTTTATTTTTGCATATTGTATGACAATGATGGCAATTAATAAAGTTGATGTTTCAATCTTAAAGATATGATCTTTGTGGCAATGCCTTATTTATCTTGTGATACATGGTATGCATAAGATAAAATGATACCTAAAGTTATTGATAACTCAAACAATCAAATTAGCATCAATCATGAGAAATTCATTTCTAGTTTCCATGTGATGGATAAATCTAGACTCTTTTGGTTAGAGAACCAGTAAGAGACATGAATCTCTTATACATGATTAATCAATCTTCACTAATGGTAGTGGGAGAATGATTATCCTATTAGGTATAATACATGTGATGTATTTACATACCTATTGGAGCGAATGCTAATACTTCAAACGGTGTTTAGAGAAATACCAATATGAATATCTTGAAGTGTTCAAGATTATCATAGATGAAGTGCAAATTTGGTAAAGTGTTAATTCTTGATGAGATCAATGAATGAAATACTTGGACCAAATGTTTGAGATCCTTATGAGTGATTATGATAGTGTATCATAGTGAACTCATGATTAAGGCATGGTGATGTCTAAATCAAGAAGGAATCATACTCTAAGGAGTTAGAGAATGATTATCAAATAACTGAATTCTTCTTAATAAAATAATACCCCACACTAATAAAGGACATTAAGAATCACAAAGGATTGTGAGTTCTTATATACTTAACAGATGCACCTCAATTATCTATGTGATCAGTTGTTCATGTGATGAGTCAACTATCTAGATGAATATGAGGAATCAAATTCTGAATTATGGTTTATGACCATTACATCCTAAATGATATCCATGTGAACCATAAGGTATGACCTTGATGGTAGCACCCATTGGATGAAATCCATAAGTGCAAATGAGTCTTAAGTGTTAAGACACATGGATAACATTTGAGAAGGATGATGCTTGTTGATTGCAACTTAATGACTAAGACATTTGGCATATGGATACTAAAACCGCATTCCTATGAGGAATAAAACAAGGATGTGTACGTGACACAACCTATAAGGTTTATGAATCCACTAATGCAAATGAAGTCTATAAGTTACAATGGACTAATCAATGTGATTGATTGAGTACAAGCAACTCAAAATTGGATCTTTACTTTGATAATATAGTCAAAGGGTTTGACTGATATGTCAAAGATAAAGAAGGGATCTGTGATTTAGTGGGAGCGTGTTCACATTCCACATATTGATGTGAAATGGAATTGTTCTAGAATGGAAATCCAAAAGTGGAAATTATCTTTAAGGAAGATAGAGATGTTTCCTATGTGATAGGAATAGAGATCTATAGAGATAGTTCTCGAAAACCTCTTAACCTGAAAAGAGAAAGCATACATTGGCAATCTATACTGAAGGGTTCAGTATGCACAGATTCAGTGGGAGAAAACTTGTCCATGTTACATGGAGTTAGTATCCCAAGGCCAAGTGTCCAATTCTTATGAAGAATGTGAACACTAAGAATAGATATGGATCTATCATGTATGTGATCATCCCATTATCTTGCATGTATCGACATGGAAAGAACAAAATGCATTCATCATCTTGTATGTAGGACATGGCAATTTGATGTGCTCATCCTGTTAACTCGTATGTGGGACATGACGAGTGGATGTCTGTCTACTTCCAGTAAGAGTTACTAGAACACCATGAGAACTTGATAAGTACTTGTGAAGTACTAGTTCTATGGCGATAAGGAAGAGTTCGATGTAAAGAGTTACATTGATGCGAACTTCTGAAAGGACAGAAAATTAATCGCAAAATATACATAGGATGTATAAAAGTGAAAGTTTGTTGATGATTGGAAGTGTTCCAATAAAACCATTTAAAAGGAAATGTCGAGTATCTATGTGTTAGAGAACAGCAGTAGATACTATATGGATCTGGAAGTTCATGAGATGAACTTATAGATATTCCGCTCATTGATGACAAGTATGGAATCCTTGATCATACAATGTGGATAAAGGTTAGCAAAGGAATACTAGATCGCATATTACGGCAACTCCATCTCATACGTGTGACGTACAGCGAAGAGATGTGAGACATGCAATTTATACTTACTTTGGCAAGGTGTTGCCATTACTCACTATGTTCACACTAGATCACAATAACATGTGGGACATGTTTGGAGATCACTATGAATATGATTCAATGGTGATTGGCTCGCAGTGCAAGTGGGAGTCTGTTGGTATGTATGCCCTGAGAGCCAATCATTAGATGATTGGTGGGATACATTAAGATTGATTTGATAAACATCAAAGGCAAGCTTCCAATTCTTTCTGGTTCAGTCATATGAGATAGTGATAGAACATATTGAATGTCTAGAGAATGACAGTACTCAATGACGTATGCCTTCAGGTTCATGACCTGAACGATGAGATCATACGGATGCTAAGAGTTTGTACATTCTTGTTATGTCCCTAGTCAGATGTCATTGTGGAAGGTAGATAGACAACAATGACACACAAGACTAGATTGTGGTGTTGGTTGATGACAAAATCTCATTAGTCATGATATAGAGATATCAAACCAAACACATAGGTACTTGTTAGAGAACAAGGTACCGGATAGACCCAACGTGAGTTTGACACATGGAACCATGACATGGTAGTCACAGTCAGTACTCACAGTGATGGTGGTGAGTGTGATTCTTAGACCTGAAATCACTGCACTCAACACATGTCATTGGGCACACTTTGACATCATCAAACGCAGTCCTGAAACATGGGCTGTTATAAAGGTGATGATTGGGTGGCTTTGACACATGGGGATTTTGAGGGGTGAGTGATAGATATGGGATTTGTCCCTCCTAAGGGAGTTTGATATCCAAGGCCACTTGATGAGTAGGATTGAAATAGGTGTGCGCACGCATGTGTGAATCAGTATGTGATATTGATGTCATACATATCTCTTCCAATCTGCTCTGAGATCAAGAAAGTGAATGAACGTTGACAGGATGACTGTTCCATGCCTCGAGTTCATTCTGGATATCAGTGACAAAGGAATTATACATTCACTGTAACACCATTCACGGATTGTAGGATGAAAGTTGTTCTCCAACTTTCTACTTTCACTTGGGTAGCACTGATGTGTGACTAGGCACCGCTCTTTACTTGTGAAGTCATAAATGTTATGGACTCTCACTGCCAACGTGAAATGGACCTGCAGGGTCACACACATAGGAATTAACCTGGAAGAGGAGTTTTGTCCACAAGCAATGTTTAGATTGATTACTAAAGGAGTTTAGTAGTTCAATTAAACACTCAATCAGTCGATAGCTCAATATCGTATGGTTCAAGGTGTTGGATGCATTGAATTGGAGTATCAAATTGATTGAAATCACAATTGACTGATTCTGCACAACCTGCACTCCCAACTGATTGGCTCAAGTGTTGAACCGGTCGGCTAAGGTTGCTGAACTGGTCGACTCAAGTGTTGAGTCAATCGACTCATTATCAGAGTGAAACGAGCGGTTCAAGTGTTGGACCGATCGGCTCAACTGGTGCAACCGACCAGTTGGGAAAGTCATGTCGGCAATAATTTTCCTTTGGTTTCAAATTGCCCGATTTGATTGGGAATAGGATTGGTATTCGATACCAATTAGAAACAAAAGAAGGAAAGTCAATCGGGAACTGGTCAGGACCACGAATCGATCGGTTCATAAAGTGAACCGACCGGCTCATGGGTCCCAACCGATCGGTTGAGTGTCAACCGACCGGTTCAGGTTGCGAGTTGGTTGCCTTTTGTGGAAAATCTCGAACCCTTCTACTCCTGCTTTAGTCCCATATTTCCAGGGCAAGAGAACCCTGTCCCAAGACCCTCCTATATATAGGGGTATTGGGGGCTTCTCAGATAACAACTCAGTGCAACCAGTTGCTCTGCAAAGTTGTCGTTCTCTCTGGTTTTGGTAACTGAGAGAGAGCCCGAGCAAGTATTTCCCGCAAAGGGAGGTGCAGCAAGGGAAGGACAACTGCAGTTGCAACTGGAGGCAGGAGAGTGTGTTGGCGACTAGTACGTCAATAGGAGGGTGCGACTCCTTCCACTTCCTTGTGGGACAAGGAGTGTGGAGTTCCAGGTGGTCCGTGTGGACTACTACAGAGGCGGGAGGTCACTGCCGCTCAGGAGGACAACTATCATCTGACAGTCCAGTAGGAGGAGGAGGAGTCAGTCCCGGTGCGACCAGGAGCTGCACAGACACCGTCCAAGACCGGAGTTGAAGACCGCGCATTGCGCGAGGTATTGTCATCAAGCAAGCCTCGGGACAAGGTATGATTCCACAAACCATCCTTTCTTATTATATAGACGTTGACGCGTTTCCTCGTGTTGGGTTTGGGGGAGAAAATTTTTTGTTTCCACTGCCTTCTCTGCCTCCCCTAAAACCCAACATAAGTGTCCTCTATGGTGCAACACACCCTCTGTTGGCATAACATGCCCTCTATGACACCCACAGTGTTTGGCGCAACGCTCCCTCTGAAATCGTCCGGGACTCTCTGGTGAGGACTTATTATATAATGCATTATGTGAATGTTTCAAATTAATTATCTTAAGTCTATCTTTACTAAATATTGAATCTGAACTTATCTGAAACTGAGTACTAAATATGTACTAAATTATGAATCTGAAATCTGAATCTGAATCCATATCTGAATGTAAACATGTATCTCAATTACTACATAATTGAAATTGGGTCTATAACCCATAGCATGTACCTTTATTCAAAATCTAGCTACTCACATAGTGAGTAGTCTAAGTCTGAATCTAAATCGTTTTACTCTTAAGTTCTAAACTGAGTTCATTGTTGGATTTGAACATGAATCTCATTATCGGGGTAAACTTTGTTTTTAAAACTCTTATTTGTTCAAATTACTTTACTTATACCAATTATATGATAAATAGCTTAGGAAAAAGGACCTGAAATTCTCATAGAATTACTATGTATACAAAGTATCTTAAGTCAGGTTCATAAATGTATTTTAAGTACAACATATCTAAAAATATGAATTCTAACAAGGTGGTTCAATCCTTCTTGTTAAATATGATGTTACCATGAACCTTAATATTTGCATAAAAACTTACATATTAAACCTTAAATATCATAATAGGAATCTCATAAAATATTGTCTTGCAACCTAATCATAACTTAATTTGTCATTATCTCATAATGTCATCATAAACTCATTTTATAATACCTTCTGATCCCAAACGTACTTTTATTAGTACACCATGTCTTAATATTTTTAAATTCATATTCTTAATTTGTACTTGCATTCTAGATACTATTTATTCTAAGGAATCTAGTTCTTAGATCTCTACATATGTATGAAATCTTAATGTCATGTTTCTATTTGAAATCTTACTACATAACTATGCCTATAAATATGAGAAATTCTAAAAACATCTATGTACTTACATTCTTAATACAAAGCTATTTGAAATCAACTAAGTATGGATACATTACTGGCATATCTTATCTTGAAATCGTATTCATTACTTCCAAACATTTCTAAGAAATCTTATATGAATATGATTCTTCGACTTTCTCATGGACTTGGTCCATGAGTCACAACTATTTTGAGCAGCATATCTCTATTTGAAATTTTGGATATCTCAACTTACATAATGATAGAGATATAAAAATATTCTTGTTTGCATTAAAATCTTAGAACATTGAACTATATAAATTATAAAAGTCTTATCAGGAGACATGTAAACATACTGAACTTAAAACATGAGTACTCATGGGCATGGACCACTTACCTCTTATACAGATGGCATTGATAAAAAAGTCTCCATTCTAAGTTCCATAACTTTAGTAACCTGGATATCATCATAGTTTTATCAGTCCAAGCCTATATTCTCTCTTTCTATTTCTAAATCTCAAAACCCCATATTCCTAACTAAATATACCAACTTAGGGTTCTTATTTAGACTAAACATAACTTCAATCTAAAATCACCATAAAATCTTGGCGTTAAAATAAAATAAAACTCATACTATATAATTAGTATTATCTTTATACTCAAACAATACATAAATCGTCTTATGCACTAATATGAACATATACTTCATATAATGAGAATAATTCTCAAAAATAGTCACATATTGTAAAATTACTGACTCAATCAGGAAATCAAAGTAGAATACCATCACGATACTAATATCAGGCCTAATTGGCCATACATATATCACTTACAGTGTGAGGATAATCATTTATTATTCTTTCATATTGGCTACTCATCTAAAATTAATAACTAATATAATAGGACAAGAAACTTCATCAAACTACCATAAAATTATTCTTATAATGTAGGAATAATCATGTATTAAAATATCAGGTCATTTAAAAATCAGATCATGGGTGAAATACCCAAAATACCCTTATTAGGATTTATATCAAAATACTCATAAAACATCAAATCTGAAATATCAGGCTTTATAGTAATGTTTACCATATCAAAACATACCTACTGTAATATTTTTATAAATTAATGAAGTCGTTTACTATTTTTAATGCACAGCACATTGAAATCTCATTACTATTAGTAATCTAATTTTAATAAATAACAAATATCAAAACCACCCATTAAATACATTTTTACAGAATAGTATATATTATAAGCTTTCCATAGACATCTTTTTTGTACTAAACAGAGCTCTATACTAGAAGATATGATTTTTACAAAATCATACCTTTACATTGATTCTGGGCCGTTGAAATTTGATCTGATGGTTGTCGTGATGCTAGGCCACAACACCGTCCAATGCTCTCCCAGATTCACGGATCCTGACCTTGGGTCTGTCTTCTTCTCTACCTGGTTGATCTGCTTCACTCTTGTACGTGCACGACTCTATTTACAGAGTCTCGCCTCGTCGCCACTAGGGTGGGCGGTCATGAGCCCGATCTCAGCCTGGGCGTCACCGTCGCGTAAGCCACGGATGCTAACGACTTCGTCCAAGCCCTCACTCCACAGGCGGCGACTCCTTCAGGTCCTGATAGGACGGAATCAAGGATCCCCAAACTACAGCCTCACATCGGCCACCTCCCATCTTCTTCTCCATTCTTCTTCTCCTTTTCTCGGTCTCGGTCAAAACCCTATTTTTGGAATCGTCTAACCCTATGGCCTTAGAAACAAACGGTTTTATAGCCTCTCTTCCCCGAAAACGTGGGCGAGATCTCCCCTTACAAAGACTCTATTCAGGTCCTGAAAACAGAGGCGCCAGTTCTCTGGTCCGCGAACTAGAGTTGGGGTGCCCATTTTTTTATTTTTATTTTTCTTCTTCTTTTTGATAAAAGTCCAAATATAAGAAATATTTATACAGCTCACTCTACAGCTCAGTTTGACTTCAGATTTTGGGGTAAATACTATATTATCATCAACTTCATATGAGCAAGATTTTAAGTAAAACCTAGCTATACAAACACTCCAATTATGTCTTTTAAATAAACATATTATAATTACTAATTTAATTACCTAGGCCACTATATACATCAAAATTATCTGGAATTTGTCCCACCATCTTATATTCTAATCAACCATCTATTAAAATAATTATCAGCACTTATTATGAGGGCTACATACTATATTCCCAATTTTGTACTTCAAGGACCCATTTGTGAATCTTAATTGGTTTAATCATGATTGAAAAAGGTTCTAGGGCCCCCAAACCATTTGCTGGTCTTTCAAAAGGTCCAATATCTATTCTCAATTATGGAACTAAAACATGAATCAATATTCACTCAACCGAAGCTTTTATATGATACATTAGGCCAACATTACTTTACTTCCTTAATAATGAGACCTAAGTTGGTCTAGAGTTCAAACTAGTAACTCAAGTCTTCATATTATATATAATCATCACATTATTTTTCACAAGAATAATTCATTTATATTTATCTACAATTGACTACAATCATGCACATTTAAGTCATTATGTGTGTATTGGTTGATCAGATGACTTGTATTACACATTTTGTGAACTTTTGCGTACCTAGCCATGGTTAGTTCATTACGTCCCTTGGCATGCCTTTACTAGAAAACCCCACATCAAAGGCTTACTTTAGCTATGAAAATGAGGATGTTACAGAAACTTTTTGCAATAGATATTTGTGGAGGTGCGTGCTTATGATGATGTCATCATCATCAAGCTATAAACCCACAAATCTTGCTGTGATTTTCATGGTGATTGCATCAATCAACCAAATAAAATTTCGGAAACAAATAAAGAATCAACAATTGATGAAGATATGGAATCAATAACAAAGTTCAAGGGTTCAAGTTATATAAATCACCTTCAATTGAGCTTCAAAGCTTGGATATTCACGTCAACAATGGTGGAAGAAGCTTTTGCAACCCTCCCAAGGCTCATCCTCAAGCTTTGGAGTGAAAAGATTGGCTAGGATTGACGATGGAGTGAAATAGAGAAGAAATCATGAATTGTTTTGTGATTTCCACCATGAATTCAAGGTGAAAGAAGGTCAAGAAGCTTACCAACAGGTTGGGGGTCGTCCTCCTATTGCTCCAAGCTCCCTTGGTCGTTTTTTCAAGCAAGAAATGAAAGTGGATTCGAAATTATCCCTTCACTTCAAAGATAAAGGAGCCTATATAAGAATTTTATTGAAAATTCATTTAAGAGAGAGAAAGTAGGAATTATCTCCTCAACTTTCTTGTCATAAGCCCCCTTCTCTTCCTTATGGATGAGTCTATCCTATTTGCCTCAAATTCCTCTCAATTATCCATGATTTAAAGGAAAACAAACTAAGCACCTTAAATCATATTATAATAATATCCATAAGTGAGTGGATATTTCTTTTTGTTTTCTTAATGTGAGTGGGTTCTCCACTCACGTAGATATTTCCTTTGCCTTTTCAAGGCACAAGGACGTCCACACATAACCAAACTCAACCATTATAGTTTTGTTTGAAGGATAATCCAATTAATGTAATTATTTTTGCATTAAATTGGATTAGGGTTTCAATTATGCTTAAATCTTGATTATTTTAATATCAAGATTCTCTCTCCTTAAAAATGATTCAAATGAGGCGCCCCTCTCAAATTATTTTCTTTACCTGATGCCAAGAATCATGAGGGACCCTCTTGAAGTGGTATTTTGCATATTGAACCCTAGATTTTGAGTAAATTGCACATTACACCAAAACTAGGTTTTAATGCACAAACATTGCTCAACAAGATCTTTCTTGTTATTCAGGCTTGTAGAAGCCATACTACTGCATCATACTCATTCCCATGATGATTCAACACATGAGGAACATTGTATTATGTACAATTTGCAAGTTAACCCCTCAACTTGGGTAATTTTTACTTTAGTCCAAAACTAACAAAACATTGTTTCAACATTATTCAAAAAGGACTAAAATTGAATTATAAGTTACTCTTGAGCATTAATTACTTTTAGAGAGATAAGAGAGAGCATATAATCAACTTCATTAAGCAAAACATCTACAGTTAAGCATAACCCAGGTCAGGGATGTTACACTAAGCATAAGCCTCCAAAGAACCTCTAGGGAAGGTGGAAAGGTATAATAAGTAAGGTTCCCAACCTTATAGAGGTTGGTTTCTCCAACAAAGCTCCTATCTCAAGCAAGAAGCACCTTCTCCACTTTAGAGGTGAAAACCCCTAACAAAAGAACATGGAGATGAGGTGTTTATGGGTTCTAGGTGGGGTTTAACCATGTAAGGCCATGGTTCTGACCTAGAGGAAGGTGGAAGGAAGATTAACAACATGAAAATAGTGAAGGAAAGGAGGATACTTACTAGTTTTGGTAAAAATCACCAAGGAGGAGCTTAAGAAATCCTAAATAGAGAAATTTGGAACCCTAGGAGCCTTCTTCACCATGGTAGGCACCTCCTTTTTTACCTTGGGACAGAACCTTCATAGAAAAATAGAGTAGGAATGATTCTCTAAGCTAGTGGAAATAAAAGAGAGAAAGAGTTCTTGAATTGGGAGTTGGGAAGGGGTAGATATGGCTATATAAAGAAAGAGGTCAAGTATGAGGTGTCTATGAGACTTTACATGTGTCATGTATAAGGGTGTCCATGTTCATGTAAGCCTTTATGGATAAGGAAGAATTCAAACACAAGGTTTCAAGTTACTTTCCATGTGTCCAATGCTAAGTGTGCCTATGGACATGCAAACCTCTATGGATAAGGAAGAAGTCAAGCATGAGGTGTCCATGGAGCTTTCCATGTGTCCTTAGCCTAGGGATTTCATGGCCATGCAAGAGGACGTCTCATAGGGGCTTCTTGAATATCAAATGTCAGTTTATGGACACTTATAGGCCATCCCAACCGACCTCCAATCAAATAAATAACCCCATTGGTTGATAGCTTCTAAAGATAAACTCATTTATAAAGAGAGTAATCCCTAAAATGCCCTTAGAAAGAAACACCTTCAAACCAAGGTGCAACTAGGTGCCCTATGGTTCAAAAACTCTATAATGGTAAGGTAATATATAAGGATTATAATTCATGTGACAATTTTGAAAGAAAACCTCCCAATTGGGTAAATTACAGAAAAGTCCAGAATGTACCTAAATTGCATAACTTGCACAAACAACATCCAAATTTGACCAAACTTCATCCACAAGTGATATTTGATGTGTTGAATATGAATATTCCATTATTTACATATTTTGAAGTTATATAATCACATTATTCATTACTAATGTCTTTTACTCATTTTCTGTCTCCTAAACTTATCCTAATATTTCAAGGTTGTCCAAATTAGATGAAATTTCACATATAGGCTAATTTTGATATGTAGATTTTGAATTTGAAGTTTGTTTCCACTTTTGAGACTTATTTTAATGAGATATGTTATATGGCCCATTAACTCCCATTATCTAAATTATTCATCCAATTAAGTTTTTTATCTTCATATTACTACCAAATGAGTTATGTGGCATATTTTATGTATCCATGATAAGCATAAGATTAATGCTAGAACATTAGGTTACATTAAGGTGATATATACACACATTAGTTCATTGGGGTTATACTAAACATCTATTTAGATCTAACCTTCAACCTTATTTGGCTAAGTCTAAAATGTCAACTTCCAGGGTAGGGTCTGAGATCTAGTATGTTACACCTCCCTCACTCTTTATGCTTAATCACTTGCTACATCCATTAGAGTGAGTAGAAGATTTGTAACAGAGATAAGCCTACATGTATATCTTTTGAGGCTCTCACTTCCTCCACCTCCCAATCTCTCATTTTTAACATGAAGATGAAGATGAAGATTCTCTCTCTTGGCAAAGAGAGGTGAATAAGAAGGGAAGGAGTCCCTCGATGAATGCTTCTCCTTTATGAAGGTGAAGTCAAATGTGGAATATCCAAGAAGAGTAGGTAATTCCTTCAAGGTGGAAAGACTTGTTGCAAGAGTGGGTAAGACCTTGGTGAAGGAACAAGACTCATTACTGAAGTGGGTAAGTCCTTGTTGAGGTTGAAGACTCAGTCTTAGATAGGTAAGTTCTTTGGTAGGTTGTTGCCTCCCTTCTCCTTAAAGGGAAGGGTGGGTATCCTTGGCTAGGAAAAGGAAGGTCATATGTTGTATGTCTTATAATGGAATATAAGTATGAAATGATTGCAAAATCCTAGAGCTTAACCTCTGTAGGTAGTGGATTGACTTTCTCCTAGTTTGGAGATTGGAACCACTCTACATAGCTTGTGTTCTTGTGCTTGTTCAATCTCTCTCTCTCCCTTACTAAGTATGTTTTAGTTGCACTCAAAGTTCATACTTTCCATATTATCTTAGAAATGTTGTGAAGGTCTAATGAATTTTGTTTGAGTACTTTTAACTATATTCACCCTCCTCTAGAGCCCATCCTAGATCCAACAAGTGGTATCAGAGCGGGTCTTATCCAAGAATGATTCAACAAATAGGAGAAGATGGGTGATTAACTAGGAGGGAGATGCCTCATCAACATTCCAATCTCTGATGGGGGCAATTTCCTCTATTATAAGAGAAGAATCAAATATTGCATCCAAGGATCAAGTCTTGAGCTATGGAGAATGGTGGACCTTCCATACAAGCTAGCGGAGAGAAATATATAAGAATGGGATTAGCCTTCTTTGAAGAAAGCAACCTTGAATGCAAGAGCCATCAATATTCTCTATGCCTCCATGTCCCCCACCAAGTTCAACTAGATTTCCTTTTGTGAGACAGCCTATGAGATATGTAGAAAGGTATGTTTCACTCATGAGGGGACAAAGTAATTGAAGGAAGGCAAAGCCTACATGCTCAAAGGCCTCGTTGAAAACTTCAAGATGGAAAAGGAGGAGAGGATAGGCGAGATGTACTCAAGGCTCAACACCATTGTGAATGGTCTTGTTGTTCTAGGTCATCATGTGGGAGAGTTCAACTAGAAGATCCTTAGAGCTCTCCACAAGAGGTGGGAATCTAAGGTGACCTCCATTGAATAAACAAAGTCCCTTGGTGATATCCCTATTGAAGAGTTCACATGAAATCTACAAACCCTAGAAGTCAAACTTTACAAGTAAGATGAATAAGAAAGAGAAGAAGACAAAGAGCTAAAGAGAATGAAGAAGGTTGGAATCAAAGCACAAATTGAGGCTATTGTTAGTCAAGCTTCCCATTCTCTCAATTTGAAGAAAATTCCATGTACTCCAAGGGTAGACTCTACAAAGGCAAGTCATCCTCCTTCACTCGATGCTTCAAATGGGAAAAGAAGGGTCACTTCAAGGAAGATTGTCCACAAGGCAAAAAGACTCATCATCACAAGAGAAGAGAAGAGAAACACAAGAAGAAGGAGAAATGGCAAAAGATCAAGTGACTCCTCCAACTCAAGCTCAAGTGACCCCTCTAACTCAAGATCAAGTGAAGAATCTATTGGAGAATCTAGCTCAAGCTCTAGTGAAGATGGAGAATGCCACTTTGCTCTCATGACCTCAACAAGTGAAGACTCAAATGAGGTAAATCTAAACTCTTTTGATAAAGAATCTTTAATTGCTATTATTTATGATACTCATGCCTCTCTTAAAGTCTTCTAAAAAGAAAAATAAAAGGCATGCTAGAATTGTTGATGATTTGCATGTAGAAAAGGATGATCTTGAACATGCTAATATTTTGTTTTCTAGATGAAAACAATGCTTATCTTAGTCAAGCAGATTCTCTTAAACTTGAAATGGTATTTTGCTTGATAAGATTAGATTTCTAGAAGCTCAACCTCTTATGTTTAGTTCTAATGAAGAGAATAGTAATGTGTGAATTCTCTCATACTTGATATTCATATTCTTAAAACTAAAAATGAGGAAAAGATTTTATTTTGCAAGGTTAGAATATGAAAATGATGCTTATCTTTCTAAGATTGCTTTGCTTGAAAAAAGAAAATGTTTCCTTGCTTGCTAAAATCAATGTTATTGAATCTTTTCCGAGCTCAACTAGTAGAGAGAATAATGTAGTTGCTCTTCATATTGATAAATATTATTGGAAGACCAAAGATCTTTTCTTAGAAACCAATCGTTTGCATTTTAGAGATAATATTAATCAATTATCTTGTACTATTACTTCTCTTATGCATGATAATCATGGTTTGAGATCCTCTATGCAATTATACTTAGATAATAAAAAGAATCTTAATCAAATCCTAGATCATACTACCGAACAAATGGGTAGAGATGATATTGGACTCGAATGTAGCCAAAGGAACAACAAAGATAAAGGACCTTCAATTTTCGATGAAGAGTTCTAAGGCTAGGAGAGCATGTAATAATTGCAATGAAATTGGTCATTATTCCAAATATTGTTCTTTTAGGACATCACCTAAGAGCAATAGAACTTGGGTTGCTAAGCTAACCCCTCTGGACCCAAAAATATGATTGGGGACCATTTCATTTTTCTTCTTGTATGTCACTTGCTAATGGATTGACATTAGACATTTATTTGTGAATTGGTTTCTCAATCCACATAAAAGAAGAAAGGTGAGATATGTATGGGGTGGCAACAAGTGGAAAAGAAATGGTAAGAATAGAGGTGAACACATCCAATAATAATGTGTTTTTGCCAAGTTGGTATGAACTATACATATGGTTTTTGAGTCAAAAGTGGTATATTGTGATTCTCATCACTCTCTTACTCAAAAACTATTTTTGATGCTTTCATTGTGCATTACTAACTTGCTTACATATGTTTGAATATGATCTATATTTTTATCATGCATGTAGATATGTTTCTCTAAAATATATGTTTTTTTAACAATGGTTGTTGTTGGTCGAGTTTATCCTATAAGAAACTCAACTGATATGCACAAATAGGTGTTGCCAATAGCTATTGTCGGTTGAGAAGTTCAACCTAAAAACTTGACTGACAACATTATGCGTAGAATATTCAATTGGCTTTTTGGATGAGATTTTCCCTCTAAACTAGACTTTCTCAACCAATAGCCTTATTCTATGGCACTCCTTTTGGTTCCTTTATATGTGCATATTGTCATGCTTTAATTTCCTATCTTGCATACAACTATGTCTCCCTAATTGCTTCATCTTTTATATCTCTATGTCTTGTACTTGTCTTGAGTTGTTATGCAAGTTTTGATGATGATCTATTTGGATATCTTGGTTGTGTCTTAAATAGCTTCCTTTGTGCTCTAACTTTCTACATCTATCTATTAGGATGTCTTTTAATGAAACGTGAGGTTATTAGTGGTAATCTTCTTTTGGTAATGATGCATATCTTCTAGTGAGTTATATACTTTCTTGCTATGAAAATTGCATATCATTTTGTTTGGATATATCTCTACACCCTCTCATAGCTTGATCTTTAACATGTGCATCTTTTGCTATGATCTAGATCCTACCAGTAGTCCTAACTTGTGATATCATCTACTATTAGTTCAAATACATGTAGTTATATCCATGTACTTTAATTGGCATTTATATATATGCTACACTTGCATATTATTTCATACATGCCCAAGCTTGTTCCTTATATTGTGTATCTACTATCTAGAGTAACTTGCTTGCATAGACTTATCTTGGTTGTTTTCTAGAACTGCATCTAGGGTTGTTTTAATGCATGTCTTGATTTTCTTTATACATTTCTTAGACAAGCCCTTAGTTTTTGCTCTTCTACTCTCCTTTCTAACATTTGGTATCTCCTTATTCTAACATGTTTCATTTTATCTCTTCAAACCCCCACTTTTGAAATGAAAAAGGGGGATAAAGCATGTCTTATGTAAGATGGGGAGAAGGCATGTCTTATGTTAAAGGGAGAAGACATATATGTATAACATATATGTGTAGAATACCTAGTTACTATAAATGCTGTGAAAGATAACCATGGGGAGAAATAACATCAATTGAGAGGGAGTATGAGAACTCCATGAGCATAAATTGAGGGGGATCATATGAACTCCATTCTATTAAAACCCCTAGGTTTATCCAAAGGTATGACTTTAGTTAACAAATTTCAATATATTTATGGAATGGTTTGTCATCTTTAAAAAGGGGGACAATGTTGACTCAAGGTCAATGTTGACTCAAGATCTAAAATGACTAAATCCTTGTTTTGATTATGACTAACCATTCTTCTTATTTGTGTATAATGCTTCTACTTGAGTGATTTTAGATTAGGTATAAGCACACTCCAAATGCCCTGACTTGCGCATCCTAACCTGGAGAAAAGACAAGTCAAAATCAATGCAAGTGCACTTTTTTGGTATATTATGTATCTCTATTAGAATCATGTTGTAAATCAATTGTAATGATTGTATGACTTATAATTAATCTTAGAAAAAATCATGAGCATTTAAAGTGAATATTTAAGCAATCTAATGACATTCTCTAAAATACATCACAGAGAGCCTATTCGGTTGAGTCTCTCCTACGACAAACTTGACCGACACCCTTGATGCATTTTGAGAATGTCCAGCTTCAGTCGAGTTCCCAAAATACAGAACTCGACTGACATCCTATACTGGAAAATCAGATTTAAGTGATTGGTTGAGTTTCATCCCAGATAAACTCGACGGATGCTTCAAGTTTTCTTTATCGCATAGTGCATTCGATCGAGTTTCCTAAAAGTAAACTTGATCGATCCCATTGTATTAAAAGTATAGAAAGGGTATTTCTAGTTGTTGGAGTGTTGCAAAACTCATAAAAATATCCATTGCAACATCCCAAACAAACAGTATTTGTCCTTAAGTGTTTCTACTGTCTAGGAGGAATCCCCAACTATAAATAGGACCCCTTGGACTTCATCCCATGGTTAGCCAAGCACAATGAAGGTCCCTATATTATAGTTGAGTGTCTTTAAGAGACTCCCTCACTCTTTATGCTTAATCACTTGCTACATCCATTAGAGTGAGTAGGAGATTTGTAAGAGAGATAATCCTACATGTATATCTTTTGAGGCCATCACTTTCTCCACATCCCAATCTCTCAGTTTTACCATGAAGATGAAGATGAAGATTCTCTCTCTTGGAAAAGAGAGGTGAATAAGAAGGGTAGGAGTCCCTCGGTGAATGCTTCTCCTTGATGAAGGTGAAGTCAAAGGTGGAAGATCCAAGAAGAGTGGGTAATTCCTTCAAGGTGTAAAGACTTATTGCAAGAGTGGGTAAGACCTTGGTGAAGGAAGAAGACTCATTGCTAAAGTGGTTAAGTCCTTGCTGAGGTTGAAGACTCAGTCTTGGATAGGTAAGTTCTTTGGTAGGTTGTTGGCTCCCTTCTCCTTAAAGGGAAGGGCGGGTATCCTTGGCCCAGAAAAGAAATGCCATATTGTAATTCTAATAATGGAATATAAGTATGCAATGGTTGTAAAATCCTAGAATTTGACCTCTCTAGGTAGTGGAATGACTTTATCCTAGTTTGGAAATTAGAACCCCTCTACATAGCTTGTGTTCTTGTGCTTGCTCAATCTCTCTCCCCCTTTCTGTAAATGTTTTAGTTGCACTCAAAGTTCATACTCGCCATATTAACTTAGAAATACCGTGAAGGTCTAATGAATTTTGTTTAAGTAATTTTAGCTCTATTCACCCCCTCTAGAGCCCATCCTATATCCAACACATTTCACCCTCAAATAGATGGACAGTTAGTACAGACCATTCAACCCCTAGAGAACATGTTGAGAGAATGTGTACTACAGTTCCCTGCTAGTTGGGATAATCACCTTAGTTTTATGGAGTTTTTAGATAACAATTGTTATCATTCTAGATTAGGAATGGCCCCTTATGAAGTTATATATGGGAGAAGTGTATATCTTCTATTTTTTGCTATGAAATTGGAGAAAAATAGATTGTGGTTTTGTTTCCAAATATGGTGGAAGAAAGAACAAAAAAGATATGTTTGATCAGATAATAGTTGAAGGTTGCACAGGACAGACAGAAAAGCTATGTAGAGAAACATCATAGACCAATTCAGTTTGAGGTTGGAGATAAGGTTTACTTGAAGGTCTCACCATGGAAGGTAAGGCAAACTAACTCCTAGATACATGTGTCTGTCTCTATACAATTATTTAGAGGATTGGCCCAGTGGCATACAAGCTTGAGCTGCCTCCAGAGCTAGCTAATGTACATGATGTGTTTCAGTATCCATGTTAAAGAAATGTTATCCATATATAGAGAAGATCATAGAACCAGAAACACTATAGCTAAGGGAAGATGTTTTCTATTTGTAAGATCCTATATGAATTCTACAAGGTATAGTTCAAAAGCTTAGAAAGAGGGAGGTACCTCTAGTAAAAGTTCTTTGGAAGAATCATGGAATTGAAGAAGCAACATGGGAGTTAGAGTCAGAATTGTTTAACAAGTATCCTTTCCTCTTCTAGAAATTTTAAGATGAAATTTTTATTGAGGGGGTTTACAACCCGTATCATGATTAGTTGGTAATCAAAGAGTTAAATATAACCCTAGTGATAATGATTCTTATTAATATTTAATTATATTGTGAATTAAATTATTTTAATATTTTAAATCATGTGTTGGTATAAAACTGAAGGGAATTGAAATACGAAACCATAGAATTAATAATGATCAAATTGGATTTAAATTGAGTAAGTTATAGAATTTTAAGTCTTGGGTAGACTTACCATCGGTTGACAACTGATGAGTAAAATTGAAGGTCCAGAAGAAGTTAGCAAATGCTGGTTTCATAGAACTCCCAAGTCGATGGTAGAAAAATGAAGGTTTTCATAAACTGACAACTCGGTGGTTTCTTGGAGCCCTTACATCGATGGTTATTACGTAAAGATTTCACATGTTAACAAATGAATGTTTTACTGGTAGGCGAATGATGATTTTACTGAGGTTTTACAACTAAAGGTTTCTATTTGAAAGATGCCTACCAATAGTTTAGTAGGGAAGTGCCATTTCGATGGTCGAGTAGGGTAGTCACCTACCTATGGTTTTGTAGGGAGTGCCTTCTAAAGGTTTTTGTTGGAGCCACCAACCAAAGGCTAGATTGGAGAACACCAACTAGGGGTGTATCTGGTGGATGTCTATCGATGGTTAAACAAACATACACAAATGGATTGTCTGCTGGATAGACATCAATCAAAGGGAAGGAAGAACAAAGGTTTCCAAAAATTGATGGCTTGCCTGTCGAAGGTGAAAACCAGCAAAGTGTCAGTCTAAGGCTTGCCTTCCCAAGGCTCAGCCTTCCAATGGTTGGATTGTGGCCCTACCCAACTCGACGAATCATAGAAGACTTAGATCCTTATATATACTACATGAAATCAATGAACAAGACAATGAGGTATATGACTGGGTCAGTGGAAACCAAAGGTTTCCTGGTAGTTTTGTCTCGATAAGTAAGTTAAAATCATACATTACTTATTTTTTGTGTTTTCTTCCATAGAGATCTTTGTCCCAACAATCAAATGTTTTACTTGACTTTTGTTCTTTGTATTGTACCTCCAGCTGACTTCCTTAGGGTATGATTACCATCAGGAAAATGGTTTTGGGATGAGTTCTTGAGGCCTACAGCTTGAATTAGATTTGTGTGAGCTAGAATATGAGCTTAGCTAGTGAAAAGATTAAGATTAGTAATCTTGGACGTGAACTGTAAGTGAAAAATCACCTTTTGACCTTGAGTTACATCAAATAAACTAGAAATAGTATTGTTTATGTGTTGAATATTATTCAGAACTTGTTGTTGCAAAATTATTGAATATGCTACGTAGATTTTCAATAGAAGAATTATATCATTCAATGTACTTTGTATCATGATACTATATATTCAGTTGTGAAATTTTCTAGCCAATATGATGAATCAGAATGTAGATTTAGAGGCACCTGAGGAGCTGGGTATGCTTATTCTAGATCTAAAGAATCAAGTTATGATTTTTGAGAATTATGTAAGTTGTTATTGTATCATATGAATTTTTTGTTTCATGCTGAGTGCTCAAACAACTAAGATAGGATAACTATTAGCAGCAATAAAGATGTTAGATATACAAACTAAATATCATTAGATGATAGATGTCATGGACATTGTAGAATCCTCACAGGAGACATGCATTGTAGGGAGGAAACATACTTTCTAACTATAAGTATTTTTTCCATATTGAGCTAAGCCGCAACGCACTGGTAGGGTGCAAGGGTCTAGGCTAGTAAAGGAAGACTCCTTATAGTTTTGTGGTACCCAAAACTAGTCAGGGATGCCGGTGGTACATGTATTCCTAATAATTAGACATCTTTGGTAGGTCCATTGGTGTAGAGTTGTGTTGATTTGTGGTAATCTTCGATAGGTTACTGATGCTCAACCAATCAGAGTGCTTTGACTCTTTTCCTGAGTACCTAAATTTAGAGGATTCTAGATATCTGGACGCTCTCATTAGCTATTTAGAGCCAGGTGTGGTGTGCCAGGTACAGACTTGGTATTGAGATTAAAGACTTAGGAAACTGAGCATGCTTTTAAGTCTTGTACAATGAGATTGTAGCTTGTTGCAATTCCTTCACATGTCATGTTACACCTCATGTGGGTCAAGTGGCATAGAAAAATTGGACTAGAGAACCAAATAGTTAGTTAGTGGTTTGCTTTGATAAGTAGATTACTTATTCTTACTACTTTGAATTGAATCAAGAAGATTATGATTGTCTTGTTTAATTGCTTAAACTCCTAAATTGTGAATGTCATTAAACTACTTATTCATAGTAACTTTTTGATTTTCTATGCACTAAGCCAACAACTCATCAACCTACAAAAATATTTTTAGGTAAAGGATTAGCTCTTCCAGAGGATACCAAAGTCAACTTTTATCAAGAGTAGAGAAGAGGTCTTATGAACGAATAGTTAGCTTAGTTAGATGGTCTCTTATCCTTACTCTAGATCCTAGAAATGAGTGAGTGAGAAAAGAGAGCAATTTATAATCTATTGTAGGTGATGTATATTAAAGTGTAAGCTTACTTTTATATTGTGTTTAAATGATATGTTATCCTCCATTTATATGATATTACTATATACCTAAGAAAAGAAAAGGACAAGCCTGATTTTTAGTTAGAAATTTTAAAGTGGATGGTTAGAATGTAATCCCTCCTTGATGGTCCCTAACCCTAGTTAGTGGGTTCAAATCGAATCATTAATTGTGTCCAAATTATTCCCAATTTTTTCATTTAATTTTATGTCCATTTATAAATGAGTTTATTCCTTTACTTACAATGTCACCTTTAGTATCCTTGGTTATAATATCCAAGATTCTCAAACTTCGACAATGTGATTGGTTTGGATTCTAAATTCAATTGTGTACTACTTCGGTGATGGTTCCCTTCATCTATCCTTCATGTGTGCAGACATGTCCAACTACATCAGTGATACATGTTGGGTCAAAGGGATCTAGAGGGGGTGAATAGAGCTAAAAACACTTCACAAAAAATCATTAGACTTCACACAAAAATCGTTAGACCTTCAAGTTACTTCAACTAAGCACAATTGCAAATAGTAAATTTTATGGAAATCTAAACATGCATAACAAGGATGAAAGAGATTCAACCAAGCACTTGAACAAGATGTGTTAGAGTGGTTCCACTCTCAAAAATAGGAGAGAGTCAGTCCATTACCTAGAGAGGTCAAGCTCTAAGATTTCTTAACCACGTCTACTCCTTATATTCACTTATAAGAGTTACAACATATGACCTTCTGTTTCTGGGACAAGGATACCCAGCTTCCCTTTAAGGTCAAGGGTGTCAATAACCTTACAACCAAGTTATTACCTATCTAAGATCTAGTCTTCTACCTCACCAAGGTCTTATCTACTCTTACAAGCAGTTGGATGCCTTCACCAAGGAGATCCCCTTCTTGCACCGAGTCTTTTACCTTGAAGTATTTACCCACTCAACTCCTTGGATCTTTTGCCTTGTCCATCTCCTTCACTTGGAGAAGCTTTATGCACCTTCTTCTACAGCTTGAAGAAGCTTGCACCTTCTCCTTCACTTGGGTAACCTTTCACCAACTTGATCTTGAAGAAAGGGGTTGGGAAAAGAGAAGTTTTGAGAGCTTTACAAGCATACAATTAAGTAGCTCTCTCACACAGATCCTATCTCAATCATAGTGACGAATTGAAGTGTAATCAAGAGAGATACAAGGGCTCAAGTGGACTGGATGCACTCAACTATAGAAAGGATCTTGAATAGCATGACAAAGCAACCTTGGAATGAACTCCAAGGGGTCATGTTTATAGCTGAGGGTATACACTAGAGGGTAGGAACACTTATGAATGTTTTCTAGCCATTTGAGGTGTTACAAAGGATATAATTTTGAGTTTTGAATCACTCTAACTGTTAGAATCACTTTTCATGTATTTTCCTTATAATGCATTCGGTCGATTTCCAATAAAGATAACTGGGGCGATTGCAATATGCGACAAAGACAATTTAAATCATCGGTCGAGTTTGTCCTGGTGGAAACTAGACCGATCCACTTAAATTAGTTTTGGGCTGTGTAGGGATCGTTCGAGTTCTATGAATGTGCAAGTCGACCGACCAAGGTCATTCTCAAATTCCATCAAGGATCGGTCGACTCGACCAGGACAAACTCGACAACTTGACCGATAAACAACCTGTAATGAATTTTGGAAAATGTCTTTTGAGAGACCAAATGTTCAAATTAAGGGTCCCTATTTATCATCTTAGTTACAAGTCATGTCATCAATACACATGATTAAAAAAATTACCTAAGGTGATTTGAAGTTATTTCCATAAAAGTACATTTGCATTGCTTTTGACTTGAACTAAAACAAGCTAGGGCTTGATAGATTTGATCCTTTTCATGTACCTAATACCTGAAATAAATCTCAAGTAAACATATTAGATACATATGAATGGAATGGTTAAGTAATTATCAAAATATGGACAATGTGTAACACTTAGGTCAACATTCTCCCCCTTTTTGACAATAACAAACTATTCTTCAACATATTGAAAAGGATATGAAATTGAAACCTTTATCTTTGAGAAAGGATGTGAGAGTTAAACCTTTACCTTGTGAACTGCAAGGGAATACATGAATGAATAATGTTAATTTATCCCCCTAAATCCATGCTAACCTTAAGCCTGCATGCTTAGTCTTTCCACAAATAACCATATCACATATACACACTATATGGTCCTCTAACGAGTCATGTGATATGTAGATAATTGACAAGAAAAGGATCATATAAGTAGTAAAACAATATGACTGAGATCACTTCTCCCCCTTTGTCATATCAAAAAAGTATGGAGGTAGAAGAGCTAAAAAACACATGTCTTCTTCACAAGCACAAGCTAAAGCAATCAACCACATATAGCACACTCCAAATAGAGATTAATCACTAATAAATAAGAAATCTAATGTCATAATCAAAATATAGGATAACATACTACAAAATCATATAGTCAACCAAGGAGTTATGGTACATAGGATTAATATTAAAATCCTAAAACATGTCCTCTCAAAAAGAACCAAAAACCAATGATTAAAGAGCAAGATGATAAAATAGTATGCCTTATATACAATGCTCAAATGTCTTAGTACATATAGTCTATAAAGATGGATATAACTCAACACCTAAAAACCATAGAACTAAAACATCTAAGATATATCTATGCTATCTATGTCAATGGGTTCACTAGCATCATCATCATCATCGGCCTTGGGCTCGTAGTCCTCGTCATCATCTAAAGTTGTAGCACAGACAACAACAACCTTGCCTTTATCTTTGGAAGAACCAACAAAGTTGTCATCAGAACCATCCTTAGATCCATCATCCTCAGCATCATCAACCTCATCCTTAGTAGCCTAGTTAGGCATCTCCTCATCAGCAGGAGGACCAAAATCATGACCTAGAATATGGCAATAGTCTCATCCCATGACATGACACATGCATGTAATTCA
Organism: Alisma plantago-aquatica; assembly: GCA_963693085.1. NCBI lineage: Eukaryota > Viridiplantae > Streptophyta > Magnoliopsida > Alismatales > Alismataceae > Alisma > Alisma plantago-aquatica. Next base: position 713,817,441 of record OY856412.1, on the reverse strand, counting down.
TTGTCTTTCTCAAAGGAGGGAGAAGAAGTCTTAAGGCTAGCAAGAAGGGTGGCAGTAGGACTAGCAGGAAGAGCCAATAGAGGAAGATCATTAGGAGAAGGTCCACTATCAACAGAAGGGGTGGCAGTAAAAGTAGCAGGTGGAGGGGTGGGGTAGAAGTGGTTGTATGCATAAGAGGCATAATCATCGCCTGGGTATGGTTGGTAGGAGGGGTATGGATGGCTATAGGACATGTTCATGTGGGACATGATCTGGCATGGGTCCTAATGGAGATTATCATAAACCTGAAGGTTAAATGTCTACTGGTGTATCATGTAAACCATAAGAGCTTCATGTGACACCAAGAAAGAGGTACGATCAGGTTAGGGTGGTGGTGGTGGTGGAGGTGCCTAGGTGGAGGTAAAGGTGGAGGCTCCAGGTGTGGTAGGGGAGGTAGGAAGGAAAGTCTTCTTGATCATAGTCTCACTAATACCGACACCTTTTTGACTAGGTTTGTAGTGAATATCATGGAAAAGGGACTTCTATATTGCAAAGGCAAAGAGACCACAGATCAAGGTAGGGTAGGGGGTGGGTGCCACGGGTATTCTTCCCAGAATCAAAATAGGTAATGTAATGTAGAATGTATCGTGACCACTTGACTCTGACATTCTTCAAAATATAGTACATGATCACAGTGGTGTTTTCTGCAATTTTCATTTGGTTTTTCTTTGGATGGACATTGTAGTTAACTACCAAAGCAATCAGACATTTTTTGAGATCCAGGGAAGAGGATGGCATAGTTGACTTCTTTCTATAGGGAACATTGGGCTTCTTTAAAAACTTGTGAATATTAGGAAGTGTAAGATCAAAGCTTTTGTAGAAGGCCTCAAGGTCAATTAGGTCGTAATAATTAGAATAGTCAGATCTCCATGTGTCAGTAATCGCATTACCATTGAAAAAGGTATTCAAGGAATCTTCAGAGACGGTAAGTTTGGTACCAAAAATCATGGAAGTCACAATAACCTAAGAATTAGGTGGTGGCACAGTAGTGTCATAGTTCTATTTGAGATTTGCATAAAACTCATGGACCGCATTAGTGCTAGTGATAGAAATGAGGAAGCACGAGCGTTCTACACACAAAGAACCTAGATGATGGGAAGAAAACAACCCAGTAACCTCCTTGATAACTGTTGTCATGGTGAGATGAGGCTCAAACAAAGATCTAAATGGGAAAGGGATCCTAAGAAGGAGCTCCTTATATTGATTTAAACCTTCAAAGGAGAAGAAGGAGGTACCATCAAAAGATAAGAGGCCAGGAGCAGAGAAGGGAAATGGTTCTCTACTAGGGACGACTCTCTTCGTACAGTTGGAATCCATGAATGCAGAAGGAGAAGAAAAAACAACTAAAAGAGAAAGCGAATGTCACCAGTAAGTCATCTGTGGAAGAGGTAAGGGAGGCTAAATGAGGCTTGGGAGAGGAGGTGTGAACCTAGGGTTTGAGGTCAAGGAGGCTGGAGGTCGGGATCAGTCGACTTTTCTCTAGTTGAGAGGGAGAAAAGTCAGTTGATACCCTTTTGTAATTTGGTCCAGCCTAGCGGTCAATTGAGTTCTGAGATGTGGAAACTCGACCGATCATGTATTTTTATATGGTCTCGGCCAGGGATCGGTAGAGTTGGTAATTCGACCAATCGACAGACTGTCCAAAAATTAGAAATTTTAATTCCTAGCCTCTAGGGTTCTAATTAAATTTATTTCTTTAGCCTATTATGCATTTTAGACATATTGAGTCTCATTTCACTCATCATAAGGTACTGTTTTGTGATAAAACATTCATTTGTGAAAAATACCCAAAACAAGTGAAACAAGGCATTAAAACATGGCAGTTTATCACATAGCAAGCAAGAGATGATCAATTTTAAGCAAGAAACATATAGTAAGAGAGCAACTAGCTAGGAGGCATGTCAATATCATCAAGAGCAGTTATAAGTAGTTTTGATCTAATAAAAGCAAATTGCTCTCTAGCTAGATTTTTAGTAAAAATGTCCACAAGCTGGTTTTCTGTGTCCACATGCGTGACATAAATATCCTTGTTGTCAACGTGATCGCAAAGAAAGTGATAATGGACCTCTATATGTTTACCTCTACTATAAAATATAGTATTGTAAGACAAGTTATTTACACTAGTATTAACATAAAATATAGAAGAAGCATCAAAATGAATGTTAAAGTCCAGGAGCATTTTCTTCATCAATAGGACTTGGTAGAACAACTTCTAGCTGCAATGTATTTAGTTTTGGTAGTTTAAAGAGCCACAATGCTTTGTTTCTTAGAGAACCAAGAAACTAGGCATGGTCCTAGGAAGAATCAAGTGCCACTTGTGCACTTTCTATCAATCAAACAACATGCATAATCAACATCACCATAGACAGTACAAGTAAAGTCCCTTGACTTGGGTTACCATAGTCCAAAATTCTGGGTTTTGGATAGATACCTCAAAATCCTATTAACAACTATGAGATGTGATTTCCTTGTACTTGATTGAAAGTGAGCACACAAGCCAACACTAAGCATTATATCAGATCTAGAGGCAGTTAAATAAAGTAAACTTCCAATCATACCTCTATAGAGATTCTCATCTACATTTTCTCCTAGCTCATCTCTTTCAAGCTTGGTGGTGTTTGACATGGGGTGTCCATTTTCTTGGTGTTCTCCATCCCAAAGCACTTAAGTAGTTCACTGGTGTACTTGCCTTGGTTGATGAAGTTCCCATCTTTCGTTTATGTACTTTGAAAGCCAAGGAAGAAAGTAAGCTCCCCCATCATGCTCATATCAAACTCACTCTGCATAAGAGCATTGAACTCCTTGCAAATATCAAGATGAGTTCCATCAAAGATAATATCATCAACATAAATTTGAATAATCAAGAAATTATTAGAAGTGTGTTTTCAAAACAAGGTAGAATCAACTTTGCCTATGATGTAGCCATTGTCTAGCAAAAAGTTCTTTGGTTTCTCATAACAAGGTGCTTGTTTGATTACCATAGAGGGCTTTTTCTAACAAATAAACATTGTTAGTCAAATTATCATGTTCAAAGTTGGGAGGTTGAGCAACATATACTTCCTCATCAATTGTACCATTCATAAATGTACTTTTAACATCCATTTGATAAACCAAAAAATTCTTATGACTAGAAAAATCAAGCAACATTCTAATTGACTCAAGTCTAGCTACATGTGCATATGTTTCATCAAAATCTATACCTTCTTGCTGATTCTAGCCCTGAGCAACTAACCTTGATTTATTTCTTACCACTTTTCCACTTTAATCAAGCTTGTTGCGGTAGACCCATTTGGTGCTAATGATCTTTTTATCACTTGGCCTTAGCACAAGAGTTCACACTCAGTTCTTCTCAAATTGTTCCAACTCTTCTTGCATGGCTAGGATCCATTCATCGTCTTTGAGAGTTTCTTTGACATCTTTAGGCTCAAGCTGAGAGATGAAGGCGATTTCTGCTTGTTCTTTTTTATATACAACCCACGTATTCACCCTTTCAAAAGTATTTCCTATGATGATCTCTTTAGGATGATTCTTTGCAAAGTTGGGGATTGGATCCTTCTTTTCTTCTTTCTCTTCTTCATCACCTAAAACCTCCTTTCCTTTATCAACAACGTTCAATTCTTTTAAGTGAGGAATCACCGTATATGCAAAATCATCATTAACAACATTCTTAGAAATAGAGGGGTTAGTATCAACAAATCTAACATTGATAGACTCTTCTACTTTACACAATGTTAAATGCCCTATAAGCCTTGCTAGTAGTGATATAGCCAAGAAAGAAAGCCTTGTAAGACTTCAGATCAAACTTTTCGAGGGAATCCTTGGTATTCAAAATAAAACAAGGACAACCAAAAACATGAAAGAAATCAATGAAAGGCTTTCTACCATGCCATAGCTCATAGGGGGTTTTCTTTAAATATAGATGAATGAAAACCTAGTTTTGCACAAAACATGAAGTACTAATGGCTTCAGCCCAAAACCTCTTCAGAGTGTCATACTGTAGAAGAACAGTCATAGCCATTTCCTGTAGTGACCTACTATTTCTCTCTACAATCCCATTTTGTTGAGGTGTTTGAGGTGAGGAATAGTTATGTGCATACCCAGATTCCTCACAAAATTGTTCAAACATATCATTTTCAAAGTCTCTACCATAATCACTTCAGATAGAGACCATTTGGCAAGTGGCTTCATTTTCAACTCATTTGCAAAAAGTTGAGAAAACATCGAGAGTATAGCTTTTTTAAACATGAAAGAAGGTTCAAGTATAGCAAGAAAAATCATCGACAATCACAAGACAATACTTGCTACCACAAAGTGATTGTGTACGCATTGGTCCAAATAGATCAATGTGAAAAATATTAAGAACTCTTTTGTGTAAGGACCCTGACCTCCGTTTTGGGCTTACCCTGTTTGCTTTGCCTAAACCTTATGTTGAGATGCTTACTTATCACTTGAAGTTGTGATTAGGGTTTGTTGTGCCTTGTTGAGAGGTTGAGGTGCAACTTGCAAATTACCCAAGTTTTAGGGTTGGTGTGCAAGTTTGTCACCTTGAGATATTTCCTTCCCTCTCCTTGCATCCTCTAGGTCTGAGAGGATGGGTTGGGCTCGTTGCTTGTGTAGCTTTGGGCTTTATTGAGCCTTGTTGGGCTTTGTTTTGCCTTTTTGAGCCCTATTGAGGCTCGGTATCAGGCAAGGGTGATCATGGTGCCTTGTATCGGCCATGGTGTATCGGCCAGGATAGTGTATTGGCCAAGGGTTTTGGGGGATGTGTGGGGTTGCCATCTTGGGTGACATGCACCCCCACCCTAGCCTCATTTGTGTCACCATCTTGGGACAAGTGGCAATTGTTTTTCTTAGTGGGTGGCAAGTCATGGACATGTGGTTTTAAGGGTGCTAAGATGTGGCATGACCCGAGGACAATTGTACTAAGGTCGGGTGCCACCTTGCCATGCTCTCCTTCTTCACCCATAAGTAAATAATCGACCCTTCTTGCTTGCTAGCAGCTCCTTTAGTTCCCTTAGTTGTTCCTTCTTTCCTTGGTGGCTGAGAAGGAGAGGAGAGGAGCAAGTGGTGGCCGACACTGCTGGTGTGTTGGGTGACACACCTTGCTAGCTTGTCCCTTCCCTTCTCTTGTGGTGGTGCCTTGGAGCTTGGAGCTTGGTGCTAGGAGCTTGGAGCTTTAGAGCTTGAGGCGGGTTACTTAACTCCTAACCCTAGCTATATACTTCTTTTTCATGTTGCATGCTATATGTGCTATGTTGATCAGCCATGTCATCTTTTAGTTATGTTTCTTGCTTTAATGGTTATGAGGTTGATTTAGATGTACCCTAGACTTTGTGGAGATGGTTATCTTGGGTTGCCTTGGGTTGGCCGAACCATGGATGTGGAGTTCCTTGGGCAAAACCCCTCTCTCACTTTGTTGTTGAGAGGTGAGCCTAGGGTCTCCTAATCCAAGGGTGAGTTGAGCTTTGGTTGGTTGGCCGATATGAGATGATGATGGACCTCCTTGTTGCCTGATATGTGATGGAAGTTGTACAATACCCCTCTTTCACTTAATTGCCTTGGGAGGTGAGCCAACTCTCTTGAACTCTTAGGGCTTCTTGGTGGCAGTCTTTAGGTTGAAGATGACCAACCCGTCGTGACCTTGAACTCTTGCGCGATACCCCTTTATGGTGTTCTGCCCAATATCCCTCCTCTAGGGATGAGTCTTGGGTGATATGTGAAATGGTGTTCTGTTGACCCTTTAACCGATATGGGCCCTTACCCTATAGGGTGTTGTTGGGTGTTATGCCTTTGTTCGACATGCTTCGTAGGCATCCCTTCTTGGAGCCCTGGGCGACATGGGTTGGTTCTGGTGTCACCCGATATGAGTCTTGGGTGGTGAAACCCTACCTTGAGTACCTTGGGTGATATCAGAGTACCTTGGACACCTTGTTGTGCTAGCTAAGAGGGTGCAGGTTGGGAAGTATGGTTTTGGCCTTGGGCGACATGGTGTTGTTGGTTGCCCGATATGGAACCCTAACCCTTGTGGGCGATAGGGTGTCTTGGATGATGGGGTGGATGTGTTGCCCGACACACCCCTGGTCATGGCTGCACAATATCTCCTTGCACCTGGTTGCACAATACACTCTTGGTCCATGGTTGCACGACATGCCTTTAGATCTAGTCTGCCTGTTATCCCCTTGTGCATGGGTGCACGTTATGCTTGTGGCCGATATCCTTTGGGTGAGGGTTAGTGCCCTTCCCGCCACACCTTTGGGGAGGGTAGGCGGCACCTTTGGTAAGGGATGCGCCTAGCCCGAGAACTCTGGGTTGGTGAACCTGTTGTCTTGAGCCTGCATCTTTGGTTAATATGATTTTGAGATATGAAAGATAGGTTGTAACCAGTGATATGTTTGTTACCTAAGGTCGTTGTTAAGTAAGATGATAAGATAATGGTTATGTTCTCTAAGATTTATGTTTGGTGATCCAGTTATCTCTCTTGATATGCATACTAACCATGCAGGTGTATCAAATGAATTCATAGCCAGGTAAGAGCTATGAGGTGTATGTGTTTTGTATAACACTCAACTGTGAGGTTCCTTATTGATGATATAACATGTCCACTAGTATGATGAGATAGGTCCGGTGACCTGATAAAGGTTGAGTGCCTGTTTGGGGTGTTATCCTCTATGATGGGATAAAGGATTGATATCCCATAATGATGTATGATGATGAAGCCTTGAGAGGCAATGACATTATGCAATGAGGGACTGAGATCCCATGGCAATGTGATAATGACAGTAATAATACACAATGTTGTTTATGTCTTATAACCTGGTTGCCTCAACAATTCACCTAAAATATACTAATTAATGATAGTAGAACATTTCATGTAGTTTTTCCCTGGCCATAGATCCATCATCGTCAGTAGCCGGTGATGGTGAAACGGGTTTATCCTGCAAGATTACTTGGAGCGCATATTGTTGAATATACGGGGTTTCTCCTAGCCGAAAATAGGAGGATTAGAGTACAACTGTGGTTGTGGACTCAAGATGTGTATAAGAGCATGGTGAACAAGCCCATGACTCAGTGTGATAGAGCATGAATGCGTTCATGGCTCAGGAGCACGGTGAACTAGCCTGTGACTCAAGTATACTAGCATCGTGACTTGTACCAAGGCGGGCTAGATAAAAGGGTAGACTGTGTGAGCTAACCCTGTGGTTGAAGCCACTCAAGCAAGAGACTGCGGTCCTACTTTAGTTATCGTGCACTGACCACGAAAAGTTGAGGTCGTAGAGTCCGACTCTTCCATTGACCTTGTATGAAACCGGTTTTGGGATTCGTAGCCGAAGGTTGGATTTGAGTGGTACGGCTCACTTCCTCAAGGCATAATAAATCGTAATCCATTCGTATAGTATATATTGCTTAAGGCAAAACATGAAACATTGGTTGAGGCCTTGCTTGTATAGTTGCTCTAGTTATGTCTTGCGGTTATTTACACATTCCTCATATCTTGTGATAAGTTCTTATAAATCTTGTCTTGTCAATCATGTTTCATAAAGAAATATCTAGTTATATGCCTCTGGGATATCTTGGTAAGTTGTTAGTAAAGCTAAGCTATGTTCAGTATGTTGCTTATATTTGTTACCTACTTTATCAGAAGTTTTATAGTTCGGAGGGGAGTTATGTTTCTCACTGGGACTGTGTGTCTCACCCTACTGGTTTTCAACCTTTTTAGGTGAACGTGTTAGACGTGGTGGTGGTCGTGAGGTTGCGGCTGGGCAGCAAGAAGAACAGTAGGAGGCAAGAGATGGATATGCTGCTATTCTGGTCATTTTGTAGTAGAGTCCTAGAGACATCCATGTACACTCAGGACCTTGGAGGTGTTTTTGATGATGTTTCACGATGTATAGCTGGTGTAGCTTTGTTTATCTTGTTGTTGGCTTGGTATGGCCTGTTTTGTATATAAACAGGTGGTGAACTCTTTGTGCCTATGTGACAGTTGGCTTCTGTAAGCTGTGGACACGTATCAAGGTTTATGTATGTTTATATAACATGTTTCCTTATAGGATAAGGATCTGGATATAATAGTTTCTTTAATATCTGCTTTCCGCAATCGGTTTTAATTAACTTGTGTTTTTGGTAATATGTGGTTTATGGAAGTTCTGCACATTTTCGCGTGGCCTTTCATTGTTTTTGTGATAGTGGGGTGTCACATTTTGGTTCTAAGGACTCCTTTGGATTTGAAGGAGGACTTAGTTTGCTTTCCTTGGGTACAAGGTTGGCATTCCTCGTACTTTTCAAAATCCAATTTAGGACTTCCCTTCACCAAATCCTTTTTGCTCAACTTCTTCATTTGATGCATATTTGCATGACCAAGCCTATGGTTCCATAAAGAAATATCATTCGAATTGGAAGCAAGACATCTACCAACAATAGTTTTAATAGAGTCAAGAAATATAAAATAGAGATTAACATTTCTAGTTTCTTTATATATAACATTGTAGGAGAGGGAATCTAGAAGTAAGCATTCAAGTGAGGTAAAAAGAAAAAGATAACTATTATCACTGAGTTGACTAACACTTATTAAATTATGATGTAGTCCATCCACAAGAAGTACATTCTTGATGCAAAGTGAATCACCTACATCACCCTCACTTATCACCTTACCCTTGTTGTTGTCACCAAATGTAACCGACCCACCTTTCTTCTTTGTGAATTGGTTGAAGTGGTTGATTTCACCTATCATATGCTTTGAGCAACCACTATCAACAATCCATTTTCCTTTTACCTGCAAGAAAGGAAGATGTTAGTTCCCACATCAAACTTTGGGATCGGGTGTTAGCTTGGGGACCCATTTCATCTTTGGGTTGGTCCCCCTCTCTCTATAAGGACAATAAGTAGAGTAATGGTCATCACCCTTCCAATGAACACAAACCATATGGTTCTTAGAGTCGGAGGACTCTCATGGAAGATAGGAGGCCCCCCGCTCTTTTTCTTACCCTTTCCCTTGCTCTTTCTCTTTGGAGATCCCCCTACATATCCCAAACCACTAGTACCACTATGTTTGGTTGGGTGATCTAGAACTTCATTGAGCGATTTCTTTCCTTTGAGGAATTTCTCCAAGGAAGCTCTTAGTTTGTGATTATTATCACTAAGAGTAATGACATTAGAAGATAAAATAGCAAGATCATCTTGTTCATGAAGTAAGTCAGCCTCCAAACATAGGGATTTAGTAAGATAAGAATCTTTCTCTAAAGTAAGACTAGAAAATTGATGACTAGGAAATAAAGGTAAAGAAGAGAGATCATTAACTTGAGTAAGCAATCTTGCATTTTTAGTTCTAAGCAAAACAAGTTCATCAAGATAGACTCTATTCTATCTTTAGTAGAATCACAAGCAAGCTTAAGATCATCATTTTTAGTTTTAAGTAAAGCAAGCTTATGTACTAGGGCTTGGTTTTCTTCCTTATGACTATTGATTTTCTTAAGGTAGATATCATTCTCTACTTGAACTCCATTGTATTGGAGTTCAAGGTCAAGAAAGTGCCCTTGCAAGATGTAACTTCTCATTTTGATCAAGAATATCTATTTTATCATACAAATCATCTATGATCTTTCCTAGCCTTTTATTTTTAGACTTGCATTTGTTATAACATGAATGGGAAGCATTTAACATATCAATAAAAATTTCTTTAGATAACTCATGCAAGCTTGCCTCACTTACCTCACCAATGTTTGCACTTGTGGAGGTCATGAGTGCAAGATGGAACTCTCCTTCATCGGAGCTTGAGCCACTTAAAGAGGATCCTTCCCAAGCTGCATGAGCTACATCCTTGTTCCTTTTGTCATTCTTATCATTCTTCTTCTACTTGCCTTCCTTATTATAGTCATCCTTCTTCTTGTGGATGCTCTTGTGGTAAGCCTTCTTGGCCTTTGGGCATTCATTCTTGTAGTACCCCTTTTGTCCACATTCATAGCATCTAGGAGTAGAGGATGAGGAATACTTTCCCTTGAAGTGCTTGTCCTTGGAGTAGCTTTCTTCATGATCACTAGGGCCATCATCTTCACTCGAGGAGGATGGAGAGGACTGGAAAGCAAGTTGTTTTTGGAGAATCATTACCTCCACTTGAGATTTGAAGGCATTGTCTTTGATCTTCTTTGATTCCTTCTCCTCTTGATTGTCATCTTCTTCTTGCTTGTCTAGTCTTGACTCGTGATCTTAAAGGTTGCCAATGAGCTCCTTGGTGGCTAAGTCACCAAGACTTCTAACTTCTTCAATGGAAGTCACCTTGGGTTCCCACATATTGGGAAGTGGCCTTAGGTATTAGAATTGATAGTTCCTCTATCCATGGTGTGACCCAAAGCAGCAAGCCCATTGATGAAGGTGTTGAGGTTTGTGTACATCTTAGAAACTCTTTCCTTCTTGTCCATCTTGAAGTTCTCAAGCAGTCCTTCGAGCATGTAGATCTTTGACTCTTTGACTTGTTGTGTGCCTTCATATCTAATGCACAACTTGTTCCAAATCTCATGTATTGTGTCCCAAGATGAGATCTGATTGAACTCAGAGGGAGTGAGGGCAGCATAGATTATGTTTATCACTTTGGCATTGAGATGCACCTTCTTGAATGTAGCTTCATCCCAAGTAGCTACATCACCTATCGGCTCCTTGTATGGAATGATCATCACTTTCCACATGTTGTAGTTCATACCTTGTAGGTAGAACTGCATCCGTTGTTTCCAACAGAGGAAATTGGTGTCGTCAAAGATTGAGGGTCTCATGGAGAATCCTCCCTCTAGGTTGAGAAGCCCAAGTAAGTTGGCCATCTTCTCATCTCATGGGAGGTGTGTCTAAGAAGACCGTGGCTCTGATACCACTTGTTGGATCTAAGGGCTCTAGAGGGGGTGAATAGAGCTAAAAGCACTTGCACAAAAATCATTATACCTTCAAGTTACTTCAACTAAGCATAATTACAAATAGTGAATTTGATGGCAATCTAAACATGCATAGCAAGAATGAGAGAGATTTAAACAAGCACTTTAATAAGATGTTTTAGAGTGGTTCCACTGTCCAAATTAGGAGAGAGTAAGTCCACTACCTTGAGAGGTCAAGCTGTAGGACTTCTTAACCATGTCTACTCCTTATATTCACTTATAAGAGTTACAACATATGACCTTCCTTTTTTAGGACAAGGATACCCATCTTCCCTTTAAGGTCAAGGGAGACAATAACCTTACAACCAAGGCCTTACCTATCCAAGAGCTATTCTTCTACCTCACCAAGGTTTTATCCACTCTTGCAAGCAGTTGGATTCCTTCACCAAGAAGATCCCCTTCTTGCACCGAGTCTTTTGACTTGAAAATTTTACCCACTCAGCTCCTTGGACCTTCTACCTTGTCCTTCTCCTTCACTCGGAGAAGCTTTATGCACCTGCTTCTACAGCTTGAAGAAGCTTGCACCTTCTCCTTCACTTGGAGAAGCTTTCACCAACTTGATCTTAAAGAAAGGGGTTGGGAAAAGAGAAGCTTTGAGAGCTTTACAAGCATAAAATAAAGTAGCTCTCTCACACAGATCCTATCTCACTCATAATGATGAATTGAAGTGTAATCAAGAGAGAGAATGGGGCTCAAGTGGACTAAATGCACTCAACTATAGCAAGAAACTTGAATAGCATGACAAAGCAACCTTGGAATGAACTTCAAGAGGTTGATTTATAGTGGAGGGTATTCACTAGAGGGTAGGAAAACTTAAGAAAAATTTCTAACCATTTGGGGTGTTGCAAAAGATACAATTTCGAGTTTTGCAACACTCCAGCAATTAGAATCACTTTTTTAGTATTTTCTAAACAATGCATTCAGTCGAGTTCCAATAAAGATACCTCAACCGATTGCACTATGCGACAAAGCCAATTTAAATCATCTCTCGAGTTTGTCCTAGTGGAAACTTGACCGATCCACTTAAATTAGTTTTGGGCTATGCAGGGATTGGTCGAGTTATGTGAATGTGCAACTCGACCAATGAAGGTCATTCTCAAAATCCATCAAGGATTAGTCGAGTTTGCAATTCGATCAGTGAACAACTGTAATGAATTTTTGAAAATGGATTTTTAGTGATCAAACATTCAAAGTAAGGGTCCCTAATTTTTCTCATCTTAGTTACACGTCATGTCATCAAAACAAATTATTACAAAAATTATCTAAGATTATTTGAATTGGTTTTCACAAAAGTACATTTGCATTGCTTTTAACTTGAACTAGAACAAGCTAGGTCTTGATAGATTTGATCTTTTTAATGTACCTAATGCCTGGAATCAATCTCAAACAAACATATTAGATACATATGAATGGAATGGTTAGTCATTATCAAGATATAGACAATATGTAACACTGAGGTCAACACTACAATCACCCCTCTCTTTAAAAGTGATAGCACTTAGAACCCTCTTTTTCTATTTTACAAAGTCTTCCATGTGACTCTTTGCCTACTTTACAATCATCTACCTTTCTTATATCTAGTTTCTAAATCATACTTACCCACTTAATGATTGTTTCTAATAATTAACTACCCTCGTTATTCATACAATATTTATTCTACCATCTACAAAAATATAACATTACAACCTCATTGTAAACATAAATTTGTACTGTTAAAATGTGGATTACCTAAAAAGTTAGATTTTAGTAATGTTACTAATACCAATATATCTTTACATGAATACTCTTTATATAAAAAAAATAATGGTCAGGCTTAATAAATAGGCTTTTATGGTGGTCATAAGATTTTAGGATTTTATTTGACATTTTGAATATTTATAAAATTTATAGATTTAGGAACATTACTAATTTTAAATAATGAGTCAATTTTTATTTTTAATTTCCCAAATGCCTAAACATGAATATGTAATATTTATAAAATGATATATATGTAGCTTTAAAATAAATTTATAGTAATTTTGGGAAATGGAATATCCACTATTAATTATCAAGAATTGCCCAAAACTTGTGTGATTTGGATCATCAATAATTCCTTTCTTCATTACATTGATCCATTTCAGTCATTCCTCAATGAATCGTGTATTTGTGCTTTCAGTCACATCTACAAAATGAATCCCCTCACTTTCTAGGATTCCTTTTAACCTATTTTGGAGCATAATACATAGGCACAAAACTAGAGAGAACAAATTAAAATTTAACACCAATGTCACATACTAATGGTGAGTTATTTTCCTACTATAGAATTTCCTCACAATGCCATTTTTATTAGGTATAGCTTCCTTCACCATGGAAACCTTGTTGTCAATCATGGTGGATGGAGGGATTCAAAATTATTCATCAAAGCACCTCATTTTCACCAAAAAGTTACGCAGTGACTCAAAATCACATAGTGATCGTTTCTAGTTCCTAGTATAGGAATGACTTGTCATCTCAAGATCAATCCTAAATGTCATTGGACTTAGAGAGATCCCAATGTTGATTAGGACTAGAATGTCAAATATATGCACATAAAAGTGATGAAGAGATGTGGAAGCTTCTCGTAATGGTAGGATCCCTCTTGAGCTAGATTAAGGAGTCCTAATAAGGAAGGGACATGTTTCTGCTCCTTGTCTATAAATGATTGGGGCCACCAATGTGCCCCTCCTCCCTCCTCTTGTAGTGGGAGATGGAAATAACTATGTATAACTATGATCATGCGGATGGAATTAGGCAAATATAGTTGTTAAAATGTGTGGATCGTCTTTATTAGTCAATACATCTTGGTTGTTTTATCCCATTGCCCATATTTGTTTTGGTTTATCATGATAACTCAAAAATATGTTTGATTTTATTTGAATTTCATTAAAAGTCATATATTCACTAAAAATACTAATTTTTTACATGAAATTGGAAGTTAGGAAAAAGTCAAGTAGGATATATAGTGATATTATAAAGGAAGAAAATAAATCATGATCTTTTAGATAATTTTGACTATAATTTTTCTCAAGTATATGGATGATCTAGTTATTCATACATTTTATTACTACCTCATTCTAGAATTTTACTTGAAGCCAGGATGTTTGTCAAGCTTTAATGTTAGAAGTAAATCATGACTGAAAGGTACCTAGAAACTAACAATACAGATTAAGTACTTAGCATTAAGTTATATATTTCATATATCAATGATGCCATGAGAATGAATGACAAATATAGTCCTCTGTAACACCCCACTTTTCACATCATATAAGTACCACTGAGCGGAAGCATTCTTACTCAAGGGGGTGTCACAATATGATGATCTTAGCAGTTTAAATAGATGAAACAATTTACATTGAATGAAATTAGATTCGTACATAGTTCTATCATGAAAACTACATAATATTCATCTATGAAATCTAGTATACTTGGTAACATGATTAAACATAATGTAATTGATATCTAATCCTCTAGATCAATTTGGTAAATGGCACCCCGCCAGGAATAACTTGAAAATTTCCTAGTATTTTATTGTCCTTGTTACTCTTCACTTGCTCCAAGTCCTATGAACATCACGTCCCCAACCATGCAAAATAAACATCACATCAGTAAGCGATATTTGGTATTTTATAAGACTGAAAATAATAATGATTGGACATGAATTAACTTGACATAAAATTTAATTGACATGAACTTGAACATGGAATACCTTAAACGTTCATAAGTAATCAATAACATGAAGAATTTAACAATAAATATATGCATCTCTCTATGACGTCCACTTAAGAGCACATGATTGTTAGGAAAGCCCTTGCTGACCTCTTGAGGTCCATGATTTGGGAAGCATTTAAAAACTAATTTGATTCCAATTATCTTAACATTAACATGATCTTAGAATTTCAACATAATGGGATTTCTCCCTCTTAATGCCATGATGGAATTTCTCCCTCTTAATTCCATGAAGGGATCATAATAGGGTTTCCCCTTCTTGAGCATGGTTCATTAATCTTAATCATAATAATAGTTAGGGTTCTACCATATACTATAAGTAAACAACCAAGCAAACAGTGATAGATATACATGATGTCTTTTTGAGAAAACATTCATAATTCATGAAATTAACTAATGTGTATAATCATAAATAAACACACATTAAACCAAAATTACTTGATCCAAATATGCACGGTCTGCTTACCTACAACGAACCTTCTTAGTTCAAGTCCTCTGACTTGATTGAGCCTTTAATCACCTGTAATATGATTAATATCACAATATGTACATAGGTTCATAATCATTAAACCCTAATTTTGATCTTTGAATTATTGAAGATATTGAATGTATAAAACATCATTTGAAAACATTATTGATCGATAGACAATAAAAAGAGCTTTCTAACACATATTTTCCCATCATTTTCTGAGGTCATGTGTACAAGTTGTGATTTTTGCAATATGGATCAATCATAGTCCGGAAAGCTATAGTGTGACATTAGTTTAAATCAATGATTAATCTGATGTAAATAAAATGTTGAAAGTAAGAAAAACCAAGGTCAAGCATGACACACAAATCAAAGATGTGAGTCAAAAACATCAATAGGACATTTCAATCTGGCGCACGGTTGAAAAATAAAAACATATGCAAAAGGGAAGAAATGGTCCTACAATATAAATCATGCAATTAATCAGGCAGGGACACCATGTTCATTTGATGACTAGGTTTCTTCTCGCTTTGATTCATGGAAATGACACCATGACTGGAGCTTCCTTGCTCCAACCCAAGGTAGAGTATGTTGCCTTTATTGGAGAAACAACCTCCCCATCATGTTCACAAGGAGGAGTCACAACCTATGAGCATAGGATCAGGCGTTGCAGATGATAGGAGCTTGAGAAGTGCTCTGGACATGTCAAGACACAACAAGGCCATGAACTAAAATAAGTAAAAAGTTGTGAAGGAAGCACAAAAACAAGCGAAAAAGCTTGGTGAGGTCGAGTCGAAGTCAAGCAAAATGTTGTATGGAGCAAACGGACAGAGTATCGCTGGCGTGCATTGAAGAAGGTGGAAATTGGGGGAAGAAGCTCGAGTTCCAATCCTTTCAAGGGTTGCATAAAGGTCTCCACTAAAGACTAGAAAACCATCTTAGAGGAAAGGTGGGTCTAGAGGAGGAGTTGGTGTGACCAGAGAGGCATCATGGTGGCCTCACAATGAGATGCCATGAGACCCCAAAACATGGTTATACGGTGCAGAGATGGGGGCAACTGAGGATCCATAGGACGATGAGGAAACCTTGAAGGGGTGAGAGTGATGCTCGTTGAAGTGCCAATTGTACAAATGACAATGTAGGGGGCTGAGGCAAAGTCATGGTTGCCGGAGAAGGAGGAGTATGGTGGAGCACTCGGGGGCACATTGGGCTCAATTAACAGAGGAGGAGAAGAAGGTGAGGGGAGGTGGTGCTTTGGGATGCCTAAAAGGGAAAAGGAATGTGTTGTGGTGGTGGTTGTGAACTCATGGAGGAGAGAGAGTTGAGCACCACTTTGGGTTTCTTATATGATCCACGGGAATGGGCGAGCAAAGGATTAATTGATTTGAAAAAGCAAGATTAATACATAGGAGAAGAAATATCAAGAAATAGAGTAGTAATGAGAGAGAAAGGATCATGGGAAGAGATCGTTGGGAAAGTGGTTCAAGCCGGCAAGAAAAGTAGAGGTAGCGGACAATTCAGGTCGTTCGATCACGGATGAATGGTGGACGACATGCATGGAAAAAAGAAAAAAATAAAACAGAGTGTGACAGGTGAGAAAGTACCCAGATCTTAGGGTTAATTGGTGCATTAAATGAATTTGCATTTAAATCTTAGTCAAAACTATATGGCAACTTCCTCAATTAATTAGAAGGGTCAAACATGGTCAAAATCTAAAAAAATTTGGACCACAAATTAAATAAATGGTCTAGATCCTTCCTAGATAATTAGATTTAGGTTTTACATTATGTCTTATCCATAATTTCCATAGAGGTCATTTATCTTGAATTTATTGTATTAATACATTAAATAGTTGGGAAAAATACTCTCCTTTGTGATCCCTTGAGCCAAAATTTGAGAT
The DNA here is from genome assembly GCA_963693085.1 of Alisma plantago-aquatica. Taxonomy (NCBI): domain Eukaryota; kingdom Viridiplantae; phylum Streptophyta; class Magnoliopsida; order Alismatales; family Alismataceae; genus Alisma; species Alisma plantago-aquatica. The sequence continues at coordinate 713,800,376 of OY856412.1, read as the reverse complement.
AATAACTTATTGCCCACTCAAAAGTTATTTCATATGCCCTTTTGAGAAACTTATTTGGATGGGAGAGAAAAAGACAATAAATGATACTTTCTTCTTATATTAAAAGCCATAAGAGGAAAAAGGAAGGCTTCTTTCCCAAGGTTTTTATTCCACATACATATTTTCCAACTCAGTCTTTTTTCTTTATATTTTATTTCCTTTAAACATTTTCAAGATAAGAAGAGAGAAAAAGGAGAGGGGAACTACTATTCATCAATTTGAATTAATTGCAACACATAAAACATAGATGAAAGAGAGAATGTATTTTGAGTCTCATTTTATTTTCTTTGACTTTGTTATCTTATATAAATATCATTTCAAGGTCTTTTTGCATTAAGCCCCACAAATATTTTTATTTAAGTAAGACCACATTCTTAGGCTTAAATTAGTCTAGAAAATTTTGGATGTTACATCCTCTAAGTATGATTTGTACATTTCGTGTTTTAACACCAATCTTGTTGATTTTTTCACATTTCTACATGTTGGTGAGTGCCAATAGGTTGAGAATCTCATAATAGTAGTGGATTGATCCCTAGACATAGTTATTTTGGTAGGGACTATGTAGTTTATGTTATAGCCTTTAAAATCTCCTTATGAATAGAGCTTTTATTGGTGCAAATATTAAATATGATAGGCTCATGATTTGCATGTCAAAATTGTTCACTTTCATGAAAGGACATCACTTTGTCTTCATCAATACCGTGACTACTTTATGGATTTATCACTATGATGATTCATTATTGTATAGTTGGTTAGTATATATTTCTTAATATCTAAACAAATTTCATGCCACAATTGTGAGTTCATGAACCGTTATGTCATAGTTGATATTCATGGCCATCATAACTTTCATGCAAGGCAATCTACAAGGTAAGTGGACATTATGGTTGTGGACTTTAATGGTTGAGTTCATATCCTAACCATGAAAATTCTAGTTTCATGGTTTTTAGTTGATCTTAAATGAGACTCTTTAACCTCCCAAACTTCCTCAGTATGTTGTTTCTTTTAGTTAAGAGAAAAGTGTATGAGTAACGATATGGGGTTGCCTCAACAACTTACACTAGATTTGGGGGATGGGGGTATTCTCTACCTTAGCTCTACCATGATTTGTGTCTTATGGTTCTCCTATTAATGCCAAAATGACCATCTTAATGTGTGTCTTCTATAAATTCATTTGCTTATATTACTATTTTTCTATTATTAGTAATCTCCATGTCAAATCTTGCCTTCCCATTTATACTCTCTCTCTCTCTCTCTCTCTCTCTCTCTCTCTCTCTCTCTCTCTCTCTCTCTCTCTCTCTCTCTCTCTCTCTCTCTCTCTCTCTCTCTCTCTCTCTCTCTCTCTCTCTCTCTCTGTCTGTGTGTGTGTGTAAGAGATTTCCTCTATTGATGTTGGAGTTAGTCGGTTAGTCTGGTTATGGTAAGCATACGGTGAAAGAAAAAACAAAAATCACTTCTTTGTATATGGATCCGTAATGATTTCCTCATACTTCAAACTTGTCCACTCCGACTTCCTCCGTTTAGATACATGCCAAATAACAACTTGGTGGACTGCACAATAAAAAGCCATATTTCTTAGAATAAGAGGTCTCTTCTAAATTATTAGTGTTGCATTCAGATATGACTGGAATCTTTTGTTGATGCCAAATCGCTTCCTATCAACATCCTAGGATGCATACTATAATATGAACTTAGGCTCATTTTCTAGAATGAAGATTAATATGTTCAATTAGAGTTCATTTGCGACAATGAACGTTAGTTCATTGGTTAGAATAGCGGTATCAACACTAAAATAATGCCTTAAAACTTATTTGTTAGAATAGGGACGTTTGATGACCATTGCCCTTGGTATTCATTTGCTAAACGAATACCATTGGAGTGCCACTTCGGAGCTCATTCGGTAAACCTAAATTCATAACTTGGTATTCATTTTCTAAAATGAACATTGAAATGAGACTTCGAGCTCATTTGAAAGAGGCATTGAGGATAATTTTGGAAGTTGTTAGAATGAAATCTCAGACTGATGGTGTGAAATTCTACTAATAGGATGAACATCCAGTTATACGGTTCACGTGTAAATTCCATGCTATTGCGATATGACTCATGTTATTGTATCGTTTTTCCCATTTACTAAGCTATACCAATAGACGACATATATGTCGACTCTTGTTAAGTACACGCAAGTAGAAGAACACCCTGCGGAAATCAAACGATGGGGCCATGATTGTAATTGAGATGTATGAATTGTGCATAGTACGTTCAGATTGAAACCTCTTCTCCCCTAAAATCCATTCTGCCGTGAACATTAATCCTGAATTCGAACTGAAACGAACCACACATTCAGTTCGTTTTGATTCTGTTCTAACGGGTTTGGGTTCTTCTATGAAAACTACATGTTTTAATGAGCTAATTTTTTTTTTTTCATTTTACCATATTGACGCAATGTGATAAGTAAACGTTTTAACTTATGATATCCAATACCTATAATTTTTTGAAACAAACTTTGACAAATAATTAAGTAATGGTTATAATTTTAAGAATCGTTTGGTTATCATTGTTTAAATATCCTCCACTGTACTTGATTAGAGGTTTGGATATATTACTCGTCAAGGCACGCTAATATCTTTTGCTGAGTTTGCAGGAGTTGTATGCTTTAAAAGAAAATTTTTCGTCAACATCAAATAAAAAGTCAAAAAAATATTTGCTCAAGTATGATTGCCCAGAGACAAAAGGAATTTCCAAGAACACAAACATACAATTATATGGATATTTTTCTTCTCCCACGAGCACCCATCCAGCCCCACCCACAAATCAGCATCATGTCGAGTTTGGTCGTTCATGTAGCATATTTGTCACCATCGCGAACCGTGTCACGTGTTGGCGCGAGTGAAATGCAACAGGTTCGCAGGTCCCCTCTTGCTGTAACAAGCGACAACAATCACAGATGAAATTATTGGTGGTCAAGTATCGATATCATGTGGACCAACTTCTTAACTCAGCGTGGGTCGGTTTGGGGTAGGGGATTCGTGTGGATGGGGTGAAAGCAGCTCTGTCACTTGAGCCAGGCTCCAATCTAGTGCACAGGGTGTAGGAGAAGACGAATTATTCTTCTCCGACATGTTTCGTTTCCAAGTTGGCCACATGACGCCAAGCAGAATTTAACCCAAAAGAAAAAGAAAACAAAAGAGGCTTAATATCTTTGGCATTGCTACGCTGGACTTGTTCAGTTAGAAATGGCAAAGGGTTAGGTTTCAAGCAATATCACGTTGTAGGATAAGTGTTACTAAGATAATTAGACATCACATTGGACTTTTCTATGACATTTTACTATACTTGATAATATAGTAGCACAAAGTAATAGTTACGGTAGTCAACAAACTTGGGTAGGTACGTGCCCATCTATATTTCTGGATTATACATATATTTACATAAAGATGGATTAAGTATAGATGAAAATATACTAATGTGCCCTACCTAACAGTTCTAAACTAGGGTCTTTAGAGTTTTGTAGCAAGCGTTTCCCCCTAGCTGCCATTTCCTGGCTTCTCCACTAAGGGTAATGGTGATGACGATAATGCATATAATAGTTTACAAAATAAATGTGCAGTATAATTTAGAAGGAAAGAAATCCCACACGTCTTGACATGCATGTGTCTATAAAACTAACCTCATGTTTCTCAACTGGTAGGATCTTGACAACCGAATGAATGCTATTTCTCCAATTGATTACATGTGATAGAAAATGTGTAACTACCTCTACCGAACTCCGATGCATAATGGTAAAATGTTGCCGCCTTGATTTACCACCCTCCCGGGCGTTCGGCCTCCGTCACGGGCATGGGAGAGGGGGGGAGACATCTTTCTCTCTTAATCCCATAATGGTAAAATGTTGTGAAGAAGCTCCATGTGTGGATCCCTAAGTGTTATATCCGTCGTACAATATTTTAATGTCTCACTCATAAGTACTATGTTCTTATTTATTTTCTTTATCAAAATTGAGAGTATCGCTTTCACTCCCCCATGTCAAATTGTCATGGTTTATCTTATGCAAAATTATCAATGGTTTATCTTATGCAAAATTATCCATCCATAGTTTATGAAAATGTGTTCCAAAATGTATATCTAACTTAGTCTAAATGAGAAGAAATAGGGATTGAATTTATCAATTTGCTTTATTTTTTAGTTTGAATGTGGATGCCTAAATTTAAGAAAAATTGTTATGTGGATGTTTACTTCGGGAAATCTAATCTATATGACGACACATCCATATATTTTTTTAGTTTTTCATTACTTACATTGTTTCAGCATGACAAAATGATTTCATATTATAAAATATTAATATCAAACAAATTTTGGTATGTGTATAGTATAGATGCATGCAATAAAGATTTTTTTGAATTACAATTACTTATGAGGTTTACATTGCAGTATCAAGGTAGTTACACGGCAAGTACTTGGCTAAAAATCAAGGTTCAAGTTAGTTGTGTACTAGACTAATTAAGCATAAATCCCAACACTTACACGACATATAATGATCCTATTTTCTTTTCTTCTTTTCGATTGTTGTGCCACAACTCATACCGAGAAAGTGCTATGTAGGATGCAATGGCTATGTCTTAAAATTTTAGACACCTATATATTGTATGGATGAGAGCATATATTTTAAGTGTGGTTGTCATGGACGGCAACAATTACTATGAGCAAAGACATAATGCAGGAGAGTAACAGTTGTATGGAATGAGAATAAAAAAGTGTAAACATGTCCTTAATTTAGGTGAAACGACAAAAAAATGAGATTCATTTAAGCTCCAACGCAGTAAATATACAATGAATTAAAGATAGAGATTTATGATAGTCATAGTGATTTATTTTAGTGTTTTATTTCTATCAAAGAAGTGGAATGCATATAATAACTTATTTTAGCATTCGAGCATTCAAGTACTAGTGTAAGTGATTGTATATGTTCCACATTTAAACACAAATTTCTTTTAGTGATTGGTGGCTTACCATGTATATGAAAGTACACATTAAGATGACATCATTTATGATATTCAAAATTCCATAAATAAAAAGATTGCTAATTCTATATCTGACAACTATATATTCTCTACATAGGAAGTAATGCATGTGTATTACCATTTGGTACACCAATACCAAAAATAACCATTTAGTTACACTATATTGTTTGGTGAAATGAAAGCATGTGAATAAGAATTGATGCATAACATGAAAGTGATCACTAGCGAGTGAAAAGAAGATGATAAGGGGAGTGCAAAAAATTTTGGTCTAAATGCATTCCCAAGTGCCAACCAACACTTAAACTATGAACATAGAAGCAAATCTTCTAAAAAGATGGTCAATATGATAGATCTACTCAGTTGTGTCACAACACTTAAACATCGATACATATATATTACATTTATATACAAGAAATATGACCATTTGAATAACCCATAATACAATAAACTAACCAACATTAGGCATATCTTTGTTGATTAAGTGTAGAGCCTTATTAGCTGATTCACATTGGCATCATTTTCCAATATTTACCATCAAACTAAATCGGCTACACATAAGCATTAATTTGACCACAAAAATCAAAATTGGTTTGTCAATAAGGTTTAATTGATACATCAATTATTTGACTTGATGAAGAATCAAGTTAGCTATTTGTACTAATTGCATTTTTTTTCTCTAACTAAAAAGATACTCAAATTTCATCTACTTTGTTCTACGAGAAATTATGGGATTGATAATCATACATAATGTGCTTATGTTACTGAAATATAACATCAATTATGTGTAACTTGAAATGCCTAAATAAAAATAGAAGTAACCCAATAATTTTAATAGTAGTTAAACTTAAAACCTTTTTATTCTACTTGTGTACCTAGACAGGGTACTGTTTATTGCTTATTGCAACCCAAGCAATATAATTTTTCTTTGTAATTGTGTTAAAACTTGAAGTTTGATTTCCTAACAACTAGGTCTACAACCCGAATAATACCATTATAAGTAAAAATGTTAGGTTATCAATATAAATAATGTGAAGTCCAAAAGGGGAGCCATTTATATATGAATTATGTTCTATCTAGAGAAAAGTGATGCAATGTAAGGAAAGACATATCATTTATAGGAAGTATGGTGTGAGGCTTGCTTAGGGAAATATATATGGAGTTTCAAAAAAAATTTACAACAAATTTTGTGTAGATAGATGGACTCTCAAGTAATGATGTTGATACATTCTTCTATATGAACTAGTGGAAATAGTATTGGATTGGTTAACTTCTAAGAGCCTATATTTTTGAAACAAGTCATAAGCATAGTTTCTTGATTTCAAACAAGTGGTATTGTGTGTGAATCCAGTAATGATTCTAGTGCAAACAAGTCCACAAGATCAGTTGTGAGTCCTATTCCAACTACTCATTTGACTACATTTTTATTACACGGTCCTAATTTGTATAATCTTGATCACACTGCTAGCATAAGGCAAAATACTATAATACTTTTCATATATTGGTTTAATATGAAAAGTTCTTTGTTTTTATGCAATTGCTTGTGTGTTGATTGTTCACTTTTGCATGGTGAAAAAACATTGATTTAATGTTGTGTGGTTGTTTAGCTTGATCTAGTTGTCTTCTATAACCTCAACTCTTATATTCACATTCTCAACTCTAAGATAGAGGAGATACTCTCAAGTCATATGGTGAGTAATGCTAGATTTCCTTTATCACATTTTCAACTTAGGGGTCACTCTAGAACCTAAATCTACATGACATTTGTACATGGTAGAAGTTGAGAACCACAAGACTAGATAGGGACTCACATACACCATGAATGAATTATCATCCTTATCTAAAGTGTGTAGAATCTCTTATTTCCATCAATGGGATTCAACAGAAGTATCATCACTGTGGAATGTTATTTGTGAGAACATGTAAATAACATTGAAGACAAGGTGTATGATGTTTTCCATGGTACCATGGAACCTCTAGAACTAGGTGGAATCCATCACAAGTAGGAACAAGTACAATCTTAATAATAGTAATCCATGGTTATGAAATGATGTCTCTATATCAAAACCAAAACATAATTGAAATTGCATGAGTATGTCTTCCAATTTTCATGTAAACCATAGGAATTATTTGATTTTAGGGCAGTTAGTCTCCGTTGATGTTGCTTTAGTCTTATTGATGAAAAAATGGAATATGTCTTCACATTCTCGCCCTAAAACACATTAATATAGTGTATCAAAAAGACAAGGGTTTAAGAGTCACCAAACAATTGTTGGAACCCTTCTCCCGGGACTATATCAAGATTTTCAACCATTCATATGCTCCTAAGAAGACCTAGAGGTTAAATATAAATGAATTCGAATATAATCATGATGTAAAAAATCAAGCTTGGATGGGGAGGGAATCTATGCTTATGCTTTCTATGGCTCCAAAAATGATATAAGTTGTTCTCTTCTTTGGAATGATCTTGATAATAATACCAAGGATATCGAGTCCCCCTATCTTTTAGTGGATTTTTTGATGTTGTAAGGTATGAAACATAACTATCAGTCTTATCTAGTCTATTGGATATAGGATGGGTGATTTGATCTAGAGGGGGGGCGAATAGACATAAAAAGCACTTAAACACAATTCCCTAGACCTTTAAGATATATCACAAGATAAGGTTGGTAATTAGGAATTTTAGTGCAACTAAACATACATAGAAAGGATGAGAGAGATTGAAACAAGTACAAGAATATAAGCTATGTAGAGTGGTTTCAATCTCCAAATTAGGAGATTGTCAATCTAGTACCTAGAGAGGTCAACCTCTAGGATTTCTCAACCATGTCTTCCTCCTTATATTCACTTATAAGAGTTACAACATATGACCTTCCTTTTTTCTGGATAAGGATACCCAACTTTCCCTTTACGGGGAAGGGAACCAACAACCTACCAAAGGACTTACCAATTCAACCAAAAGTCTTATACCTCACTAAGGACTTACACACTTTTCACCGAGTCTTCCGCCTTCACCAAGAACTTACCCACTCTTGCACAAGTCTTCTGCCTTTGAGGAATTAACCACTCTTTTTAGATTTTCCACCTTTGAATTCACCTTTTCCAAGGAGAAGCTTTCACCAAGGGACTCATTTCCTTCTTGATCTTATCCAATCTTAGACAAGAGAGAGAATCTTCATCTTCATCTTCATGGAGGAAATGAGAGACTAGGAGGTGGTGGAAGTGAGGGTCTTACAAGATATATATGTAGGACTAGCTCTCATACAAATCTCCTACTAACTATAATGGATGTAGCAAGTGATTAAGCTTAGAGAGAGAGGAGGTTGTAGGATGCACTCAAATATAGAATAAGAATCTTTATAGTGTTTGTCTAACCATGGGATGAATCCTAAGGGGTCTTATTTATAGTTGGGGGGTGTTCGATTCAAACAGTTTGCAAATTTTGTCAACATTTTTGTGACCAAGAATTCATATCAACTAAAATTTTGAAAACTCTAATTAAAATTACCACAAGGCATACACTTAGATTTAGGGCTAGTTTGGTTAGGTGTAATGGGGTGTAGTTGTGAATTTGCAATGTAAAAATATACATCAAACACCCACTTTGTCATCTGATTATAGCATACCAAACATGCCCTAAATATTGGAGTATTATGCAGGTTTATTTTCATCAAACACATGCATTATTGTTAGAGGAAAAATCTAGTCATTTGGAGTGTTAAAACAGATACTTTTTTTAGTTTTGCAACACACCAACAGCTAGAAGCACTTTTTATGACACTATGTACAGTTAATTTGGTCAAGTTTTGATAAAGTTAACTTGACCGATTGCACTATACGACAAATCCAATTTGAATCATCGATTGAGTTTATCCTGGATGAAACTCGATCAAATGATTAAATCATTTTTTCTCAGTGCAGGGATCGGTCAAGTTCTATAAGTAGTAACTCGATCAAACCTGGATTTTCTCAAAATCCAGTAAGGGTATCGGTCGAGTTTGTCATGGGTAAAACTCAACCATAAAACACCCTGTAAAAAAATTTGGAAAATGTCATTAAAGTGCTTAAATATTTGATTTAAGTGCTCCAATTTTTACTAAGCTTAATTACAAGTCATACAATCATTACAAGGTGATTTATAACATGGTTCTAATGGATATACATCATATTCCACAAAAGTGCACTTGCATTGATTTGACTTGTCTTTTCTCTAAGTTAGGGTGCGCAAGTTAGGGCATTTGGAGTGTGTTTATACCTAATCTGAAATCACTCAAGTAGAAGCATTAGACACAAATAATTGTAATGGTTAGTCATCATCAAAACAAGGGTTTAGTCAATTTAGACCTTGAGTCAACATTCTCCCCTTTTTTGAAGATGACAAACCATTCCATAAATGTATTGAAAGCATTTAAGTAAAATCATACCATTTGAGAAACCTAGGGGTTTCAATAGAAATGAGTTCATATGATCCCCCTCAATTGATACCTATGGAGTTCTCGTACTCCCCCTCAGTTGATGCTATTTCTCATGCATGGTTAGCTTTCATAACATTTATAGAATGTATGTCTTCTACTCATATATGTTCTACATATAAGTCTTCTCCCCTTAACATAAGACATGCTTTCTCCTCACACATGTCATCTCTCTATCTAACATAAGACATGCCTTCTCCCTCTTTGTCATTTCCGAAAGTAGGGGTTTGAATAGTTTAAAAAAACATGTTAGAAAAAGGAGATGCCAAAAGTTGGAGAGGAGAATAGAAGAGAAAAACTAGGGGCTTGTCCAAGCATAGTATATAAAGCAAATTAAAACTTGCATTTGAATAATTCTATATGTAATTATAGAAAAAAATAAAGGTAAGGATATGCAAGCAAGTAACTCAAGATAGTAGAAAAGCATGTCAAAGAACAAACTTGAGTATGTATGAAACAAGATACATGCATAGCATATAGTTGAATACCACTTGATGAAAAGATAAACAAGACTAGAACTACATGCATGAACTACTAGTAGATGATATCACAAATTAGTACTACTAGTAGGATATATATCATAGAAAAATATGCACAAGTTAAAGAGCAAGCCATGAGTATATGTAGATATATATCCAAACAAATGGATATGTAGTTTTAAAAGCATGAAAGGATATAACTCACTAGCGCGTATGCATCGTTACCAGAAGATGATTACCACTGAGAGCCTCAAGGTTGTATCACAACAAAATATACACCTATATCGATATAGCAAGTTATGGCAGAACGGAAGCATTTTAAGATACAACCAAGATATCCAAAGAGATCATCATCAAAACCTACATAACAACTCAAGATAGATAATTGCAAGATATGAAGATACCAATTTTGTAATACCAAAATATATCAATTAAAAAGATAGAGTTGTATGTAAGATAGGAAAATAAAAGCATGGAAATATGCATATATTAAGGTACCAAGGGGAGTTCCAAAGAATAAGGATATTGATTGAGAAAATCTAGTTGAGAGGGAAAATCTCATCCAAAAATCCATTTGTATATTATGTGGACAGTGTTGTTGGTCGAGTTCTGTGTTTTGGAAATTCAATTGAAAACAATTGTTGGCAACACCTATCAGTGCCTATTGGTCGAGTTTCATCAGGTCAAACTCGACCGATACAACTGTTGTAAAAAACCACATATATTTTTTAGTAAAACATATCTAGAGGCATGATAAAAATATAAACCATATCTAAACATGTGTAAACAAGTTAGTAATGTACTACAAAAGCATCAAAACAATTTTTGAGCAAGAAAGTCAAGAGAATCATAATATATCACTTTTGACTCAAAAACCATATGTATAGTGCATGCTAACTTGGTAAAACACATTATGATTGGATATGGGCAAGAATTCATTACTTCTATTTTTACCATTTCTTTTCCACTTGTTGTCACCCCATACACATCTCACCTTTCTTCTTTTATGTGGGTTGAGAACCAATTTGCAAATTCATAGCTCATGTCAATCCATTTTCAAGTGACCTATAAGACTAAATATGAAATGGTCCCCAATCATATTTTTGGGTTTGGAGGGGTTAACTTAGCATCCCAAGTCCTATTGCTCTTGGGTACTTTCCTAAAAGGACAATAATTAAAATAATGATCAATTTTCATTACAATGATTGCATGATCTCCTAGCCTTGGAACTAAAGATTCCACATTGAAAATTGAAGGTCCTTTATCTTTGTTGTTCCTTTTTCTACTATGAAGCCCAATACCATCTCCACCCATATGTTCGATAGTATGGTCTAGAATTTGATTAAAATTCTTTTTTTCATCTAATAATCTTTGCATAGAAGATCTCAATGTATGATTATCATGCATAAGAGAAGTAATAGTAGAAGACGGCTGATTGATATTATCTCTAGCATGTAAAAGATCGGTTTCTAAGCAAAGAGCTTTGGTTATATAAGAATCTTTCTCAATATGAAGAGAAGTAACACTATTATCTCTACTAGTAGTGTAATACCCCTGACCTAGCTTACTTCTTGATCTTTCTTGCTTTTATTAATAAGATGCTTAAACCTTAATCTAATCTCTTTATATGCCTTAATAACATGTGACATGCTTATGTTTTCAGTTTGGTCCAACTTGCTTGATGTTTGAGCTAGTTATGTCTTATGTGTGCTTGTTTTGGACCAAGTTGCATTTTACCCATGTAGAGGGTTTATCTTGCAATTTGTCACATGTTAGATGTGCCTCCTATATTTTGGCATCATGAGATAGATAATGATGCATGGGGGTGACTTGTTGGACCTTGGTTGATGAGACCATGGTTGCATGAGTTGATGGTGGTGTCAACCATGTTGATGTTGGCTTTGTATCACCCAATGTGTTTTATGAGTGTTGTGAGCAATACACCTTGTCCTTTGGTTGGTTTGTAGTGACCTAAGGTGTTGTGCCTTTGTGCTTTCTTGTAGCGACCAGTTGTTTTGGTTGGCATAGTGTTGTTTTTGTTGCTACATGGTGAACTCCTTTCTTTGCTTCGACCAAAGGAGGGTAGTGAACCTAGTGGTCACTACCAAGCCTTGTTTTGTCACCCTTTGATACATGCATATCTAGGGTGCTTGCATGGTCGAGGTGTTTGAGGGAAAAGTGTCATGAGTGGCTCTAGTATCTTGACACCTCATATCCCTTAACCTCTCTCCTACCCTTTGGTACTTATACCCCTTCTTTCACATGCAAGCAACCATTTTATCTCTCTTATTTCTCTCCTCTTGCTTGAGTTCGTCCCTTGAGCTTGGTGGTACAAGTGGAGGTGCTTGATCTTGAAGAAGAAGAAGGACGAACCTTTACATGTGGCTATCTAAGGTTCGATCATCTCCCTTGTTGTGATTCTTGGTGATCCTTGGTCTTGGTAAGTGGTTTATCTCCTTGATCTCAATTTTCTTGAAACCCTACCTCTCTCTTTCTTCTCTCAGCCAGACTATGGTTCTCCATGGTGGATTTCTTGAGGAACTTATCTCCAAGAGAGGTCTAATCAATGGTTATCCATGGTAGTACCTGAGTGAGATGAAGATCTCCTCCTTCCCCTTTCTTTTTTAGCCTAAGGTTTGTACCCTTTTCTCTTTGGGGTTTTCTTTGACCTTGGTTTGATCTTCTTCTCTTGAGGTGATTTTGCTTGGGGTTGGAGTTGATCCAAGCTTGGCGTTTCTTCTTTCTATTGGAGCTTCTTGGATTTTAGAGTTGATTTTCACCTCAAGGTGACTTATATAACTCTCTCCTTTGTTGTTGCTGCATGTTATCTTGTTGCATGTTACTAATTCATCTCTAGAACGTGATCTTAAGTTGTTAGATGTTGTTGTCTTGTTTTAGGGTTTAAGATTATTTAGTACTCTTGTGTAGATTTCTCTTTCTCCTAAACCCTAATTCTTGTACCTAAAATATATGGATGCTGGAGTTGCTAGGTTTGCATGCAACATCTTGATTGTTGGTTTTATCACCCTAATCTTATTCGAACATCTTGAATGAGATGGAGGTTCTGTTTCTTGTTTACATACATTTGACGCTTGATTTTCTCCCCTTATCTTGGTTTCCATGTTGATTCATGTGACGCTTGTTTTGGGTTTTTATGTCCATCTCTTTCATGAGATTTTCTTCTTGGTGATTCTTCAGTTTCATGGTGTTAAACATCTGTGTTAGTCTCTATGCCATGACCAAGTGCAGTGGTCGCCACGGTGGCATGTTTAATGGATTCTACATATGAGTTTTCTTAGTGGTCTCTACACATGAATTTGTTTCTTATTGGTCGTTACTCTTGGTGTGTTGTTTCAACCGTTATGTATGGTGTGTCGTGGTCTCTACACCTTGACTTTTTGTGGATGGTCACTATGTTGTAAGGTCCTTGGTGGTCAATACATGAGGTGATGTGTTGTGGTCAACACTTGGCTAATGTGTTGTTGTTGCAACGTTTAGTTTGATCATGAGGTCACTACATGTGTTGAGTCATGCATGGTCGATGCACGTGTAGGTCGCTACACCTGGTGATGTTGTGGTATATAATAATGGTTGTATATGGTTTGGTTACTACATTTGGGTTAGTTACATGATCAGTCAAATATAGTAATGATGCTTAACCTAATGTCCTCCAAGAATGTGGGAAATGATGTACCTATGGTTTTGATGTTGAATGCTATTATGGAAATGCTAAACGACTATCTATGAGAAACACCTTGAAACGACCGACACCAAACTGACAATCAAATTAAATGAATGCGGAAGCGATTAGCAGCGGAATTATAAAAAATCACTAAAATTTTAAAACTTTTGTAAAGAGATCTTTGAAAGATAAAAACTCTTTCATAAACAACATGATAGGTCATTTACAAACTGATCCATTGATACATCTCTGTAATAAACACATCTCGAGCATTACAATAAAACCCACCTTGTTAACTGTACAAGGTAAGATACAAAATCTCGAGGCATCATGCCAAAATCCTCAGACCTACTGACTCCTAGGACCTGAGAGTACAGAGATGACATAAGACATGCTATCTATAAGACTAGACAGTCAGTATCTCCACCTGAGATTCACTGCTACCCCTGATGTTGTTGTTGCTGTTGTTGCTCATTCTTAAATGGATTCCTTCGTCCTTGGCGTCTTCCTAAAAAGTAGAAAGCTACGGGAGTGAGACAATTTGAATAATTGTCCCAGCGAGAGTTATAACTCTCCACCAGAAGCTTTGTTATAGCATATAAGGAATAACAGAAGCAAAGTAACTGAAAATATCAGCAGCAGGTTTGGTAATAAGTAAAGCAACATTTACTTAAGCAATCACTTCATTAAAGCATATGTAGAACATGTATTCTAGAAACTTGAATAGACTATTAAAGTCAACAATGTAACATCAATCATTGTTTCTCGTAGTACAACCTAAATAGTTATACTATACGGCTGATTATATTTTTCAAACATCATTATGCCCTGCGGAGATGAGGTATACCTCTCATATTCCAACCGACCATTTATAAAAATCGCATCGGTACCATACATGGGTCATCAAAAGAGCCGGATTCTTATAACCTCATCTTCCTCAGTCAGTAAGAGGATTTACTTGCAGGACATCTTGTGTCTCTGTTGTAGTAGCTATCCAGGGTATTCTGGAAACTTCGCTATAGAGTTACAGTGGAGTTCTGAACTCTCATCGTCATCGAAAGATTTCTTGTTTATCTCTCATCGATGCGGTATTAGTAATTTCTTCGGGAGTTTGTGGTACATCACCCGGTATGAATATATAGTGAAGGGTTGAAAGATTAAAGTACATCTACATCAATTCCTACACTCGGACGTAAGGATATTCGTGTCCATATACCCCCATATACTCAAAAGTATATGCTCCAGGTGTTCCCTTAGGAAAACCTGTTTCACCATCATTTGGTCTCTGACAATGATGGATCTATGGTCAGGGCTCTACATGATATGATTATACTTGATTAGTTAGGTACATTCTAGCATTCTTTTAGCATCAAGCATGTTTCCAAGCATTAATCATTAGAACAACAGCTATAAAAGTAGAATACTAAATGTATCAAGTCTAACTCACAATAATTATCAATTGGATATCATTTCTTAACCATTTCATTACTATGATTCAAGAATAGGGTATTCAAACCCTTAATTCATCATAAGTCATCTTATTAGCATGGCCTTGATGTTACTCATGGCTCTCACAGCCTATCAATCTTATATGATGTCACTTAACTAGGCAACATGGTATATCACTATTCACAAAGCTAATAACATGCTTCCAATGAATATGATATCATAACCTTTACCTGGATATAATCATCCTTTTATAAGAACCTGTATAGTTAATTCAATTGAAAACAATAAACATTTCATTTCCAGATCAGCAATTTATAAAGCAGAATTAACCTTTCAATTCAGGAATAGTACCTTCATGCTTACACTAAGGCTAGGTTCCCTTATTTACATCAATTAGGGTTATTCAATCCCTTTCTTTATGATTAGGAATAATGATTCCTCATCGCATACTTTAATCATGAAGATTCATGCTTAAAATCATAAGTAGAGTTAGGGTTTACCCCACTCAATTAAGGTTATTGAATCCCTTTGTCTTATAAGGCATAAGAATTCTTATATTGTAATTTGTTCACAGGGTTTCATACTTGAAAGCATAACCCAGGACTAGGGTTAACATACCCCATCCTTCATTAGTTAGGGTTTGTATTCTTTTACTTCAACATAGGGTTATAGAACCTCTTAGCTCTCGAGGCATAAAGATTTCTCATATTACAACTTGTAATTAGGGTTTCATACTCAAAGGCATAACCCTGAATTACTCCATTTATCAGATCACCCTATATTAGGGTTTACTATTCATGTTACACGTTATTACCCTAGAATTAGGGTTTACTATTCGCTTCATAGTGAATTGAGCTCATAGCATCATTATATATGAAAATTATCATCATTGATGCCTTGAAATTAGGTTAAGATTCATTAATCATTATAATTAGGATTTCCATGATCTTACCTTGATGGATCATACCCTAATCATGTACATTCTTACATATTGAAAGTATGTTACTTGATTCTCATTCATATTAGGAGCCTTCTCTCTCTTCTTACTACTAGATGATGTTTAAATAACTCTAGGTTAGATTAGGTCAAGTCATCTTTGATTAACATAGATTAAGTCAACCCATTATAATCATTAGGGTTTGCTTGATCAAGGGTTGTTATCTACTTGAACCCTTCAAGGGTACCTTGGTAATCTTCTTTAATAATCATAGCATGGGTCAATCTACTAATCACTTAACCCCTTAATGTCTTTAGGTATCATTAGGGTTTAGATTAAACAACCATTGAACCATCTAAGCCTTCAAGGCATTAAGCATAAAATGATTCAGGAACATGGTTATTCAAACCCTCAGATTATCATAACACTTGTTACCAAGTGACATATAAGCATCAAGTCATCTAACAACATGACCTTGATTGAAGCAATTTGTAACATCCCTGACCTGGGTTATGAGTTAACCCTAGATGTTTTGCCTAAATATGTAATTAAATCCTTGTGATTAACTTTGGGCATGTAATTAAGTTTCTCAGAAACATATATTTCAGTTTTTGCTCCTTTTTATATAAAGTTGTAGCATTGTTTTGTAATACAGGGACCTATGTGCAAATTACCCAGTTAGAAGGGTTAACTTGCAATTTGCACATGTTGAGATGTTTCTCTGATATTGAGACATCATGAGAATGATGATGGTAAGGTTTGAGGGATTTCCCAAGGTTGGGCACCAAGGTGCAGCTGTGGAAGCAATCCCGGTGCTTGAAACCCTAAATTAGAATAAATGCAATTTACCCAAATTTAGGGATGCAATTTGTAAAATATATCATCTAATGTATCTTTTAAGACTCTTATCATCATTTAGGGAATAAATGATGAAAGGTCACTTCAATTGATTAATCAAGTTATGAAAAACACCTTTGTGATTGAATAATCAGGGTGTATGTATTATAGCCCTTTTTATGTGTGTGCTTTAGTAAAAGGTTGATCTTCTTTGCCCTCATTTCTTGGCCTATAAGAAAAGTTGTCCTTAGGATTAAGAAGAGAGGAAGAGCAAAGAAGGATGGAGGGACTTAGTTGAAATTATGGAAAACTCATGAGCTAATGTTGGAAATCCCACCCCAAGTATATATACACTTTACCTCTCAAGCAAAGGAACCTTTCCTTCGTGCAATTCACTGTTTCCCTTTACTTGACCGACTAAGGAACAGCTTGGAGCTCAGGAGGACGACCCAAGGTGTGCAAGGTATGTTTGGATTCCTCTTCTTGCCTAATTTCATGGTTAGAATTCGAATTCAAGGCCAAATTGATGACTAGCTCCCTTAACTCTACCTTTCTAGCCATCTTTTCTCAACTTTCCTTGGAAGGATCACCTTGGCCGACCTGTGGAAACTCAAGGATGCCATTAAAATCTTGGAGCTCGAAAGCTTGGAGCTCAAGGAGAAAGCTTTAGGTGGGTTTTATAACTCTAAACCCATGCTTTGTTATATACATCTTGTTTATGCATGTAGATGATAGTTCTTCTTCTTCTCTACTTTCCTTTACTACTTTGCAAGCAAATCCGTGGGAAATCCTTACTGTTCTTGAGCTAGGAGATGAAGGCGTTATTTCCAAGGTTAATCCACCGCTTTTCACTTTACCAAATGGTCTCTACCTTTGGCTCTCTCGGTCTCAAGACCGTGTGGTGAGCAAACGGTCTCAAGACCGAGTGAGAGCAAACGGTCTCAAGACCGAGTGAGGGCAAACGGTCTCAAGACCGAGTGAGGGCAAATGGTCTTCAAGACTGTTAAACCCCGTTGACCGAGCGTGGACCGTATAAGATTTCTGTACAAAATTATGTAGGCTAATCACCCTCAAAATTTGAGAAGATAACTCCAAAGGAATCGAGAGATATGACCTTTTTAATCAACAACTTTAATTAAATTTACTCCTGATTTCTAATCTGATTGAAATCGCCCTTTTTGGGCAAACGGTCTCAAGACCGTGTAAGGATGTTGACCATGCGTTGACCGTATGAGATTACTGTTCAAAATAATTTTGATTAACAACTTAGCAAATTTGATGGACTAATTCCAAACGAGCTAAGAGTTGAAGGGTGATTACTAGGGCTAACCCTAATTGAAATCAGTACTGAAATCTCAATGAATTAATTAAGTGTTTTTGGGTTGATTGACCCAAACGGTCTCAAGACCATGTGGGGGATCACCCAAGACCGTATGGAGGTCTAGGGTCAAGTATAGTTGACCAATTGAAGGTACAAACATACCAAATTACATTGCAATTTAGTATTAATATGATCACCAACTCAATGGATCCAACTTTGAAGAATTTTCACTAGAATCCAAAAGTTGGATGGGCAAACGGTCTCAAGACCATTTGGAACTCATCCAAACGGTCTCGCGACCGTGTGGTGACAACCCAAGACCGTTTGAAGGTCTAGGGTTAAGGTAATTTGATCAATTGAGAGCCCAATTGCAATGGGTTATTGAATTAATTAAAATACTGATTTGAGACTCAATCAAGGTTCAACCCCTATCAAATCACATTAGATTTTGATGAAATATTGGACAAACGGTCTCAAGACCGTGTGGAGTTCATCCACACGATCTCAAGACCGTTTGGGCCAAGTTTGGGCCCAATTGGAGCTCAATTGAAGGGTTCAACCTTGTGTTGATTCACATTGTTGAGTGTTGATGGTTGAACATTGATAGACCTTAATTGAACCGACTTCAACCCTAATTGGATAACAATTGAGGGACAATTGAGTGACCAATTGGTTAAGGATAACCCTAATTGACTCAATCCATAAGTGGTTACCATGGATTTGACCATTTGGGGGCTTCAACATTGATAATCATCAACAATTGGAACTTTTGAACCATGTTGAAGGACCAAACGGTTTGAGACCAAGTGGACCAAACGGTCTCAAGACCGTGTGAGGCCTCACGGTCTCAAGACCATTTGAGACCTCACGGTCCCAAGACCATTTGAGGTCACACGGTCTCAAGACCGTGTGAGGTCTCACGGTCTCAAGACCGTTTGGGGCCAAACAGTCTCAAGATCGAGAGACACCAAACAGTTTCAAACCATGTAAGCTCTCTCGGTCTTGAAGTCAAAGTTGCCAAACAGTCTTCACCCTCTCTCGACCTTGAAGGTCACATGGTCTTGGAGTCAACCCTAGCAAACGGTCAACCCATCCAAACGGTCTCAAACCGTTTGGAAGATGAAGGTTGAAACCGTTTGAGGTTTTCAAAGGCTGAATTCACTTAACCACTTGAAAGTGTAAATGGTGCTATGATGATCAAATCTAAACCCTAATGATAACCTAGGACATTATGGGATTAAGTGACTAATGAATTGAACCATGATGTGATCAATGGGGTAAATTACCAAAATACCCCTAAAGGGTTCAATTGAGTAAAACCTTGTTCAAATCAAACCCTAATCACATGATAGTGATGTGTTGGCTTATGATAACCAAAGAGGACTTAACCCAACCTGATCAAGAGTGGTGTTATCACCATTTACTAATACTTTAGAGAGAGAAAGTACTTTAGAGAGAGAAATTACTTTAAGAGAGAGAAAGTACCCCTTTTTGGGTGGAAACTTAAGTAAAGAACCTTCAATTCACATAGATGTGCATGATTAGGGTATGATCCACCTATGTGAGATCATGGGAACCCTAATTATGATATATGATGAATCTTAAGCCAATCTGAGAGCATCAATAATGATGTTTCTCATACAAGATGATGATATGAGTTCAATTCACCTTAATGTGAATAGTAAACCCTAATTCAAGGGTAATGACATGCATTATGAGTATAAAACTCTAATTGATGAGAATCAGAGATTTTAGCTCTTATGACAAGAGTGGGAAGTGTATTCCTTGTTTTGAATTACCTTTATCAGTTAAGCTAACCATGCATGTTCTGATATGAAGATGATCATATCCAGTTATGGATGATGATACTGTATTCACTGAAAGCATGTTATAAGCTTTATGAATAAGTAAAATATCTTGATGCCTTGTTAGTGGCATCCTATGATTTAATGGGCTGTGTGAGCCATGAATACCATCAAGGTCATGCTTTAGAGATGACTTGTGATGAGTATAATGAGAAATGATGATTGATGAGAGTTAGGCTTGTTACATTTAGTATTCTCCTTTCATAGCTGCTATGCTACTGTTATTGTTTGGAGAATAATGTTTAATGTTAAAAGAATACTAAATGTACCTAACTAATCAAGTATAATGTAGAGCCCTGATCATAGACCCATCATTTTCAGAAATCAAATGACGATGAAACAGGTTTCCTAAGGGAACTTCTGGATCACATACTATTGAGTATGTGGGGTATATGGATGTGTAGAACCTTACATCCTAGTGTTAGGTGATTGATGTAGATGTGTAATCCGTCAACCCTTCACTACAAAACTTTACCGTATCAGTGGATGGTAAACATGAAACCTCCTGATGACGAAGAAAACATAGATATTCGTATCAGCGGAGATAAACATGAAATTTCCTGATGACGAAGAGAGTACAGAACTCCACTGTAACTCTAAAATAGCGAAGGACCAGTTTAGACTGGTGAGCTATATTAGTAAAGACACAAGATGTCCTACAAGTGATCCTCTTACTGACTGAGAAAGGTGAAGGTCATGAGAATCCGGCTCTCTTAATGACCTATGTATGATACTGATGTGACTTCTTAGCGATCACTTGGAGTATGAGTGGTATGCCTCATCTCCACAGGGCATAATGTTGTTTGTAAAACATAATCAACCACGTAGTATACCTGTTAGAGATAACTACGAGTTAGTGGATTGATGATACACTGTGATAGTGCTTATATTTCTTCATATCTCATAAATGTTAACTCTTGTTATAACTGCAACTGCTATTGAATACTTTGAGAGCCTTACTGTTTAAGTTATTCTTTGATGTTATACTAAAGCTTCTGGCAGAGAGTTATAACTCTCGCTGGGACAATTATGTAAAATTGTCTCACCCCGTAGACTTCAACTTTTTAGGTGGACGTCGGAGACGTAGGAACCGGTCTACTGGTGACCAGTCTCAGCAGCAGCAGCACCAGGAGCAGCAGTGAAATCTCAGGTGGAGATTTAGCCTGCCATGTGGTGTAGTTAGAGTCAGTCCTATGTGTCCTCTGTACTCTCAGGTCTTGGAGTCTTTTGTTATGTGTTCTTGAGATTTTGTATCTTGATGTATATAATTACTCAAGAAGTAATTATCATGAGATGTAAACAGTTATCTCTTGTTATGAAAGAAGCTCTTATGGATTCAAGCTCTTGTCTCGAAAAGTTTTAATTTCCCGTGATTTTTGTCTTCCGTTGTTTATCGAATCGCTTCCGCTAAGATTAAAACATGTTTATATCGTGGTTTGGAGATCAGAGCCCACAATTAGTGGTATCAGAGCTCTAGTTCAGTTGAGTCTACAGAGGCATAGGACTTAGGATGTTGAGTCTATCTTTAGTACTCTTTCCCTATCTAATAGAACCTTCTACTCCTCAGGAGAAGAAGATACTTAAGGATGGCTAAGCCACATGATGAGTATGTGGCAGAGAGTAGTGTTAGTGCACCTCAAGGCGGTGCAAGGGTTCCAAGAATAGAACAGCCTGCACCAGAGTCACCAAGAGAGACACCCCAGTTTGACCCAGCCGACATGGGTAACCCAGCTGTACAGACGATGTTTGGGCAGTTCATGACTGCCATGACACACATAACTGACAGGATGCCCATGCCTGCACCTAGGGCACCTTCCCAACTTGAAGGACAAGGTATCGGTAAGACGTTCGAGCGACTTCGTCATTTCGGAGCTACCGAGTACTTTGGGATTGCCGACCCCACAGATGCTGACCTATGGTTGACAGAGTTGGAGAAGGATTTCAGGATTCTTATTATCCCGGAGGCTGAGAAGGTTAGACATGTTGTCTATCTTCTCAAAGGCAGTGCTAGTCACTGGTGGAACATGGAAGAGCAGAAGAGACCTGGAATAGAGTTCTCGTGGGAAGAGTTTTGTCGGGAATTTATCAATAGATATTTTCCAAAGACCTTCCTAGATGAGAAGATCTCTCAGTTTGAGAGATTGAGGCAGAGCATGATGAACATTAGCGAGTATGAAGCTAAGTTCATGGAATTGATGTGGTTCTGTCCGCACATGGCTGTCATAGATGAGGAAAGAATCAGGAGATTCGAGAAGGGTTTGAATGTTGATATGTCAACCCCTGTGTCTGCCTTAGAAAACCGAGAGAGATTCTCTACCTTCGTTGAGTCAGTCCGAAGGATAGAGAGATCTGTGGTTGAGAAGAGGCAAACCCAGAAAAGATATCCAAAGTTCCAGGGTTCTTCATCTAGGGATTTCAAGAAACCTAGATTCTCTGCACCTAACCCTCCACCACCCAGATCAAGTTCTCAAACTCAATGGTCACCAAGCAGAGGCAGAGGACGGAGTCAACCGCTTCAAGGGACTCACAGTTCTGCATCGATGTCAGTTACTAGACCACCCCGACCACAACAACAGGAGAGGAGATGCTACAACTGTGGTAAGATGGGACACTTGATGAAGGATTGCCGTTCTAGGCCTATCAGTGTGACACAGCCTCCGAGACAGAATCAACAAGGATCTCAGAGAATGCAATCTCAAGGAGCGGCTCGAGGACGTGGACAAGCGTCTCAAGCTGGATCATCAGCACCACCTCAACACCAGGCGACAGTGAGGTTCTATGCTATGAACCCACCAGATGCAGTGGTCAATCCACAGGTAGTGGCAGGTCAGATGGAACTTTTATATCCTGATATGTCTACATCATGTGTTGTATCTGTTCTGATTGACCTGGGTGATACACACTCTTTCATCACTCGAAGAGTGATTCATAACTGCAATGTGACTACTAGTCATAGGGCAGATAGTTTGTTGTTGGAGACTCCGTTGAGTGGGTCTGCCATTTTGCAGGAGGTATGCTCTCCCTGCATCCTTTTCTTTTCTGACCATCGCATTCAAGTGGATCTTATACCGCTTGATATGCAAGGATTTGATATAATCCTTGGGATGGATACCTTAGAGAGGTATAGAGTTGTCTTGGATTGTGAGTCCAAGTTGGCTGTGTTTGCTTATGAAAGAAACACATGGATCTTACAAGGTGAAAGAAAGATTCTGCCCACCTGTCTTGTGTCAGCTATGGTTGCTGATAAGTTGTTGAGGCAAGGATGTTATGCATTCTTAGCCCATGTGGTAGATGTTACCAAGGAAAGGTCCAATCCTGCTGAAGTTCCCATAGTCAGGGAATTCGAGGATGTGTTTCCTGAAGAACTTCCTGGTATACCACCACCTCGGGAGATTGATTTTGAAATCAATCTGATCCCAGATACGAAACCCATAGCCTAGACTCCGTATAGGATGGCGCCTGCCGAGATGGCAGAAATCAAGAAACAGCTTCAAGAGTTACTTGAGAAGGGTTTTATCCGACCGAGCACTTCACCTTGGGGTGCTCCGGTCTTGTTTGTTAAAAAGAAAGATGGGTCAATGCGGTTGTGCATCGACTACAGACAACTCAATAAAGTGACAATAAAGAATAAGTACCCTCTGCCGAGGATTGATGATCTCTTTGACCAGTTGCGTGGTGCAACCGTCTTTTCCAAGATAGATTTGAGGTCTGGATACCATCAACTTCGTATTAAGGATAGTGACATATCCAAGTCTGCTTTTAGGACGAGGTATGGTCACTATGAGTTCATGGTTATGTCGTTTGGACTAACCAATGCACCAGCTGCATTTATGGAACTCATGAATAGAGTTTTTCGACCTTTCCTTGATCAATGTGTTGTCGTCTTCATAGATGACATTCTAATCTATAGTAAGGATGCCCAGCAGCATGAGAAGCATCTTCGCCAAGCTTTGGCCTTGCTAAGAGAACACATGATGTATGCTAAGTTTAGCAAGTGTGAGTTTTGGCTACCAGAGGTATCCTTTCTTGGACATGTAATATCTGCCTCGGGAATTCGTGTTGACCCTACAAAGGTAGAATCTGTTCGACAATGGGAGCAACCGAAGACACCGACGGAGATTCGAAGTTTCTTGGGGTTAGCTGGCTATTATCGAAGGTTCATTAAGAACTTTAGTTCTATAGCCTTACCTTTGACCAAGTTGACCTGGAAAGATGTTCCTTTTTCTTGGAGTGATAAATGTCAACAATCTTTCCAGTTGTTGAAGGAGAGGTTGACAAGTGCACATGTGCTTGTGCTACCTGAACAAGGAAAAGGATATGTAGTCTTCTGTGATGCTTCCAAGAATGGACTTGGATGTGTGTTGATGCAGGATAAACAAGTGATTTCTTTTGCTTCTCGACAGCTTAAGAAACACGAGGAGAATTATCCGACACACGATCTGGAGTTAGCTTCCGTGGTTCATGCCTTGAAAATCTGGAGACATTATCTCTACGGAGAAACATTCCAGATTTTCACAGACCACAAGAACCTTAAGTATATCTTCTCTCAGCACGAGCTTAACATGAGGCAACGTCGTTGGATGGAGTTAATCAAGGACTACGATTGTACAATTGATTACCATCCGGGAAAGGCCAATGTTGTTGCAGATGCCTTGAGTAGGAAATCAGCAACATCAACCATGGATAGAGCACAACTAAACTCTTTAGTATGCTCTAGGAGAGATATGCTTATCTCTTTAAGGCAAGACAACATACAATTGAAGGTGTCATTGTTAGCCGGGTTGTTAGCTGAGATGCATATTAAACCTACCCTAAGAGAGCAGATTAAGGAAGCACAGCTAGGTGATGTTGTAGTTCAGCAGATTAGATCTGAGTATGGAAATGAGAAGCGAGATGGTTTCCATGACTCAGATGACCAAGTAGCCTGTTATAATGGAAGGATGATAGTGCCAGATGTGGATAACTTGAGGAAGTTAGTCCTGGAAGAAGCTCATTCTTCCATGTATGCTATGCATCCAGGGAGCACCAAGATGTATCGAAATTTGAAAGATCAGTATTGGTGGCCTGGAATGAAGAAAGATGTTGCAGAGTTTGTTCTGAGGTGTCCTGTGTGTCAGCAAGTTAAAGCTGAACACCAGAAGCCTGCAGGGACAATACAACCTTTACCCATACCACAGTGGAAGTGGGACCATGTGACCATGGACTTTGTTGTTGGTCTACCCAGGACAAACAAAGGACATGATTCCATTTGGGTAGTTGTTGATAGGTTGACTAAGACAGCACATTTCTTACCTGTCAAAACAACCTATTCTGCTGAAAGGTTATCAGAATTATATGTGCAAGAGATAGTGTGTTTGCACGGAGTTCCTGTCACTATAGTTTCTGACAGAGGTCCCCAGTTTACAAGTCATTTTTGGGAACAGTTACACAGAGCCCTAGGCACCAAGCTAAGGTTTAGTATGGCCTTTCATCCACAGACTGATGGACAGTCAGAAAGGACCATACAAACCTTAGAAGACCTGTTGAGAGCATGTGCTCTCCAGTTTACCGGAAGTTGGGATCTACACCTAAGCTTGGTAGAATTTGCCTATAACAATAGCTATCAGCGTAGCATTGATATGGCACCTTATGAAGCCTTGTATGGTAGACGTTGTAGATCACCTCTGTGTTGGTTCGAGACTGGTGAACATCAGTTGTTAGGTCCTGATCTTGTGCAGCAGACTACAGAGAAGATTAAAGTAATACAACAAGAGATTAAGACTGCACAGGATAGACAAAAATCTTATGCTGACAAACATCATAGACCCTTAGAGTTCCAGGTTGG
This sequence comes from Alisma plantago-aquatica, assembly GCA_963693085.1. Lineage (NCBI taxonomy): Eukaryota > Viridiplantae > Streptophyta > Magnoliopsida > Alismatales > Alismataceae > Alisma > Alisma plantago-aquatica. The sequence continues at coordinate 713,774,456 of OY856412.1, read as the reverse complement.
AGACAGAGTGTATCTCAAAGTCTCACCTTGGAAAGGAGTCCTTCGTTTTGGAAGAAAAGGGAAGTTAGCTCCTTGATATATGGGGCCTTATCCAATCATTGAACGAATTGGAAAAGTAGCATATAGACTAGAGCTGCCACCAGAGTTATAGAGGTTACATCCTGTGTTTCACATTTCTATGCTGAAGAAATGTCACCCAGACACCGAGTCAGTTCTACAACCTATGGAGGTAGAATTGAATGATGATATATCCTATGAGGAGGGACCAGTGTCAATCCTTGATAACAGGATTAAAAAGTTAAAGAAGAAAGATATAAGTCTTGTGAAAGTCCTATGGAACCACCGTGGTATCGAAGAAGGCACTTGGGAACTAGAGGATGAGATGAGAAGGAAGTATCCTGCCCTTTTCTCTTAATATGTCTTATCGGTTTCAGGGACGAAATCCTTGTAAGGGGTGGATAATTTGTAACATCCCTGACCTGGGTTATGAGTTAACCCTAGATGTTTTGCCTAAATATGTAATTAAATCCTTGTGATTAACTTTGGGCATGTAATGAAGTTTCTCAGAAACATATATTTCAGTTTTTGCTCCTTTTTATATAAAGTTGTAGCATTGTTTTGTAATACAGGGACCTATGTGCAAATTACCCAGTTAGAAGGGTTAACTTGCAATTTGCACATGTTGAGATGTTTCTCTGATATTGAGACATCATGAGAATGATGATGGTAAGGTTTGAGGGATTTCCCAAGCTTGGGCACCAAGGTGCAGCTGTGGAAGCAATCCCGGTGCTTGAAACCCTAAATTAGAGTAAAATGCAATTTACCCAAATTTAGGGATGCAATTTGTAAAATACATCATCTAATGTATCTTTTAAGACTCTTATCATCATTTAGGGGATAAATGATGAAAGGTCACTTCAATTGATTAATCAAGTTATGAAAAACACCTTTGTGATTGAATAATCAGGGTGTATGTATTATAGCCCTTTTTATGTGTGTGCTTTAGTAAAAGGTTGATCTTCTTTGCCCTCATTTCTTGGCCTATAAGAAAAGTTGTCCTTAGGATTAAGAAGAGAGGACGATCAAAGAAGGATGGAGGGACTTAGTTGAAATTATGGAAAACTCATGAGCTAATGTTGGAAATCCCACCCCAAGTATATATACACTTTACCTCTCAAGCAAAGGAACCTTTCCTTCGTGCAATTCACTGTTTCCCTTTACTTGACCGACTAAGGAACAGCTTAGAGCTCAGAAGGACGACCCAAGGTGTGCAAGGTAAGTTTGGATTCCTCTTCTTGCCTAATTTCATGGTTAGAATTCGAATTCAAGGCCAAATTGATGACTAGCTCCCTTAACTCTACCTTTCTAGCCATCTTTTCTCAACTTTCCTTGGAAGGATCACCTTGGCCGACCTGTGGAAACTCAAGGACGCCATTAAAAGCTTGGAGCTCGAAAGCTTGGAGCTCAAGGAGTAAGCTTTAGGCGGGTTTTACAACTCTAAACCCATGCTTTGTTATATACATCTTGTTTATGCATGTAGATGATAGTTCTTCTTCTTCTCTACTTTCCTTTGCTACTTTGCAAGCAAATCCGTGGGAAATCCTTGTTGTTCTTGAGCTAGGAGATGAAGGCGTTATTTCCAAGGTTAATCCACCGCTTTTCACTTTACCAAACGGTCTCTACCTTTGGCTCTCTCGGTCTCAAGACCGTGTGGTGAGCAAACGGTCTCAAGACCGAGTGAGAGCAAACGGTCTCAAGACCGAGTGAGAGCAAACGGTCTCAAGACCGAGTGAGGGCAAACGGTCTTCAAGACCGTTTAACCCCCATTGACCGAGCGTGGACCGTATAAGATTTCTGTACAAAATTATGTAGGCTAATCACCCTCAAAATTTGATAAGATAACTCCAAAGGAATCGAGAGATATGACCTTTTTAATCAACAACTTTAATTAAATTTACTCCTGATTTCTAATCTGATTGAAATCGCCCTTTTTGGGCAAACGGTCTCAAGACCGTGTAAAGACGTTGACCATGAGTTGACCGTATGAGATTACTGTTCAAAATAATGTTGATTAACAATTTACCAAATTTTATGGACTAATTCCAAACGAGCTAAGAGTTGAAGGGTGATTACTAGGGCTAACCCTAATTGAAATCAGTACTGAAATCTCAATGAATTAATTAAGTGTTTTTGGGTTGATTGACCCAAACGGTCTCAAGACCGTTTGGGGATCAACCAAACGGTCTCAAGACCGTGTGGGGGATCACCCAAGACCGTATGGAGGTCTAGGGTCAAGTATAGTTGACCAATTGAAGGTACAAACATACCAAATTACATTGCAATTACGTATTAATATGATCACCAACTCAATGGATCCAACTTTGAAGAATTTTCACTAGAATCCAAAAGTTGGATGGGCAAACGGTCTCAAGACCGTTTGGAACTCATCCAAACGGTCTCAAGACCGTTTGGAACTCATCCAAACGGTCTCAAGACCGTGTGGTGACAACCCAAGACCGTTTGAAGGTCTAGGGTTAAGGTAATTTGATCAATTGAGAGCCCAATTGCAATGGGTTATTGAATTAATTAAAATACTGATTTGAGACTCAATCAAGGTTCAACCCCTATCAAATCACATTAGATTTTGATGAAATCTTGGGCAAACGGTCTCAAGACCGTGTGGAGTTCATCCACACGATCTCAAGACCGTTTGGGCCAAGTTTGGGCCCAATTGGAGCTCAATTGAAGGGTTCAACCTTGTGTTGATTCACATTGTTGAGTGTTGATGGTTGAACATTGATAGACCTTAATTGAACCGATTTCAACCCTAAATGGATAACAATTGAGGGACAATTGAGTGACCAATTGGTTAAGGATAACCCTAATTGACTTAATCCATAAGTGGTTACCATGGCTTTGACCATTTGGGGGCTTCAACATTGATAATCATCAACAATTGGAACTTTTGAACCATGTTGAAGGACCAAACGGTTTGAGACCAAGTCGACCAAATGGTCTCAAGACCGTGTGAGGCCGCACGGTCTCAAGATCGTTTGAGACCTCACGGTCTCAAGACCGTTTGAGGTCACACGGTCTCAAGACCGTGTGAGGTCTCACGGTCTCAAGACCGTTTGGGGCCAAACGGTCTCAAGACCGTTTGGGGCCAAACGGTCTCAAGACCGTTTGGACTCAAACGGTCTCAAGATCGAGAGACACCAAACGGTTTCAAACCATGTAAGCTCTCTCGGTCTTGAAGTCAAAGTTGCCAAACGGTATTCACCCTCTCTCGACCTTGAAGGTCACATGGTCTTGGAGTCAACCCTAGCAAACGGTCAACCCATCCAACCGGTCTCAAACCGTTTGGAAGATGAAGGTTGAAACTGTTTGAGGTTTTCAAAGGCTGAATTCACTTAACCACTTGAAAGTGTAAATGGTGCTATGATGATCAAATCTAAACCCTAATGATAACCTAGGACATTAGGGGATTAAGTGACTAATGAATTGAACCATGATGTGATCAATGGGGTAATTTACCAAAATACCCCTGAAGGGTTCAATTGAGTAAAACCTTGTTCAAATCAAACCCTAATCACATGATAGTGATGTGTTGGCTTATGTTAACCAAAGAGGACTTAACCCAACCTGATCAAGAGAGGTGTTATCACCATTTACTAATACTTTAGAGAGAGAAAGTACTTTAAGAGAGAGAAAGTACCCCTTTTTGGGTGGAAACTTAAGTAAAGAACCTTCAATTCACATAGATGTGCATGATTAGGGTATGATCCACCTATGTGAGATCATGGGAACCCTAATTATGATATATGATGAATCTTAAGCCAATCTGAGAGCATCAATAATGATGTTTCTCATACAAGATGATGATATGAGTTCAATTCACCTTAATGTGAATAGTAAACCCTAATTCAAGGGTAATGACATGCATTATGAGTATAAAACTGTAATTGATGAGAATCAGAGATTTTAGCTCTTATGACAAGAGTGGGAAGTGTATTCCTTGTTTTGAATTACCTTTATCAGTTAAGCTAACCATACAGGTTCTGATATGAAGGTGATCATATCCAGGTATGGATGATGATACTGTATTCACTGAAAGCATGTTATAAGCTTTATGAATAAGTAAAATATCTTAATGCCTTGTCAGTGGCATCCTATGATTTAATGGGCTGTGTGAGCCATGAATACCATCAAGGTCATGCTTTAGAGATGACTTGTGATGAGTATAATGAGAAATGATGATTGATGAGAGTTAGGCTTGTTACATTTAGTATTCTCCTTTCATAGCTGCTATGCTACTGTTATTGTTTGAAGAACAATGTTTAATGTTAAAAGAATACTAAATGTACCTAACTAATCAAGTATAATGTAGAGCCCTGATCATAGACCCATCATTGTCAGAAATCAAATGACGATGAAACAGGTTTCCTAAGGGAACTCCTGGATCACATACTATTGAGTATGTGGGGTATATGGATGTGTAGAACCTTACATCCTAGTATTATGTGATTGATGTAGATGTGTAATCCGTCAACCCTTCACTACCAAACTTTACCGTATCAGTGGATGGTAAACATGAAACCTCGTGATGATGAAGAAAACATAGATATCCGTATCAGTGGAGATAAACATGAAATTTCCTGATGACGAAGAGAGTACAAAACGCCACTGTAACTCTAAAATAGCGAAGGACCAGTTTACCCTGGTGAGCTATATTAGTAAAGACACAAGATGTCCTACAAGTGATCCTCTTACTGACTGAGGAAGGTGAAGGTCATGAGAATCCGGCTCTCTTAATGACCTATGTATGATACTGATGTGACTTCTTAGCGATCAGTTGGAGTATGAGTGGTATGCCTCATCTCCACAGGGCATAATGTTGTTTGTAAAACATAATCAACCACGTAGTATACCTGTTAGAGATAACTATGAGTTAGTGGATTGATGATACACTGTGATAGTGCTTATATTTCTTCATATCTCATAAATGTTAACTCTTGTTATAACTACAACTGCTATTGAATACTTTGAGAGCCTTACTGTTTAAGTTATTCTTTGATGTTATACTAAAGCTTCTGGCGGGGAGTTATAACTCTCGCTGGGACAATTATGTAAAATTGTCTCACCCCGTAGACTTCAACTTTTTAGGTGGACGTCGGAGACGGAGGAACCGGTCTACTGGTGACCAGTCTCAGCAGCAGCACCAGGAGCAGCAGTGAAATCTCAGGTGGAGATTTAGCCTGCCATGTGGTGTAGTTAGAGTCAGTCCTATGTGTCCTCTGTACTCTCAGGTCTTGGAGTCTTTTGTTATGTGTTCTTGAGATTTTGTATCTTGATGTATATAATTACTCAAGAAGTAATTATCATGAGATGTAAACAGTTATCTCTTGTTATGAAAGAAGCTCTTATGGATTCAAGCTCTTGTCTCGAAAAGTTTTAATTTCTCGTGATTTTTGTCTTCCGTTGTTTATCGAATCGCTTCCGCTAAGATTAAAATGTGTTTATATCGTGGTTTGGAGATCAGAGCCCACACAATGTATATACTTTTCACGTATCATTACTCTAAAAGCTTATAATTGTTTTCAAGGAATATTACATCATAACTCTTACCTGGCTATGATCACCTCATAATATCAACCTATATGACTTATACAAATAAGGACATGCATATATAACAATGTCAACACAATACCAAAACTTTTCAATTTCTTTATAGGACACCACGGCCGTGCCACCTTGCATGGTCGTGCAAAGTAAGGCTACCACGGCCGTGCTCCCTTACACGGTCGTGCAAGTTAAGGCTACCACGGCAGTGCTCCCTTACACGGCCGTGCTACATAAGATCATTCCATGATTCATATTTATATATATATATATATGTATTCTAATCTTTCATTCTTTTAACTTGATTAGGTCACATCAACCCTTCAATCAAGTATATGCTACTATGGTTAACATAGTGTATCAAGCTATTAATCCTATAAACAATTAAGAATTCTCCCTTTAATTGGTTCTAATCACTTAGGTATTATTAGGGTTTCAACCTTCATTCCTTCATTGATTATTATTACTAATCATTATTGGATCAATAGAACATTTATCATCTTAATTCCCAAAGATTTAATATCACATTGGACCTCCATTACATAAGGTATCCAATTGAATTAGGGTTTCCAATGTTGATTACTTCAATCATTGAATTCATGGAACCAAACATCAATTGGACCTATACTCATACCTCAATTGAGTTTAATAGGTCAACCTTCAACTGATTTGACCCTTAATTAACCCTCAATCGTTCATCAATTAGGGTTTTATTCAATTGAATTAGGGTTTGGAATCGATGATCCTTCACTACTAATCAATGTAAGACTAGTTACTTTGAAACCATAGAAACATCATCCAAATTGGGTATGACCTGACCCCAAACAGTCTTGAGGTCGTTTGGATGACCTCCAAATGGTCTTGAGACCGTTTTCCCATCATATCATCAAAATCTAAGTCAATCAATCAAGGTTTGAATCATTGGATTGATCACCAAATCAACATTGCATTGTATATCAACTTGGTACCTTTAGACCTTTAAACACCTAACCATACTCAACCTTAGACCTCCAAACGGTCTTGGGTGACCACCAAACGGTCTTGAGATCGTTTGGATGAGGTCCAAACGGTCTTGAGACCGTTTGGCCCATCCATCCTTTGGATTCTAGTGAAAAATCATCAAGGATTGGTCTATCGAGTTGATCAACAATTCAGCACTTAATTGCAATATGATTGGTACCTTTGGACCTTAAATTGATCAACTATACTTGACCCCAGACCTCCAAACGGTCTTGAGACCGTTTGGGCTAATCAACCCAAAATCTCAAATTAACTTGTTGGAATTTCAGCACTGATTTCAATTAGGGTTTGCCCAATTGATTAGCCTTCAACTCATGATTCCTTGAGAATTAACCCCTAAAATTTGGTGAGTTATTAACCAACATAATTAGGAACAGTAATATCAAACGGTCCATGCTTGGTCAACGCACTCAAACGGTCTTGAGACCGTTTGCCCAAAAAGTTCAATTAAAACAGATTGATAATCAGCACTTAATCCAATTAGGTTTCCCTAATTGATTAGCCTTCAACTCACGATTCCTTGGGAGTTAATCCCTAATATTTGTAGGGTCATCAACCAACATAATTATGAACAGGAATCCCAAACGGTCAACGCTTGGTAAACTCACTCAAACGGTCTTGAGACCGTTTTCCCAAATAGGTCAAGTTAATCAGGTTGAAAATCAGCACTTAATTCAATTCGATTACCTAATTGTTTAGCCTTTAACTCATGATTCATTGAGAGTTAACCTATAAAATTTGGTAGGTCATTAGACCACATCATTATGAATAGTAATCCTAAACTTTATATGCTTGGTAAACGCACTCAAACGGTCTTGAGACCGTTTGCCCAAAAAGTTCAAGTTAATCAGACTGAAAATCAGCATTTAATTCAATTCGATTTGCCTAATTGATTGGCCTTCAACCTACGATTTCTTTGGAGTTAACCCCTCAAATTTGGTGGGTCATTATCCTACATAATTATGAACAGAAATACCAAACGTATAATGCTTGATCAACACCCTCAAACGGTCTTGGAGACCGTTTTCTCCAACCGACCTTGTGAAACCGTTTGCCCTTCAAACGGTTTTGCAAACCGTTTGCCCCAAACCGTTTGGCCAAAGGGGGGAAAAACAAGACCGTTTGATAAAGTAACATTGGTAATCACGCCCATCTTCTTCTACCTCCAGATAAAGTTCTGTTCTTCGTGGTTTTAGTTGCAAGAAAGCAAGGAAGAGTGGGAAAGAAGAAGAACTAAGTACTAATTGCAAGAACAAAGATATGCATAAGAAAGCAAAAGGTTTAGAGTTATAAAACCCGCCTTAAGGTCGTTCCTTGAGCTCCAAGATTCCAAGATTCAAGCCTTTAATGGTGTCTTGAGCTCCACAGGTCGGCCAAGGGTGTTTCTCCAAGGAAAGGTTGGGAAAAGATGGCTAGAAAGAGGAAACAAGTAAGGAAGACCATAAAACCAACCTTGCACCATGAATTCCTCCATGAATCCGAGCAAGAAGATGACCAAAGCTTACCTAGAACTCCTTATCCGTCCTCCTCTGCTCCAGAGCTCTGTCCTAAGTCGGTCTAAGCAAGGGGATAAGAAGGGAAGTGAAGGAAACGATCCTTGCTAAGTGAGAAAAGGTGTATATATACTTTGGGTGAATTTCCAACATAAGGACAACTTGTTTCTCCATTTCTCCTCTAGGTCATTCCCTTATTCTAAGCCACGTTTCTCCCTTCCATACTTAAGAAAAACTCATCTTAAACCCAAGGTCTAAAGGTGAAGAAAGCCAACTTTTTACTAAGTTGCACATATAGAAGGGTTATTAGGCTTATAACTTGATTATTTAATTTATAAGGGTTATCATTCTTATTTGATTATTCAATTGAAGTGCCCTATTCATAATTATTACTCTAAATGATTCCAAGAGTCATAAATATACTCTAAAAGGTTTATTTTACAAGTTTCATCCCTCATTTTGGGTAAATTGCACTTTACACCAAAATTAGGGTTTTAAGCACAAGAATTGCCCCACAAGCTGCATCTCAGTGCCCAAGCTTGGGGAACCAATCACACTTCATCACATTCACTCTTATGATGTCTCAAAACTAAAGGAACATCTTAACATGTGCAATTTGCAAGTTAACCCCTTTTAATTGGGTAATTTGCACATAGGTCCATGTATTACAAAACAATATTACAACATTGTCCAAAAGGACAGAAAGGGAAATATATATTCCTCATAAGCTTTAATTACATTATCAACAGATAACCACAAGCATTTAATCACATGATTAAGAAAAACACCTGGGGTTAGTTCATAACCCAGGTCAGGGATGTTACACACCTAAGACTAATTATGAATACATGATGTAACACTTATCTTGCTTGAAGTGATTAGCATGTAATGATGTATTATCTCTCCTATTTATGTAACCCTAATGTTGCAAGTTGAATGAACATCATAGCTTGTGGTTGCTATGGTATCTCTGATGTGACTCTGGATGATGATTATGAGCCTTTATGAGGCATGATGAGATAATGATGATATGTAGGGACAATGTATTTAGGCCTTATGACCTGGAAGAAGCTTAGTACCTAATTTGAGGTGATACACTCTAATGATGTGATAGGGGATGGTTATCCCATGACGATATGATGATGGTGATGGCCTGATATAAGGCAATGAGACATTATCATGTGATGGTGGAATCAACTTTATGTTTAATATATTTTATATCTTCTGACGTTGCAATCTACCCCTATCTTTGTATAATTTGTTTTGGGTTTATACATTGTAACTTGATTGATGCATTAAAAGATACCCAATTGGTGCAACTAATCAAGTGAAACCCTAATCATGTAGGTTGCCCTAAGCCATAGATCCATCTTCAGCGTCAGTACTTGCTAGATGGTGAAATGAGTAATTCATAAGGGAATCTCTGAGTGCATATTGTTGAATATGTGGGGGTGCAAGTGAAACGACCGTCATCAAACCAAAAACTAAATTGTTACTAATTATGTGAAATTACCATAAATAGCGATTTAACAAAAATTACTAAAATTTGAAACCATTTTGCAAGGAAATCCTCGCCTACAAAATTTTTACTGAAAGATCCAATACTCATACATATCATGATTTACATTGTACAACACTATTTCATCTCATCTCAAGGACAACATATAACAGTTATTCTATCAACACATGTGTTGTAGCAACATTAAACCTCGAGGCTTACAAGACAAAACCTCAGATTAATCATGAAGCCATTACGAACCAACTCCAATGACCTAAGAGTGCAGAGACGACACATAGGACTTCTATCTACAAGACACGACAGGCATTACACTCAACCTGAGATGTCACTTCTGCCACAGCTGTTGTTCCTCCTCTGTAGAAAGATCTCCACCTCTTCATTCTTGTCCACCTAAAAATTGTGCATCCCACAGGGTGAGACAATTGTCCCAACGAGATATATAACTCACCACCATCCATATTATTATTGATGATAAACATTATAAAAATTGAGCAAGGTTATTTTATATTAATAGGCAAGATTAATCGTTATATGAACAGAATAAGATAATCTCCTTTCTTAAGGGGAACATTGCATCTACCCATGGTAGAATCATAATTCATCTATCTACTTTGCAAGGAATGTAAAGAAATATAAATGACATCTATCAACTAAGATGTATAACTGAATTGCGCATCAAACAATGTTTTTCGTATTCGATCCTTAAGCAGATATGCTACACAGCTGAACATATTTTACAATCACATTTATGCCCTGAGGAGATGAAGCATACCCCGTTCATCTCCAACCGACCACAAACTTCTCACAAGTCGGTACCATACAAGGTCAATGGAAGAACTAGTTTCCATGACCTCCCTTGTCTCGGTCACTACGAGACCACTTAGGCTTAGTAGGACATATTGTGTCAGCTGCAATATAGCTGTGCCAGGGTACGTAGGCATCCTCGCATAGAGATAAAGCATCAATTGTGCTCTCTTAGGGGAACATCTACAACAATCGTCCCCATTTATTGAGTTATGATCATTTAGGCACCATACTCTGAGCCATGGTCACATAGGCACCATGCTCTGAGCCACGGGTCAGTTCACTATGCTCTATTGAGACATTCTGATGAAATTACTGAGTCATGGACACTTACGCTCCATGGACCCACATATTAAAAAATATGCATTCCAGGTTATGCCGCGGGGAACCCGTTTCACCATTCAGCAAATTCTGACATTGATGGATCTATGGTCAGGGCAATGTTTTATGGTTTCTAGTGATATATTATGTGCATTACATCATTCTTTTAGCATCAAACAAATTATCATTATTAATCACAACAAATGCTACACATAAAGTGTAATACATATATCATGTATTTTTCAAGTCTTTGAAACACATTTAGATACTTGGTACTTGGGATCTCAGCCCATTATCACATTATTGGGGATCCTCATCCTTTCATATCATTATCATCATGATTATTGGATCTGGGTATTCAAACCCCTAGATCATCGCATAGCATTGATACCTCTATAACAGGTAACTATTACCTCTAGGTCCTCAGACCAAGGTATTTCACATAGTTCACATGGTTTGATTAAGTATCTTGTCACCTCTTATTAGGCAACAACTATACACATGGCTCACAAGGCCCATTAAACATCTTGTCACCTCTCACTATGAAACAACTATACACATGGCTCGCAAGGCCATTAATCATTATACTTGTTATACAAGTATTTAACATGCCTAACACAACTTATGCAATAAGAGAAAGCAACCTTCCCATCATTAGGGTTAGGGTTTCCCTTTATAGTCGAATAGGGTTTCAAGTTCATATTATCAGTGCAAACCCTAATTCATTGCTCCACACATTTAGGAGAATATATTGATATCATAAGTATGCAATCATACTTATCTATTTTCATCATTTATCATGAAATAATTATCAACACAAGGTATGAGTTTCTCTCTCATCTTCACTAGGATATTTATTACATCATACTTTTGGTTCAATCCTCCTCTTGAGGAATATTAGTCCATCATTAACAATTCACATTATCTTTTGATTAACATCACATTCAACATATGTCACTCAGTCAATTACTCATGATTGGAGTGTCTCTATCATATTGGGCATCAAGATGTGTGTATTATCATATTATACTTTAAACCACATTCTTTACTTCATGTCATGTATCCATATCGGGCATGTGGTATAACCACATCACCATGTCATGTTTTAGGGTGTATCCCCTAATTAACATACATGTACCCATATCAGATGGACTATCATTTAGATCTTATCATTTCAAATTAGCTTTGTATCGGGTATGAGCTAGGTGATTGACCCCATATCGGATATAAGCTATGTTCTTGGTGCCATGTCGTGCACAAGATGTGCCCCATATCAGGCATAAAGCATATGCCTCATCATATATCCTTTGGGTGGTATACACAAGATACCATATCGATTTCCCTTTAGGATTGTCATATCAGGTATCCATATCGGGCAACATATCGGGTTACATATCGGGTTACATATTGGGTTACCATGTTAGGTAGACCCTTAGACTCATAACTCCTTCATTCTTTCAAGGATCAACCTTGTCATATAGTTACTTGACAATCTAGGTGTCTTATTATAAATTCTCATACCACAAACCATCACACAAAGGGTAGGATGTATCAGGTTCAATCCCTCATCTAGGGTTTCCCACCAACTTAGGTAAATTATGTCATATCGTGCATGAAGTATGAGTTGAACCTCATATCCTTCACAAGGTAGGAGTAGGTGGTATTCCTTATCAATCTAGAGATATCATTCATATTTTCCATGTGGTATCACTCACCACTTTGTATCGGCTTACCCATCACCTAGGGTTATCCAACTCTATATTGTTTTGAGTGTTCACTTTCTATCGTGTAAGAGTTGTAGTCTTAAACTTGTATCATGTATAAGGGTAAATGAGTATCTCCCATATTGTGCAAAGGGCATGTCTCATATCGTGTATGAGCTATCATCTATTTGCATATCAAGTTAACCCCATCTCGGGTTTTATATCGGGTTGACGTATTCCAACCATATCGGGTTACACCTTGTAATTTAAATCCATATCTTATATTGTGCATAAATGTATACTCAACCCATCATATCGTGCATCAGATGTATGCTTCAAGATAGCGTGTACAAGTGTATATTACATGATCATATCGGGCAAGGAAGCTTTAACTTACTCATATCGGGTACCCAACTAGGGTTCCATATTGTCTCACAAGTATACACTTGTTCCTGTATCGTGCAAGGAGTCTATACTTGACTTCCTATCGTGCAAAGGTTTATGGTTAACACAATATCATGTTCCAAGGTAGGAACTTCATTCCAAATTGTGTAAGGAGATATAATCTGACAAGCATATCATGCAACTAGTGCATGTATATTATCATATCGGGTAAGAGCTACTTGTTTGGGTGCTTGAACCTGATATCACTTTATGAAGTGATACCATCTTCTTCAAGCTCGAGACCTGCATTCTATCTATTCTAGTTCATGGAAACAGGTCTAAGCAACTACTAGAACTCATAAATTCATCAACTATTTCAGAAGATTTTCAAAATTAAAAGTAGTTCATTAAGTATAGCAATTTAGGTGATGAATAATAACATGATAGAGTTCAAGTTATATAACCCGCCTTGTGAACAGCTTCAAAGCTCCAAGATCCAAAGCTCCACGTCCTAAGGTTGAAGAAGAACTTCTCCAAGGTCTAGGGATCGTTCACAGTTCATCCATGGACAAGAGATCACCATAGTTAAGCACTTGGTGAAGATGGAAAGAAAAGAATATCCATAACCCGATGTCCTAGTTCAACCAAGGTTTAAGGTGACCAAAGCCTTACCTAAAGCTTGGTTCTCGAGCTCTTCTAGCTCCTGGAGCTGCTTTTAATGATACCTAAGGGACTTTGCATGATATCTCCAAGGGGACTGGTTATGAGGATCATAAACTTTCATAAGTTGGTGAAAGGTGAAGTATATATACTTGATTTCATGAGATAAAGAATATATGAGGTGTCTTCTCCTCATGCTACTAGATGACGTGTGGCCGTGCATGGTTGACACATGGCCATGCATTCACACATGTATATATTGTCATTCAAGAGTCTTGGGGATATCCTAGAGATAATATCTCGGCCCTTACTTATCTTGTTGGGCAAGTTATCTCATCTTTATCTCATTAAATAAGCAACCCGATACACTTTTTGTAAGGAACTTTGCAACTCATCATGGGCCACCTCCTTGAGGTACTCTACCTGTAATGTCCTTTTCCAAGGCTCAACAAACTGATAGGAGGCTCCTACTTTGGATCCTTGGCTGATAGGGCTCCTTATATAAAGTCTACAACTCGATACAACACATATACGACTCTTGCCTTCAACTCATTCTTGGTCCTTCATTACCAAGAGTATCACCACCCAAAGGTGATTCAAACGTTGTGTATTATTCTTTCTCTTTCCTCTAAAAGATACATAGAGGGATTAGGGACACTCTAGAGGTGGTAATTTACATTTTAACCCCACATATTGGGTAAATTACAAATTGTACCAAAATTGGTGTAGAAGGTACTAGCATTGTTCAAATGAGTTATAACTTGGGATTTAGGCTTTCCACAAGCCTTCACTTAACATCATTCTCTTTCTTGTGATGCTTAAATTCTTAGAACATATTCCACATGTGACATTTGCAATGTAACCCCTCATCTTGGGTAAATTGCACTTTTCACTCAGACTTTCATATAATGCACAATTAGTTTGCAATTAAGCTCAAACTTTAGAAACAACTTCACAAGAAGCCTTAATTACTTTTCAAAAGATTAAAACCAATTGGTATGTAACTTATTTAAGCAAAACTTCTAGGGTTAAGCCATAACCCAGGTAAGGGGTATTACAATTATAAACCCCTAATAAGGATTTCGTCTCCGAAATCCCAGATGAAGGAAGGCAGTTGTTATTCATGCATCATATCATCAAGTCTCCTCATAACATCTTGATGTCATGGAGATACCAAAGAGCTTTGACCAACACAAAGCCTTTTTCATAAAAGATCATCATTAGATCTATCATACATGATATATACTTAGTTTTTCTATCCATCACTGATTGTGAAGTCAACTATGTGTCCAGTGACACTTTCCAAGTCAGAAAAGTATTATGAAAAATTTAGGTGTCAAACCTTATTGACTCACATCTTTATATGTGACAAGATTTTGGGGAGTCTTCCATACTCCTCACTCAGATTAACATTTTTCTTTCAAGGAGAGATGAGAATTATGTTTTGTCACCCACTTGGGACTACAAGTCTTATCGTATATCTTTAGTGCCACTCTAATCTGTTGACACAACACAAAAGTTACTTATGACTTGTACTAACTATCCTGTTAGATATTTATTTTCTTGTCATAAGGAGAGGCTACTTATTAAAGAAGAACTTATCTCATAGATATCTCTAGATATTATGAATAATCTACTTCAACAGATCTAGATAGGGACACATTAAGGAATTATCTTTAGTTTGATAAGCTTTTTCTCAAAACAATTCTACAATTGTTTCTTCAATTAATACATCTTTATCAAGGTTATGTTTATGCAGAGCATAAACCCCTAACATATGATTTTCCTACTAGATTTATCTCAAGGTTGGCCCTTCTAGGTTTCCAAACATTATTCATCTTATCAGGAGTCATATTCTCACTTCCCCATATCACCTGGCACATCTTGGATACCAGAATTTCTTACCTTGGTATCCTTCACATGTGTTGAAAACACATCATATTCTCATCATATATATTTCTCTATTGTTAATACCAGAGTCAAACATACAAAAGGATCTTTCTTTTATCTTGGGACATATTATATTACACATATCTTTATCTTGGAACCAAAGTATAGGACAAACTGATACTTTTCTAAGTATTCATCAACAGATTACTTCTAACTCATGCATATCAAGTGTCCTCAGACTCACTTGATTGCCATGTTCCTGAAAGGAAAGAAAACAAAGAAACACATTCCTTTCATCACCCCATCATTACCCAGGGTTGTTCATCAAAGAGGAGACCTCATCATCTCCTAGGATTATTACATGAACTTTCAATGTTCATGAGTCATTTATACTTGTTGCATCTCAGGTTCCTTGCCTTCTGCATAGGAATTATATGGATGATTATATATCATCATCCCTTTCTTTATTATTGGCTAACATGTTCATGAACATTTCATGGTTTTATCACATTCCTCCTTTCCACATTATGGGAAAAGTTCTTTACTATTCACACAGACTTTATCAAACAGGGATCATTTCCCTTGTTCTCATTCTCATTTCATGAGGATTATACTCCTTACTTCCTCATACACACAGACTGATCTGAGATCATCTCAGATTCCACTTTATTGCACTTAGGATGTGATACAAATGTCCATACCATATTTCTAGTTTCATTATACTCACTAGATTGTCTCAGAATGACTATTTGATCAGAGTCATCAGAAAGATAATAATCTAAGAGTTCCATACTCACCTTATCTTCAATAGTTGAATACCTGGCCAGGGTATACAAGTACTAATATTAGGTAGTATGCACTTTGTTTACTATCATGTTCCTTACTTTTCATATCATAAAAAACATAGGACTTAGCATCCCTGGATTTTCTCCAGGAATCACATAGGTGCCTTATCCTCTTTCACACAGATAAGAGCAATTATAAAGCATTTAAAAGAATACTGAGAAAAATGTAAGTCCTCAGCTTCCTTGTGTCCTCATAGGACTAGTCAAAGGAAGCTCAATAGCAACTATTTTTCTTATATTTAACACATAGAATCATGAAATGACATATCAGAATGACTCTATTTCATCTGACCTGTCTCATCTCGCGGTATGTTTACTGCCTCAGGCTGATTCTTTTCATAGAATCTTATTGTTGCTTGATTCCAACGTCTTGCTTTATTGCTCGGTGCTGATGGACCTGCTCGGGACATCTATATACGTTCTTGTATGCCACATCTAGACCATTGCCTTTGAGAGTCTTACTGACTCTGCCTCGGCGGTTGGGTCATTTCCTCCTTCCTTTTTGGACAAGAGGATCTAATATGCCCAATCTGTTTACACTTATAACATATGTTATAAGCATCCCCTGGCCTTATCGGCCTTATAATCGATGTAGAGGCCAAATCAAGAGTTCTAACTGGTGGAACATCAGGTCCTTTGTCCTTTCTTGGTAACCACTACCTTGGTGCATTAGACATTGGTTGCACTAGTGGTACTAAAAACTTCCCCTTTTTAGAACTACTAGGCATCTGTTCTCGAGTTTGGATCAGTCTTTTCTTAATTCCTACCTCATTATCCTCTTTTGGACAATCTTTTATGATATGTCCTAGTTGTCTACACTTGTAGCAAACCCTGATTTTAGGTTGTAACCCAGTTCTTTCAATATTTTCAACTGCCCCAACATAACTATGTTGATCTGAAACTCTGTCAGAGCCCAGAACTTCATCATTAGGGGCTGGTAATATGGGTTGTGTTACTAATACCCAGTCCACTATACGCATCATTGTTGTCCTAACCTTCCCATTAGTGGTATCAAAGGAAGGATTCCTTATCATATTTGGATCATCTTGGGGATTCTCAATCAGTCATTATTCTCTTGCCTGCTCCCTTACACCTTCTCTTGGTGCAGCAACATTACTTTCACTACCGTACTCCTTGTGTTCTCCAGACATCTTTAAGCTTTACTCTATCTTCTGCATAAGCAGAAGTCACTTATAAGATATACTGGAGGACACTAGAACAGACTCAACACCTTAGTCCTATGTCTCCATAGACTCGGTGAACCTTAAGCTCTGATACCAAATTTGAAATGACCATAATCAAACTGACAACTAAATCATTACTAATTATGCAAAATTACCATAAACATTGGTTCAACAAAAATCACTAAAATTTAAAACCATTTTATAAGGAAATCCTCATCCAAAAAACTTTTAGTGAAAGATCCAACACTCATACATATCATGATTTACATTGTACAACACTGTTTCATCTCATCTCGAGGACAACATATAATAGTTATTCTATCAACACATGTGTTGTAGAAACATTAAACCTCGAGGCTTACAAGCCAAAAGCTCTGATTAATCATGAAGCCATTATGAACCAACTCCAAGCACCTGAGAGTACAGAGACGACACATAGGACTTCTATCTACAAGACACGAGAGACAGTACACTCAACCTGAGCTGTCACTGCTGCCACAACTGTTATTCCTCCTCTGCAGAAAGATCTCCACCGCTTCATGGTTGTCCACCTAAAAATTGTGGATCCCACGGGGTGATACAATTATCCCAGTGAGAGATATAACTCTCTACCAACCATATTATTATTGATGATAATCATTATAAAAACTGAGCAGGGTTATTTTATATTAACAGGATAGATTAATCATTATATGAACATAATAAGATAATATCCTTTCTCAAGGGGAACATTGCATCTACCCATGGTAGAATCATAATTCATCTATCTACTTTGTAAGGAATGTAAAGAAACATAAATGACATCTATCAACTAAGATATATAACTGAATTGCGCATCAAACAATGTTTTCCGTATTCGATCCTTAAGCAGATATGCTACACGACTGAACATATTTTACAATCACATTTATTCCCTAAGGAGATGAAGCATACCCCGTTTGTGGCAACACATCCCATTATCACACAAATAACGAGGTGTTACGTGAAAACGTGCGGAAATCACCATAACCACGGCTTAACAAAGGCACGGGTTAATTAAAACTGTTTGCGGAAAACTGATAAACTGAGAAACATATTACATTCCAGTCCATATCCTGCAAGAAAACATGTTATATACATCTCCATATAAGCCTGGATACATGTCCACAGCTTAGAGCAACAACTGTCCTATCAACACATGAGTTCACCACTTGTTCATACATATAAAGGTCCATATCTGGCCATCAGCAGGATATACAAACGACATCAGTCGTACATCGTAAAACAACGTCAAAACACTGCCAAGGACCTGAGAATACAGGGATGACTCTAGACTCTACACCAAAACATCAAAACAGCAGCATCTCCAAAGCTTGCCTTCTACAGATCTTCTCGCTGCTCGGCCGCAACTCCGTGACCACCACCACGACAAGATCGGCCACCTAAAAAGGGTGGAAACTAGCAGAGTGATACAATTGAACATTGTACCAGCGGGAGGCATAACTCCGCGCCAAAACTATAAAACCTCAAGATCATATATAAGCAGGTTACCGATAAAGGATATAACAGAAGCAGTTTATGAAATGCAAAGCCATCCATACCATTAGACTTACCAGCTGTACCAACATATTTCCCAAAGGGACATGATTGACAAGATAAACTATACATGGAACTCACCTCATAGGAGAAATGCATAGTAATTGCAAGATAAATAAAGTTAACTACACAAACAAGGCCTCAACCAATGTTTCGTGTTTATCTTATCAATACATACTAGACGGCTGTATTACGTTTTATTATGCCCTGAGGAAATGAACCGTACCATTCAAATCCAACCTTCGGCTGCGAAGCCCATAGCCGGTGCCATACAAGGTCAATGGAAGAGCCAGAATCCAAGACCTTCTCCGCCTCATGGTCAGTACATGAGAACAGTAGTGTCGTGCTTGAAGTGGTCATAAGCCACAGGGTCAGCTCCACAGGCTACCCTCTGCCTAGCCCGCCTCGGTACAGGTCACGGTGCTAGAAACTGAGCCACGTGTCTAAACACCGTGCTCGGAGCCATGAACGCATTCATGCTCAACATATCACATATCTGGAGCCATGGGCCATGTTCACCATGCTCATCACACATCCGAGTCTGCAACCGCAGCTGCACTCATTTCACCTCTCTATTTTAGGCTAGGAGAAACCTCGCATATTCAAAAATATGCACTCCGGGTTAACCCACAGGAGAACCCATTTCATCATCACCCTATCCTGACTGGTGATGAATCTATGGCCAGGGCAAGCTGCATAATAGATTTCATTATGATTAATTAGTATCTTTTAGATGGATTGCAAGATTCAACCAAGTTGTATAACATGCAAGATATAACAGAAAGTAAACAACATAACTCAACATTATGCATTCTCTACAATTTACATCACACTGATCCATCACAAGGATCTCACATCACATGTTATTACTTGGCCTCTTGCCAATCACCTAGATCCATCTTAGGGATCATCACATATCATGGGATTTCAATCCCTCATCACATAGTACCATAGCCTCTCAAGGCTTTCATCATCATCATGGAACATCATACACCTATCATCACAGTGTTCATTTACCCAATTCTCATAGCCTTTCATTGGGCTAAGCATTACCTGCATGGTTAACATCATTCAATACCCAGATGAATAATCAAGAGACTACATTTACTACCATAGTGTGACAAATTAGGGTTAAGTGTATTATTAGTACAATCATGATGATAATAATTTCATCCATGCCTCATCTCTAAGTATATAAGTAAGCACATTATCAAGTAACCATAATGCATGCTCAAAATCATCTTTGGCATTTAAAGGAAACATAAGTATCATTCATAAGCAACGAGCCGTCATAAAAACATAGTTGACATGTCATCTTTTCATGATAGATCGTGCCCTCACAAGAGACACCAACATCCCTCACTAAAAGCCATCCCGGGAAGACCCATTCCTATCTAATCCCTAGCGGGCGAGCAGCTCATGTGTCGGGCGAGCAGACACACTTAGCGGGTAGGTTATCAAACGAGCAAAGCAATGAGCCGGGTACTGAACCGTGCAAGGCAAGCGAGCGAGCAGGGTAAAGCATAGGCGAGCAGCCCTGTCGGGCGACACGCGCAGAGGATGTCGGGCGTGCACTAGTATCGGGTGAGCCAACTAGAACCGGGTGAGCAAGGTAGTCTCGGGCGACACGGCTGGGGCCGAGCGAGCAGAGCTAGGTATTGAGCGACACGCGTGCCGGGCGAGCCAAGACATAAGCGAGCAGGGCGTGTCCGAGTGAGCAACAACACTGGGTGACACAGCTAGTGTCGGGCGAGCAAGTCGTTGGGCGAGCAGGACTATCAAGCGAGCCAAAGCTTCCGGGCGGCACAGGGGCGTGCAGGGTATATAGTTGAGCAACAAAAGCAGGGCGAGTAGGGTTACTGAGCGAGCAAAACAGAGTGTATCGGGCAAGTGAGCACTGAGCTTCATTGGGCGAGCAACCCACCGGGCGAGCAGGAGGAAAACTTGACTCACTCAACCCGTGTAAGAGAGAACTAGGGAAAGGGCTATCGGGCAGCACCTCCCCGCACATCTCAACCAAGGTTCAAACCATCTAAACGAGCTCACCATCTTGCCCAAGGTGAGAGGAGAGTTTTTCTCAAGCCACTAAGTCATGAGCTCACCTCAATCGGGTAGGAAAGAGGGGTGTTGCTCATGGCATTAGAGCTTAAGCTCACTCATCTAGACCAAGGGGAGAAAGGAGTGTTGCTCTCCTAAACCCTAACATACATGGATCGGCCAACATGCAAGATAGCTAAAGAACAACTCCAAATGTGCAAGGGCAAGATTAAGGCAACATATATGAAAAGGAAGTAAAGTAGTTTAGGGTTAGAGTCATGCAACCCGCCTTAAGCTCCCAGGAAGAAGATGCACTTCAAGCTCCAAGGGTATCTCGACCACCAAGGCTCCTCCAAGGGTGTGTATCGGCCACCACCTTCTTCTTCCAAGGGTGTGTCGGCCTCCAAGAGTCTCACACAAGGGTGTGTCGGCCACCTTAGCTCCTTCTTCAAGGGTGTGTCGGCCACCAAGCAAGGGGAAGAGAGGGTGTATCGTGCACATGGAGAAGAGGAACTAAAGGGACCTCAAGCTAAGGAAGGGACAACCTATATAGATGAGGAAGGAGGAGAAACCAAGGTGAACCCTTACTAGGTGTCGTCCACCCAAGGGACACATGTCCACCAACTCAAGCCACCTCTCTTGCAAGCCATAAGACACTTGTCCAAAATGTGCACCATGTGTTCTCCAAACAAGACCAAGGTTGGACCAAGCTTCATGGGCGACACACCAAGCTGCCCTAGGCCGACACAAGCTATACTTGGCCGACACAAGGCCCAAGCAAGCCCAAACAAGGAACTCCAAGGCCCAAACAAGCTCAACAAAGGCCCAAAGAACTCAAACAACAAGCCCAAGCCTTCCTCTCAACCCTAGAGGAAGCAAAGAGAGAGAAGAACACCTCTCAAGGTGACAAACTTGCTCCCAAAACCCTAGACTTGGGTTAATTGCAAGTAGCACCTCCAACTCTCAACAAAGCATAACCAAACCCTAATCACCACTCAAAGGTGATTAGCAAGCATCAAACCATCAAGGTTAAGCAAAGCAAATAGGGTAAGCCCTAAATGTAGGTCAGGGTCCTTACAATCTAACCCCCTTTAAGGGATTTCGTCCCCGAAATCCGAAGAGAAAAGCGAGGAATACTTCCTCCTCATCTCTTCCTCAAGCTCCCACGTGGCTTCCTCAATGCCACGACGCTGCCAAAGGACCTTCACAAGAACCAGGTCCTTCCTCTTCAGCTTCTTGATCCTTCTGTCAAGAATCGCCACAGGACCTTCCTCGTAGGTCACATCTGCATCAAGCTCAACCTCAACTGGCTGTATCACTGCACCTGAATCTGGATGACTTTTCTTTAGCATACGGATATGAAACACTGGATGCAACCTGTGCAACTGGGGAGGCAACTCTATCTCGTAGGCTACCTTTCCAACACGTGCTATAACTGGGTAAGGCCCCATATATCTGGGTGCCAACTTACCCTTCCGTCCAAACCTCAGCACACCTTTCCACGGCGAGACTTTAAGATACACTTTGTCTCCTACCTGGAACTCCAACGGTCGTCGGAGATTGTCTGCATAAGACTTCTGCCTGTCTTGTGCCACTTTCAACTGTTGCTGTATCACCTTGATCTTATCTGTCATTTGCTGCACTAACTCAGGACCCAAAAGTTGATATTCACCTGATTCATACCAACACAAAGGAGATCTGCACTTTCTTCCATACAGAGCTTCATAAGGAGCCATGTCGATGCTTCGCTGATAACCGTTGTTGTAGGAAAACTCTATCAAACTCAGATGTACATCCCAGCTACCTAGGAACTGCAAAACACAAGCTCGAAGGAGATCCTCCACAATATGAATAGTCCTTTCAGATTGTCCATCTGTCTGCGGGTGAAAGGTTGTACTGAACCTCAACTGCATTCCCAACGCTCTGTGCAACTGCTCCCAAAAACGACTGGTAAACTGAGGACCTCTGTCAGAAACTATCGTTGCTGGCACACCATGCAAATGAACTATCTCATCCACATACACTCTGGCGAGCTTCTCTGCTGTGTACATCGTCTTCACAGGCAGAAAATGGGCAGACTTTGTCAATCTGTCCACTATCACCCAAATGGAATCATGATTCCTAGTTGTCCTGGGCAGACCAACTACGAAATCCATGGTTATATGATCCCATTTCCACTGCGGTATCGACAAAGGTTGTAACGTACCTGCCGGCTTCTGATGCTCAGCCTTCACTTGCTGACAAACTGCACATCTTGCCACAAACTCAGCCACATCTTTCTTCAAACCGGGCCACCAATACAAGTCCTTCAGACTATGATACATCTTGGTGACACTTGGATGCATGGCATACATCGACGTATGTGCTTCCTCAAGCACCAACTTCCTCAGATCGTCAGCATCTGGAACCACCATCCTATCACGATAGCATACTAGCCCATCCTCAGACTCATGAAACCCATCACGCTTATCGCTGCCGAACTCTGATCTGATCAACTGTACTGCCTCATCTGTCTGCTGTACATCCTTGATCTGCTGCCTCAATGTAGGCTTGACTTGCATCTATGCGAAAAGACCAGATAACAAAGAAACTTCCATCTGCACATTCATCTGTCGCAGAGAAACGAACATATCCCGCCTATGGCAAACCAGGGAACTCAACTATGCCTTCCTTGAAGAAAGAGAAGACTTTCGACTAAGCACATATGCTACCACATTCGCCTTACCAGGATGATACTCGATAGTGCAGTCGTAGTCGTTGATCAACTCCATCCATCGCCGTTGTCGCATGTTCAACTCGTGCTGCGTGAAGATATACTTCAGGTTCTTATGATCCGTAAAGATCTGACACACTTCCCCATACAGATAGTGTCTCCAAATCTTTAACGCATGAACTACTGCTGCCAGCTCCAAATCATGAGTCGGATAGTTCTCCTCATGCTTCTTGAGCTGTCGCGAGGCAAAAGAAACCACATGATCTTCATGCATCAACACGCAACCTAAACCTTTCTTGGAAGCATCACTGAAAACAACATAGCCTTTCCCAGGCTCTGGCAAGATCAACACTGGAGCACTAGTCAGCTTCGCCTTCAAACTCTGGAAAGCTTGCTGACATCGGTCATCCCAAACAAAAGGTACATCTTTCCTTGTCAACTTTGTCATCGGTAACACGATCACACTAAAGTCCTTGATAAACCTCCGGTAGTATCCTACTAAACCAAGGAAACTACGAACTTCTGTCGGCGTCTTTGGCTATTCCCAATCTGCAATAGATTCCACCTTCTTCGGATCTACCTTGACTCCTTCAGCGGATATCACATGGCCCAAGAAGGTCACTTCATCCAGCCAGAACTCACACTTACTGAACTTGGCATACAACTGATGTTGGCGAAGAAGAGTCAATGCTTGACGAAGATGTTGCTCGTGCTCAAGCCTATCCCGACTATAGATCAAGATGTCATCTATGAAGACTACGACAAACTGATCTAAGAACGGACGGAACACTCTATTCATCAGATCCATGAAAGCAGCAGGTGCATTGGTTAACCCAAACGGCATAACCACAAACTCATAATGACCATACCTTATCCTGAAGGCTGACTTCGGTATGTCATCTGCCTTTATCCTCAACTGATGATATCCAGATCATAGATCGATCTTGGAAAACACTATAGCACCACGCAACTGATCGAACAGATCATCTATCCTTGGCAACGGGTACTTGTTCTTGATCGTGACCTTGTTCAACTGCCGGTAGTCTATACACAACCGCATCGAACCATCCTTCTTCTTGACGAACAGCACTGGAGCACCCCAAGGCGACGTACTCGGTCAGATAAAACCTTTATCTAGCAACTCTTGCAACTGCTTCTTCAACTCTGCCATCTCTGCTGGAGCCATTCTATACGGTGTCTACGCAACTGGCTGCGTTCCTGGTACTAGATTGATCTCGAAATCAATCTCTCGGGGTGGGGGAACACCAGGAAACTCCTCAGGGAACACGTCTGCAAACTCACAAACAACTGACACCTCCTCAAGGCTAGGACCTTTTGCCTTGGCATCCACTATGGTATCTACCACGTGAGCTAGGAACACCTCACATCCTTGTCGTAACAACTTATCTGCCACCAGAGCTGATACTAAGCATGTCGGAAAAATCTTCCTATCTCCCTGGAAGATCCACTTCTCTCCAGCAATGTCAAACACTGCCTGCTTGGAACCACAGTCCAAAACAACCTTATACCTCTCTAAGGTATCCATCCCAAGGATAACATCGAAACCATGCATATCAAGTGGTATGAGGTCCACTTGAATGCGATGTCCCGAGAAAGACAAGACACAAGATGGAAACTCTTCTCGAAGCAAAGAGGAACCATCAAGAGGGGTTTCTAACAACAAGCTATCCTTCTTACAGCTAACAGGTAAACGACAGTTCTCAAGCATACTATAGGCGATAAAAGAGTGTGTAGCACCTGGGTCAACCAGAACAGATATAAAGCAAGAAGAAGACATATCAGAATGAAATAACTCCATCTGACCTGTCACTACTCGCGGGTTGACTACCGCCTCCGGCTGATTCATAGCGTAGAATCGAGCCGTTGCTTGCTGTCTATGACCTCTGCTTCCCTGAGCATACGATCCAGCCTGAGATGCTTGATTGCGTCCTCGTCCCCTGCTACCACTGGGCTGTGGTCTCTCAGACCCCTGAAGGTTCTGTCTCGGCTGCTGCGTTACTTCAACATTGTTGTAGGGACAACTTGACCTGATATGCCCTGTCTGACCACAGGCATAACATGTCCTAACATCATCTCGAGGCCTGGATGGCCCTGTCACCGCCACAGAAGCCGAACTTGGTGCCTTAGAAGGTGAAGAAACATAACCTCTTCCTCTACTCATAGACCACTGAGACGGTCTACCAGAACCTCTCATCGCTGCCGGTGCTGAAAACCTGGGCTTCTTGAAGCCACCAAACCTCTGATTCTGAAACTGAGCAGGTCTCTTCTTAGCCATAGACTCTCTCTTTTCCTTTACAGAATGTTCGATCCTCTGAACAGATTCCACAAACATCGCAAACCGTTCTCTATTCTCCAACGCAGAAACCGGTGTTGTCAACTCAGCACTCAGACCTTTCTCGAAACGTCTGATTCGTTCCTCATCTGTCGTTGCCATGTGAGGACAAAACCTCAACAGATCCATAAACTTAGCTTCATACTCGGTGATGTTCATCGTTCCTTGTCGCAAACTCTCGAACTGACGAATCTTCTCATCCAGATACGTCTTGGGAAAGTATCTGGTGATGAACTCGCGTCGAAACACTTCCCAACAGATCACCTCACCAGGCCACTTCTCTTCCTCGATGGTCCACCAGTGACTAGCACTACCTTTCAGAAGGTAGACAGCATGCTTTACTTTGTCTGCTTCGGGGATGTCGAGGATCCAGAAAGCCTTCTCGAGACTTGTCAGCCACAGATCTGCATCCGCTGGATTAGCCGTTCCAGCATACTCCGAATCTCCGACTCGGCGAAGCCGCTCAAAGGTCTTCCCAATACCTGATGCTTCTCCATGGGGAACCTGTGCTCTCAGAGGAGGCACTGGTAGTCGTTCAACCATGAGATTCATCATTGCCATCATCTGCCCCATAAGCTTTTGGTAGGCAGGATGTTCAAGAATGGCTGGGTTAGGTTGGGGGACCTCATGCACCCGATCTTCATGCGCCTGTCCTACTGCTCCATCAACAGATGCAGTATCACTGTGCTCAGCATCGAGTTCTTCATGGTTTCCAGACATCTTGGCTTTTCTTCTGCTGAGGCAGAAGATTTCTATGAGAAAATCGGGAATACACATAAGAACAAACACAACCTAGTCCTAGATCCCTATAAACTCAGCGAACCTAAAGCTCTGATACCAAACTTGTGGCAACACATCCCATTATCACACAGATAACGAGGTGTTACGCGAAAACGTGCAGAAATCACTATAACCACAACTTAACAAAGGCATGGGTTAATTAAAACCGTTTGCGGAAAACTGATAAACTGAGAAACATATTACATTCCAGTCCATATCCTGCAAGAAAACATGTTATATACATCTCCATACAAGCCTGGATACATGTCCACAGCTTAGAGCAATAGCTGTCCTGTCAACACATGAGTTCACCACCTGTTCATACATATAAAGGTCCATATCTGGCCATCAGCAGGATATACAAATGACATCGGTCGTACATCGTAAAACAACGTCAAAACACCGCCAAGGACCTAAGAGTAGAGGGATGACTCTAGACTCTACACCAAAACATCAAAACAGTAGCATCTCCAAAGCTTGCCTTCTACAGATCTTCTCGCTGCTCGGCCGCAACTCCGCGACCACCACCACGACAAGCTCGACCACCTAAAAAGGGTGGAAACTGGCGAAGTGAGACAATTGAACATTGTCCCAGCGGGAGGCATAACTCCGCGCCAAAACTACAAAACCTCAAGATCATATATAAGCAGGTTACCGATAAAGGATATAACAGAAGCAGTTTATGAAATGCAAAGCCATCCATACCATTAGACTTACCAGCTGTACCAACATATTTCCCAAAGGGACATGATTGACAAGATAAACTATACATGGAACTCACCTCATAGGAGAAATGCATAGTAATTGCAAGATAAATAAAGTTAACTACACAAACAAGGCCTCAACCAATGTTTCGTGTTTATCTTATCAATACATACTAGACGGCTGTATTACGTTTTATTATTCCCTGAGGAAATGAACTGTACCGTTCAAATCCAACCTTCGGCTGTGAAGCCCATAGCCGGTGCCATACAAGGTCAATGGAAGAGCCGGAATCCAAGACCTTCTCCGCCTCATGGTCAGTACATGAGAACACAAAGCAGGACCATAGTCTCATGCTTGAAGTGGTCATAAGCCACAGGGTCAGCTCCACAGGCTACCCTCTGCCTAGCCCACCTCGGTACAGGTCACGGCGCTAGAAACTGAGCCACGTGTCTAAACACCGTGCTCGGAGCCATGAACACATTCATGCTCAACATATCACATATCTGGAGCCATGGGCCATGTTCACCATGCTCATCACACATCCGAGTCTGCAACCGCAGCTGCACTCGTTTCACCTCTCTATTTTAGGCTAGGAGAAACCTCACATATTCAAAAATATGCGCTCTGGGTTAACCCACAGGAGAACCCATTTCATCATCACCCTATCCTGACTGGTGATGAATCTATGGCCAGGGCAAGCTACATAATAGATTTCATTATGATAAATTAGTATCTTTTAGATGGATTGAAAGATTCAACCAAGTTGTATAACATGCAAGATATAATAGAAAGTAAACATCATAACTCAACATTATGCATTCTCTACAACTTACATCACACTGATCTATCACAAGGATCTCACATCACATGTTATTACTTGGCCTCTTGCCAATCACCTAGATCCATCTCAGGGATCATCACATATCATGGGATTTCAATCCCTCATCACATAGTACCATAGCCTCTCAAGCCTTTCATCATCATCATGGAACATCATACACCTATCATCACAGTGTTCATTTACCCAATTCTCATAGCCTTTCATTGGGCTAAGCATTACCTGCATGGTTAGCATCATTCAATACCCAGATGAATAATCAAGAGACTACATTTACTACCATAGTGTGACAAATTAGGGTTAAGTGTATTATTAGTACAATCATGATGATAATAATTTCATCCATTCCTCATCTCTAAGTATATAAGTAAGCACATTATCAAGTAACCCTAATGCATGCTCAAGATCATCTTTGGCATTTAAAGGAAACATAAGTATCATTCATAAGCAACGAGCCGTCATAAAAACATAGTCGACATGTCATCTTTTCATGATAGGCTGTGCCCTCAGAAGAGACACCAACATCCCTCACTAAAAGCCATCCCGGGCAGACCCATTCCTATCTAATCCCTAGTGGGCGAGCAGCTCATGTGACGGGCAAGCAGACACACTGAGCGGGCAGGTTAGCAAACGAGCAAAGCAATGAGCCGGGTACTGAACCGTGCAAGGCAAGCGAGCAAGCAGGGTAAAGCATAGGCGAGCAGCCCTATCGGGCGACATGCGCAGAGGATGTCGGGCGTGCACTAGTATCGGGCGAGCCAACTAGAACCGGGTGAGCAAGGTAGTCTCGGGCAACACGGCTGGGGCCGAGCGAGTAGAGCTAGGTATTGAGCGACACGCGTGCCGGGCGAGCCAAGACATAAGCGAGCAGGGCGTGTCCGAGCAAGCAACAACACTGGGCGACACAGCTAGTGTCGGGCGAGCAAGTCGTTGGGTGAGCAGGACTATCAAGTGAGCCAAAGTTGTCGGGCGACACAGGGGCGTGCAGGGTATATAGTTGAGCAACAAAAGCAGGGCGAGTAGGGTTACTGAGTGAGCAAAACAGAGTGTATCGGGTGAGTGAGCACTGAGCTTCACTGGGCGAGCAGCCCACCGAGCGAGCAGGAGGAAAACTTGATTCACTCAACCCGTACAAGAGAGAACTAGGGTAAGGGCTATCGGGCAGCACCTCCCCGCACATCTCAACCAAGGTTCAAACCATCTAAACGAGCTCACCATCTTGCCCAAGGTGAGAGGAGAGTTTTGCTCAAGCCACTAAGTCATGAGCTCACCTCAATCGGGTAGGAAAGAGGGGTGTTGCTCATGGCATTAGAGCTTAAGCTCACTCATCTAGACCAAGGGGAGAAAGGAGTGTTGCTCTCCTAAACCCTAACATACATGGATCGGCCAACATGCAATATAGCTAAAGAACAACTCCAAACGTGCAAGGGCAAGATTAAGGCAACATATATGAAAAGGAAGTAAAGTAGTTTAGGGTTAGAGTCATGCAACCCGCCTTAAGCTCCAAGGAAGAAGATGCACTTCAAGCTCCAAGGGTATCTCGACCACCGAGGCTCCTCCAAGGGTGTGTATCGGCCACCACCTTCTTCTTCCAAGGGTGTGTCGGCCTCCAAGCTGCTCACACAAGGGTGTGTCGGCCACCTTAGCTCCTTCTTCAAGGGTGTGTCGACCACAAAGCAAGGGGAAGAGAGGGTGTATCATGCACAAGGAGAAGAGGAACTAAAGGGACCTCAAGCTAAGGAAGGGACAACCTATATAGATGAGGAAGGAGGAGAAACCAAGGTGAACCCTTGCTAGGTGTCGTCCACCCAAGGGACACATGTCCACCAACTCAAGCCACCTCTCTTTCAAGCCATAAGACACTTGTCCAAAATGTGCACCATGTGTTCTCCAAACAAGACAAAGGTTGTACCAAGCTTCATGGGCGACACACCAAGCTGCCCTAGGCCGACACAAGCTATACTTGGCTGACACAAGGCCCAAGCAAGCCCAAACAAGGAACTCCAAGGCCCAAAC
This sequence comes from Alisma plantago-aquatica, assembly GCA_963693085.1. Taxonomy (NCBI): domain Eukaryota; kingdom Viridiplantae; phylum Streptophyta; class Magnoliopsida; order Alismatales; family Alismataceae; genus Alisma; species Alisma plantago-aquatica. The sequence continues at coordinate 713,743,997 of OY856412.1, read as the reverse complement.
AAGCTCAACAAAGGCCCAAAGAACTCAAACAACAAGCCCAAGCCTTCCTCTCAACCCTAGAGGAAGCAAAGAGAGAGAAGAACACCTCTCAAGGTGAAAAACTTGCTCCCAAAACCCTAGACTTGGGTTAATTGCAAGTAGCACCTCCAACTCTCAACAAAGCATAACCAAACCCTAATCACCACTCAAAGGTGATTAGCAAGCATCAAACCATCAAGGTTAAGCAAAGCAAACAGGGTAAGCCCTAAACGCAGGTCAGGGTCCTTACACCGTTCATCTCCAACTGACCACAAACTTCTCACAAGTCGGTACCATACAAGGTCAATGGAAGAACTAGTTGCCATGACCTCCCTTATCTCGGTCAGTACGAGACCACTTAGGCTTAGCAGGACATATCGTGTCAGCTACAATATAGTTGTGTCAGGGTACGTAGGCATCCTCGCATAGAGCTAAAGCATCAACTGTGCTCTCTTAGGGGAACATCTACAACAATCATCCCCATTTATTGAGTTATGGTCATTTAGGCACCATACTCTGAGCCATGGTCACATAGGCACCATGCTCTGAGCCATAGGTCAGTTCACTATGCTCTATTAAGACATTCTTATGAAATTACTGAGTCATGGACACTTAGGCTCCATGGACCCACATATTCAAAAATATGCATTCCGGGTTATGTCGCGGGGAACCTGTTTCACCATTCAGCAAATTCTGACGTTGATGGATCTATGATCAGGGCAATGTTTTATGGTTTCTAGTGATATATTAAGTGCATTACAACATTCTTTTAGCATCAAACAAGTTATCATTATTAATCACAACAAATGCTACAAAGAAATTGTAATACATATATCATGTACTTTTCAAGTCTTTAAAACACATTTAGATACTTGGTACTTGGGATCTCAGCCCATTATCACATTACAAGGGATCCTCATCCCTTCATATCATTATCATCATGATTATTGGATCTGGGTATTCAAACCCCTAGATCATCACATAGCATTGTTACCTCTGTAATAGGTAACTATTACATTTAGGTACTCAGACCAAGGTATTCATTTTACTTGTTTCACAAGTATTTCACATAGTTCGCATGGTTTGATTAAGTATCTTGTCACCTCTTATTAGGCAACAACTATACACATGGCTCACAAGGCCCATTAAACATCTTGTCACGTCTCACTAGGCAACAACTATACACATGGCTCACAAGGCCCATCAAACATCTTGTCACCTCTCACTATGAAAAAACTATACACATGGATCGCAAGGCCATTAATCATTATACTTGTTATACACATATTTAATATGCCTAACAAGGCTTATGTAATAAGAGAAATCAACCTTCCCATCATTAGTGTTAGGGTTTCCCTTTATAGTCGAATAGGGTTTCAAGTTCATATTATCAGTGCAAACCCTAATTCATTACTCCACACATTTACGAGAATATATTGATATCATAAGTATGCAATCATACTTATCTATTTTCATCATTTATCATGAAATGATTATCAACACAAGGTATGAGTTTCTCTATCATCTTCACTAGGATATTGATTACATCATACTTTTGGTTCAATCCTCCTCTTAAGGAATATTAGTCCATCATTAAAAATTCACATTATCTTTTGATTAACATCACATTCAACATATGTCACTTAGTCAATTACTCATGATTGGAGTGTCTCTATCATATTGGGTATCAAGATGTGTGTATTATCATATTATACTTTAAACCACATTCTTTACTTCATGTCATGTATCCATATCAGGCATGTGGTATAACCACATCACCATGTCATGTTTTAGGGTGTATCCCCTAATTAACATATCATGTACCCATATCGGATGGACTATCACTTAGATCTTATCATTTCAAATTAGATTTGTATCATGTATGAGCTAGGTGCTTGACCCCATATCGGGTATAAGCTATGTGCTTGGTGCCATGTCGTGCACAAGATGTGTCCCATATCATGCATAAAGCATATGCCTCATCATATATCCTTTGGGTGGTATACACAAGATACCATATCGGTTTCCCTTTAGGATTGTCATATCAGGTATCCATATCAGGCAACATATCAGGTTACATATCGGGTTACCATGTTAGGTAGACCCTTAGACTCATAACTCCTTCATTCTTTCAAGGATCAACCTTATCATATAGTTACTTGACAAGCTAGGTGTCTTATTATATTCTCATACCACAAACCATCACACAAAGGGTAGGGTGTATCAGGTTCAATCCCTCATCTAAGGTTTCCCACCAACTTAGGTATATTATGTCATATCATGCATGAAGTATGAGTTGAACCTCATATCGTTCACAAGGTAGCAGTAGGTGCTATTCCTTATCAATCTAGAGATACCATTCATATCGTTCATTTGGTATCACTCACCACTTTGTATCGGCTTACCCATCACCTAGGGTTATCCAACTCTATATTGTTTAGAGTGTTCACTTTCTATCGTGCTAGAGTTGTAGTCTTAAACTTGTATCGTGTATAAGGGTAAATGGGTATCTCCCATATCGTGCAAATGGCATGGCTCATATGATGTATGAGATATCATCTATTTGCATATCAAGTTAACCCCATCTCGGGTTTTATATCGGGTTGAGGTATTCCAACCATATCGGGTTACACCTTGTAATTTAAATCCATATCTTATATTGTGCATAAATGTATACTCAACCCATCATATCGTGCATCAGATGTATGCTTCAAGATATCGTGTACAAGTGTATATTACATGATCATATTGGGCAAGGAATACTTGCTTTAACTTACTCATATTGGGTACCCAACTAGGGTTCCATATTATCTCACAAGTATACACTTGTTCCTGTATCGTGCAAGGAGTCTATACTTGACTTCCTATCATGCAAAGGTTAATGGTTAACACCATAGCGTGTTCCAAGGTAGGAACTTCATTCCATATCGTGCAAGGAGATATAATCTCACAAGCATATCATGCAACTAGTGCATGTATATTATCATATCGGGTAAGAGCTACTTGTTTGGGTGCTTGAATCCGATATCACTTTATGAAGTGATACCATCTTCTTCAAGCTCTAGACCTTCATTCTATCTATTCTAGTTCATGGCAACAGGTCTAAGCAACTACTAGAACTCATAAATTCATCAACTATTTTAGAAGATTTTCAGAATTAAAAGGAATTCATTAAGTATAGCAATTTAGGTGATGAATAATAACATGATAGAGTTCAAGTTATATAACCCGACTTGTGAACAACTTCAAAGCTCCAAGCTCCAAATCTCCACGTCCTAAGGTTGAAGAAGAACTTCTCCAAGGTCCAGGGCTCGTTCACAGCTCCTCCATGGACAAGAGATCACCATAGTTAAGCACTTAGTGAAGATGGAAAGAAAAGAATATCCATAACCCGATATCATACTTCAACCAAGGTTGAAGGTGACCAAAGCCTTACCTAAAGCTTGGTGCTCGAGCCCTCCTAGCTCCTTGAGCTGCTTTGCACGATATCTCCAAGGGGAAATTGTTATGAGGATCGTAAACTTTCATAAGTTGGTGAAAGGTGAAGTATATATACTTGATTTCATGAGATAAAGCATATATGACGTGTCTTCCCCTCATGCTACTAGGTGACACGTGGCCATGCATGCAAACATGTATATATTGTAATGCAAGAGTCTTGGGGATATCCTAGAGACAATATCTCGGCCCTTACTTATCTTGTTGGGCAAGTTATCTCAACTTTCTCTCATTAAATAAGCAACCTGATACACTTTTTGTAAGGAACTTTGCAAGTTGTCATGGACCACCTCCTTGAGGTGCTATGCCCGTCATGGCCTTTTCCAAGGCTCAAAATACCGATAGGAGGCTCCTACTTTGGCTCCTTGGCCGATAGGGCTCCTTATATAAAGTCTACAACTCGATACAACACATATAAGGATCTTGCCTTAAACTCATTCTTGGTCCTTCATTACCAAGAGTATCACCACCCAAAGGTGATTCAAACATTGTGTCTTCTTCTTTCTATTTACTCTAAAAGATACATAGAGGGAGTAGGGACACTCTAGAGGTGGTAATTTACATTTTAACCCACCATATTGGGTAAATTATAAATAATACCAAAATTGGTGTACAAGGTACTAACATTGTTCAAACAAGTTAAAACTTGGGATATAGGCTTTCCACAAGCCTTCACTTAACATCATTATCTTTCTTGTGATACTAAAATACTTAGAACATATTCCACATGTGACATTTGTAATGTAACCCCTCATCTTGGGTAAATTACACTTTTCACTCAGACTTTCATATAATGCACAATTAGTTTGCAATTAAGCTCAAACTTTGGAAACAACTTCATAAGAAGCCTTAATTACTTTTCAAAAGATTATAACCAATTGGTAAGTAACTTATTGAAGCATAACTTCTAGTGTTAAGCCATAACCCAGGTGATGAATGTATATTCATCATGAATTCAGTTATCACTTCGGGACCAATTCAACTCTATACATACTATTTCACTCAATATGAATCATTATGAGCAAAACTACTTAGTCGATTTGATTATCAAGGTTTTAACTAAATATTGATCATTTAATGAAGGTTTTGACAAGGCTAATCAAGTAGTCAAGGCCCACCTTCATCTCTGGCCCCGATCAAGAAATCTATCCAAGAAATTCCACCCATGCGGTCTCAAGACCATTTGAGCCCATGCGGTCTCAAGACCGTTTGAGCCCATGCTATCTCAAGACCGTTTGAGCCCATGCGGTCTCAATACCATTTGATCCCATGCGGTCTCAAGACCGTTTGAGCCCATGCGGTCTCAAGATCGTTTGAGCCCATGCGGTTTCAAGACCGTTTGAGCAACATGGACCATTTGGAGGCATCACTCAGCCACAAGGGATCGAGCAATGCATGAACTCAAGGTCGCGAAGTAGAGTCCTAACCACGGCCGTGGTGGTCCAAAACGGTCGTGGTCTGTTGCCATCACCACGACCGTGGTAGACCGTCCTCAACGCCTGAGCTTTCACTCGCCACGACCGTGGCGCCCTACCTGCATCGACCCTCGCTCACTCGCCACGCCTGTGCGAGGCAGCATGGCCGTGTGGCAGCTACCTCACCACGACCGTGGCACGATGTCATCAGAGCCTGATTTCTACCCCCACCACGCCCGTGCAAGGTGGCACGGCCGTGGGGAAGCAGCTTTACAACGACCGTGGTGCCCAACCACGACCGTGGTGCGTCGTCTTCAACCTCTGACCAACACACATTTGCAACTCATTAGCAAGGTCGATTGAAGATGGTTCATTTACCAAATTAGGTCGCCCCGAGGCCGTTGTACCTGTAGATATAGGTCGAAGATCATTTACAGATCGGAAGGCTTCTAAATCGATTTTACCCAGCTGATGACGAATTCGTCTACTGTTCGAATCAGTTGTAGAAAACCAAATGATCTGTCCAAGACCGTTTGACCTTCTTCGGCACGAGACCGTTTGGCCCCTGTGTGGGTTTTGGATCGTTGAATCAGCCAAGACCATTTGAGATGGGTTGGAGCATTGACCGTTTGCTGCTGCTGAAGACCGTTTGCTTATCAAGGGTTTCCAGACCATTTGCTAGCAAACGGTTTACAAACCGTTTGCCCCTGTCTACAGACCATTTGAAGAAGACCGCACAGAGCAATCATTTGCCCAAAACCATTTGGAACGATCGTTTGGTAGCAAACGGTCTCCAGACCATTTGGTAGCAAACGGTATCCAGACTGTTTGGAGGAGATATTTTAAGACCGTTTGGTCTAAACTAAATGAAACTATTTGGTCTCTTTTAATCCAAGACCGTTTGGGGTCAGTCTTGTGCCTATAAATAGGACCCCAAGGGTCCTTACTTGGACATCGGTTTGGGGGACGCCGACAGGCTTCCTGTATACAGATCCGATCTGAAACCAGTCCAGTCCGCGCCAGTTTCATTTCACCTACTGCCCGTGTTGCAACCAAGGAGGCTGAGGAGAGAAGAAAGACAGAGCAAGGGAGACTGTCTGGTCTATCTTGGCAACTTCCGTTCGCATCTAGATCTGCTCCGACACAACGTAGGAGGTCGTATCTACTTCACCGAGCTGCGACTACCTCCTGCACTGAGTCCATGTCATATTTCTCTCTCTTTCTCATTCTTCTTGTTTCTCACATCATGATCGAGTAATACCTTTTCGCTGGGCTGCGGGGACTAGCCCCGCTGCCCATGCAAGTCATGTTCTTTTGTTAAACTCTCCATGGCAATGTATATAACTTTTCATTTCGTTGTTAATCGTTTTATTCGTAGTTTGATTAATTGCTTGCTTTCATCTTTGTTCTTCCTATGTTGTGAGAATATCTTTATGTAGGATTGAATGTCGTTTAACAGGTTGACTCCCAAACTAGAAATAGAATGGGATTCCTTGAGGTCGTAAGTGTATGATTCGTGAGGGGACGAGCCATCTAGCCTTCGGTGATGCTTCTGTGTACCTAACGCCTGTATAGGGGGTTCACAACCTTAGTTGGATTTTGTATCTTCTTGTTAATCATCAATATTTGCTCGTATATAAATTGGTTGCTTGCTTATCGATTAGCGCGGTTGACTCCCAAACTAAAAATAGAATGGGGTTCCTTGAGGTCAAAAGTGTATGATCTGCGAGGGGACGAGCCATCTAGCCTTCGGTGACGCTTCTATGTGCCTAACGCCTGTATAGGGGGCCCACAACCTTAGTTGGATGTTGTATCTTCAGAGTCGTAAGTATGTGATCTGGATGGTGACGAGAAATCTGATGCCAAAGGTGATGCTTACGCAGACCTAACACCCGTATGGGGGGTTTCGCAACAGCTCTATTTGGATAGTTATATCTTGCCTGGATGTTTGATGTTTGGATGTGCTTGCATGAGCAGTGGTGGTGAAACCCGATACCATCCCATCAATTCCATATCATTGATCTAAACCCAACTTTAATTCAGCTTTTACTTTCTTGCAATTAGTTTAATCAACCTCAAATCAACCTATCATTTTAAATATTAGCCTTAACTCGAACTAGACTAAACTGACAAAGATTCTTAAAAACGTTGTCCTTTGGGTTCGATCCTTAACTATACTGTGATAAGACTCGTCCGCTTGCGGGTGGTATTATTTCACTTTGGTTTTGGTAAAAGCTTAAGGATTTCAACCTCAAGTGAGTTTGTTAGTGCGTTCAAAATACCACGTCAAATTCTAGCGCCGTTGTCGGGGACAACAAAATCAGTCAATCAAATCTAGTTCTTTTAAGACTAATCTAGGATTTTGCTTTTTCTTTTTGAAAACAATCGATCATCTACTTGAATTTGACTCTACTTTGTGGATCTCATTCTCAAAATCTTTCTATTTTTAGGTACAACCCAAGGCATAGTGTATGCACCGTTCGGACAGCCCCGGACTCACAGCGAGCTTTGATCCCGAGATAGACAAAACTTTTCATCGTCAAATCCAAGAAAACCATGCAAGGATGGCTCAGGAAGAGGAAGTAGCCCAAAGAGTGGCTCAAGCCATCAATGCACAAAGATAGAGGCTCATGCAAGAAGCTAGGGCTGCGGTTTAATAGGAAATCCTAGCAGCACAAGCAGCAGCGCAAGCAGCTGAACTACAAAAGGATCTTAGAGAGTTCTCAATCCCGAAAGCTGTGAATGTTCATCATCCAGTACAACCCCCTCCTATCAATGCTCCTAATTTTGAGATAAGAGCACACTGGATCACCCTGCTTCAGAATAACCCTTTCTATGGCAAACAAGTAGAGGACAGCCAAGAACATCTTCTGAGATTCATCGATCTATGTGCTATGACAAAGCAAAATGGAGTCACTGATGATGCCATTCGACTCCGTCTCTTCAAGTATTCCCTTGCTGATAGAGCCATAAGTTGGTACAATTCATTGCAAAGTGAAATTCCCATCACCACCTGGGAAAAACTCCAAAATGTGTTTCTGGAAAAGTTCTACCCTCCATCGCTTACTTATGAAATTAGAGGGCGAATAACAAATTTCACTCAAGTCCCTGGAGAAACTCTCGCTGAAGCATGGGATAGGTACAAAGAGCTTCTACGCAAGTGTCCACACCACGGAATTCCTAAGAATCAACTCATCAAAATTTTTTATAGGGGTGTAGATGATGATATTAAGAGATTTCTAGATTCCTCGTCCGGAGGAAACTTCATGCGTCAAAGTTATGATAGCGCATGGAGAGTCGTCACCCTAGGAGCAGAGAATCAAGCCAATTGGGGTAGATCTGTAGGTAAAGGAGTCTTGAAAGTAGCTATGGCCAAAACTACCCCCGAGTACAAGTCTATCGCTGAAACCTTGAAGGTCTTAGTTGCCAAGCAAGACCATATTGAATCATCTCTAGCTGCTATCGGAAGAGGACGTTCGCCCACTCGGCAACCAGAACAGGTCAAGTCCACTTCCCTGTTCTGTGAAGCATGTAAGAGCACCGATCATTCCACTTTATCATGCAATGTTCTCTATGACGTTGTACTGAGCAATGTATGTGGACAAGGAGATAGTGGTCAGATGGAGAACCTTAATGCTATCAACACTATTCTTGGGCAAAGTTATTACAATCTGAATCAGAATAGGAATCACTAAGGTTTTCAATATGGAAACTCCTCTGGAGCAGTAAACTCGCATCAATTTGGTTCAAAAAATCAACTAAGAGGCCCACCAGGATTCCAATATAATCAACAACAGAATTTTGAAAATCAAGGAAATTTCAAGGGGAACTTTCAGAATAGGAACTACAATAATTATCAAAACAACTCTCAGTATCAGAATCTTAATCAACAACAAGGACAGCAAGTAGGACCCATCTCTTCTGATGACAAGCTATCAACCATTGAAAAAATGTTGCAAATTCAATAAACTATGATAGCCAACCAACAAGCTTAGTGACCACTATACGTTCAACTGGCTAGTGGCCACTAAGCTTCCACGACCGTCATTGTCTCGATGAATGGTACTTGTGCCTTAGTCTAGTATTGATAAACTTGTTAGCTCAGTATAGGTTAGTAGACCTTCTTCAATGTTAACTTGTGGTGAAATCTATTTGTCCTCCTGCTAATGCATACGGTTGCTGAATCATGACCTCCCAGTCATAACATGTAGTTGTCGGTAATCTGTTTTAGCAGGTGGGATCGTCACCTTAGTCCCACTATATATGTACTAAGCTAGTGTTGTATGTAAATTTAGTGCTGCTGTTGTTATGCACTATATATGTGTTAGTCTGTCATGTTGTTATATGAATCTGAAACACTTGTGCGTGCTGCACTTTATGTATTCAGTTACTTCATACATGCTCCCTATACGAGAGATGAATTACATAATGTAAGAGAAGATTGGGCAAAAGCCCTGCAAAGAGTGGGAATTTTTCAATATGATTTTGTTGACAATGATGACAATGATGACAATGATGAATAAAAAATAACTTTGTTCTCATAATTAATTTTGTGTGAATGTGAATGAATTTTTATGAATTGTCATATGTGTGTGAAAATCATCAATACATGAATGTTTCTACATGTGTCTGAATGTGAAAAGAGATGAAATAAATGGAACTGCAGGTTGCTACTGGTTTCTACATGCGTGTGATGAAAAAATAATATGAATTAAATATTCTTATACATGAGTGTGAATCACATATATATAATATTGTCCATCATGTTAATTTTGCAGGTTTGTGGCCTGTTGTTGGCTGATATCAATGGATGTCGTAAAACATGTAGTTCATAACTGAACTGCAAGTTTCTCATCCTGTGACCAGCCACAACAGGTCTGCAGACGGACAGAAAAAAAATCAAAACATAGGCGTCGATTATTTGAACAAAACCGACACCTATGCTATACAACGGTGGGTTTTCACCTAAAACTGACGTCTATGTGACCAGGTACCACGGCCGTGCTGGAAAGCACGACCGTGGTGGCAGACAGGGGATATGGCGTCGGTTATTATCACAAAACCGACATCGTTCAGATGATATGGCGTCGGTTACTGTTAAAAACCGACGCCTATAATCCCTTTTCTGGCGTGTTTTTGGTGGCGGGAAGAGTTTTGGTGTCGGTTGTTGAGTAAACAACTGACGCCTATAGTCCCTTTGCTGACGCATTTTCGGTGGCAGGAAGAGCTTGGGCGTCGATTTTTACTAAACAACCGATGATGATAGTCCCTTTGCTGGCGCGTTTTCGGTGGCGGAAAACATTTTGGCGTCAGTTGGAATCTGACGCCGAAGGTGTCCCCCTTTAGCGGCGCCCACTTGAATGTCACTTTGAAACCGACACTAAAGAGCTTAAATAATCGACGCTAAAAGGCTTTTATGTAGTAGTGTCTATGGAGCTTGAGTTTGACAATATGTGCAATATATAAGTTTCCATGAGATATTACTTATCCAAAGTTTTATCTGACAATAGCAAGTTTTAATGCTTTAGACTTGTTCCACATGCAAAGATGCCAAATACAATACAAATGATATATTAGTTAGGTTGGAAGTCGTCTTTTGCTCATCATAATATGGAGCTCCATAATAAGTATATCTTAGATATACCTTTAGAACTATGTGGAAGTCACTTTAAGTTATTGCCATACTTACAACATGGAACTTGAGTTTTTTTTTTAATTAAGCCAGTAGATCTTCTATTCATCCCAATATCCTCTTTGTGGGCTAATTGAAAAGCAATTACAAATCACGCTTATAAAGTCGCGGATAATGCCCCCATCAGGCCCAACGAAGACGCAACAAAACCAGAAAAAGACCTCAACACTGTGCGAGACTCGATGATGCCAAAAGATCATCGAAGATCCATATCACCCAACAGTTGTCCTTCTGAAGAAAATGTACGGAACACTATGTCTATCCATGATGATGAGACATCGTACATACATGGGTAGCAACATATGTTCAGTACAAATAAAAGTGTCATTGAGAGTGGATCCCCTTACACCTAACACTCTTGCAACTGTGTTGGATGGCTTAGGTATGATATAACCTATGATGGCTTCATTATTGAGAACCGCTCGAATCTCCCTTGTGAACGGGGTTGCTTTCCATGGTTCCTTAGAGTTACCCCACATGATGTCATGCACATAAGGATCATCAATCTTAATGATGGCGATGCGGAGGTTTTTGTCTTCAACAATCTTGAGGGCAACGACGCAAGCAAGAATGTAAGAAATGGTGTAGTCATCTTCCCGAAGCCAAACCCGAAAAGCTAATCTAACGTGAGAATGGGAGTTTCAGACAACTCCGGCTGCCCATCTTCTAACGACACCCATCTGGTCAGCTGCTCGACCAATAGTCAGATTAAGCTTCAGATTGTCAACATCCGGGGCCCACCATTTCTCGATCTGAATGCACTTGAGATTGATCCGTGGATCCTGAATATTATGTAGCTTGAGCTGCATGTGAAACGTCATGTCCTATATCTTGAAGAAGGTCTTCTTCGATATCAGGCGGTTCAGACAAGAAGAAATAAAATTCCATTGCAAGGGCCATTCCAAAGCCTTGCCTTCCATCTTGGCAGCGCATCTGATGCGCCATATAGTCCACGCTATATGGGCACATAGTTCACCTGCTATCCATTTTCTCGGCGAATTAGAAGCCTGAGAGTTGCCACAAATGATCATAATTTGCTCAAGTGATTCAGGCTTGGAGTAGCTGGTAATAGCACTGAACTTATCCCAGAAGAAAAGAGCAAGCTGACTATCCAAAAATAGGTGTTGCAAGGTCTCGCACGATGGTGACTCACAACATGAACATCGGGAGATGATAGGAATTTGACATCTTCGTATGTTTTCATCTGAGGATAGATGATCGCATTCCTTACGGATTTAATGGAGAATGACTCATCCTGTGCAGGACACCAAACCAGCTTGTCCACGTCGCCCGTGATGGCAGCATGAGAGTCAACAATGCACTGGATGCCGTCATGATGAAGAATGTGTGACAATGCATCCCAGTCCCACCCATGGTCTTCGATCCAGAAATCCCTGACTCTGAAATCAAGGTGCCTATCATTCGCTGTGATAGCAAACTCAGCGAGAAGCGAGCTACACCACTTAGAGTTCCATAGCGAAATGTCTCCGGATCCAATCGACCATCTACAGTGATGTGAGAACTTGAGTTCCCAAGTTTTCTGATCTAATTCTAACAAACAAACTTGAATTTTGAAAATATAACCAACATTCATCTCGCACAAACTCAAGTTCAAGTTTAGAAATTTGTTTATGTCTTATTTCTAGGTTAATATTGCATGCGTAAATACATAATTTCCTTTGTATTATGTATTAAGATGTTTTTACTATAAGATGTAACAAATAAGGCTTTAGACTTGTTATTCATGCAAAGATACAATATCAGATATTGTAGGGGGGATATTATGAGTCAGTCAAGAGATGATCTCATGATCACCTTAATATGGAACTATAGGCTCATGTTTTTTTTCTTCCATAGAAGACCCTAACTAGTTCTTGATCGATACCAAACCAATTCTAAAAGTGAACTTGAGGAGTGATATGACTAACCATATTCTTTTTATTTTCGTACTCCAAACACGACCATGATGTTCCTTCTTTTTTCACTTTATGCATGCCATAAAGACAAAAACCAAAAGTCTTTTCTAGTTTAGTTGCTATGCAAAATAACTTCAGGATAAATGATGATGATTTCTTCAACTCCTCTACATGTTTTTTAGATTCTAGTGAAGGTGATTGTGTTCTTGATTGCGATTCTCTCTTCACTAGAATGTATCAAGCATCTCACTGACGTGTCAAAACCAATGAGCACATTGATTAACACATTTAGACTTATGGATGATGTGATCGACCTCCTTGGATTTTAGAAGACAAAATTGCGTAAACCTAGCTGATTAGATAATCATTTATCAAGCCTAGAGATTAAAGTTTATAAGTGAACATGGTTTCTTATTCTTTTAGAAGCACATGTGACACATTGGTCATATCTTTATTTTGATAGCTATTTTGTTGTAAATATAAATATTTACAACAATAGCTTTTATATTATCCAAACGTTCTAGTGAAGGTTCTGAATTATCCTGTTCATTTCTACGATTTGATGATGCTCGAATGATTAATCATAGCAACTAAACGACAAACAAATTCTTCTTGACAGAAGAAGACCAAATCGAAACCAATCTACCCCTGCCAAAACTTGTACCCAAGCTGAACCAGTGAACCGACATTGTGCTATAACCTTGGCGTCCGTTTGAAGGGGAAGCGTTTAATGTTCTCGTATATGTAGTTGTGTGTGACATATATGATAGAGATAATTAAATATTACAAATCAAAAGTACAAACAGAGCTCCGCCTTTTATGCAGCCCGTCGCACTTTGTCTCTATCCTTTTTGCCTTTTTTATGCGTGGCGTGTTCTTCCCTCTTCTTTTATCTCTCTCCTCCTCATCTCTCTCTCTCTATCCTACGCGTCTGTCCTTTTACGAGTGGTGTGTTTGGATGGATCGATGGACAGACCGAGCCGCGCCGGCACAAAGGTAAATGGCGACCAAAGGGGAGGGAATCCGCCTCGTGAGCGGCCACTAGGGATTTGAGGGAGCGCAGCTGTTAGTGTACTGGTCAGTTGGCGCTAATGGAGTTGGTGCTTGGGACTCAGTGAAGTAGGCGAAGCGAAGGGAACGGAACGAGGCGGGCGAAGCGGAGATTTTGGTTACATTTCTGGTGTTTTGAGTGGAATTCTGAGCTGGGTTGAGCTTTTTATCCTGGAAAGCTGTTGCTTTCTCCTTGTTGGCTGCTGCCGGTTTGTTTTCTTCTGTCGTGGACTCTGGTTGCTGGGAATCGGATGAGCTCAGCGACTGGTGCGCGGGGCCTCGGTGGTGAGGAGTGTCGACTGAATGTCCGGCTTGGAAAGGTGAATGAAGTGTTTTTCCTGTCGAATTCCTCCTTTCCCCTCCCACTTAGATTCTACGAGTCTGGCCTCTCTCTCTATGGTCGGCTCAGAGAGTTAGTGGTGTTGCCATGTTTTCCAAGAGACGATTGATTCTTTTCTCCTCCTCAATCTTTGAGGAGTTTCGATGAGCGATTCCTGGAATAGAATGCGTCTTCGTCTAATCTCTGTCTCGGGCTTGAAGTTCTTCTGCTGTTTTCCGCTCTAGCATCTTTCTTCCCCTTGAAGTTCTTCTATAGTTTTCCACACTAGCATCTTCTCCGTAAGGTGAGAGGTTATCTGCTATATTTGCCCCCTCCTTGATTTTCACTCTTAGCATGACCGAAAAGTTGGTGCTTTCTCCGTCGCCCTGAACCTATACTACCCACCTTTTGTTCAATATTCTCCCCCAAAAGGAAATACCTGCATAAGGTAAGCAGCGACGGAAAATGACAAGCTAGCAAACGGCACTTATGACTGGAATTTCTTTTTTCTCGAGTGATCACTTTCCTCTTTGTGGTACAGCATGATTTTGCCCGAGTTTCTTCGATATTAAGATACTGATAGCATCTTTGGTTTTGCAGCTCAGGTTTTCCTTTCTGACACACATCATAAGTGAGAAGTCTATAGATCTTGACTGCTTATCGGCAGCACAGAGAGCAACAAAACACATATGAAAGAAGCTGACAAGTGTTTGGATTCTCAGTTATGGCACGCATGTGCGGGAGGGATGGTTCAAATGCCTGTGATCAATTCCTTCGTGTATTACTTCCCACAAGGCCATTCGGAGCACGCTCAGGCCACCAACGTAGATTTTGGAGGTTGCCCCAGGATACCGGCACTCATCCTTTGCAGGGTCTGTGACATCAAATTCATGGCGGATCCAGAGACCGACGAGGTGTTTGCGAAGCTCAGGCTTTTACCCATGAGATCCAATGAGGCTGAAGCAGGTGATGATGACAATGGCGTTTTGGGGAACAATGGTCCACCAGACATCCCAGAGAAACTTGCCTCTTTTGCTAAGACACTGACCCAGTCGGATGCAAACAATGGTGGTGGATTTTCCGTTCCCAGATATTGCGCTGAAACCATCTTTCCCAGGCTGGACTACTCAGCTGACCCCCCTGTTCAGACTGTTCTAGCCAAGGATGTGCATGGTGAAATCTGGAAATTCCGTCATATATACAGGGGGACTCCTCGTCGGCACTTGCTCACTACTGGTTGGAGCACTTTTGTCAACCAGAAAAAGCTGGTCGCTGGTGACTCTATTGTGTTCTTGAGGACAGAGAATGGAGACCTCTGTGTTGGTATTAGAAGAGCAAAGAGAGGAATTGGTTTTGGTCTTGAGTCTTCGTCAGGTTGGAACCATCCCGGTGGGGGTTGCATGACACCTTATGGGGGTTTCTCTGTTTTCTTAAGGGAAGAAGACAACAAGCTGGGAAGACACAGCAATAATGGTGGTCCTGCAAATTCCATCAGCAATATAAGGGACAGGGGCAAAATTAAGCCCGAATCCGTCCTTGAGGCTGCCTCACTTGCTGCAAACGGGCAAGCTTTTGAAGCTATCTACTATCCTAGGGCTAGCACACCTGAATTCTGTGTTAAAGCATCTGCTGTTAGAGCTGCATTAAGAATCCAATGGTGCTCTGGAATGCGGTTCAAAATGGCTTTCGAAACCGAAGATTCATCTAGGATTAGCTGGTTCATGGGGACCATTTCTGGGGTGCAAGTTGCTGATCCTATTCGATGGCCTAACTCTCCTTGGAGGCTCTTACAGGTATTGTTTCCTCTACATTAATTAAATGTAAGCTCTTATATATAATTTGTTTAGGGTGGCATGCTCACACACATAAATCATGGTAGGTGTCTTTATTGTATCTTGGAAGGTGTCTGCTTATCTATAATTTTGTTGAAACCTGTTACCATTCGACATTCTCTTGCATTCAGATGTATATGCTTTCTACAAAATTTGTCTCATTATATTGACTCAGCTTCGATGTCTCTTCTGACACTTACATGATATCTTTCTTTATTTTTGCTTTTCTTTTCTTTTATTGAGTAGGGAAAAAACTGAAGAAACATGGACTTCGCTAGCATTTCCTCCCCACGCATAAGAGAGAATGGTTTTTATTCAACCAGAAGTTGCACTTGACTACCATCTCAGTGTGCAGTAGAATATACTATAAAACAAAATTGCAATCTGAAATGACTCAAATTTGAAATATGCAAAGCTTATGTTCTGTAGAAAATATGCTGAATTGATATTTATTATGAATGAAAAAAGAAATGGCTAAATAATTTTATATTTCTCACTACAAGTTTGGATGTTTCATAAGTTTAGTCCAAAGTTCAAAAATCCAAATTAGGACCAATTTCACAATACATTTTCCATTTCTTAAGGATCTTATTTTTGTGTGTTTGTGGTGGGGGCACTCTTCTCCCTGTCTTCTGAAGTTCAACATTTTTGTTGTTGCCCTCTATATCGCCTCTGTTCAGCTGTGGTTGACAAGGGACCACCACCAACAATAAGATCATCACTGGCCCACTGGGAGGTAAAACAGAGAGTATCCACTCCCACCCAAATTGCGTCCTCTGCCTCAACCCATGACCATAGGAGCAAGGAATGAAGTTTCGCCGGTACCGGCGGTATTTCGACCGAAATACCGATACCGACGCGTACCGATACCGAAACATGCGTGCGTACCGATAGGATCGTAAATACCGATAATACTGACATGTATACCGCCAATACCGCCATGTTTCGATGATTTCGGTGCAAAATGCACTACTAATTTCACTGTACCGACTGAAACCGACGGTATACCGATGGGTATATCGTTTTTTGCGAGAATGACTGTAGTTACTTATTGGGATGAGAAAAGAAGGTGCATTTGGATGATTCTCGGCGATTGGAGCTAATACCAACCCAAATTAAGGTAATTATAACTAATCTCTTTCATTTCTACCATTAGCAACCTCTCCATCTCTTTTTCCTACTTTTTTCTTCCACTTTCACCTTAAAAAAGTGTTTTTTTACCGCCAAAGCCTAGTATTACTCCAATTTTTATATGTTTACGCGAACTATACATACATCTATAAGTATATTATATAGATCTACAATATTATCACTAGATCTACCTACTTACAACACTATTAATTACTATTATCATACAATCTATCTAAGCATATCACAATTAGTATTGATATAATTAGTTACTTTTTTATGTTTAGTGGAAGATGTTTTACTAAAGAGTAATGTGAATATAATACAAAGGAGTATTATACACTTACACAGTATCGCACATGAATGAGCAACATGGAACTTCATACAATTTGCCAATAATGATGTGTATGAGGAGCATGTGACTACATACAACCACCTTTATAGGATGTGCATGTCATGGCCGCAATATCTCAGTAATATCAACTCATTACTGTGTGGAGAACCAGCGTGCCACTCAACATACAACTGATGTGAGTTGTAAGTAGATATGTTATTCATATGTGTAAATTGTATATTATTGTATAATTGTGTGTATTTAAGTGTGTGGTTTGTGCTAGTAAAATTTCATATCTTAATTCCTACATTTTGTCATCGAAATCCTTCATCAAAATCCCAACGAAACAAGACAGATTCCTTACCTCCCCCATGATGGACCCCCCCTCCCCCCACACCCAATATAGAATTTTATTGCATAAAACGATGCATTTAGGTGTAGAGATTACACCTGTAAAATTTCATAAATTAATTCGTTCATTTTGGTGTCGAAACGGCCAGGATTGCATCTGTCGGTATTTCCGTCGGTATACCAGTAAATACCTATTTCCAAGCTGTCAAAACGGCGTCGGTATCGGTCACCTTGTTCCTTGATAGGAGACAACAACAACAAGATGCTCTGCAGCCACTGTGCCACATGAGAGTTGCTGCAGTAGCGTTTCTAAGTGGTGCATGCTGCCTCAATCTGTGCATGGGTCCAGGCGATGGTGAAACTAGTAACTCTAAGGAATTCAACCATTTTCGAATCAACCATTTTCATTTTTTCTTAATTTTCTTTTATTTGATTAAAACTCGATTCAACATTTTCAACCGACTTAGTTGATCATACTGTAGTTAGTAGTAGTCACTGAGACTACGTCTCCCTGAGTTCAACTCGGGCCTCACAAGGCTTATATTACTTGATGCGTACACTTCCATTTTTACGCACAATTTTAGCGTGCCAAGTTTTTGGCATCGTTGTCGGGGAGACGGCAAACTCTCAGCACTACGAGTGCTACGGTCGGCCACTCTAGGCCGCTTTTTATTTCTCATAACTTTATTTTAATATTTTGAACTGAATTGCAAATCTTGTTTACCTTTTGAGTACTTTCTTGGCCTTCAGAAGTAGCTCTGGGTTGTTGGGGCTGCCTCTAATGCAGGTGGTGGCTCTTCAGACGCTGTCATTGCTGTCAGCATAGAAACAGACGATTGTGGTGGCTGGCTAGCAATAGGCCAGTGATGATGTCGCACAAGCTGTATGGTTTCAGGAGGGGAGCTGTAGGAGTGTAATTTTGGAATCATAGATTAATGAGGTTTCGTTTAATACTTTTCCATTTGCTTAACCAGAATTGTGCATAAGTACATTGGGCGTGTATTTGAGATTGCCCGTTTTCGAGATCATGTCTGGAAGCTCATAAAGGTGATCTTTGGGGATTTTTTGCTCATTTCTCTGCATTAGACACCCAAGGAACTCTTAAGATCAACAAACTGGACCTAGTAATATGGTGTATAGCAAGGTTGTCAGTACCAATCCTGTGAGTGAATCTGTGAGGCCTCTGGTTCCCGGTTCACTGGTTCAACTGGTGACATCATCATGACATCATAAATAATCAAAAGAATCTGGAATATACTAAAATTACAAGTAAATATATGAAAGAAATATGAGAAAATAGCAATGGGATGATGAATCCGCAATTGCAGAGATGGTAATAATCCATGATGTTTCAATCAAAGAAAAAACAAACTTCATGGTTCCAGTCTCAAGAATCAAGATCAAGGAGACATCTCATCGCCTTACATAAACAAAAGTCAAATGAAATGATCAATCATCTAATGCTGAAAATCATTGCTGCATCAGTGGAGTTATAAGAAAAGGAATAGATAGAACGACAGCCATCGAGACATAGAATGAAGATTTAAATATGTAATTAACGACAGGAGAATATGCAGATACTACTAGATAGGATTTCAGAGGTTTAAAACTTACCAAACAGTCAGAGGAGCATTCCAATATGTTAATGTGGTTTCCGGTTAAAAAGAATCACCAGCCAGCAACAACAAACGAGTGCAAACAGAGCATCAGCAGCAGAACGATTCAGAGATAGAGCAGAAAGGTTAATGTGAGGAGTGTGATAAGGAGAGGGAGGGGATGAAGAAGAAGAAGATTAGAGATAGAAGAGAGAAGGAGAGGACGAAACCCGCATAGGAAGAAGAAGATTAGAGGAAGAAGCAGATAAGGGGAGGACATGGTCATTGCAGGGAGAAGAAGAAGAAGAACAAAAGGGAAGCACGATCGATACAGGAAGAAGAAGATTAGAAGAACAGGAGGAGAGGGCAAGACTCAACCAATACATGATAAAGAAGAGTAGAGGAAGAAGAATAGAGGAAGATCAGTGGAGAAAAATAAGAGGAAGTGTAGAGGGAGTAGTGGCGTACCTGATTGTGGAACATGGAGAAGGCTGCAGCCACAGAAGGAGCTGCTGGCGATGGCGGCTGTGCATAGAGGTGAAGGCGGTGGCGGTTGTGCTTGGAGGTGACATTAGCGGTGCCTGTGCTTGGAGGTGTCGGCTCCGCCGCCTGCAATTGGAGGTGACATCGACGACAGCTGTGCTTGGAGTCATTGGCGGCTGTTGTAGTAGGGACGGAGGACGGAGGACGGAGGCGTCTCTCAAGCCTGCTGCAGGAAGTGTGCAGCTAGGGTACAAGGAATAGAGTGTCATGTGGTGATGGGGTATCAGGTGAATTTGGGGGTTTCTCGGTATCTTTAGGGGTCACCTAGGAAGTATGGAATGGACACCGACTCATATGTCGACACAGACACGGACACGAGACACGACAATTTTAGAAAATATGGGACACATACATGGCGCCGGACACGGTAATATAAATTATATATATGTATATAGATGAGTGTGTATGTATATATATTTAATATAGAAAACACAATGATTCTACAAGACTTTGAAAAAAGTTAATCACATTTTTAATACAAAAATATATATGCGTTTGTGTGAAGGCATTCATCACTTAGAACTCCAAAGACACTTGACTATTTTTGCAAGTTAAGCTGCCAAAGCAAATACAGTATACGATTAATACCACAATATCTTCACATATAAATAAAGCTCATAGAACAAATCACTATGAAATCAAATCGACAATATATTCATAAAATCGAAAGATGAAAGAACCCACAATTATATATCCTACAGAGTTGCAGTAACTATTTAAGAACATTAAAGTTGAAGAAATGTGTATATTTTGAACAATTACAATTTACTATGAGTGGTGAAAAAAAGGAGGAACATGATGTGTATATTTGAGAACAAAGAGAATTTACTATTAGCAGTGAGAAAGAGGAGGAAGAGGATCTGTATAAAATAGTAAAGTGAAGAGGAGGGAGAGGAGTCGAGAATGACATAGGAGAAGAGGACGTCTGTTGGATCATAGTTTAGTTAAGCTTGTGGTGGTGTAGGAGGAATATGTGTGTTGAAGTAGTTGATGGAGTAGGAATGAAAGGTACCTACAGGAGGCTGTGCTACTATTAGACATATTCTGGTGGTGGTGAGGAAGGGGAGAAGACCATCAATGGAGTATGAGGAAGTAGAGGAGAAGACATGTAAGGAGAAGGAAAAAGAGGATGGGCTGATGGGAAGGAGGAAAATGAGGTAGAACAAAGACACTTCTGGGAGGCTGTGGTGGTCTTCTTGGACATGTGTCCAAAACGGACACGCTTCAGACACATTTTGTTCATGTCCGCCATGTGTTCAGGCGTGTTCATCGTGTCCATGTTAGACATGTATCGAGGACGACCACGACAACTTCTAGGAAGTGTTCGTACTTCCTAGGGGGTCATGTGAGGTACATGGGGGGGGTGATAGAAAACCGGCAGGGCGTGTGTGTGTGTTTTCTACTATATGAAAGCAATCAAGAATGAATTGATGAATTATAAAACATCAAACATACAAATCAAGCATCCATTTCTAACAAAGTGAAACAATGATTTTGAATGCTCAAAACAAGTTATACATTTCTTAATAAGTGAATATTCAACAAATGGAATAGCTGGGATTGAGCAGAAGGGCATTAAAGTTAGCAACATGGTTATTTAGGGAGGAAAAAGTAAAATAGCAAAGCTTGGGCCCCCGGGTTGGAGTTGAACCAGCTAGGTCATTGGGTCAACTCTGGGTCATTGGGTTCACCGCACCCGATCTGCCTGGTTGCTGGATAAATCGGTTCAACTGGCTAGATCAGGCTTCAAAACCCTAATTTTAGCAATTAGTCAGTGGTTGTGAGACTATTTGGCTTATTCACTTATCAGTACTATATAAACTGCTGAGCTTTAGGCGCTCATAGTAGTTGTTAGAATAGGCGCCCATGTATATGGGCCTAGTCAGGCCAGCCCATGGTGCAACATAACTTGTATGGTCCCGTGGAACAGTGTATCTCGGTCCCCGCCTTTATAAGTATCAACTGTGTAATGTTTTTTGGTTAATAATAAATTATTCTCTATTTACAAACATGGTGTCAGAGCCTTGAAATCCACAGGAACACATTAGTTAAGTACGTACCATGCGCTGGCCTGACTAGGCTCATATTCATGGGCGCACCTAATCTTACAGCAGTGAAACCATTTGAAGCCCACTCTCCACTAAAAATGATTCCAGAGCCATCTTTTGCTTGTTCTTCCCCAAATTGGGTAAACCCTCTAGAAAAACCCTCAAAGGTGCACTAGATCCCTCCTTTTATTTGCTTTATTTCTGTCCTTCCTCACTCAATTGCTTGTTTGATCCTTAATCATTTCTTTAAATCATCATGTCTTTCCCCACGAGCTCCTCCATTCAAGCTCTCACGGCAATGCATCGTCCACCAGTATGGTTTCTCAGCTGAATTCCTACTATGATAAGTGTTGTCATAGTCTATGATTACTATCACATCCAGAGTCCCAGACTATTGGCTGCAAAATATTAGCTGAGGGGAGCTTGGTTCGCTTTGCTATTACATGTGTATGATCTTATGGACACTTAACCTTCTCTCAAGCAGTCTGGTCCAGAGAAATAATGTGAAACCCAAGCTTGCAGCTGCGTTTTTCAGCTGAGATTAGGTCCTCACGGTCAAATGATGTTTCTGTGTTTTTCTAATACGTTCTCAAACTCTGAGCTTTTGCGACAAATGTTGCATCTTGAACGGTTTGCTTTAATTTTGAGTTCTCATGCGAGCGTCTGAACCATTTCAGTATAAAGAACAATAAGTAGTGATCATATTTTTCTTTGTTGTAAGGTTTCTCTCCATATACAAATTCATGCTTTGCAAAATTCCAATTCTCTTTTATCCAGTTTTCAAAGGATAGGTTTTTGTGGCACGGTGTGACCTTTTACCCTGACTGTGGCGAATGCAATTCTATTGTTTCTCCCCCAGAGTGTTGGCCTGGATAAGAAATCCTTCACAATTGTATATGAGCGCGTGCTAACTGATTTGGTTTATTTTCAGTCTGAATATTGTAGTGTGCGTGTATAATATCTGCACTGCACTTGCATGAGCGTTTTAGTTGAGTAATGTTCCGGCTACTGTGAATTGTTCCATTTTGAATGACAGTTGTTTTCTAATCTTATTGGTGATAGGTAAAATAAAGGTTTCATACGAGTTATCATGCAACTTTTAAAGCAATGAAATCACAAGAAACCGGGGTTGCATCACGTAATAAACAGTGAACCTCCTCTTATGTCTGTCTTTAAGAAACCTAGCCTGTGCTGGTGCTCCGGCCGGTAGTAATCTTGTGCTATGCATCTGGCACAGTTGGTTCTACTTTGAGTTATTATGCAAGTGTCTAAAGCATTCAAGTATAAAGAACAATCACTAGTATTCTCTTTTAGGGATAGGTTTTGTGGCTGGATTTGGCCTTTTTTTGCTACTTGAGTGTTTTTTCTAATTCCTTGAGTGTGTGGCTGGATAAGAATTCTTTCACAATTGTCGAAGGGACTTTGCATACTAAGTCATTTGTTTAATTTTAGCCTTAATTTTGTAGCGTGCATGTATCATATTCATATCTGCACTGCAGTGACCATTGAAGGCGTGTAAATTTGTGACTCATGAGCACATTTTCAGTTGAGATGATATTGTTGTATATATTTTATTGGCGATACATTAAGTTAGGCTCAATACAAGCTATTATGCAACTTTTCAAGCAATACAATTACAAAACAACCACAACCAGGGATTGTATCACATAGTTATATAATGTCAAGTGAGCCTCCTTTTATGGAAAAATACAATGAAACTGCATAATGAACCTTTTTTGGGATAAATGAGGAATAATCTGCTTCTGAACTTGTAGATTTATCTTCACAGCTGTTGCTATAACAACACTGAATAGTATGCTTTTGGAATTTTTAGGTGACATGGGATGAACCTGATTTGCTACAAAATGTGAAACGTGTGAGTCCATGGCTGGTTGAATTGGTATCAAACATGCCAGCAATCCACCTCTCTCCGTTTTCACCACAGAGGAAGAAGTTGCGGCTCTCCCAGAACCCAGACTTCCCCTTTGACGGTCATCTACCAACTCCAATGTTTTCCGGGACCCCCCTTGGGTCCAGCAGCAATCCCTTATGCTGTCTTTCGGATAGCACTCCCACAGGCATACAGGGAGCCAGGCATGCTCAATTCGGGATATCTCTATCAGATCTCCACCTCAACCAACTGCAGTCCGGTCTGTTCCAAACAGGTTTTCACCACCTTGACCGCACTGCCCCGATGTCCAGAGTCTCTACAGGGTTAATCATAGGTAACCCAGGCATCCATGAAGGTGTTTCATGTTTGCTGAGTATCGGTAATCCTTCCCAGAACATCAGAAGCTCTTGCGATGCTAAGAAACCAAATTTTGTTCTCTTTGGGAAGCCAATCCTAACTGAAAAGCAAATGGCACTTAGTTCAGTGTCACCAGGGATCACTCGAAGTCATTCTAGTGCCAGTGCCGAGCACGCAAAGATCACCAAAGCAGACGGAATAGGCAGCACATTATCTTGGCAGAGCTCGGTAGTCAACCCCGATAACAAACTTGGTTGCTGCAAGGAAAACTTTGGTGATACTGGTTTGGATACTGGACATTGTAAGGTGTTCATGGAGTCGGAGGATGTTGGACGCACACTTGATCTATCTGTTCTGAGTTCCTATGAGGAGCTGTATAACAAGCTGGTAGACATGTTTGGAATAGCCCATTCAGATTTGAAGGGTCACGTGCTATATCGAGATTCTACTGGTACACTGAAATATGCAGGAGACGAGCCGTTTGGGTGAGTGAATTTTGCTTTTTGGTATGGTCTAAATGTATTTAGCAGATTGCAAATGCCTTTTACCATATCCCTAACTCCTTCCTTTCTTATTTGGTTAGAGTTGTTCATCGTTATATGCTCCTGTATTTACAAAAGATTTTTGGGTCATTTGTTTTGAAAATCTTCAATTTAGAATAGAGGTCTAATGTGGTTGCATTGTCATGCTTCGTTGGCTTTTTATCTTTCGTGAAGGAGATGCTGGCCTTCAGGTTGATGTTCCTTGAGGTTTCTCTTACCTGACCACCAGCAAAGTTGCCTGGCTTAGGCGAAGAGATTAGCATGGAACATAAGCTTTGATTTGACGAACCATGCCAACTTCTCCCTTGACACTTTTGTGCATCATATTAAAATTGTTCCAGAACTCAACGTAATCTGTTTCATGTCTTGCAGTGATTTTGCAAGATTGGCACGGAGATTGATGATTATGTTGGACTTGGAGAGCGACAAAGGAAGTAGTGAAACGGTGAAACTCCCATGAAAATAGGACCAGTTGATCAAACGGGAACTTCTTGACATTGCCAGCATTCAAGTGCTGGAGACAACGTGTTTCTCGCTGTCTTATCTCTTTTTGTAAACGAAATGGCTGTTATTTTGTACGCGCATACTTTATGTTGCTATGCTTGGTTTTGTTTCTCTGTATTTACTGCTTAGAGGCTGTGATGTTTATGTTTTTGAGAATAGTACGGCTTGTTTGGCAACAATATCCATCTAGTGAGGATTGATTGATACATCTGCTATTGGGGTTGTCTTGATGTTTGTACTTGGACCAGACCAGATTTGCCTCTCTGTTTGTAGCTGACCTTGGAACAGTGATGATTTTGTCCGTTTGCTCGACCTTCAAGGCTTTTGTCGGATTGATAGTGAGTGTTTTTCACCTGTTTTCTGTGTGCTGTTTTTGGTAGTCCAGAAAGTGAAGAAACTCGCCATACGACTCCAAACGCCACAGAGATAAAAGGGGCAGGTAACTTAAAGGGTCAGCTAAATGTACAGGCGCAAACCACAGTACTTGCTATAGTTTGCCACGGCAGGAGTTGATTTCTAGACCTGCGAGGTTATGAATTTGTGAATGGGACCTGCTCCCAGTTACCTAGGTCTTGAGAGTGTCTTTTTGCTGTGTCTGTGCTTGCCTTTATGTGCATTTATATCTTCATAGCACGCTGCGCTACTAAATTATACGGCGCTTCAGGCTCGAAGAGAAAATGATGTCGTTCTTGTACCTTAGCCATTACTTTCGGAATCAACAGGCTGCTTAAGTTCAAGTTGTATCTGTCGCTAATTTCAAAGCATTGAATGACACCAGTTGCAGTGAATGAATGAAGTGTTGGACAGCGTCGCAAGGAGAACCGAGAACAGTTTCATCGGTTTCTTGGTCATCCATTTCATCCCATCCGCGGCTGTAGGATTGTATGACATGTTATGTTTGCAGCAATGCCCGGAACAACCATGGGAATAAGAAACGTGCATGCAATTGTGAAATGTTGTACTCCATAGTTGATGGATAGCTAATTTATTGGATTTTGAGTCATTAATCCTCAGGGCGTGCCTGTTTTCCGTAATTGATCATGGCAACGCCAAATCTGTGCAGCGGGTCAAGACAGCTATAACCTGTAGATAGGGATGAGCATCGGGTCGGGCCTGCCCGATCTGACCCGTGACTCAGTCCGCATAACCCGATTCAGATCCGAATCCGATTAATAATATGGGTGGGTCGGGTTTATAATTTAGACCCATATTTTATTAGGGTCATGTATGGGCTGAGGTAAACCCATACCTGAGAACCTGAATGCCTATATTAGATTTTGTGTGTATTATATTAGTGTACATCTATGTTTGTCCTAAAAGAAAAATATACTAATTTCTTGATGTAATATGTAGTACGTATGCAACCAATGGCAAAATGGATAATCTGTAATCAATCAACATGATTAGTGAATTGATACTAATAAGGTAACCATCATCGACATGGATAGACGTACTTGATTTCTTTGTTTTGATCTCATTGTATAATTCAAATGGAATTTCTTTTTTTAATTATACATATTTTCACAACTGAATAAAATGTCATCCATACTTTGATTCACAATGTATATAACACTCGGAAAAGTCATGTCATTAGGTCATTGAAGAAAAATAAAGAAACAACAAGCTCAGTGCACAGTAGATTCTGTCCATTTTTTTGCTCATATATCCACATGTAGGAGACAAATGATCTTTTACCCTTCCATCACCCATTTCATGTATATACATATAGGACAAGGAAGCGAAAAGTCACAACATTGTAGATTCCACTGATTTTTTAAGTCTCATACATTCACATGTACGCCAAAATGATTTGTTTCTCTTGATTATCCATTTCATTGCTATAGGGGATCAGATAACTAAGATATCGGTTGTATAGATAAGAAAGTATATTTTTTTAAGGTTGATCACAATATATATATCATACTAATTTAGTTTTCATGTTAAAAAGTTATATCTGGAAAAATTTAGTATGATCATTCGATATTATATGGACAAACCCGAACGGGGCCCGAAATCTAACATTCTTATATGGGCTGGATATGTGTTGACATTTTTCAATTTTATTCGGTTACAAACCCGGCCCACAACCTGCTTTTAAATGTGAGTTTGAGTTTAGAACAGACAAAATCTGATATAGCTCGGCCCGATATTCATCCCTGCCTGTAGACGAGGGGTGCAATATTTTTCACTTATGTAGCAGATGGGTTAAAGAACACACAATGTTGGCCGGGTGGGAGTGGAGCAACCAGCTCCCATGCCTTTGAAAGGGTTGAGCACAAAACCTAACTGCCACACTACATTAGACCTGATTGAACCATACCAGCTAGCTTGTTCTGGTCTAGAGAGGATGTGGTCTGATCTGGTCTCAGTTTTTTTGACCCAGTTTTAGTGGTTTGGTCTAGGTTTGAGTTAATGGTCCAACCAAATAGACCAAGGCCGGACTGACATTGAAGAATATGTTATAGGTTATAATGATGTCATTAATACCACCACTATCTTATAAGTTGCACTACGTTAACACTTAATATGTCACGTAACACTAAAATATAAACATAGCACTAAGGTAAATATATGCTTGATTTCATGTTAGTATATAAATGTGTCTTGTAGTACATGCAAGAAATATGTTCGTAGCATACTCAAATTTTTGTGTAGGTGTACAATCAATGTTATATACTGCACATTAATTATGGAACTATTATATGGCTTAATTTTTGTAGGTTAGCCATAAATTACGGTGATGACAAATGAGCGTGGAGGTTCTCAAGACCATGAACGAGAAGTTATTTTTATAAAAAAGAAAATCTATATCGTTCTTATATATACTATATGATGTGTTTTTCATATCGTGGTTTTTAGTTTCTAATATATTGATATATTTGATGCAAAAATATTCAAGTAGTAAATTTCATGATCTCAAATTACAAATCTTAAATTAAAGAGTTTGTTCGCGTTAGTCCCCTCACTTTTTCAGAAATCCACCCCCCCCCCCCCCCCCGATACCTTTTCCGTCAGCTGCCGTGACGGTGCTAAGTGGGCAGCTATAGCTTTTTTTTCTCCATATGTTATGCGTATACCAATGTGATTTTTAATAGTTATATATCATTAATTCATATATTATACTATACCAGGATTGTGTAAATGCAACAATTTCTAAAAAATAAACACATTCTAATTTATTATTTATATAAAAAGATGTTAAAATTTTGTCTGCTTCAGAAATGGCTGATCGGATTTTGGACAGTCAGGCATGTGGCCTATTAGGACCCAAAATTTATTCATTCTATCCAAATCCGAAATGAATGTAGATTATTGATTTTAGAACTCTGTATCGGCCTCATTTATATAATTTAATTGGCAATAGACTCAAGTCTCATATTTTGATAACTCTATATGTGATATGTACGTCCATAGAAATTTAAATTTACTTAGTATTTTAGATCATTTACTAGTCTAACACTAAACAAACTAATCCAAATTTATTCTAAAGATATAACTCGAATTGTAAAAAACCACTCTCATTTCTTTCTTTTCTTCCAGCTCGTCTCTCATCTGGCATTTATTATTTGTAACATTATTCAAACCATTTAAGCATATATAAAATTGTTATGTTTAGGGTTATTACTATATATACA
Organism: Alisma plantago-aquatica; assembly: GCA_963693085.1. Classification (NCBI taxonomy): domain Eukaryota; kingdom Viridiplantae; phylum Streptophyta; class Magnoliopsida; order Alismatales; family Alismataceae; genus Alisma; species Alisma plantago-aquatica. The sequence goes on along the minus strand of OY856412.1, from coordinate 713,715,329 downwards.
TTGATTCTTGGTTGGGTGTTTTTTCAGTAGTTATAGATTGATTTTGTACCAAATGTGGTCTCGATCATTGGAGTTGAAGTTGAGTATCAATTGTAAGGTTATCAAGATTTTAGTTGGAGTCTATTGCCAATCTAAATTAAAGAAATATTTTTAATTTTTAATTTTGAATTCATCAATCTATTTAGATTTTAGATTTGGACTAAATGACCGAAGTTGAGTATCAATTGTAAGGTTATCAAGATTTTAGTTGGCCAATCTAAATTAAAGAAATATTTTTAATTTTAATTTTTAATTCATCAATCTATTTAGATTTTAGATTTGGACTAAATGACCAAATCAGAATCCTGAACTGGCTATCAAAATATTCAGTCAGTCGTTCTTAACCCGGACCGGCCCAAAATTTTAATACACACATATAATAATATCGAATGAATTGCCAGCGGGGTATAGTTCGGGTGGCGGACTAATAAAATCCCCAATGGAGGAACTTAGGCTTGGCTCCCCAGTTATGCACTTCAAAATTAATTTATATCGTCAATCAGGTTACCCACTATATGATTCTAAATGTGCATATATTTTCAGGGGGAGTCATTTACTGACTTGTCTACGGAGCGATATTCTTGCAAATAAAAAATAGATGAATTGATATTTTAATGAATTATATAATTTAAATAATCATAAAATAGTATAATATATGAATTAATATATAAGTATTAAAGCACTCTAAAAAATATATAAGTATTAAAGGTCTCGTTGCTTCATAATTGACGTGTTAACATGAAGAAAAAAAAAACAAAACAACCATCCATACAACACCGTCAGGGTAGCTAACGAAAAAGGAATCTGAGGGGGGTGGTTGGAATTAGTGAAAATGGAGGGTTTTTTAGGAATTTCCAAAAAACTGAGGGGGGTAATGGGAATAAACTCTAAATTAAATATCATCATTGATTTAGATAAAGTTATCAATTGGACTCATTCTACAAATGATTTATATTTAGACCAGACCAAATTGAATCAAACTACCATAGTTCCATTGTATATCCAATTTGGTATCAACTTTCTAGTATCTTAGTCTGATTGGAAACTTCCAAAACTATTAGGAGCGTCGAAAGTCATTAACACACGTCGGGTCTGTGGCTTTAGACTGAGACTGGACCACATTAGACCAAAAGACACCCACACCTACTTCAAAGACCCCCCTACTATCAAAGTAATGTTACGAAGTTCCACTACTATCAGGCCCCATCGTCTCCTTTAACACCCATCAAGTCCTACTCTAACTTCATATTTTCTATCTTCTTTAAGAAGACCAATTGTAGTTGTATTATTTATTTTCATGACGCGACTCAGAGTATCAAATGCTTAATACTTTACAAATCCCCATTTTATCCACTTCCATAGATTTACTGTAATATCCCTGACCCGGGTTAAGACTTAACCCTAGAGGTTTTGCTTAAGTAAGTCATTTATATTCTTGTCTTTATCTTTTGAAAAGTAATTAAGGCTCAAGAGGAACTTATGTTTCAATTTTAGTCCTTTTTGAATAATGTTGAAACAATGTTTTACTTATTTTGGACTAAAGTGCAAATTACCCAAGTTGAGGGGTTAACTTACAAATGTTACATGATAAATGTTCCTCAAGTGTTGAAGCATCATAAGAATGAGAATGATGCAGAGGTATGGCTTGTGGTAACCTGAGCACCAAGAAAGAGCTTATTAAGCAATGTTTGTGTATTAAAACCTAGTTTTGGTGTAATGTGCAATTTATCCAAAACCTAGGGTTCAATATGCAAAATACCACCTCTAGAGAATCCCTCATGTTTCTTGGCATCATGTAGAGAAAATAAAATGAGAGGGGCATCTCATTTGAATCACTTTGGAGGAGAGAGAATCTTGATATTAAAATAATCAAGATTTAAGCATAATTGAAACCCTAATTTAATTTAATGTAAAAATAAATATATTAATTGAAGTGCCCTTCAACCAAAAATGAGATGGTTGAATTTGCATGAGTGTGAACGTCCTTGTGCCTTGCAAAGGCCACGAAATATCTAAAGTGAGTGGAGAGCCCACTCACATTAGTTAACTAAAAAGTAATATCCACTCAATTTTTGGATATTATTATTATAATGGTTAAGGTGCTTAATTTTCTTTGTTTTAATTCATGGATAATGAAGAGGAATTACAAGGTGGGGGATATGGATTCATATGCAAGGGATGGAGGGGAGTAAGTGGCACCAATTTTGGGAGTTGAAGGAATTATTATATCACTTTCTCTCTCATTGAAATTTCCTTATAAACATCTCATTTCCAACCCAAATGAAAGGCTTTTTCGACCCTTCTTTCTTTCCTTACTTTGTCTGTGCTCAAGAGAGCTTAGGATCAATAGGAGGACGTACCCCAACCTATAGGTAAGATCCATAGTCATCTTCAACCTTGATTCCATGGTGGAAATCAAAATTCAATGCTTAAATTCTTCTTTTCTCCATTCAATCTTCAACCTTAGCCATTCATTTCACTCAAAGACTTAGAAATAAAAAAAGCTTCATTCACCATTGAAGGCGTGAAGCTTGAAGCTTGGATTCAATTGTGAAGGCGGGTTATATAACTTGAACCCTTAAATGTCATTATTGCTTCCAATTTATTCATTTTGTGTTGAACCTTTCTTTTCTCTCAATTTCCTTTTGAATAGTTGTTGAAATTATCATAAGAATCACAACTGATTTTGAAGGTTTGAGGCTTGAAGATGATGATGTCATATTTAGCATACACATCAACAAAGGAATGGGCAAACGGTTTGCAAAAACCGATTGAGCTAATTCGGTTTCAAAACCGAATGAGTTGATTCAGTTTCAAAACCGAATGGGGAATTAAGTCCAAAACCGAATGGTTAGTTGTACCCAAGACTGAATGGGTAATTCACCCAAGACTGAATGGGTAATTCACCCAAGACCGAATGGGTAAATAACTACAAGACCGAATGGGTAAATGACTACACGATCGAATGGGTAATTGAGTTCAAAACCGAATGGGTAATGGATCTCAAGACCTAATGGGTAAATTAAACTTCAAAACCATTTGAGGTTAATTGCTGATGTGAATGAGGGAGGTTCAATGGTTCAATTTGATTTAAATTTAATGGATTCAAGGATGGGTGATCCATTGATTACAAACCCTAATCGGTTGAATCGATTGAAACCCTAATTGATGAAATTGATTTTGGGAATTGAATGACCCAAACGGTCTCAAGACCGTTTGGAGGTCAAATAGTCTCAAGACCTTTTGGAGTTCAAAGGCTGTGATGGATGGTTGGAAGATCCAAGAGTTGTAATTTGATGTAATTTCAATGGTCCAATTGATGAACGATTCAATGAAGCAAACCCTAAATTAATTGATTGTAGAAACCCTAATTGATGGTTAAACAGTTTCAAGCTGATTGAGATCATTCGATCTTAGACCGTTTGAGGGCCATTCAGTTTCAAACCGTTTGGGATTAATTAATATTTAATTCAAACGGTCTCAAACCGTTTAGATTTTTTGAGATCAAGACCATTTGAAGGTCAAAGTGCTTTAAGACCGTTTGAAGGTCTAATACCTCAAAATTGTTTGAAGGTTTAATTGATTCAAATCTTGTAATTACAATCAACCCCATGATTCTTGATGATGCTTATCAAAGGTAATCACAATGGATGTACCTTCAAGGTACTTAAGTGATTAGTACCTTTTGAGTGGTTAACCTTTGATGTTTATGGAAGCAATGACTTAATACACTATGTCAACCCTTCATTCAAGTTGAATTGACCTAATCTAATCAAGCTTGAAGTAATCAACATCCTAGAGAGGAGGAGAGAAAGAGAGGAATTTATACATGTATAATAATCATGTAGTGGTTAAGCCTCAACACTTTCAATATGAATAAAGTATGTAATAGGGTATGATCCTTGATAAAGAGATCATGAATCCCTAATTGAGAAGGTTGATGAGCCCTAACCCTAATTTAAGGTAATGTCATATGAAACCCTAATCAAGGGTAATGTGTCGTGAAACCCTGATGCAGTGATGTGATGGGAAACTCTAATCCACAGTGATGTTATGCAATGTTATATGAAACTCTACCCTAATATATAGTGAAGGTATGTAAAACCCTAATTTTGGGTTATAGTGTATGAAACCCTTATCTTGGGCAATATGATGATAAATCATAACCCTAACTTTGGGCTATGAGTTGAGAAACCCTAATTTCAGGTAAGGCTATGTGAAACCCTGATATAGGGTAATGTTATGTGAAACCCTAATATAGGGTGATGTTATGTAAAATTCTAATTGATAAAGAGGGGAAACCCTATTCCTAACAATGGAATAGTGAATAATATGTTGGTAGGTGAAACACCTAAAGTGGTTGATAATGGATAACCTTATATCAATAATGCCTTAACCTGAGATGAGACCATATTATTGATAATGGTTGAATAATAAATATGATAAATGGGTGCATAAAGTATTAGGGTGGGAAATGCCCTAATACATGATAAGCTACAAGTGATGAGGGAAGTGATACATCAAGACATGATAGATATCACATTAAGCACCTCAAGGATTATACACCTTGATGTACTCTAAATCCAATATACTTGAATGAGTAACACATAAAGTGTGTCATGATAATTGTTGCCTAGTGAGAGGTGATAGGATGTGTAATGGACCTTGTGAGCCATGAAGAGTAATTGTTGCCTAGTGAGAGGTGACAAGATGTGTAATGGGCCTTGTGAGCCATGAAGAGTAATTGTTTCCTAGTGAGTGGTGACAAGATGTGTAATGGGCCTTGTGAGCCATGAGGGTTGTTGTTGCCTAGTGAGAGGTAACAAGATGTTTATAAAGTCTCATGAAAGAAATGATAATGTTCAAAATAAACAATGGAAACTTAGTAACATAATAGTAATAAATGGATACAATAATAATAATGAAATCTTAATCATGCATACTTTATTCTTATAGCCAAATGAGGGCTATGGTATTTTGAATAAGCTAAAAGGGGATAAGAGGAATACTTAAATTACATAAAGGATGTGAATAAGTATAATGGCTTGGACAAAGTTTAATACCTAGTAAAGGTGATGTGATATTCAGTGATGATGCACATGATTGACATAGTTCAATACCTGGAATAATTGCACATGATTGGTCATAACCCAATACCTAGAATAATGTCACATGATTGGTCATAACCCAATACCTGGAATAATTGCATAGGATTGGTCATAACCCAATACCTAGAATAATGTCACAAGATTGGTCATAACCCAATACCTGGAATTATTGCACAAGATTGGTCATAACCCAATACCTGGAATAATGTCACAAGATTGGTCATAACCCAATACTTGGAATAATTGCACAGGATTGGTCATAACCCAATACCTGGAATAATGTCACATGATTGGTCATAACCCAATACCTGGAATAATTGCACAGGATTGGTAATAACCCAATACCTGGAATAATTGCACATGATTGGTCATAACCCAATACCTGGAATAATGTCACATGATTGGTCATAACCCAATACATGGAATAATTGCACATGATTGGTCATAACCCAATACCTAGAATAATTGCACAAGATTGGTAATAACCCAATACCTGGAATAATTGCACATGATTGGTCATAACCTAATACCTGGAATAATTGCATAGGATTGGTAGTAACCCAATACCTGGAATATTTGCACATGATTGGTCATAACCCAATACCTGGAATAATGTCACAGGATTGGCATAGTCCAATGCCTGGAATGTTTGCACATGATTGGTATAGTCCAATGCCTGGAATGTTTGTACAAGATTGGTATAGTCTAATGCCAGAATGTATGCATAGGATTGGTATAGTCCAATGCCTAGAATGTATGCACATGATTGGTATAATCCAATGCCTGGAATGTATGCTTAGGATTGGTATAGTCCATTGCCTGGAATGTTTGCACAAGATTGGTATAGTCCAATGCCTAGAATGTATGCATAGGATTCGCATAGTCCAATGCCTGGATAGAATTTGATGATGTATACTCACATGACTGGTATAATTCAATATCTGGTTAGTAGATTGGCTGAGGCCAACAGATAGAAATGAGAATGAATCATGGATGACATACTATGATAATGAATATTACAGGATAAACTTGAGATGTTGATATAGTGTGATGGATAAATGAAATACCTGTTCTTCCTATTCCTTATAAAGAGAATAGATGATTTACTGCTCTATCAAAGATAGTTGCAATGCCTTAAAATATGAGAATGTTCTAAACTGCTTATCCTCTTCTCAGTTTAATACTATTTAACTGCAATAATAATGTTTCTGGTGGAGAGTTATATCTCTCGCTGGGACAATTTTCATTTGTCTCACCCCCGTGGGATCCAACTTTTTAGGTAGACGCGGACAAGGAGACAAGAACCATACAATAAGGGAAGGACAACAACATCAGGAACAACAGTAATATCTCAGGTGGAGATACTGACTGTCGTGTCTTGTAGATATGAGTCCTATGTGTCATCTTTGTACTCTCAGGTCCTCAGAGTTAGTAGTTAGTACTTTTAATGAATCAATCTGAGATTTTGGCTTGAATGCCTTGAGGTTTTGTGTAGCTCATGTGTAGAATTAATAGATCAATTGATGTATGTAATCCTCGAGAAGAGATGGTACATGGTATGTACATGTAACACTTTGGTTCTTGTTGTTAAGAGTTTCCTGGAATTGGATCTCTTTGAAAAAGGTTTTAATTTTTAGTGATTTTCGGTAATCCATTGCTAATGATCGCTTCTGCTTAGTTAATGACATTTTGTTTGAACGATGTGTCATTTACCCACCTCAACCTAAACTCCATGATCGTTCCCAAAAGCTTATTAAGAATATACCACCCACTCTACCACAAAAATGCACATTCGCATGTTGGATTCAAGCTACAAGTTTGATAAAAAAACAACAACCCTCAAAAGAATCTGCAATCTTATAATACTTTATGAAGGCACTTTTAGTTCTACATTTCCCACTCCAAATTGGTCCTATCATTACATATAGGAAGCTAAATGGAAATTATTCACAAGGACGTAGTAGGGTATGCAAATAATTATTGTGTACACAAACATGCATGGACCTTACAGATTACATTTGATTATCAATTTCTTTATTGTACTAGTATATGACCAACGAATCATTTTCCCAATCTTATCATATATGAAAAAGTATTGGTCAAGTATAGTATACACCACTATCCGTCAATTGAATCCATTTGGGAGTACATTGTCATTTGGTCATGAAAAATCATCCTAATGTATATATCTATATAAATGTGTACTACTATCTGACTAAATCCTGATATTTGGTTGAGTTATATCAATTTAGTGTTCCTTCTCTTTATGAAACATGCAAACATATGTGTGTTGAATAATAAAGTTGAGAAACAAATATATATAACAACATGCTTCAATCATGGTTAATAAATATTTCTCAATTTTCAACGATAGGAGAAAAGTTATTCTGTCCACCAATTATTGGCTCTACCTTCCATGATGTCTAATCAAAACATATAGAAATTGATTCTTAGTTGAAGTTCATGCAGATTGCATACATGTCTAGACACATGAAATATATTGAGGGAAAAAAGACAAGCAACAGACTCAAACTCATGGTAGAGCACTATTTTCTCTAAGGAAAGATAGTAAACATTTTTTTAGATAAGAATACCGATCACTTTTCTAGTTTTTTTGACTTTTTTTATATTTTTTGGGGAAATCAGTGGTTTCCAATGCATCTCATCCTCCTCTTGCAGAAAATCTAAATTGATACTACAATCACTAATTGAACCTGTACATACTCATGCTAGAACACTATTTTCTCTTAGGCAAGACATCACATTTTTTTTAAAGATAAGAATAGCGATCAATTTTCTTGTTTTATCCCCTTATTCATTTTGGTTGTGCAATTTCTCTTGGATCTATGCTAAAAACCACACATATACATTAATCCTTATTGTTGCATATGTTCTAAGTATGCAAGTCAACCAATATCCATGTACAACAATCTTAGAGAAAGTATTGATCGCCTTAGCTGATTTTTTTTCTTCTTCTATTCAATCTAATATTGACATCATTGAAATGAAGGAAAAGCTAGCTCATTCTCATTTCAAACAATGGCTAGTGTGATAATATGTTTTTACAATAAAAAAGTTAATAAGCTTCATATGATCATACCACACTAGATGATTTAGACCCTTGTAGCTCATATAAGTAGCCATGTGGAAGGAGAAGCATAAACTATGCCATTATTGTGTATAGGTACTGCTGTCAAATGTGCTACTTGATTTTATGTTTGTTCTTTAACCACTACTACATCAAAATTATATTACAAAGAAAAGTGGTTTAGAAAAATATTCTATTATCAATCTTTTCAAGTGTAGATGGTCGATGGGAAGTCAATGACTAAGCTGTTGGTATGTATGCCAGAGATCCAATCATGCGATGATTGTAATGGGGCATCATATACCTAGTTTGATAATAATAAAGGTAATTCTGTCTATTATATTTGTCTCAATCATGAGATGATGACACTATCATAGTAGATGTCCAAAAAATGATGTTACTCGATGACATATGTCTTTAGGTTGAGAACCTGAACAATGAGATCATATGTATGGTAAGAGAACATACAATCTTGTTAAGTTTCTAGTAGGATATTATTGTGGAAGAAAAATAGACAACAATAATACATAAGACTAGAATGCGTGTTGGTTGATGACAGAATCTCATTAGTCATGATACATAATATCAAACCAAACACATAGGTACTTGTTAGAGAACAGTGTGTCAGACATACCCACCTTGAGAGTGATACATGGATACCATGGAATGGTAGTCAGAATAAGCTATTATAGTGATAGAAATGATTGTGGTTCTTAGACCTAAAGTCACTATGCTCATCACATGTCGTTCAATGTACTTTGACACCATCAAATGTGACCTTGAATAAGGGTTGCCATAAAGGTGGTGCTCAAGTACGTTGTGACACATGGAATTTGAGTGTGAGTGATGTAGATGGGATTTGTCCCTCCTACAAGATATTGATATCCAAACCACTTGATAAGAGAGACTACAAAATACATGGCCATGCTCATGTGGTCAATATGCGATATTAAGCTCAAATGCATCTCATATAGTCTGGTATAGATTAAGAAACATGGATTAAACGTTTGAGAGGATGACAATTCCATGCCTCAAGTTCAATCGGATATCAGAGACAAAGAAACTATACAATTAGGGAAACACTGATCACAAATTGTAGATTAAAGTCATTCTCCAACTTCTAAATTACTTGGGTGGAAATGATGTGTTGCTAGATACCACTTATTTCTTGTGATGTCATAAATTGGTTATGGACATTCACTACATATGTAATCTAGAACCTATAGGGTCACACGAATATAATTTGGACCTATAGGGTCACATGTATAGGATGCACTTGGAAAAGAAGTTTAATCATGAATATAGTTTAACTTGATTACTAAAGTGTTTAGGTATTCAATTTAAACAATAATGGTTGGAAATTGACTGTCAGGACGGTGAACCAACCGATTCAAGTGTTGAACCGATCAATTCAAGTGTCAGGTTTTAAACTACATTGACTGAACTGAGACATGAATCGACCGGTTCAGTTAGTAAACCAACTAGTTCAATGTCTGAAATGACTAGTTCAACTTGTGAACTGCCCGGTTCAATGATCAATATGATTGGATCAAGGATTGATGTTGATGCCGTGTTGTGTATTAATTTAATATTAAAATTTTATATGATTGCAAATAGGAAACATGGTGAAACAATCGGCCAAAGTGTTGAACCGATCATTTAACATGTTAACCGACCAGTTTAGTAGTTAACTGATTATTTCATAATTCGTAGCTTCCAGAAAATTCATGAAATTCAATCTCTTCAACTCTCAGATGATCTGGAACTGGCCCACCTATAAATAGAGGTGTAGTCAAGGCTTTGACAATGCCACTCTTTGCCAACTGTTGTCCTCTCTAGTTGTGGTAACTAGAGAGCCCGAGAAAATCATACTTGTAAAAGGAAGGGACAACAAATGAGAGACAACACGGGAGAGTGAATCAATGCTAGTACGTTGAAATTCGAAGGGACAACTCATTCTCTTTGGCTATGGTAGCACAATGTGAAGTTCTGGGTAGTTCGCATGGACTACGTAGAGGCATGGAGGCCTTTGTCACCCACTAGGAAGACATCATCAACCACCGTCTTTGGTGCTACACAGCTTCCGCCGATAATTGTCTGAGTGCTGCTTGTGAAAGAAGAACAATACTACAAGGATAAGTCATTGGACTTGCTCCAGGTATATGCCTTGCAACCTTCATTCTCAATGTATAGTTTTTGATGTGATATGTTGTATAAAGGGAATATGGCAAGAAAATATACTATATTTTGGGATTTAGTCAATATGATAAGATTTTTTATTTTATCATTTATTTATTACATCTGGTGCAAATATTCAAATGAATAATGTGCATATTTGATTAAATACCACATACAATCACAATATATATATATATATATATATATATATATATGCTATGATATGATATATATATGCAATTTATATGCGTCGCACTAAAATTTATTTTGATGGTGGATGTTAGCATAGTTATGGCCAATAATCCCATGGATCTTTCTGTGTGGTTGAATGGGTTTTATTCCCATTTTATATCTCAGTCACACTGAGCCTCTCTCATCTTTTCTATATGTAAAGTTAATCCTTTCCTTCCTATGCTTTTGTAACAAACCAAAACTTAGAATCTTACCCTATTCCATAACTAGAAAGATTGTAAGATTGGTTTCCTAGATTTGACCAAACAAGGATAAATTTAAACCGACTCACACATTTACATTATAATTTTAACTTAAATATGTGCTAATATGTTATATTTATTTCCTTTGATAACTAATACACACATAATGCTATACAAACATATATAATATGATTTAGAGTAAATATGGGTAATTCCATATCCATAAATGTTAATAATGTTCTATTATTTAAATAAATATGAATTAATGGATTATATATGTTAAATGTGGGATTTTGTGCATATTAATAATATATAACATCTTTCTGACATTGTGAAATTAAAGGGACTCTAATTTAAGATTTATCAAAAGAAATATGTAGATTGCCTAAACCATAATGATGATATAACTCACAAAAGTAAATATAAAAAATAAAATATAATGGAAAAAACATGTTCCTTGGATCCTATTATCTTGGGTGTCAAGTTTTACATTATTTGAAAAATAATGACTATTTTAATTTTATTTTGAAAAAATATGAGTTTTGATCCAAAATATTTAATAATATTTTTAACGACTTCAAAGATAGAAATAAATACCAAATTCGAATCTCACACACAAAAATTAGTATATTTATAAATTTCCACATTAATTGAATAATCTTATTTATCCTAGTTTTATTTAGGAGAGAGAGTATAAAAATTAAAGTCCAAAATATTAACTAAAATAGTAAACATTCCCAAAATGGAAAATTAATGATCAAATCACACTTCTCATGTTTCAGTTTGTTGTACGCCAAGTTTCACATCTTTTGAGTGTTCCTCTATGCCTCAAATTCATTAAAAAAAAATAAAAGATAAGGCCAAAAATATTAAACTTATTTTAAAAAGAAAACTCTAATATATTAAATGAATAATGTAAACCGATTTGTATGGATTATATGTTTATAATTTATGTGAAGTTGTAAATATTAAAATTATAGTGTAACATAAAGGGAAACAATGTTGTAAATGCATATTGAATCTTTGAAAATATTATCATAAAAGAAATAAAATCTGAAATTTATCTTAGAAACACATTAATTAATACACATGTAAATAATAGCATTGCACTCATATGTAATAAATAATTAGATATAAAATGTCAATAGTAAAAAGTAGTAAGAGAATACAAATTTCCCCTCTTATATTATCTTTAGAGGATGCTACTAATATTATGGAAACAATTGACATGAATTTGGAAGCTAAGATACTGTTATCCAAAAGAAATTAGAAATAAAGATAGTTGAGGATAATTAAAGAGAGATTTAGAATAATTAAAGAGAGATTGAGGAACTTAAGTATATACAAGATATTCTTTACTTCTCACATGAGTGGCTAATTGTGAAAGGATCATAAATACCTAATATAGTAACTCAATACACACTATATAACTATTCATTTTAACATTATTAAAATGTTAATGCATATGAAATAATACACTATACACTTTTAAATAAAAAGTAATGTCAAATTTATTTCTCTTGTATTAATTACACCAATTTTCAAATTCCATTTTAATTGGATAATACTATTATCTATAAATGATTATAAAATAAATTAACAATATAATGCTAAAAGAATTCAAATAAAGTAAAAACACATTGAACATTCCAAAATAAAAACTAATATACATTTTGAATTCTACATGTCTTAATTAATCTGTGGTAAAATTTAATTAATCTATGTTAAAATTTACTTTATTTGAACTTTGTTTGGACCCTCAAATAAATTTGGAAAAATATTGTATAATTGGAAACATTAATTGTAATTGTTTGATTTAATACATTCTGTTTGATATGGTTTGTAATTTTCTTTTTATCACATTTTGTCTTCCTTTTCTTTTTCCATGTGATACTCTCTTTTCTTTCTATTCCTGCTTTCACTCTCCTTTCTTCCTTTTCCTTTGTTAACTTTTCCTTACTTTCTTCCACATCCCTCCAATGATTTTTTCATTTTGATTTAATTATTTTTCTCCCTTATCTTTTTGTATTTTCAATATCCTATCTGACTAGTTGATGATAGTAATATATATACCCCAAGATATTCACTTTCTGGATCATAGACGGTTATTATCTGCCACCACCATGCCTCTCCTCAAATAAAGTGATGTATTTTAAACTATATAATATGTCTATGAACGCTCATCGATACATGATTATCATCAGCCATCAATACTTCACAACAATGGGTCTCGAACCCTCTCACTATAGAAAGTCATCAGACATGCTTTAATGGAGGCCCTCAATACTTTTCCTATACCATATTCCCTAACCACATCACATGTAATCTACCTTCCCCATGTGGTATTGGACTCTTTCTATTTACCAACATGGTTCTCCAAAACTTTCCTTGTTCTGGCTTTATGTTGTGAGTTTTATCTAGTTGATTTGTTTACCAAACTTCCAGACGATATTCAAAAATCATAAGCGATTGTTATACACTTGGTTTCTTATGTTTTTAATTTCAATTTTCAATGTAGTAGTATGCATGATATGGTTCCTATTTATCCTTCCTGATTGTATTAGAGGAAGGTTTCCTGAGAGTTTCTTATTATCTCTATACCCATCCTGGTTCTCTAAGACTAGAAGGACTTGTAGATTATATTTTTCATGTTTCCCATAGTGTTGTATGTGAGGTTGAAGAGTCCAATTTCCTCCATCAAGCCTAGTGCATGCACCTTCTTTTACACAGAAAGGACCTTAAAGAATAAATATGTTTTGACAAGTTCCTCTCTTTTTCCCCTATTTTTATTTTTTAATATGTCACACTATCTGGGCTTCTCTGTATTATTTTTGTTATGATTTAAACATGTGTATTTGACGCTAGCAACTTAGTGATTTTCCCATGTCATGCTACATGATTATAAATCATATGTGAAAGCATATGAGAAATTTCTCAAAGAAATTTTCTTATTTAAGTAGTAAACTTTACCATATTATATAATTCATTATATTAATGTATTTCTCATAAAATAAAGATAATATATTTTTAGCATGATGGAATTTTACTCTGCCCAATGGTATCAGTTTATAAAAATGTAATTTTAAAGGAATTTTCTAGTCGATTGAATTTTTTTAAATCCATATATATTAATCTATAAATCAAAATAAAATATGTTTGAGAATTATAAAATTTTAATATATCCAAGGATATGAATTTAGTTGCCTAAACTCCAATCTAATAAATATGCAATTTTTATGGATTTTCCTAATTGGTTGGACTTTCTAAAAATTCATAACTAATAATCTATAAGTCTAGAAAAATAAAGTAAAATATGTTATGAACTCAATAAAATATAATCCACAACATAATATGGTTTTTGAAGACCTAATTCACTAATAATTAAAGGATGATTTTTAGAGTTTATATAATTAATACAAATGTAACCCTATTCTCATACATGTCTATAATAGGGTGCTTGTGGACTTGGATGGAATTAGTATTTTTGACCTTGAACATATGTACACTCAATCTCTGATTTAACAACTCAAATTGAGGTATTTGTATATTTCTTGATTATCTAGGTAATACTATGATGATTATTAAATTTTCCTAAATGAGGCATTACTTGGTCAAATCTTGATACTTGATTATATTTTCTAGTTCCTTGTTTCATCTTCATTTATTAACAATGCTATCACTTATGGTCATCTGGCCTATTATGTGACTTGGATGATCTCGTCCTCATTTATTCATACTTCTTATGACCAAATTTGAATCTTGCCTTCACATTATTGTGTGTGTGCAAATAGACTAGGTTTTAGTTATTGTAGTAGTAAATATGCACTTCCATAATAATATGACGTGCATATTCCATCCCGAGCATGCATATTCTTCTCATATATATAACGGGCATGCGTATTCCACCTAGGATGTGCATATTCCACCCAAAATACTTTCAAGGTTGAGATTTATTGGTCTTGGCCCTACGTATATAGAAATGGTCTAATTTGTTTGTATGTACTGTTTAAGATTATTAAATTTTCTGGCAAGATATCATTTAATGTTCTCTATTGTTTTATAATTTCTCATCTCTTGCCTTGTTATATCTCTTGAAACTTATCATGTTGAACATCCCATATTTTGAAATATCCACTATGTGTCCTTTTTATTGCCCTTATATTTTGTTTTCCTCTTCGTGGGTGTTTCTTTTCAACCCACCCAAGGGTAACACAAACCCAGCCATAGAACATGGAGGACATTACATGCAAATATGGACCTAGCATAAGGAGTTGATGCTTGGGAGACAAGTTTGATATAGTTTAGATATCCCTCTACGTAGATCTTGATGATGTTTTAACTTTTATGTAAATCCTTTATGAGAGATGATAATGTATTTATGTAGAATTAAATATAGTCATGATTTACTATTCCGCTACTATACTTTGGTATTCTATATATCATCATTTGAGAAATAAAAGAAATATACACCTATTCCAACATGCTCGTTAGTATGTTTGGAATAGTTGTTTTATTCCTCAAGTTTAAGTAGGGAGTGGATCTCCTATCAGGTCTTGCTCCTTATAGCTCCCCTCGAATGTGACTTGAGGTTTATCTATTACAATGTAATAAGTTAAACATGAATAGGATAGTTTTATTTCCTATTTTGGAAAAAGAAGGCGCTCTGCACCAGACGAATTGACCAACTTAGAAGTCGAACTGATCAATTGGAGAACCAAGGAGGCTAGAATACAAGACGTACCAATTGATTGGTTGGTTGCTCAACCGATCAACTGCAGGAGTTCAGACATTGCTTGAATTGGAGACCAGGCGACCAATCTAAGATACTAATAGATTGACCGGGAGGCCATCTGATCAGCTCAAGAGTTGAGTCAATCGGCCCATACTAGATCCAATAGAGTTATTCTTCAACAATAAGCTGATATGTATGATGTGGACCTTAGGTGGTAGCAATTCCCTGTGGCTCCCAGGAATTGCATTAGTGTAACCATAACCATCACTCATATTTTATAATTGCATATAATCATTTGTGGATATGGTATGTATATGATACGTACTATAAGTATGTTGTGATTAGATATGTATATGTAGTTATATATAAAATCCCTCAATTCAATATTAAGTCCTATATACTTTATGTAAGAAACACATATGAAAAGCTTGACCGACTAAGCATGGGCACACCAATTGTGGTGTGATGTCTGTCTCATGGAAGTGTGATGGTAGTTATGTGGGTCTGCCAAGAGGGTGCATTACTATCAAGTTGGCTTTTGGGTCAGACTTAACTAGGTAACCTTAATGAGATTAAGTGCCTAGAAGCATGCAAATGGATTGTGACAAAGAGTTGTGCATACCATCTATCTAAATAACAAAAAAAACCTGATTTGAACGATCCTGTATTAAGAGATAAATTGGCTAAAGGAATGGGACATAATTATTATGGGGAACCTTCATGGACCAACAATATTTTATATATTTTTCTCGTAGTAATTCTAGGTACTATAGCATGTAATGCATGCTTAGCTGTTCTAGAACCGTCAATGATTGGTGAACTAGCGAATCCATTTGCAACTCTTTTGGAAATATTATTCGAATGGTACTTCTTTCTTTTATTTCAAATAGTTTGCATAGTACCAAATAAGTTACTAGGTGTTCTTTTAATGGTTTCAGTACCACTAGGCCCAAATTGCTTTATTTTGTTTCGTTCCCATTCTTCATTTCCTTCTTCTCGAATGGGGGGGGATGGGGGAGGACTTGTCATATTTAGAATCTTTTTGCGGTGTGCTCTATTTACTATTCTTTTGTACTCTCTTCTCTTTACCACGCGAGAGGTCAACGAAGCGTGAGAAGAGAAAGAAAGGTCAAAGACTTCAAGGGAATGGACAAGGACTGAATTCCAACATGAGATGCCCCAGACACCCACATATGGAAAGAAGGGTCGATGTGGTTTAGGGATTATGCAATTGGAAAATGTTGCCTACCTTAATAATTGGTTATAGAAGGTGGCGTTGTCCGGATAATAACCCAATTTTTTTGGGTCTTGGCTCACTAGAAGGCTATACGCTTCAATCTTCTAAATTGATATGTAAGGGTTATCAATTTGTACAAAATAGTGGGATCAATAAATCATTAAAGGCCTAATTAATATTGTCAATATTATCAAATCAAATAAAAATGTTTTGATAAAGTTGCAAAAAATATTTGGTAGAATATAATGGCAAACACAAACACATTTTCTTTGTGACCGGTCTCATTCAAGAGCGCAAGCTCTGTGTCCTGGAGACACTAAAGCCAAATGAACATGTGCCTAAGATTGTTGGGAATGCGTACAAGAAGCACTCTGAAGATACCATGGACGTCAAGTGCCTGATGTTGTGCTCAATGAACTATGAGTTGTAGACAATACATGAGAACATGGATGTTATTGAGATGGTAACACATCTTAAAAACATTTACCAAGATCAAGAAAGACAAGAGAGATATGATATCTCAAAGGTGCTATTCAAGTGTGACATGGTAGAAAGAGACCCAGTAGGTTCCCATGCACTCGAGTTGTTTGGATATATGGAGAACCTTACAAGATTGGGATTTTTCTTAGGCCAAGAGTTAGCCACAAATGTGATTCTGCACTCACTGTCGGAATCATACAAACGATTTGTCATGAACTAAAACATGAATGATTTTGACAAGCTATTGTCAGAAATACTAGGCATGTTGAGGATAGATGAAGCATAGATGAAGAAAAACAAACCCAAATCTGAGATGATGATCAGTAGAGGGAAGTTCAAGGGAAAAGGAAAAGATAATAAAATTCAAAAGCTAGCCTGAAAGCAAAGTCTTCTGCACTGAAAGCTGAGGAAGGAGTGAATAAGGAAGGAAAGTGCCACCACTATCACCAGCTTGGATATTGGAAAAGGAACTGTCCTCTTTATATAGAGGATCTCAGGAAGAAGGAGATAGATATCTCCAGTTCAGGACCTGAGAAGAAGCAAGCTAGAACTATGCATAGCAAGAGTTGCTGCCACTACAGTTAAAATCTATCATTCAGCATGATGGGAATGCAATAGAATTAGTGAATTGCTATTGTATACCTACCATTGATTAAAACATCATGTATCTGTATGCACAAGAATATTATGAATACATTTATGTTTCATTTTAAAATATAAGATCTTATAGGTCTTACCCCTTTAGGTGTATCCATCAAGGTCATACCTTGTTGGCGTACATGGAGTTCATCTTGGATACAAGGAAATTAGGTCTTCAAGAAGAAGACCAACATGGATGGTAATGTATAAACCTATAAGGGCCGATTGGGTGCAAAAGGGTATCAAACTAGTTCAAAGAGTTGAACTTGATGAAATATTTTCACTAGTTTCCATGGTTAATTCCATCAAGATCATGCTTGCCAATGCAACTTAATAAGACTATGAGATTTGGCATATGGATGTTAAAACATCATTCTTTAATAGGATCAATTATGAGGATGTGTGTGTGGCACAACCTAACGGTTTTATGAATCTAATTATTACAAATAAAGGATATAAGCTGCAAAGGCCAATATGTGGATTGATGCAAGCATCTCAGAGATAGAATCTTCGGTTTGATATGATAGTCAAATAATTTGACTTTAGTCGATCTAAAGATAAAATATATGATTACAAGAATTTAGTGGGAGCTTATTTATATTTCACATAATGATGGGGAATAACATATTTGTACTACAAATATTAAAACCTGGCAAGGAAAGTACCTTCTCTCTAAGGGGTTTAGATGAGGCATCCTATATGACTAGGAATCAAGATCTATAGAGATAGATCTAGAAGGATTCTTGACCTAATTAAAACACATACATTGGCAAGATGCTGAAGGGGTTTATCATGCTGGACTCAATGAGAGAAAATATATCCATGTTCCATGGGATTAGTCTCAAGAGCCCAGTGTCCCAGTTCTTATGAACAATGGAACACATGAATATGATGCCACATGCATACACAATTGGATATATCATGTATGATATGTTATGGACTCATCCCATTATCTCATATGTATTGTACGTGATGAGAGGATATCTGTCAGATCCTAGTGAAGGTCACTAGACTGCCATAGAGAACATCCTTAAGTACTTGAGGAGCACTAAAAGGATTGGTTCCTTGGTTATGGTAATAAGGAAGATTTGGGTGTAAAGGGTTACATCAATGAAATCTTCCAAAATGACAAAGAAAATTAACGATCACAATCTAAATTTGTATTTGACCTTAAAACAGAACTCTAAGCTAGAAAAGTTCCGAGCAAAAGATAGTTGTTTATTCTAAAATAGAAGCCGAGTATATTGGTGTTATGAACACAATAGAGGATATTGTATGGATCAATAAGTTCATGTAGTTGAACTTGTGGGAGGTTCCAACCATTGATGACACAGTAGAAATACTATGACAACAATGGAGCTATTGTCTAGGCAAAGGAACCCAGATAGAATACTACAACACTTCCATTTCATATGAGAAGTCATAAAATGAGGAGATGTGAAAAGTTGCACCTGTACAATAGAAACATGATGGGCATCTTAAGATCACTTGGAATAAGATTTGTGGGTAATTGTCTCTAAGTGCAAGTGGGAGTATGTTGGTATGTATTCCCAGAGAGCCAATCATGCGAGGATTGTAATGGGGCATTAGATACCTGATTTGATAATAATAAAGGTAGTTCCATTGATTATGTTTGTCTCAATCATGAGATGATGACACAAACATAATAGATGTCTAAAGAATGATATTAGTCAATGGAATATGTCTTCAGGTTGAAGACCTAAACAATGAGATCATATGTATGATAAGAGTACATACATCCTTGTTAAGTACATAGTCGGATATTACTATGGAAGCAAAATAGACAACACTAATACATAAGACTAGAGTATGTGTTGGTTGATGATAGAATCTCATCAGTCATGATATATGATATCAAGCCAAACACATAGGTACTTGTTAGAGAATAGTGGGCTAGACATACCCACCTTGAGAGTGATACATGATGACTATGGAATGGTAGTTAGAATCAACTCTCATACTGATAGTGGTGATTGTGGTTCTTAGACCTAAAGTCACTACACTCATCACATATCGTTCAATGTTCTTTGACACCATCCAATGTGACCTTGACTAAGGGTTGCCATAAAGTTGATGCTAGGGTGCCTTGTGACACATGGGAATTGAGTGTGAGTGATGTAGATGGGTTTTGTCCCTCCTACATGAGATTGATATCTAGGCCACTTGATATGCGAGACTGAGAAATGCGTGGCCATGAAATGTTAGTCAATATGTGATATTGAGCTCATATGTATCTCATATAGTCTGCTCTAGTTCAAGAAACATGGATTGCATGTTTGATAGGATGATGATTCTAGGCCTCAAGTTCAATCTGGATATCAGAGACAAAGGAACTATACAATCACGATAACACTAATCATGAATTTTAGGTTGAAGTTGTTCTCCAATTTGACAGTTACTTGGGTAGCAATGTTGTGTTTCTAGATACCACTCATTTCTTTTGATGTCATAAATTGGTGTTGGTATGTATGCCCAGAGAGCCAATCATATGATGATTATAATGGCATATCATGTAAATGATTTGATTAATTATATAGACAATCTTCCAACTGCAATTATGAGATAATGATGTAACATAATAAATGTCTAAATAATGATATTAGTCAATGACACATCTCTTTAGTTTGAGGACTTGAACAATGAGATCATACATATGTCAAGAGTATATGCATTCTTTTTATGTCCCTAGTCGCTTATTATTGTGGAAGCTGATAGACAACAATAACACTTAATACTATATTGTGTGTTGGTTGATGAGAGAATCTCACTAAGTCATGATATGCGATATCAAACCAAACACATAGATACTTGTTAGAGAATAGTGTATCGTACATACCCACCTTGAGAGTGACACATGAAAACCATGATTGGTAGTTAGAATCATCTCTCATAGTGATGGTCGTGATTTTGGTTCTTAGACTTGAAATCACCACACTCATCACATGTCGTTCGATGTACTTTGACATCATCTAATGTGACGCTAAATAAGGATTTCCATAAAGGTGGTGCTTGGGTACATTGTGAGACATGGGGATGACTGTGAGTGATGTGGATGGAATTTGTCCCTCCTACATGAGTATGATATCCTAGACACTTGATAAGAGAGACTGAGAAATGCGTGGCAATGCTCATGTGAGTCAGTATGTGATATTGAGCTTACATATATCTCAAACAGTCTACTCTAGTTCAGGGAATAGAGATTGAACATTGAAGAGGATGATGATTCCATGCCTCAAGTTCAATCTGGATATCAAAGGCAAAGGAACTAAACAATCATTATAACACCAATAACATATTGTAGGTTGAAGTTGTTCTCCAACTTTCCTATCACTTGGGTAGAAATGATGTCTCTCTAGATGCCATTCATTTCTTGTGATGTCATAAATTAGTTGACATTCACTGCCGATGTAACTTGGAACCTATAGGGTCACTAATGCATCCCTATTTAGGACTTCATTTCATGTCTTTTTGCATGATAATCACATATGAACATCGTAGATTACAAGCTATTTCCTCCAATATGATCTTTTATGACAAATGCACTTATGCCTCCTTTTGTGTGTATTTTAGGACACTTATGCATGCATTGATGCATGGGAGAGAGATGAAGAATGTCTTTGGGTTCTTAAACCCCGAGAGTGGATATATCTCTTCCTCGAGCTTCCCTTGGATGAAAAAGAGCAATTCAAAGAAAAAGGAGGCTAGATGAAGAAGTTGAAGTGGAGATCAGCACCAAGAAGCCCCAAAATGGTTGTGGAACACCACCACGGTCGTGGGGAATTAAGTTCCAAAAGTTACAGGGAAGTCGCCAAAATTGCACATGAATGACCACAACCGTGGTCACCAAACACACCATGACCATGGACCTAATAACGGCCGTGGCAAGTGCTCCCCACCTCGCCCATGGTTAGCAACATGACTGTGGTGATTTATGCATGAAGACCCCAAAAATCAACATGGAATTGGCTCAATTTACACGTGAATGACCACAGTCATGGCCATCAACACGACCGTGGCCCTTGAAGGCCACCTTGCCTGTGGTTCTCAACACAACCATGGTGAGTTGAAGACAAAATGACCTCAGAGCAACCTCACATGTGGCTACTTCCTCCAACACGGTCATGGTATCCCACATGGCCATGGTACCCTCTACCCAACACGACCACAACACCTCGCCATGGCCGTGGCCACCATACCCACTTATACTTCAACTCCACCTTCAACCTTGGCCATTCCACTACCCACAAACGTGCCATGAAACCCCCACCACGACCGTGGCACCTCACCGTGGCCATGGTGACCACCTAAACCTATCCATTTTCTCCACTATTTTTCCCATTTTGTCCCCACTTACACTAGTGCCTCCCCACCACCTATATATACATAGGTGACATCCACAACACAAGGGTTAGCTTCCCTTAGCCTCTTCGTAGCTACTCTAGAGCTTCTTCATCCCCTTCCTTGCATTTACTCCAATCACCTACCTCCCACTCCATATTCCACTCCATTTCTACCATACAAACCTAGTTTTCTAGGTTCCCTACTATAATTTCCCATATCTACATACTTTTCACCCCCTAGGAGGTGGAGCCACGTACTACAACAACTAGGAGGTGAAAAAGAAGAAGCTACTCTGAGCTCCATGGATTCTAACCCCATTCTTCTCATTTCTTTCCTCTTTTGTTTGAGCATGTCTAGCTAAGCCCCTGGTGGTGGGCTGTTTGGGGTTAAAATGAGACTTTGACACCATGTTGAGGGAAAATAACTTGTATTGAACATAATTTCATTCTATGATGATTTCCTCTTGATTCTATCTCATTTCCCATTATCTTGCATGTGATTTGTGCTTTTAAACACAAATTGCTTGTTTTGTGGTGCTTGATGACACTTAGCTTCTAGGGGAAAATGGAATGTATGTGGCAATCTTAGGAATGGATCTTAGGTCCAATTAGTGGATCCATAGCTAGCCCCCTTTGTTCCTACATACATCTCCCTTCTTCTACAAGTAGGTGTGAGATCTAAGTGGCTAGTGTAAGTGTGATTAGTGCAACCTAGAGCTTCCTAAAGACTAGATGGCAAGTAACATGAGGTGAAACACCCTCATATCTACTTCCATCCCTTCCCTTGTATCTCAATTTCCCTAATACCACTTACCCTATAAACCTAGACTTGCCAAGTCCTACTAGAATTACTCCTAGCCCTAATTCTCCAACTAGTAGAATAGGATATATTCTAATAGCACTTGCCTTGTTGTTTGGTTTGATAATCTAGATTGAAAAATGATATTTGCATGTTATGTTAACCTTCCCCCAACTAATATAAAGTTTCATTCCCAAACAGCCTACGTATCCATCATATTTCTTAAAATCCACTCTTGCCTTCTTACCTTGTTAATGCTAACTTAGTCAATTGCCTTTGTCAATTCTTAGTTAATTACTTAGTTCTTGATCAAGTAGTTAGGGCTCCTTTGAGCTTGCTTGTGTTAATTTAGCTAGCTAGTTATAACTTAGGCTCTTTCTCGTCTTATTTCTTAGCTTGCCTCTTAGTTGATAACTTGCCTTTCTAGTGTAGTGTAACTCCTTGCTCTAGTTTAGTTGTTTGTCTTGCCTAATTTCTTAGTCTTAACTTGCTTAGGGTAAACTAGGGTTTTTATTAATCTAGTTTCTTTATTGCTTGTTCTTGCTTGCAATAGTATCAAAATCAATAAAAACCAACTTTAAACCCTCAAACCCTAGACTCCTCTTTAGGAACATAGCTAACATTAACCTAGCTCTAGTTCCCCCTCTATCCCTGAGGATCAACCCAAATCTTACCACTAGCCTATACTACAACATGACCCCGTGCCCTTGTGGGTACGTGTGATTAGTTCAACATGTGCGTTGGACTAGGTCCATATAAAATTTTTGAGAGATCTGTGTGTTTTTCCCTTAGGGTTGCATCTAGTCACCTTTAGTTGGCTAGCGTGTGGCCTTGAGAACATCACACCAAGCTTTTTGGTTCCGTTGCCAGGGATAGAGGCACTCGACCTAGCTAGTTAGTGTAGCTTAGCTTTTCCTACTACCCTCACCATTGCTATTATTAATTCTTTATTTACTTTTGCATATTGTCTTTCTAACTTGGATTTTGTTGCTTGTTTGTAAATTGTGCATGTGACAAATGTACATGCACAATACACGTTTGACTTGTGCCGACTTGGTGCTATACGACCCCAATATAGGTACAAGGAGACGCCAAAGCCATTGCAAACAACACCAAGTAGTCATAATGGCAGACAATGAACCTCATGGAGATGCTCAACCACAACCCAACCGCCCCCTCCATGTGTACTGCACCCCGGGGAACTACAACTCCCCCATTGCAACCCTTGTTGACCAAATGCTGGGTCAAAAATTCTCCATTCCACCTGCCCTTCTCGAACTCCTTCTACACACCCACTTCCATTGATGACTCAATCTGAAGAACCCTTTTCCCCTTCTCTCTGAAAGAAAAATCTAAGGAATGGTACATCTCCAAGCCTAAGTTGGTGACATGGAACGTGGTGAAGAATGAGTTTCTTAAGAAGTTCTACCCGATTGCCAAGTTGACCCAGATGCAAAGATGTATCACTGCCTTCTCACAAAAAGAAAATGAACCCTCCCATGAGGCACAGGAAAGGTTCCAAAAGCTCTTATGTGACTGCCCTCATCATGAGGTACCTTTTTGGGAGCTGGTTCAAGCATTCTACACTGGGATAGTTGAGTTGAACCAAAACAATGTTGATTCTTCATGTGGAAGCACCTTCATGGAAAAGCCACATGAGGAGTCATGACCCTTGTTTGAGAACCTTGCTGAGAATTCTCATCACCATGCTTCAACAGAAGGAGGCATTGTGACCGAAACTACATCCCTCAACCTCCTCCTGTAGTTCTAGCCCAGACTATAGCCAATCCTGACATGATGAAAATGATGGCGGGTATGATGAACATGATGAAGAACCAAACTGGTGGTTCTTCTAGCCAATCCACTATGGTATTTGATGCAGAGGAAGAAGAAATGTACGCTTTGCATGCCTTTGGCAACCGAAACAACCAAGGCTCGATGTCCAACTCCTATACTCCCGAGTGGAGGAATCATCCAAACTTCTCATGGAAACAACAAAATGAGGAGGGGCAAGGGTAGCCAAGGCAACACCAAGGGCCCAAGTACGACTCCAAGTTTGAGGAAGAAGTCCTAGGAAGGCTAAGGAGCCTTGATGAAGTGAAGAAAGAGGTGTCCTCTCAGGGACAAAAAATTAGCCACCTTAAACAAAGGCTGGATCAAATTTCCCTTTCACTTGCCCACCGTGAAGAAGGGAGGCTACTATCTCAACCCATGGCCAACCCAAACAATGATGACGATCATGTGAGAACTACTCAAGGTGCTTATGTCCCACTACAAGGCCAAGTACCCCCACTTCACCACTACCAAGGACCACTACATCCATATGCTCCTCCACCTCAACAAACCCCTTACAACAACCAATACTCTCCACCTCACTCCTACCAATAGTCCCCTCTACAATATCACCCCAGCCACCACAATAATCACAACCCCAACCACAATTTATCCTCCAAAACTCGAATCCACCACACTCAAGGACACCACCACCTCAACAGCCACAACCACCTCCACAAGCTTCCTCTTCCACTACCCATGTGCATGTGAAGGTAGTGACAATTTTGAGGAGTGGTAGGACCTTGGAGCAACCACATGGTACTTTTGTTGATAGTGCAACTAGTGATGATAGGGTTGATGCTGTGATAAGGAATGTTGATACTGAGATTTGAGATAATGATACTGTGATATTGAGATATTGAGAGGTGATACCGTGATTCTAGTGATATCGATTGATGGTACTTTTAACTTGAGTCAGTTGGGAGCACAATTTTCTCCTTTCTGTGATGCACTTGAAGAGCCATCTACTGAAAGAAGGAATAAGAAACTTATTGAGGACATCATGGAGATATTTAACCAGGTCAAGATCAACATTACTTTGCTTGATGCGATCAAGCAAATTCCATCTTACGCTAAGTTCTTGAAAGACTTGTGCATGTTCAAGAGGAAGACAACATGAATGACACCGAGGAAGGTCAAGCTCACCGAGCAAGTGAGCTCAATTCTGCAACACACCATGCCAAGGAAGAGAAAAGATCACGTTGCTCCCATAATCTCATGCTACATTGGAGCACATCGCATAGACCAAGCTCTTCTTGACTTGGGTTCTAGTGTAAATCTGATGCCTTATGATTTGTTTTCTGAACTACAAATGGGACAACTGGGTCCCGCTCGCTGTACCTTGTAGTTGGACGATAGATAAGTGAAAACGCTTAAAGGGTGTCCTGATGATGTGTTGGTCAAACTTGATGATGAGACCTCTGCATTCTTTCTAGCTGATTTTATTGTTTTGGACATGGAAAAAGACTCGAGGAAAGTGCCTATATTCTTGGGGAGACCCTTCTTGGCTACAACTGATGCAATGATCCATGTGAGGACCAGACACCATGTATGTGACTTTCATGCACATGAAGATCCGGTTGAACATTTTCATGTCTTCTGGTAAAGCTGAGGTGATAGGTGCCACTGAAGAGGATTGTAATCTGATCGAGTGTCTTGATGAGATAGTATAGGAGTGTCTACCCACATGGATTCAAACTGCCACACAAGGTAGAGGTCTAGAGCCCATTGTGGAATTTCCTAATGATGATGATGATGATGATGAGGATGAGGAAAAAGAGCTGGCCTTAGTGGCTGTAAGTGAAGACCTCCCATCCATTTCTAAACCATTGAATAATTCCCTTAAAGAGCCTCCCATTCTTGAGCTCAAGTATCTTCTTGAAGGATTGAAATATGCTTTCTTAGGCTCCAATGACACTCTCCCAGTGATCATTTCTTTTATTTGTTCTATGGATCAAGAAGATACCTTGATGATAGTCTTGAAAAAGAACATTCAGGCCATCAGATGGTCCATAGCTAATTTGAGGGGTATTGAGCCTTCTATTTGTGTCCATATAATCTGCCTTGAGGATGATGCTAGACCAACCCATCAAATGCAAAGATGATTGAATCCCAAGTTGAAAGAGGTTGTAGCAAAAGAGGTTGTGAAGCTACTTGATGCCGAAATCATATATCCCATTTCTGATAGCCCATGGGTGAGTCCCATCCAAGTTGTACCCAAGAAGGGTGGGATCACAGTCGTCAAGAATGAAGATGGGGAATTGATGCCCGTGAGAGAGCAATCCAAGTGGAGGATGTGCATGGATTATAGAAAATTCAATGAAAAGACTAAAAAAGATCATTACCCTCTTCCATTCCTCGATCAAATTTTGAAGAAATTAGCTAGATAGAGTTTTTATAGTTTTCTTGATGGGTACTCTGGTTACTTCCAAATAGATGTTCACCCCATTGATCAAGAGAATATGAAACTCGTCCAAGTGGCACTTTTTCTTACAAAAGGATGCCATTTGGGTTGTGTAATGTGCCTTCAACGTTTCAAAGATGTGCAACATCCATGTTTGTTGATATGCTTGATTCATCACTTTAAGTCTTCATGGATGACTATTCTGTGTGTGGTAAGACATTTGATGAGTGTTTGCTTCACCTAGCAGTTGTTCTCGAGAGGTGTGTCAAGGTCCATTTGGCACTATCTTGGGAGAAAAGTCACTTCATGGTGCCTGAAGGTATTGTTTTGGGTCACTGAGTTTCTAAAGTTGGAATTGAAGTTGATAAGGCCAAAGTGGGCCTGATATCCACTCTCACAATTCCTTCCACCGTAAGACATGTCCGATCTTCCTTGGGGCATGCGGGTTTCTACCATCAATCCATTAAAGACTTCAATAAGATTTTGAGGCCCCTTTGTCATTTGCTTGAAAAAGATGTGGAAATCAATTTTGATGACAAGTGTGTTGAAGCTTTCAACCTTTTGAAGAACAAGCTCATCTCTGATCCTATCATGCAGCCCCCAGATTTCTCCTTGACATTTGAGATCATGACCGATGCATTAGATATGGCAGCGGGGGCTGTGTTGGGACAAAGGATTTGCCGGATTCCACATGCCATTTACTATGCAAGTAAGACTCTTATTGTGGCTCAAAGAAACTACACTACCATAGAAAAATAGTTGCTTGCCGTGATTTTTGCTCTTGACAAGTTTCACTCTTATCTCTTGCAAAACAAGGTAGTGGCTTATACGGATCATGCAGCTTTGAAGTACCTTATGACGAAGAAGGATTCTAAGACAAGATTGATCTAATGAATTTTATTTCTCCAAGATTTTGATCTAGAGATTGTTGATAAAAAAGGGAATATAAAATTCTGTAGCTGACCATCTCTCCTGCATTGAAGCACTGTATGATAATATGAACTGTATCAAAGAAACAATGCCACATGAGAATATCTTCTTACTTTCATCCACACAAAGATCGTGGTATAAGTACATAGATAATCTCTTATCTAGTGAAAGGATACCCGGTACTTAAACAAGGGTTGAGAGCAAGAGACTAGTTGCTATGGTGAAGAACTATGCTTGGGATGACCCACATCTTTTCAAATATTGTCCCAAATAACTCATTATAAGACGTGTTTGGGAAAGTGAGAAGCAAGAGATCCTAGCTACGTGCCACTCCAGTGCTTGTAGAGGACATTTCAAGGGGAACATACATCCGCCAAGATTCTTCAAGGTGAATTTTATTGGCGAACTTTGTTCAAAGATGCTCATCAGTTTTGCAAATGGTGTTTGAAGAATTAAAAGGTGGGCACTATCTCCAAAAGGGACATGATGCCTCTATCACCCATTCTTGTGTTTGAGGTGTTTGATGTTTGTAGAATTGATTTCATGGGTTCGTTTCCTCCCATCTTTGGATATGTGTACATCTTGGTGGTCGTTGACTATGTATCAAAATAGATTGAAGCTACTGCTACTAGAACCCATGATCACAAAGTGGTGTGTGACTTTGTGAAGTCAAATATCTTTAGCCGGTTTGGTGTGCCACGAGCCATGATTAGTGATGGCGGAAGCCATTTCATCCATCACACATTTGAAGGTTTTTTTGAAAAGACATGGATTAAATCATTGTGTGGCTACTCCTTACCACCCTCAAATGAGTGGTCAAGTCGACTTAGCTAATTGGGAGATAAAGCGCATTCTTGAGAAGACGGTGAGGTTGGACCACAAGGATTGGTCTTTTACTTCTCAATGAGGCTTTATGGGTACATAGGACTGCATATAAATCCCCAATTGGCACCACATCATTTAAGCTTGTTCATGGAAAACGTTGCCATCTACTTGTAGAAATGCAACACAAAGCTTGTCGACTTTGAAAGCCATGGACATGGATGGAGACAATGTCGGATTGAAAATAAAATTATAGCTGCATGAACTTGAGGAGTTGAGACATGAGGCCTATGAATTGTCCAAAAGCTATAAGGAAAGAACAAAGTTTCTTCACGAGAAGTTGATCAAGAAGAAGGATTTTGAGCCCGACCAATGGGTATGGTTGTACAACTCTAGGATGAAGTTCTTTCCCGGGAAGCTTCAATCTAGATGGGAAGGACCTTACCTAGTAAAAAATGTGTACCCATCCAGAGCTGTCATGATATGTGAGAAGGATGGAGTAAGAGAGTTTACTATGAATGGACAAAGATTGAAGGCATTTATTGAAGTAGGACTTGATAGAGCCAATCAAAGTTTTGATATTGTGATGTTAGTTGAGGAACACCAGCTTAATGAAGAGATATGCTTGAATGCACATGAGAAGGATATTTACTACAAATATGCTTTGAGAGTTCTGAGAGGATGAAAGAGTTCAAGAATCAATAAGCCCGACTAAAGGCGTAAAATTTAGCACTAGTGGGAGGCAACCCACCTAGGTTTCGGAAATTTTTCACCCAACCTTCACTTTTCAATATGTTTTCTCTCTTTTTCCACGAAATGCACACACACACACACACTTGTGCTTGATAGTTTTTGTTTGATTTTGATAAGATGCATGTGACAGGTTTAAGAGAGATAGAAAGAGAGGGCAATGCATGGTTTTTGAAGTTGAAATGTGGCAAAGAACCAAAATATTGCAAAAATATCAAAATTTTCAAAATTGAATTGACAAAGTACAATATGAAGACCTACCACGACTGTGGTGCTTCTAAATGGCCTTGGTGTTTTAATTACAAAATCTCAAGGAAGTTACAGTAACATTTTGTGAAGGAATGGCCACCAATGTGGATCTCAAAATGGCCGTGGCCCATGCAGGACAACACGGCTGTGGCCATCGCCACAGGTGTGGCCACATGAAGGCAACATGACGCTGAAGACCACCACAGTCGTGGTGATTTAAGTGCAAAAATTCAAGGAAGTTACATGGATGGAGGTGATTTTGTACTTGAATGGCCACACCCATGGTGACGACCACGACCGAGGCGAGAGGGGGACACCATGACCATGGCTAGGGTTAATCTACAACCACTTTCACCGCCCACCACAATCGTGGCACCCACCACGACTATGTTGCCAAACCCTTACCACGACCGTTGTGGCCCACCACGACCATGGAAAGACACGACCCCACCTATTTTTCACTTAAACTCCCAAAACCACCATGACCTCCTCCACATTCTAACTCACTTGTGTGAGCTCTCCTCGGCCGTGGTGACCTGCTCCTCTCCCAGCAACCCAAATCTCACTTTTCCAGCCCAAATTCTCCAACCAATCAACCTCAAATCAATTCCTACACCTCTACCACCTCTCCCTCTTCCATTTCCACCCTAAAACATCCATCAATCTAGCCACCATCTCTATTTTCATCCTCCACCCCACCTACAACCACCCCACACAAAAACTCACAAAAATCCACCATTTTTCACCAAAAACCTTCAACCAATCCATCCTCCACCATCACAACATCCATCCTAACCCATTCCACCCATCTCTCAACCTCCATTTCACCTTCTCCTTAAAAATATGAAAATCACAGCCATACCACCACCACTACCTCCATACAATGTAGGGCATTACCAAGGTTGTGAAGAAGAGGGATCAAAAGAGCCTTGAGGTGATCACTGGAGGCCAAGTTCACACCAAGAGGGCCTCTTCTCAAGTATCCATTCCATTCCACACTCTATCACCATAAAAATCCATTTCCAATCACTCCATCATTTGACATCGTTGAGTGCATCTTGCACCCAATCGTCAGATAGCCACCACATCAGTGATGAAACATACATGGAGTGTAACATCCCTGACCTGGGTTATGCTTTAACCCTCGGTGTTTTATTTAAAAAAGACAATTATATGCTTGCTATTATCTTTTGAAAAGTAATGAAGGTTCAAGAGGAACTTATATTTCAATTTTAGTCCTTTTTGAATAATGTTGAAATAATGTTTGCTTAGTTTGGACTAAAGTGCAAATTACCCAATGTGAGGGGTTAACTTGAAAATATTACTTGATAAATGTTCCTCATGTGTTGTAGCATCATGAGAATAAAGATGATGAAGAGGTATGGCTTGGGAAAGCCTGAGTAACAATAAAGAGCTAATTAAGCAATGTTTATGCATTAAAACCTAGTTTTGGTGCAATGTGCAATTTACCCAAAACATAGGGTTAAATATGCAAATTACCACTTCATAATAGTCCCTAATATTTCTTGGCATCATGTAGAGCAAAGAAAATTAGAGGGGCGTCTCATTTGTATCATTTTGGAGGAGAGAGAATCTTGATATTAAAATAATCAAGATTTAAGCATAATTGGAACTTTACTTCAATTATATGCAAAAATAAATATATTAATTGAAGTGCCCTTCAACCAAAATTTAAATGGTTGAAATACATATATTTGGACGACCATGTGCCTTGCAAAGGCACGATAATATCCAAGGGAAGTGGATAACTCATTCACATTATTATAAGAAAAAGAAATATCCACTCACTTATGGATATTATTATAATATGATTTAAGGTGCTTAATTTGCTTTTCTTTAAATCATGGATAATTGAGAGTAATAAGAGGCAAAAGAGATAGCCTCATAACCAAGGAAGGAAAGGGGGAAAGTGGCAAGGATATGGAGGAGATAATCCCTACTTTCTCTCTCTTAAATGAATTTTTAATAAAATGCATATACGCTCCTTTATCCATAGCTTGGAAAGGGAATTTCGTATCCAATTTCACTTCTTGCTTGAAAAAACGACCAAGGGAGATTGGAGAAACAGGAGGACGACCCCCAACCTGTTGGTAAGCTTCTTGACCTTCTTTCACCTTGATTCCATGGTGGAAATCACAAATCAATGCATGATTTCTTCTTATCTTCACTCGATCTTCAATTCTAGCCATTCCTTTTCACTCAAACCTTGAGGATGCGCTTGGGATGGTTGAAGGTGTTGTTTTCACCATTAAAGACGTGAAGGTTGAAGCTTTTAAGCTCAATTGGAGGCGGGTTTTATAACTTGAACCCTTAATATTGTTATTGCATTCAATTCCTTATCAATTCTTGATCCTTTCTTCATTCTCGAAATTTTATTTGGTTGATTGATGCAATCTCCATGAAAATCACAGAAAGTTTCGTGGGTTTAGATCTTGATGATGATGACATCATCATAAGCACACACCTCCCAAAATATCTATTGCAAATGGTTTTAAGACTTTGGTCCAAACGGTTTCACCAAACTGTTTGGAGACTAAACAGTTTGCAAACCGTTTAGAGTCTTGAACCCCAAACCGTTTAGATGAGTTGACCGTTTGGATGGGTTGACCATTTGAGGTCAGGACCCTAGAACATGTTGGATGAGGATCTAATGGTTCCAATTGATTGAATCAAGACATGGACAATCATCCAATTAGAAACCCTAATCGGGTTAAGTGCTGATTTTGCAATTGAATGAATTAAATCTTTGGGTTGATTAACCCAAACGGTCTCAAGACCGTTTGGAGATCACCCTAACGGTCTCAAGATCATTTGGAGGTCAAACAAGACCATTTGGAGGTATATGGTTGAGTATGGTTGAGTATTTGAAGGTCCAAAGATAGCAAATGGTAATGCAATCAATAGTTCAACTGTTGATCAATCTAATGATCCAAACCCTAATTGAATTTCACTATTTTTAGTGATGGGATGGGGAAAACGGTCTCAAGACCGTTTGGAGGTCATCCAAATGACCTCAAGACCGTTTGAGGTCAGGTCATGCACAATTTGAATGATGGTCCAATGATTTCTAAGCAATTAGTTCCACAATGACTAATATTGAAGGTTTATCGATTTCAACCCTAATTCAATTGGGTTCAAAACCCTAATTGATGATCAATTGAAGGTTTAATCAATTGAAAGATGATTCATTAATCTCAATTTAAGTATGGTGCTTAGGTTCAATTGATGAGTAATTACATGGATTCAATTGATGAATGAATTAATCTTGGAAACCCTAAACCAATATGAGTGGTTGAGACCATTTTTGGTCCAATCAGTTTTCAGGAGGTTTGGACCAAACGGTCTCAAGACCGTTTGAGTCCAAACAGTCTCAAGATCATTTGGTACCAAATAGTCTCAAGACCATTTGGGACCAAATGATCCCAAGCCAAATGAGACTCAAACGATCTCAAGTATTCTTTGCTAAACGGTTTCAACCATCAACTTTGCTAAACGGTTTCAAACTGTTAGACCAAGACCGTTTGGAGGTATAAACGGTCTTAGACCATTTGAAGGTCATTTAAGAAAGACCGTTTGAGGTCTGGTTGGTCAAGACCGTTTGGTGTCTAAGTGACCAAGACCGTTTAACCAAAACCATATGGACACTTAAGGTGATTAAAGTTCAATTGTTTAATTGATCATTACATGATGTAATCCAAGGGTGATTATGGTAATTGTACCCTTAATAAGATAGGGTGATTAGTACCTTTTGAATGATTAATATTTGATGATTATGGAAGCAATGACATAATACATGGTGTCAACTCTTCAATCAAGGTGAGTTGACCTAATCTAACCAAGTCTGAGGTATGTATCTTCTTATAGAAGATAAGAGAGAGAGAACTTCCTACATGAATGATAATCATGTAGTGGTTAAGTCTAAACACTTCCAACATGAATGAATGTGTAATTAAGGTATGATACTTGATAAAGAGATCATAAACCCTAATTAAGATGATTAATGAGCCCTAACCCTAATTGAGGGTGATTCCATGAGAAACCCTAATTGAGGGTGATTCCATGAGAAACCCTAATTGAGGGTGATTCTATGAGAAACCCTAATTGAGGGTGATTCCATGAGAAACCCTAATTGAGGGTGATTCTATGAGAAACCCTAATTGAGGGTGATGCCATGAGAAACCCTAGTTGGGATGAATAGTAAACCCTATTTATGGGGAATGTGATGTGAAAACCTAATGAAGGATGATGCTATATGCAGTCCTAACCCTAATGGAGTATGATAGTATGTGAAACCCTAAACCCTAATAAAGGGTGATGGTATTGGAGATCTAATCCTAATAATGGAATAATGATTGATTATAGGTAACTTTATAACAATCAAAGCTTTAACCTGAAATGAGTCCCTATCATTGAAGATAGTTGGACAATCCTTATGTGTGTTCTATGACCTATGCACTTCACAATAAAGGTGATAGGTTAGTGTATGGAAGTATTAAGATGGGGAAATACCTTAATACAATATAAATTGATAAACTCAAGTAAGTTTAAAAGTGCCGAGGGAAGTGATATATCAAGACATCATAAATATCACATCCAACTCTTTAAATATGATATTCCTTGATGCATCTTAAATCCAACATATTTGGATGAGTATCATATAAAGAGTGCTATCCTGATCATTACATCAAGATGTAATGTGTTTAATGAACCATGAGAATGGTTGTTGCCTAGTGAAAGGTGACAAGATGTTAAATGTGCTTTATGAGCCATGAGATTAGTTGTTACCTAGTGAGAGGTAACAAGATATTTTAATAGGCTTTGTGAACCACAT
Organism: Alisma plantago-aquatica; assembly: GCA_963693085.1. Taxonomy (NCBI): domain Eukaryota; kingdom Viridiplantae; phylum Streptophyta; class Magnoliopsida; order Alismatales; family Alismataceae; genus Alisma; species Alisma plantago-aquatica. The sequence continues at coordinate 713,680,394 of OY856412.1, read as the reverse complement.
GAGTAAGTTGATACCTAGTGAAAGGTACCAAGATATTTATAAAATCCCAATGTAAGAGATGATAATGTTCTTAATAAACCAAGAAAAGGGAAACCTAATAACATAATAATTATAATAAAAGAATACAATAATAATGATGGAACCTTGATTATACAAGTGTGGAGAAGAGAGGGATACTTGCATTACCTAAAGAATGTGATTGAGTATGATGTCATAGTTTAAATGTCAGAAGAAGAATGAGGTACCCAGTGCTGTGTAAATAGACATGGGATGTAATCACAGGATTGGTTAAACCCCAATACCTGGAATAATGTCACAGGATTGACATAATTCAATACCTGGAATAATATCACAGGATTGGTAATAACCCAATACCTGTAATAATGTCACATGATTGACATAGTTCAATACCTAGAATAATATTACAAGATTGGTTAAATCCCTATACCTGGAATAACTGCACAGGATTGACATAGTTCAATACCTGGAATAATGTCACATGATTGACATAGTTCAATACCTAGAATAATATCACATGATTGGTAATAACCCAATACCTGGAATAATGTCACATGATTGACATAGTTCAATACCTAGAATAATAACACAAGATTGGTCAAATCCCAATACCTGGAATAACTACACAGGATTGACATAGTTCAATACCTGGAATAATGTCACAGGATTGACATAGTTCAATACCTGGAATAATATCATAGGATTAGTAATAACCCAATACCTGGAATAATGTCACATGATTGATATAGTTCAATACCTAGAATAATAACACAGGATTGGTTAAATCCCAATACCTGGAATAACTGCACAAGATTGACATAGTTCAATACCTAGAATAATGTCACAGGATTGGCATAGTCCAATACTTGGAATGGATGCACAAGTTTGGCATAGTCTAATACCTGGAATAGATACACATGAACAATATAAGCCCAATTCTCATAATAGTTGCACAAGATTGGTATGAACCAATGTCTAAACAAGACATGATGATGTACACTCTCATGTCCATTATAAACCAATACATGTTTAGTTGATTGGCTAAGGCCATCAGATAGAAATAAGAAAGAGTCATGGGTGACATATCAGAGTAATGAGTATCATGAGAAAAGCATGAGATGTTGAGTTAATATAATAGATAAATGATATACATGTTCTTCCTATTTCCTTATAAAGAGAATAGATGTTTTAATGCTCTATCATAGATAGTTGCAATATTTAAAGATGAGAATGATATAATCTACTTATCCTCTGTTCTGATTCATATTATAATTGCAATAATAATGTTTCTGGCAGAGAGTTATATCTCTCGCTGGGGCAATTTTCAATTGTCTCATCCCCGTGGGATCCAACATTTTTAGGTGGATGAGCACAGAGGAGATTGAGATTATCTTGTAGAGGAAGAACTTCAGCAACAACAGGTACAACAACAACAGCTCAGGTGGAGTGTGTTATCTGTCGTGTTTGTAGATAGAAGTCCTATGTGTCGTCTCTGTACTCCCAGGTCCTCAGAGTTAATAGTTAGTGCTTTTAATGAATCATTTTGAGATTTTGGCTTAATGCCTCGAGGTTCTTATGCTGACTATGTTTAACTTTTAATAAGGTAGTTGATGTTGTAACCCACAAGAAGAGATAGTACAAGATATGTACTTATGAACCATGATGTAACTGTAATACATTGGTTCTTGTTGAAAGAGTTTTCCTATGATTGGATCTCTTTGAAAAAGGTTTTTATTTTTAGTGATTTTCAGTAATCTGCTGCAAATGATCGACTCCGCTTAATTAATCTTGTGTTTGTGAGTTGGATGCCACAATTTAGTGGTATCAGAGCTCTAGGTTTGCTGAGTCTACAAAGACATAAGACTAAGGTATTGAGTCTGTTCTAAGTGTACTCCAGTGTACCTTATAGTGCCTTCTTCTTATGCAGAAGCAGATATATAACTCGAAGATGTCTGAAGAATGTGAGGGACACGTTGTTGAGACCAATGTTGCTGCACCAGTGGGAGGTGCAAGGGATCAGGCAAGGGAGGAACCAATGCCTGAAAATCCCCAGGTTGATGAAGTCATGAGAGGAAACCCATATGTTCATAATATTTTTGGGCAACTCATGACCACACTGAGGTATATGGCAGACCGGATGCAACCACTGGCACCTAGGGCACCAGTTTCCAATGAGGGATATGGGTCTGGTAAGACCTTTGAACGACTACATCGTGTAGGATCCATAGAAAATGCTGGAACATCCGACCCAACAGATGCTGATCTCTGTCTCACTGAGTTAGAAAAAGCCTTTAAGATCCTTAGTATCCCATAGGATGACAAAGTTAAACATGCGGTGTACCTTTTGAAGGGTAGTGCTGGACACTGGTGGGCTATAAAAGAAATAAAAAGGAATGATGAAGAGGTTGAATGGGAGGAATTTCATCGAGAATTCATCAATAAGTATTTTCCAAAGACATACTTAGATGAAAAGATCTCACAATTTGAGAAGATTCAACAGGGAGCCATGTCAATAAATGAATATGAGGTTACGTTTATGGAACTTTTGCGATTTTGTCCTCAAATGGCAACTACTGAGGAGGAGAAGATCCGAAATTTTGAGAAGGGATTGAATGCTGAGATGTCCATCCCGGCATCTTACCTAGAAAGTAGAGAGAGGTTTGCCACATTCATGGAGTCTATACAGAGGATAGAAAGGTCTACAATAAAGAAACATGAGACAAACCTCAAAAGAAAGTCTACACAGTTATAGGGACCAATGATTAGTGGTACTAAACAACCAAAATCTTCACCAGTTCAACCTCAATCTAGTACACCTATGCAAGGGTCATCAAGTTGGGGTCGAGCTTGTCACAAATGTGGATAGTTAGGACATTTTAGACAACAATGTCCAAGGAGAAATAGTGAGGTGACCCAACCGTCAAGGCATAATCTGCAAAATCCACAAGGGCCTCAGTCCAGTGGAGCAGAGGGTGGAGGACAAAGACAGGTGTCATAGTTTGGTCCATCTACTTCTGGTAGTAGAGGACAATGGAAATAACAAATAAAAACTAAGTCCATGTTTTGGGTCAGATAAGATGCTAGTTAACTTGTAATAGGTAGATTTGTCAAGATTGAATTTTCTATTTTGAGTTACCTTCTGTTTCCTACTATAAGAAAGGTAGTTGTTGTTTAGTTTATCTATATAATCCTTTAAGGATATGAGGAAGAGATAAGAAGGATGAAAACTTATGTTCAGTTTAATATCCTCTTATATGTTTGAAAATTTCTCTTTTCATACAGAAAGGGAAGAGATGTAAAAGAAACACTCAGAGAAAAATCTGATATACTAAGTAGTGAAATTTAAAGAGATGTTAAGAATATGAAACATAATATAAAACAAATACATACTACCTAATTTTAGTTCTTGAATACCCTGTCCAGGTATTCATTTATTAAAGGCAAGGTAAGTATGAAATACCTAGATTGTTATCTTTCTGATTACTCTGATCAAGTAATCATTCTAAAACAATCTAAAGAAAGAAGTAGGAGATGTGGCATGGATATTTCTACCACATTCTAATTGATATATGAAGGAATTTGATTTAATTATAAATCAATTTATAACAAAAAGAAGATGTTTAGTATAATGTATACCCTGGTCTGAAGACCTAGAGGTAATAAGTTACCTGATGGAAGGTAACAATAATCAGTGATGAGCTAAAGGTTTGAATACCTATATTTAGTAATCATGGTGAAAATGATATTAAGAAATGATGACAAGTAAGCATCCATACGATTACTATGTTGATGGTAAGGAACCAAGAAAGAAATAAGAGTAAATAACTCATGAACAGTAGAAGGTTCATGTAATGTTTAGAGAAGATGATAATATCTTCTCATGAATAAACAACCCTGGATAACAATAGGGTGATAAGAGGAATATGATCCTTTGTTTTCTTTTCTATCAGGGACATGGCAACCAAGTGGGTCTTAAAACACTTGGTGTGCATAAATTAAAATTGATTATTTGATGGATACTTGGAAGAGTATCAGTTATCTTGGACTTGGGTTCCAAAAAAAAGATATGTATAACAAGAAATGTCCCAGTATGAAAGAAAGATGAAATGTGATGTGTTTTCAGCACATGTGATGAATACCAATGTAGGGAATTTTGGTATCAGATATTTTATGTTAACCACATGGAGTGGTTAACTATGAAATTAGTTTAACTATATTATATAGCATGGACATCATATGTTAGGGGTTTATGCCTTGCATAAACATGACATTGAGACGTTATGTGAAGACTTGATGAGACGATGGATAATATATGTTTCCCTTTATCTGGGATTTCTGGGATGAAATCCTTGTTAGGGGTTTATAATTTGTAACATCCCTGACCTGAGTTATGCTTTAACCCTAGGTGTTTTGTTTAAGAAAGACAATTATATGCTTGCTCTTATCTTTTGAAAAGTAATTAAGGTTCAAGAGGAACTTATATTTCAATTTTAGTCCTTTTTGAATAATGTTGAAACAATGTTTGCTTAGTTTGGACTAAAGTGCAAATTACCCATTGTGAGGGGTTAACTTGCAAATTTTACTTGATAAATGTTCTTCATGTGTTGTATCATCATGAGAATAAAGATGACGCAGAGGTATGGCTTGGGAAAGCCTGAGTAACAAGAAAGAGCTGATTAAGCAATGTTTATGCATTAAAACCTAGTTTTGGTGCAATGTGCAATTTACCCAAAACACAAGGTTCAATATGCAAATTACCACTTCAGAATAGTCCCTAATGTTTCTTGGCATCATGTAGAACAAATAAAATGAGAGGGTCATCTCATTTGTATCATTTTGGAGGAGAGAGAATCTTGATATTAAAATAATCAAGATTTAAGCATAATTGGAACTTTACTTCAATTATATGCAAAAATAAATATATTAATTGAAGTGCCCTTCGACCAAAATTGAAATGGTTGAAATCCATATATGTGTATGACCATGTGCCTTGCAAAGGCACGAAAATATCTAAGGGAAGTGGATAACTCACTCACATTATTATAAGAAAAAGAAATATCCACTCACTTATGGATATTATTATAATATGATTTAAGGTGCTTAATTTGCTTTTCTTTAAATCATGAATAATTGAGAGGAATAAGAGGCAAAAGATATAGCCTCATAACCAAGGAAGGAAATGGGGAAAGTGGTAAGGATATGCAGGAGATAATCCCTACTTTCTCTCTCTTAAATGAATTTTTAATAAAATGCATATATGCTCCTTTATCCATAGCTTGGAAAGGGAATTTCGTATCCACTTTCACTTATTGCTTGTAAAAATGACCAAGGGATCTTGGAGCAACAGGAGGACGATCCCCAACCTAATGGTAAGCTTCTTTACCTTCTTTCACCTTGATTCCATGGTGGAAATCACAAATCAATGCATGATTTCTTCTTATCTTCACTCGATCTTCAATTCTAGCCATTCCTTTTCACTCAAACCTTGAGGACGAGCTTGGGATGGTTGAAGGTGTTGTTTTCACCATTAAAGACGTGTAGGTTGAAGCTCAATTGGAGGCGGGTTTTATAACTTGAACCCTTAATATTGTTATTGCATTCAATTCCTTATCAATTCTTGATCCTTTCTTCATTCTCAAAATTTTATTTGGTTGATTGATGCAATATCCATGAAAATCACAGAAAGTTTCGTGGGTTTAGAGCTTGATTATGATGACATCATCATAAGTGCACACCTACCCAAATATCTATTGCAAATGGTTTTAAGACTTTGGTCCAAACAGTTTCACCAAACTGTTTGGAGACTAAACAGTTTGCAAACCATTTAGAGTCTTGAACCCCAAACTGTTTTGATGAGTTGAACATTTGGATGGGTTGAACGTTTGAGGTTAGGACCCTAATATATGTTGGATGAGGATCTCATGGTTCCAATTGATTGAATCAATACATGGACAATCATCCAATTAGAAACCCTAATCGGGTTAAGTGCTGATTTTGCAATTGAATGAATAAAATCTTTGGGTTGATTAACCCAAACGGTCTCAAGACCGTTTGGAGATCACCCAAATGGTCTCAAGACCGTTTGGAGGTCAACCAAGACCGTTTGGAGGTCAAGGGTGGAGTATGGTTGAGTATTTGAAGGTCCAAAGATAGCAAATGGTAATGCAATCAATAGTTCAACTGTTGATCAATCTAATGATCCAAACCCTAATTGAATTTCACTATTTTCAGTGATGGGATGGAACAAATGGTCTCAAGACCATTTGGAGGTCATCCAAACGACCTCAAGACCGTTTGAGGCCAGGTCATGGCCAATTTGAATGATGGTCCAATGATTTCTAAGCAATTAGTTCCACAATGACTAATATTGAAGGTTTATCAATTTCAACCCTAATTCAATTGGGTTCAAAACCCTAATTGATGATCAATTGAAGGTTTAATCAATTGAAAGATGATTCATTAATCTCAATTGAAGTATGGTGCTTAGGTTCAATTGATGAGTAATTACATGGATTCAATTGATGAATGAATTAATCTTGGAAACCCTAAACCAATATGAGTGGTTGAGACCATTTTTGGTCCAATCGGTTTTGAGGAGGTTTGGACCAAACGGTCACCAAACGGTCTCAAGACCGTTTGGGACCAAATAATCCCAAGACAAATGAGACTCAAACGATCTCAAGTATTCTTTGCTAAACGGTTTCAAGCATCAACTTTGCTAAACAATTTCAAACCGTTAGACCAAGACCGTTTGGAGGTCTAAACGGTCTTAGACCGTTTGAAGGTCATTTAAGAAAGACCGTTTGAGGTTTGGTTGGTCAAGACCGTTTGGGGTCTAAGTGACCAAGACCGTTTAACCAAAACCATATGGACACTTAAGGTGATTAAAGATCAATTGTTTAATTGATCATTACATGATGTAATCCAAGGGTGGTTATGGTAATTGTACCCTTAATAAGATAGGGTGAGTAGTACCTTTTGAATGATTAATATTTGATGATTATGGAAGTAATGACATAATACATTGTTTCAACTCTTCAATTAAGGTGAGTTGACCTAATCTAACCAAGTCTGAGGTATGTATCTTCTTATAGAAGATAAGAGAGAGAGAGAGAACTTCCTACATGAATGATAATCATGTAGTGGTTAAGTCTCAAAACTTCCAACATGAATGAATGTGTAATTAAGGTATGATACTTGATAAAGAGATCATAAACCCTAATTAAGAAGGTTAATGAGCCCTAACCCTAATTGAGGGTGATTCCATGAGAAACCCTAATTGAGGGTGATTCCATGAGAAACCCTAATTGTGGGTGATTCTACGAGAAACCCTAATTGTGGGTGATTCTCTGAGAAACCCTAATTGAGGGTGATTCCATGAGAAACCCTAATTGAGGGTGATTCTATGAGAAACCCTAATTGAGGGTGATGCCATGAGAAACCCTAGTTGGGATGAATAGTAAACCCTATTTATGGAGAATATGATGTGAAAGCCTAATGAAGGATGATGCTATATGCAATCCTAACCCTAATGAAGTATGATAGTATGTGAAACCCTAAACCCTAATAAAGGGTGATGGTATGGGAGATCTAATCCTAATAATGGAATAGTGATTGATTACAGGTAACTTTATGACAAGCAAAGCTTTAACCTAAAATGAGTCCCTGTCATTGAAGATAGTTGGACAATCCTTATGTGTGTTCTATGACCTATGCACTTCACAATAAAGGTGATAGGTTAGTGTATGGAAGTATTAAGATGGGGAAATACCTTAATACAATATAAATTGATAAACTCAAGTAAGTTTAAAAGTGCTGAGGGAAGTGATATATCAAGACATCATAAATATCACATCCATCTCTTTAAATATGATATTCCTTGATGCATCTTAAATCCAACATATTTGGATGAGTATCATATAAAGAGTTCTATCCTGATCATTACATCAAGATGTAATGTGTTTTATGAACCATGAGAATGGTTGTTTCCTAGTGAAAGGTGACAAGATGTTAAATGTGCTTTATGAGCCATGAGATTAGTTGTTACCTAGTGAGAGGTAACAAGATATTTTAATAGGCCTTGTGAACCACATGAGTAAGTTGATACCTAGTGAAAGGTACCAAGATATTTATAAAAGCCCACTATAAGAGATGATAATGTTCTTAATAAACCAAGAAAAGGGAAACCTAATAACATAATAATTATAATAAAAGAATACGATAATACTAATGGAACCTTGATTTTACAAGTATGGAGAAGAGAGGGATACTTCCATTACCTAAAGAATGTGATTGAGTATGATGACATTGTTTAAATGTCAAAAGAAGAATGAGGTACCCAGTGCTGTGTAAACAGACATGGGATGTAATCACAGGATTGGTTAAACCCCAATACCTGGAATAATGTCACAGGATTGACATAGTTCAATACGTGGAATAATATCACATGATTGATAATAACCCAATACCTAGAATAATGTCACAGGATTGACATAGTTCTATACCTGGAATAATATCATAGGATTGGTTAAATCCCAATACCTGGAATAACTGCACATGATTGACATAGTTCAATACCTGGAATAATGTCACATGATTGACATAGTTCAATACCTGGAATAATATCACATGATTGGTAATAACCCAATACTTGGAATAATGTCACAGGATTGACATAGTTCAATACCTGGAATAATAACACATGATTGGTCAAATCCCAATACCTGGAATAACTGCATAGGATTGACATAGGTCAATACCTAGAATAATGTCACAGGATTGACATAGTTCAATACCTAGAATAATATCACATGATTGGTGATAACCCAATACCTAGAATAATGTCACATGATTGACATAGTTCAATACCTAGAATAATAACACAGGATTGGTTAAATCCCAATACCTGGAATAACTGCACAAGATTGACATAGTTCAATACCTGGAATAATGTCATATGATTGGCATAGTCCAATACTTGGAATGGATAAACATGTTTGGCATAGTCTAATACCTAAAATAGATATACAGGAACAATATAAGCCAAATGCTCGTACTAGTTGCACATGATTGGTATGGACCAATGCCTAAACAAGACATGATGATGTACACTCTCATGTCCAGTATAAACCAATACCTATTTAGTAGATTGGCTAAGGCCATCAGATAGAAACAAGAAAGAGTCATGGGTGACATATCAGAGTAATGAGTATCATGAGAAAAGCATGAGATGTTGAGTTAATATAATAGATAAATGATATACATGTTCTTCCTATTTCTTTATAAAGAGAATAGATGTTTTAATGCTCTATCATAGATAGTTGCAATATTTAAAGATGAGAATGATATAAACTTCTTATCCTCTATTCTGATTCATATTATAATTTCAATAATAATGTTTCTGGCGGAGAGTTATATCTCTCGCTGGGGCAATTTTCATTTGTCTCACCCCCGTGGGATCCAACATTTTTATGTGGACGATCATAGAGGAGATTGAGATTATCTTGTAGAGGAAGAACTTCAGCAGCAGCAGGTACAACATCAACAACTCATGTGGAGTGTGTTGTCCGTCGTGTTTGTAGATAGAAATCCTATGTGTCGTCTCTATACTCTCAGGTCCTCGGAGTTAATAGTTAGTGCTTTTAATGAATCGTTTTGAGATTTTGGCTTAATTCCTTGAGGTTCTTATGCTGTCTATGTTTAACTTTTAATAAGGCAGTTGATGTTGTAACCCTCGAGAAGAGATAGTACAAGATATGTACTTATGAACCAGGATGTAAATGTAATACATTGGTTCTTGTTGAAAGAGTTTTCCTATGATTGGATCTCTTTGAAAAAGGTTTTAATTTTTAGTGATTTTCAGTAATCCACTGCAAATGATTGCTTCTGCTTAATTAATCTTGTTTTTGTGAGTTGGATGCTACATGGAGGAGGAGGAGGCATCTGAGGAGAACCTTGATGCAATGATTGATGAGGTTGAGCTAGATATCACAACTTTCCAGAAGCAGGGTAAGGGGGATGCAACCCCATCTTCATTGAGATTATCTCCACAGACAATGCTGACATGCTACTCTACCTCCTTATTGGGGGAGAGACCATAGAAACAGCCAGAAGCAAGGAAATAATTGATGATTGAAGAGGAGGATCACCCACAATGATACACTGAGAAACCAGTACCACTCAATCTTGACATGAGCTCGGGGTCAGATCCTACCAGGCTGAGGAAGAAGAAAATGTCACTAATGAGGAGGAGTTGGATTCTAAGCCAGAGGATACTTTGGCATACCTAGAGGCAGACAGACTGAAAGTATTAGATAATGCTCTTGAGGGAAATTCTTATGGCAGGGGGCAAAGAAAGATGCAAATCATACGTATTTATCCTGAATGCGTGTCAACGAGAGTTATCTCCACAAGATATGGGTGTGGGAAGGTAATTGAAGACATGGGAATCAAAGTAGAGGTGGTAAGGAAGATAAAAAAAGGTTGTTTGTGGAAGGTGCTTTTCATGACACAATCCACATACGTAGAGTTGACTCAACAGTTTTACACCATAATAGAGAAGGTCAACGTAAAAGGGGGAGAAAACCATCAAGTTTGGAATGTTCAATAGAATACACACGTTTACAGCTTCTGAATTGAACATCATCTTTACAAAGGATCCTGAAGAAGCCAACAAAATGAATGATGGCTTAATTGAGAGAGAGGTTGAATTAGACTATGGTGACTTCTGGAACAATTTGACAACGGAGCCGACATACACTATAGGAAAGTAAAAATTATGTACATCTGTAATCAATTGGTCAGATATTTGCAAAAAGTCTTTGCAAATATGATTGTTGGGAGGTATGACAATCAAGGCAACATTTCACAAAAGGCCCTATTTATTTTACATGGTATAAATAAGAAGTTACACATCAACCTAGGGTCTCTCTTGATAGATCACATGAGGACAATCCCCATTAAAAGAAAAACTCCATTTGTTATGGGAGGGATTGTTACCTCAATCGCTATAGCCCTAGGCTTTGATGTTACTGGACTTAAAGAGGCTGAAGGAGATCAACTTATTGATAATTGTAATACCCCTGACCTAGTTTATGGTTTAACCATAGGAGTTTTGCTTAAGTAAGACACTTACAAGCTAATTCTAATCTTTTGAAAAGTAATTAAGGCTTCTTGTGAAGTTTATTTTCAAGATTGAGCTTAATTGCAAACTATGTGTGCATTATATGAAAGTATGAGTGAAAAGTGCAATTTACCCAAGATGAGGGGTTATATTGCAAAATGTCACATATGGAATGTGTTCTAAGTGTTTTAGTATCACAAGAAAGAGAATGATGCTAAGTGATGGCTTGTGGAAGGCCTAAATCCCAAGTTATAACTTGTTTTTTTTTGGTCGGCCAAAACTCCTGTTGCTTTTTTTCATTTTCCAATTTGTGTCTGTACAAAACTTTGTTGATTCCAAAGTGGAACCAACTCAAAAAGAAAGAAAGAAACAAACTATCTTTACATCAAACAAAGATAGACAAAAAGCTCACACAAGGATAGGAGACTACAGAAGGGAACCAGAACAAAAGAAAAGCAGAGCCTTCAAGAAACCCTCCACCATCCACCAACAAAGAAAGAGCATCAAAAGATAAACCATAACTCCAGCAAAAACAGGAAGCACAAAAACCCAGCTTGAGAGAATTCTGCCACTCCCGTAGGATAAATTCTCCCACTCAAGCCAGAACAGAAAACTCCAAACCAGCTGCAACCACCAAAACGATGAGGACAGCAAGAAACCAACATCTCATCGTGCTTGCAGAAGAAAACATCAGCACCCAACATCACACCAAAAGCAGAGCCAAAGAAACACAGCTACTCCAGCAAAGAAGGCCACCAACAGATAAAATTATGCAGCAGAAAACAACAGCAGCTCTCCAAGAAAACCGCAACACATCAGCAAGCTTAAACATGGCAGCAGACAACCTGCACTGGTTTAGATTCCAGCGGAATAGCTCGAAAACCAGAAGGTAACAGTGGAGCATCATCAGGAAAAATCTCATCAATAGGAGCAAATACAAGCTGGAAGAAGGCCCCCACAACATGTTCATCCACTCCATAACAAAGCTGTAGAAGATGTACGTCCTTTGACATAATAGCATCATCATGAGAAAAAGTCTGACCTACAAGACTAACGAAATCAAGAGACTCCACATTCTCAACAGCCAGAGCAAGCGGCAATATGATTTGATTTCCAAAAAACTTCGTGGACCTCATACCAAGAAATGAATTAGACCCACTTTTTAAGAAGCCAGCAACATAAGCATCTATGTTGTAAACAACCCATTCAGACCAATTCTCTCTGAGGAAGCGATAAGAAGAGCAGGAGGTACATCCTGTAGAAGCATAGATGCCTTTGCACAGAGGACACCAGTAGGTACACCAAGGCCATTAACAGAACCAGTGAGGCTACCAACACATTTTCATGAGTTCAAAGTTATAACCACATACTCAGTACTGCAGGCTTCCTACCCAAGGGATAAATGACCTCCCCACTAGTTTCTTGAGCGATCTGCCTGATATGAAGAAAGGCAGCAGAAGTCATTTTTTGAGCTACAATCTTGGAAGACTCATACAGAGGACTCAGAACCTCAGGCACAGTCCAAGGCTCAAAAACCAAAAGGTCAACAACATGAACAATAGATCCACCACCCTCACAAGGGCGAACCAAAAAGCCACTAGGCAGCATCACAGATCTAACAAAATGGTGAGCAGTTGAAGAAAAAGACCACTGCCAGAACCACTGAGAGATCTTTCACAAACATCTCATCATGCATGCAGAAGAAAAAACATCAGCACCCAACAACACACCAAAAGCAGAGCCAAAGAATCACAACTACTCCAGCCGAGAAGGCCACCAAAAGATAGAATTATGCAGCAGAAAAACAGCAGCAGCTCTCCAGGAAAACCGCAACACTTCAGCATGCTTAAACATGGCAACAAACAACCTTCAAAAACCAAGAACATCCAAGAAACAATTGGCCTGACCTCTTCCACTCCCTAAGGATAAGATCAACAGCCAAAAGAAAAGCCCATCCAGACCACGCAGCCTCCAGCCAACCAAGAGAACATCCAACAAAGCAAACCAACCTTCCAAACACAAAAAGCAAGAACAACTCTAGAAAACTACCACACCAACCAGAAAAGATCATCAGAAAGACTAGAAAAGGAAGAGAGCCCTGCCACTCCAAGTTATAACTTGTTTAAACAGTGCTAGTACTATGTGCACCAATTTTGGTACAATTTGTAATATACCCAATGTATAGGGTTGAAATGCAAATTAACACCTCTAGAGTGTCCCTATTCCCTCTATGTATCTTTTATAGGAAAGTGAATGAAGGAGACACTATGTTTGAATCACCTTTGAGTGATGATACTCTTGGTGATGGAAAGACCAAGAATGAGTTGAAGGAAAGAGCCTTATATATGTTGTATCAAGTTGTAGACTTGAAATAGCAGTCCTATCGGCCATGGAGCCATAGTAGGAGCCTCCTATCAGTTTGTTGAAGCCTTGGAAAAGGCCATGACGGGAAGAGAACCTCAAGGAGGTGGCCCATGATGAGTTTCAAAGTTCCTTACAAAAAGTGTATCAGGTTGCTTATTTAATGAGATAAAGATGAGATAACTTGCCCAACAAGATAAGTAAGGGCTGAGATATTGTCTCTAGGTTATCCCTAAGACTCTTGCATGGAAATATATTGTAACATCCCTGACCTGGGTTATGAGTTAACCCTAGGTGTTTTGCCTAAACATGTAATTAAATCTTTGTGATTAACTCTGAGCATGTAATTAAGTTTCTCAGAAACATATACTTCAATATTTGCTCCTTTTTATTTAAAGTTGTAGCATTGTTTTGATATACAGGGACCTAAGTGCAATTTACCCAGTTGAAAGGGTTAGCTTGCAATTTGCACATGATGAGATGTTCCTCTGATGTTGAGACATCATGAGAAATCTTTTTGACAAAGTTTGAGGGATTTCCCAAGCTTGGGCACCAAGGTGCAGCTGTGGAAGCAATCCCGATGCTTGAAACCCTAATTTGGGGTAAAATGCAATTTACCCAAATTAAGGGATGCAATTTGTAAAATATATCATCTAATGTATCTTTTAGAACTCTTTCCATCATTTAGAGAAGAAATGATGAGGAAGTCACCTCAATTGAATTATCAAGTTATGAAATATACCTTGTGATTGAATAATCAGGGTATATGTACAATATCCCTTTTATGTATGTACCTTAGTATTAGATTGATCTTCTTTGCCCTCTTTTCCTAGACCTTAAGAGAAGTTTTGTCCTTAGAATAAAGAGGAAGGGACGAGCAAGTAATGAAGGAAGGACCTAGTTGGATTTATGGGAAACTTATGGGCCTTTAATGAAACCTCACCCATGTATATATACACTTTACCTCTCAAGCAAAGGAACCTTTCCTTCGTGCATATCACTGTTTCCCCTTGCTTGGCCGACTAAGGACTGTCTTGGAGCTCAAGGGGAACGACCAAGGGTGCAAGGTAGGTTTAAATCCCTCTTCTTGCCTAATTCCATGGTTAGGACTCGAATTCAAGGTCGATTTGGTGACTAACTCACGAAACGCTATCTTTCTAGCCATCTCTTTTCATCTTTCCTTGGAGTTTTCACCTTGGACAACCTGTGGGAACTCAAGGACGCCATTAGAGATTGGCTCTTGAAAGCTTGGATCCCAAGGAGCAAGCTTTAGGCGGGTTTTATAACTCTAAACCCATGCTTTACTATATACATCTCTTATATGCGGTTATATGATAGTTCTTCATGTTTCCCTACTTTCCCTGCTATTTTTGCAAGAAAATCCATGGGATATCCATACTGTTCTTGAGCTAGGAGATTAAGGCGTGCTTTGCAAGAAAAACCCACCGCCTTTCACTTTCTTAAACGGTCTCACCAGTTTGCTCTCTCGGTCTCAAGACCGCGAGGTGAGTAAACGGTCTCGAGACCGCGACAGGGAAAACGGTATCCAAGACCAATTGTCCCCGTTGACCGAGCGTGGACCGTATAAGCAATCTGTTCCTAATTATATAGGATAATCACCCTCAAAATTTGAGAGGCTAACTCCAAAGGAATCGGGAGATATGACCTTTTTAAGTAACAACTTTAATTGAATTTATTCCTGATTTTCAAACGGTCTGAAATTGCCTTTTTGGGCAAACGGTCTCAAGACCGTGTAAGGTCGTTGACCAAGCTTTGACCACATGAAATTACTGTTCAAAATTATGTTAATTAACAACTCACCAAGTTTGATGGTCTAAATCCAAACGAGCTAAGAGTTGAAAGGTGATTACTAGGGCTAACCCTAGATGCAATCGGTACTGAAATTATGGTGACCTAATTAGGGTTTTTAGGGTTGATTGACCTAAACGGTCTCAAGACCGTTTAGGGGTCACCCAAACGGTCTCAAGACCGTGAGGGCAATCAACCATGACCGTTTGGAGGTCTGGGTTCAAGATTAGTTGACCAATTGAAGGTACAATTATACCAAATTACATTGCAAATAAATATTGATATAATCATCAACTCAATAGGTCAGACCTTCATGAATTTGCACTAGAATCCAAAATTGGATGGGCAAACGGTCTCAAGACCGTTTGGAACTCATTCAAACAGTCTCAAGACTGAGAGGACAATCACCCAAGACCGTTTGAAGGTCTAGGGTTAAGTAGTTTGACCAATTGAGGACCTAATTGCAAATAAGTTATCAATTTAATCAAAATTCTGTTTTGTGGTTCAATCATGATTCAACCCCTATCAAATCACCTTAGACTTTGATGAAATCTTGGGCAAACGGTCTCAAGACCATGTGGGGTCCACCCACATGACCTCAAGACCGTTTGGGACAAGTTTGGGCCCAATTGGAGCTCAATTGAAGGGTTCAACCTTGTGTTAATGCACATTGTTGAGTGTTGATGGGTGAACATTGATAGACCCTAATTGAATCGTTTTCAATTCTAATTGGTCAACAATTGAGGGTCAATTGAATGACCAATTGGTTAAGCATAACCTTAATTAACCCAATTCATAAGTGGCCAACATAACTCTGACCTTTTGAGGGATTCAATATGGGTTAACATTATCGGGTGTATCATTGAACCTTGTGGAGGGTCCAAGTGGTTGAGACCATGTGAGCTCGCAGTCTCAAGGTCGTGAAGAGGCTCGCGGTCTCAAGGTCGTGAAGAGGCTCGCGGTCTCAAGACCGAGAGGAGGCTCACGGTCTCAAGACCGCGAGGGGCCTCGCGGTCCTGAGGTCAAGGTGACTAAATGGTCAACATATCTTCGCGGTCTTGAAATCAGTTGAGAGACCTCGCGGTCTTGAATCAATAGAGAGGGCTCGCGGTCTTGGAGGTAGGGTGAAGGGCCTCGCGGTCCTGAGGTCAAAATTAGCTAAACGGTCAACACACCCTCACGGTCTAGGAAAGTCAAAATTAGCTAAACGGTCAACACACCCTCACGGTCTTGGAAAGTCAAAATTAGATAAACGGTCAACACTTTCAAACGATCTCAAATCAATTGGAGATTGATGGTTGAGATCGATCAATGTGATTCAAGGTTGACTTCATTCAATCAATGGATGATATAAAAGATTCAATGTTGCCCTAATCAAACCCTAATGACAACCTAGGATATTAGGGGGTTAATTGACTAAGGTTTTGACCTTGATAATGATCAATGGGGTGAATTACCAAAATACCCCTAAAAGGTAAATTGAGTAATACCTTGATCAGATCAAACCCTAATCACATGATGATGATGTTTTAACTATGTTAGCCTATGATGACTTAATCCGACCTGATCTTGAGTGATGTTGACATCACCTAACTTTATGATGAGAGAGAAAGTACTTATAGAGCGAGAAAGTACTTCTAGAGAGAGAAAGTACCCTTTTCAGGTGAAAACTCAATTAAAGCACCTCCAATGCACAGGAATGAGCATAACTAGGGTATGATCCACCTGTCTGAGATCATAGAAACCCTAATTATGATAAATGATGAACCTTTAACTAATCTAAGAGCATCAATGACGATGTTACTCATACATGATGATGTTATGAGTTCAATTCACCTTAATGTGAATAGTAAACCCTAATTCAAGGGTGATGACATATAATGTGAATAGTAAACCCTAATTCAAGGGTAATGGCATGCTTTTGAGTACTAAACTCTATTTGATGTGAATTAGAGATTTAACTCTTATGACAAGAGTAGGAAGTATATTCCTTATTTTTGTATTACCTTTATCAGTTGTATTAACCATGCAGGTTCTGATATGAAGGTAATCATATCCAAGTATGGATGTTGATGTTATATTCATTAAAGGCATGTTGTTAACCTTATGAATAAATAAAGTAATCTGATGCCTTGTCAGTGGCATCCTATGCTGATAATGGGCTGTGAGAGCCATGAATACCATCAAGGTCATGCCTTAGAGATGACTTGTGATGAGGATAATGAGAAATGATGATTGATATGAGTTAGGCCTGTTACATTTAGTATTCTTCTTTTTTTTTAGCTGCTATGCTACTGTTATTGTTTGGAGAACAATGTATGCTGTTAAAGAATACTGAATGTACCTAACTAATCAAGTATAATGTAGAGCCCTGATCATAGATCCATCATTGTCAGAGATTAAGTGATGGTGAAACATGTTTTCCTCAGGGAACTCCTGGAGCACATACTTTTGAGTATGTGGGGTACATGGATGTGTAGAACCTTACATCCTAGTGTAGGAAAGTGATGTAGATGTGCAATCCATCCATCCTCCACTATATTTCCATACCGTATCAGTGGTAGGTAAACATGAAACCTCCTGATGACGAAGAAAATATAGATATCCATATCAGTGGAGATAAA
The DNA here is from genome assembly GCA_963693085.1 of Alisma plantago-aquatica. Classification (NCBI taxonomy): domain Eukaryota; kingdom Viridiplantae; phylum Streptophyta; class Magnoliopsida; order Alismatales; family Alismataceae; genus Alisma; species Alisma plantago-aquatica. The sequence continues at coordinate 713,662,460 of OY856412.1, read as the reverse complement.
CATGAAATCTCCTGATGACGAAGAGAGTACAGAACGCCACTGTGACTCTAGAATAGCGAAGGACCAGTTTACCCTGGTGAGCTATAGTAGTAGAGACACGAGATGTCCTACAAGTAATCCTCTTACTGACTGAGGAAGGTGAAGGTCATGAGAATCTGTCTCTCTTGATGACCTATGTATGATACTGATGTGACTTCTCAGCGATCAGTTGGAGTATGAGTGGTATGCCTCATCTCCACAGGGCATAATGTTGTTTGTAAAACATAATCAACTATGTAGTATACTTGTTAGAGTTAACTCCAAGTTAGTTGATTGAGGTTACACTGTAATAGTGCTTATATTTCTTCATACCGCATAAATGTTGAGTTCTTGGTTATAGCTGCAACTGTTATCTATTACTTTGAAGGCTTTACTGCTTAAGATATTCTTTGATGTTATAATAAAGCCTCTGGCGAAGAGTTATAACTCTCGCTGGGACAATTATGTATAATTGTCTCACCCCGTAGACTTCAACTTTTTAGGTGGACGTCGGAGATGAAGGAACCAGCCTACAGGTGATCAGTCTCAGCAACAGCAGCACCAGGAACAGCAGTAATCTCAGGTGGAGATTGTCCTGCCATGTGGTGTAGTTAGAGTCAGTCCTATGTGTCCTCTGTACTCTCAGGTCTTGGAGTCTTTTGTTTAGTGATCTTGAGATTTTGTATCTTGATGTATATAATTACTTAAGAAGTAATTATCCTGAGATGTAAACAGTTTATCTCTCTTTATGAAAGAAGTTTTTATGGATCCAAGTTCTTATCTCGAAAAGCTTTAATTTCCCGTGATTTTTGTCTTCCGCCGATTACCAATTCGCTTCCGCTAAGTTTTAATCGTGTTTATGTCATGGTTTGGAGATCAGAGCCCACAATTAGTGGTATCAGAGCTCTAGGTCAGTTGAGTCTACAGAGGCATAAGACTTAGGATGTCGAGTCTATCTTTAGTACTCCTTCCTTATCTAATAGAATCTTCTGCTCCTCAGGAGAAGAAGACACCTAAGGATGTCAGAACATCATGATGAGTACGTGGCAGAGAGTAGTGCTAGTGCACCTCGAGGTGGTACAAGGGTTCCGAGGATAGAACAACCTGCACCTGAGTCGCCAAGAGAGCCACCCCAGTTCGACCCAGCTGACATGAGTAACCCAGCTGTACAGACGATGTTCGGGCAGTTCATGACTGCCATGAAACATATAACCGATAGGATGCCCATTCCTGCACCTAGGGCACCTGTCCAGCCTGAAGCACAAGGTATCTGTAAGACATTCGAACGACTTCGTCGTGTCGGAGCTACCGAGTACTTTGGGACTTCCGACCCTGCAGATGCTGACTTATGGTTGACAGAGTTGGAGAAGGCTTTCAGGATTCTTATCATCCCGGAAGCTGAGAAGGTTAGACATGCTGTCTATCTTCTCAAAGGCAGTGTTGGTCACTGGTGGAACATGGAACAGCAGAAGAGACCTGGAGTAGAGTTCTCATGGGAAGAGTTTCGTCGGGAATTCATCAATAGATATTTTCCAAAGACCTTCCTAGATGAGAAGATCTCTCAGTTTGAGAAACTAAGGCAGGGTATGATGATCATTAGTGAGTATGAAGCTAAGTTCATGGAGTTGTTGCGGTTCTGTCTGCACATGGCTGCTACGGATGAGGAAAGAATCAGAAGATTCAAAAAGGGTTTGAATTCTGATATGTCAACCCCTGTGTCTGCCTTAGAAAACAGAGAGAGATTCTCTACCTTCGTTGAGTCAGTCCGAAGGATAGAGAGATCTGTGGTTGAGAAAAGACAAACCCATAAAAGATATCCATAGTTCCAAGATTCTTCATCTAGGGATTCCAAGAATCCTAGATTCTCTGCACCTAACCCTCCACCACCCAGATCGAGTTTTCAAACTCAATGGACACCAAGAAGAGGTAGAGGACGGAGTCAACCGCTTCAAGGGATGCACAGTTCTGCATCGGTGTCAGTCACTGGACCACCCAGACCACAACAACAGGAGAGGAGTTGTTACAACTGTGGTAAGGTGGGACACTTGATGAAGGATTGCCGTTCTAGGCCTGTCGATGTGACACAACAACCCCCGAGACAGAATCAACAGGGATCTAAGAATAGAAAACATCAAGGAGCAGCTCGAGGACGTGGACAAGCGTCTCAAGCTGGATCATCAGCACCACCTCAACACCAGGCGACTGCGAGGTTCTATGCTATGAACCCACCTGAGGCAGTGGTCAATCCACGGGTAGTGGCAGGTCAGATGAAACTTTTATATTCTGATATGTCTACATCCTGTGTTGTATCTGTTCTGATTGATCCGGGTGCTACACACTCTTTTATCACTCGTGAAGTGATTCGTAACTACAATGTGACTGTTAGTCATAGAGTAGATAGTTTGTTGTTAGAGACTCCGTTGAGTGGGTCTGCCGTTTTGCAGGAGGTATGTTCTCCCTGCATCCTCTTCTTTTCTAACCATCGCATTCAAGTGGATCTTATACCACTTGATATGCAAGGATTTGATATAATCCTCGGGATGGATACCTTAGAGAGGTATAGAGTTGTCTTGGATTGTGAGTCCAAGTTGGCTGTGTTTGCTGATGAAAGCAACACATGGATCTTTCAAGGAGAAAGAAAGATTCTGCCCACCTATCTTGTATCAGCTATGGTTGCTGATAAGCTGTTGAGGCAAGGATGTTATGCATTCTTAGCCCATGTGGTAGATGTTACCAAGGAAAGTTCCAATCCTGCTGAAGTTCCTGTAGTCAGGGAATTCGAAGATGTATTTCCTGAAGAACTTCCTAGTATACCACCACCTCGGGAGATTGATTTTGAAATCAATCTGATCCCAGATATGAAACCCATAGCTCAGACTCTGTATAGAATGGTGCCTGCCGAGATGGCAGAACTCAAGAAACAGCTTCAAGAGTTACTTGAGAGAGGTTTTATCCGACCGAGTACTTCACCTTGGGGTGCTCCGGTCTTGTTTGTTAAAAAGAAAGATGGGTCAATGCGGTTGTGCATCGACTACAGACAACTCAATAAAGTAACAATAAAGAATAAGTACCCTCTGCCGAGGATTGATGATCTCTTTGACCAGTTGCGTGGTGCAACAGTCTTTTCAAAAATAGACTTGAGATCTGGATATCATCAACTCCGTATTAAGGATAGTGACATATCCAAGTCCGCCTTTAGGACAAGATATGGTCACTATGAGTTCACGGTTATGTCGTTTGGACTAACCAATGCACCAGCTGCATTTATGGAACTCATGAATAGAGTTTTTCGACCTTTCCTTGATCAGTGTGTTGTCGTCTTCATAGATGACATTTTGATCTATAGTAAGGATGCTCAGCAGCATGAGCAGCATCTTCGCCAAGCTTTGACCTTGCTAAGAGAACATAAGCTGTACGCTAAGTTTAGCAAGTGTGAGTTCTGGCTGCCGGAGGTATCTTTTCTTGGACATGTGATATCCGCCTCGGGAATTTGTGTTGACCCTACAAAAGTAGAATCTGTTCTACAGTGGGAACAACCGAAGACACCGACGGAGATTCGAAGTTTCTTGGGGTTAGCTGGCTATTATCGAAGGTTCATTAAGAACTTTAGTTCTATAGCTTTACCTTTGACCAAGTTAACCCGGAAAGATGTTCCTTTTTCTTGGAGTGATAAGTGTCAACAGTCTTTCCAGTTGCTGAAGGAGAGATTGACAAGTGCACCTTTGCTAGTGCTACCTGAATAAGGAAAAGGATATGTAGTCTTCTGTGATGCTTCCAATAATGGACTTGGATGTGTGTTGATGCAGGATAAACAAGTGATTTCTTTTGCTTCCCGATAACTTAATAAACACGAGGAGAATTATCCGACACACGATCTAGAGTTAGCTGCTGTGGTTCATGCCTTGAAAATCTGGAGACACTATCTCTACGGAGACACATTCTAGATTTTCACAGACCACAAAAACCTTAAGTATATCTTCTCTCAGCATGAGCTCAACATGAGGCAACGTCGCTGGATGGAGTTAATCAAGGACTATGACTATACAATTGATTACCATCCAGGCAAGGCCAATGTTGTTACAGATGCCTTGAGTAGGAAATCAGCAACATCAACCATGAATAGAGCACAACTAAACCCTTTAGTATGCTCTAGGAGAGATATGCTTATCTCTTTAAGGCAAGACAATGTACAGTTGAAGGTGTCATTGTTAGCCGGTTTGTTAGCTGAGATGCATATTAAACCTACCCTAAGAGAATAGATTAAAGAAGCACAACTAGGTGATGCTACAGTTCAGCAGATTAGATCTGAGTATGAAAATGAGAAGCAAGATGGTTTTCATGACTCAGAGGACCAAATAGCTTGTTATAATGGGAGAATGATAGTGCCAGATGTGGACAACTTGAGGAAGTTAGTCCTGGAAGAAGCCCATTCTTCCATGTATGCTATGCATCCAGGGAGCACCAAGATGTATCGGAATTTGAAAGATCTGTATTGGTGGCCTGGGATGAAAAAGGACGTTGCAGAGTTTGTTCTGAGATGTCCTGTGTGTCAGCAAGTTAAAGCTGAACACCAAAAGCCTGCAGGGACAATGCAACCTTTACCCATACCACAGTGGAAGTGGGACCATGTGACCATGGACTTTGTTGTTGGTCTACCCAGGACAAGCAAAGGACATGATTCAATTTGGGTAGTTGTTGATAGGTTGACTAAGACAGCGCATTTCTTACCTATCAAAACAACCTATTCTGCTGAAAAGTTATCAGAGTTGTATGTTCAAGAGATAGTGCGCTTGCACGGAGTTCCTGTTACAATAGTTTCTGACAGAGGTCCTCAGTTTACGAGTCATTTTTGGGAACAGTTACACAGAGCCTTAGGCACCAAGTTAAGGTTTAGTACAGCCTTTCATCCATAGACTGATGGACAGTCTGAAAGGACTATACATACCTTAGAAGACCTGTTGAGAGCATGTGTTCTCCAGTTCACCGGAAGTTGGGATCTACACCTAAGCTTGATAGAGTTTGCCTATAATAACAGCTATCAACATAGTATTGATATGGCACCTTATGAAGCCTTGTATGGTAGACGTTGTAGATCACCTCTGTGTTGGTTTGAGACTGGTGAACATCAGTTGATAGGTCCTGATCTTGTGCATCAAACCACAGAAAAGATTAAAGTAATACAATAAAAGATTAAGACTGCTCAGGATAGGCAGAAATCTTATGCTGACAAACGTCGTAGACCCTTAGAGTTCCAGGTTGGAGACAGAGTGTATCTCAAGGTCTCACCTTGGAAAGGAGTCCTTCGTTTTGGAAGGAAAGGGAAGTTAGCTCCTAGATTTATGGGGCCTTATCCAATCATTGAACGTATTGGAAAGGTAGCATATAAACTAGAACTGCCCCCAGAGTTATAGAGGTTACACCATGTGTTTCACATTTCTATGCTGAAGAAATGTCACCCAGACACCGAGTCAGTTCTACAACCCATGGAAGTAGAATTGAATGATGATATGTCCTATGAGGAGGGACCAATGTCAATCCTTGATAAAAGAATTAAAAAGTTAAAGAAGAAAGATATAAGTCTTGTGAAAGTCCTCTGGAATCACCGTGGTGTTGAAGAAGCCACTTGGGAACTAGAGAATGAGATGAGAAGGAAGTATCCTGCCCTTTTCTCTTAATATGTCTTATCGATTTCGGGGACGAAATCCTTGTAAGGGGTGGATAATTTGTAACATCCCTGACCTGGGTTATGAGTTAACCCTAGGTGTTTTGCCTAAACATGTAATTAAATCTTTGTGATTAACTCTGAGCATGTAATTAAGTTTCTCAAAAACATATACTTCAATATTTGCTCCTTTTTATTTAAAGTTGTAGCATTGTTTTGATATACAGGGAACTAAGTGCAATTTACCCAGTTGAAAGGGTTAGCTTGCAATTTGCACATGATGAGATGTTCCTCTGATGTTGAGACATCACGAGAAATCTTTTTGACAAAGTTTGAGGGATTTCCCAAGCTTGGGCACCAAGGTGCAGCTGTGGAAGCAATCCCGGTGCTTGAAATCCTAATTTGGGGTAAAATGCAATTTACCCAAATTAAGGGATGCAATTTGTAAAATATATCATCTAATGTATCTTTTAGAACTCTTTCCATCATTTAGAGAAGAAATGATGAGGAAGTCACCTCAATTGAATTATCAAGTTATGAAATATACCTTGTGATTGAATAATCAGGGTATATGTACAATATCCCTTTTATGTATGTACCTTAGTATTAGATTGATCTTCTTTGCCCTCTTTTCCTAGACCTTAAGAAAAGTTTTGTCCTTAGAATAAAGAGGAAGGGACGAGCAAGTAATGAAGGAAGGACCTAGTTGGATTTATGGGAAACTTATGGGCCTTTAATGAAACCTCACCCATGTATATATACACTTTACCTCTCAAGCAAATGAACCTTTCCTTCGTGCATATCACTGTTTCCCCTTGCTTGGCCGACTAAGGACTGTCTTGGAGCTCAAGGGGAACGACCAAGGGTGCAAGGTAGGTTTAAATCCCTCTTCTTGCCTAATTCCATGGTTAGGACTCGAATTCAAGGTCGATTTGGTGACTAACTCACGAAACCCTATCTTTCTAGCCATCTCTTTTCATCTTTCCTTGGAGTTTTCACCTTGGCCAACCTGTGGGAACTCAAGGACGCCATTAGAGCTTGGAGATTGAAAGCTTGGAGCCCAAGGAGAAAGCTTTAGGCGGGTTTTATAACTCTAAACCCATGCTTTACTATATACATCTCTTATATGCGGTTATATGATAGTTCTTCATGTTTCCCTACTTTCCCTGCTATTTTTGCAAGAAAATCCATGGGATATCCATACTGTTCTTGAGCTAGGAGATGAAGGCGTGATTTCCAAGAAAAACCCACCGCCTTTCACTTTCTTAAACGGTCTCACCAGTTTGCTCTCTCGGTCTCAAGACCGCGAGGTGAGTAAACGGTCTCGAGACCGCGACAGGGAAAACGGTCTCCAAGACCGTTTGGCCCCATTGACCGAGCGTGGACCGTATAAGAAATCTGTTCCTAGTTATATAGGCTAATCACCCTCAAACTTTTAGAGGCTAACTCCAAAGGAATCGGGATATATGACCTTTTTAAGTAACACCTTTAATTGAATTTATTCCTGATTTTCAAACGGTATGAAATTGCCTTTTTGGGCAAACGGTCTCAAGACCGTGTAAGGTCGTTGACCAAGCTTTGAAAACATGCAATTACTGTTCAAAATTATGTTAATTAACAAATCACCAAGTTTGATCGTCTAATTCCAAACGAGCTAAGAGTTGAAAGGTGATTACTAGGGCTAACCCTAGATGAAATCAGTACTGAAATTATGGTGACCTAATTAGGGTTTTTAGGGTTGATTGACCTAAATGGTCTCAAGACCATTTAGGGGTCACCCAAACGGTCTCAAGACCGTGAGGGCAATCAACCATGACCGTTTGTAGGTCTGGGGTCAAGATTAGTTGACCAATTGAAGGTACAATTATACCAAATTACATTGCAAATAAATATTGATATAATCATCAACTCAATAGGTCAGACCTTCATGAATTTGCACTAGAATCCAAAATTGGATGGGCAAACGGTCTCAAGACCGTTTGGAACTCATCCAAACGGTCTCAAGACCGAGAGGACAATCACCCAAGACCGTTTGAAGGTCTAGGGTTAAGTAATTTGACCAATTGAGGACCTAATTGCAAATAAGTTATCAATTTAATCAAAATTCTGTTTTGTGGTTCAATCATGATTCAACCCCTATCAAATCACCTTAGACTTTGATGAAATCTTGGGCAAACGGTCTCAAGACCATGTGGGGTCCACCCACATGACCGCAAGACCGTTTGGGCCAAGTTTGGGCCCAATTGGAGCTCAATTGAAGGGTTCAACCTTGTGTTAATGCACATTGTTGAGTGTTGATGGGTGAACATTGATAGACCCTAATTGAATCGTTTTCAATTCTAATTGGTCAACAATTGAGGGTCAATTGAATGACCAATTGGTTAAGCATAACCTTAATTAACCCAATTCATAAGTGGCCAACATAACTCTGACCTTTTGAGGGATTCAATATGGGTTAACATTATCGGGTGTATCATTGAACCTTGTGGAGGGTCCAAGTGGTTGAGACCATGTGAGCTCGCGGTCTCAAGGTCGTGAAGAGGCTCGCGGTCTCAAGGTCGTGAGGAGGCTCGCGGTCTCAAGACCGAGAGGAGGCTCACAGTCTCAAGACCGCGAGGGGCCTCGTGGTCCTGAGGTCAAGGTGACTAAACGGTCAACATATCTTCGCGGTCTTGAAATCAGTTGAGAGACCTCGCGGTCTTGAATCAATAGAGAGGGCTCGCGGTCTTGGAGGTAGGGTGAAGGGCCTCGCGGTCCTGAGGTCAAAATTAGCTAAACGGTCAACACACCCTCACGGTCTTGGAAAGTCAAAATTAGATAAACGGTCAACACTTTCAAACGATCTCAAATCAATTGGAGATTGATGGTTGAGATCGATCAATGTGATTCAAGGTTGACTTCATTCAATCAATGGATGATATAAAAGATTCAATGTTGCCCTAATCAAACCCTAATGACAACCTAGGATATTAAGGGGTTAATTGACTAAGGTTTTGACCTTGATAATGATCAATGGGGTGAATTACCAAAATACCCCTAAAAGGTAAATTGAGTAATACCTTGATCAGATCAAACCCTAATCACATGATGATGATGTTTTAACTATGTTAGCCTATGATGACTTAATCCGACCTGATCTTGAGTGATGTTGACATCACCTAACTTTATGATGAGAGAGAAAGTACTTATAGAGCGAGAAAGTACTTCTAGAGAGAGAAAGTACCCTTTTCAGGTGAAAACTCAATTAAAGCACCTCCAATGCACAGGAATGAGCATAACTAGGGTATGATCCACCTGTCTGAGATCATAGAAACCCTAATTATGATAAATGATGAACCTTTAACTAATCTAAGAGCATCAATGACGATGTTACTCATACATGATGATGTTATGAGTTCAATTCACCTTAATGTGAATAGTAAACCCTAATTCAAGGGTGATGACATATAATGTGAATAGTAAACCCTAATTCAAGGGTAATGGCATGCTTTTGAGTAGTAAACTCTATTTGATGTGAATTAGAGATTTAACTCTTATGACAAGAGTAGGAAGTATATTCCTTATTTTTGTATTACCTTTATCAGTTGTATTAACCATGCAGGTTCTGATATGAAGGTAATCATATCCAGGTATGGATGTTGATGTTATATTCATTAAAGGCATGTTGTTAGCCTTATGAATAAATAAAGTAATCTGATGCCTTGTCAGTGGCATCCTATGCTGATAATGGGCTGTGAGAGCCATGAATACCATCAAGGTCATGCCTTAGAGATGACTTGTGATGAGGATAATGAGAAATGATGATTGATATGAGTTAGGCCTGTTACATTTAGTATTCTTCTTTTTTTTTAGCTGCTATGCTACTGTTATTGTTTGGAGAACAATGTATGCTGTTAAAGAATACTGAATGTACCTAACTAATCAAGTATAATGTAGAGCCCTGATCATAGATCCATCATTGTCAGAGATTAAGTGATGGTGAAACAGGTTTTCCTCAGGGAACTCCTGGAGCACATACTTTTGAGTATGTGGGGTACATGGATGTGTAGAACCTTACATCCTAGTGTAGGAAAGTGATGTAGATGTGCAATCCATCCATCCTCCACTATATTTCCATACCGTATCAGTGGTAGGTAAACATGAAACCTCCTGATGACGAAGAAAATATAGATATCCGTATCAGTGGAGATAAACATGAAATCTCCTGATGATGAAGAGAGTACAGAATGCCACTGTGACTCTAGAATAGCGAAGGACCAGTTTACCCTGGTGAGCTATAGTAGTAGAGACACGAGATGTCGTACAAGTAATCCTCTTACTGACTGAGGAAGGTGAAGGTCATGAGAATCCGGCTCTCTTGATGACCTATGTATGATATTGTTGTGACTTCTCAGCGATCAGTTGGAGTATGAGTGGTATGCCTCATCTCCACAGGGCATAATGTTGTTTGTAAAACATAATCAACTATGTAGTATACTTGTTAGAGTTAACTCCAAGTTAGTTGATTGAGGTTACACTGTAATAGTGCTTATATTTCTTCATACCTCATAAATGTTGAGTTCTTGGTTATAGCTACAACTATTATCTATTACTTTGAAGGCTTTACTGCTTAAGATATTCTTTGATGTTATAATAAAGCCTCTGGAGAAGAGTTTTAACTCTCACTGGGACAATTATGTATAATTGTCTCACCCCGTAGACTTCAACGTTTTAGGTGGACGTCGGAGACGAAGGAACCAGCCTACAGGTGATCAGTCTCAGCAACAGCAGCACCAAGAGCAACAGTAATCTCAGGTGGAGATTGTCCTGCCATGTGGTGTAGTTAGAGTCAGTCCTATGTGTCCTCTGTACTCTCAGGACTTGGAGTCTTTTGTTTAGTGATCTTGAGATTTTGTATCTTGATGTATATAATTACTCAAGAAGTAATTATCTTGAGATGTAAACAGTTTATCTCTCTTTATGAAAGAAGTTTTTATGGATCCAAGTTCTTATCTCGAAAAGCTTTAATTTCCCGTGATTTTTGTCTTCCGCCGATTACCGATTCGCTTCTGCTAAGTTTTAATCGTGTTTATGTCATGGTTTGGAGATCAGAGCCCACATATATACATGTGTGCATGCATGGCCACGTGTCAACCATGCATGGCCACGTGTCATCTAATAGCATGAGGGGAAGACACCTCTTATATGCTTTATCTCATGAAACTAAGTATATATAGTTCACCTTTCACCAACTTATGAAAGTTTACGATCCTCATAACCATTCCCCTTGGAGATATCATGCAAAGACCCTTAGGTATCGTGCAAAGCAGCTCAAGGAGTTAGGAGAGCTCGATTATCAAACTTTAGGTAAGGCTTTGGTCACCTTCAACCTTGGTTGAAGAAGGATATCAGGTTATGGATATTCTTTTCTTTCCTTCTTCACCAAGTGCTTAGCTATGGTGATTTCTTGTCCATGGAAGAGTTGTGATCGATCCCTGGACCCGGGAGAAGTTCTTCTTCAACCTTAGGATGAGAAGCTTTGGAGCTTGGAGCTTTGAAGTGTTCACAAGGTGGGTTATTTAACTTGAACTCTATCATGTTATTATTCATCACCTAAATTGATATACTTAATGAACTACTTTTAATTCCAAAAATCTTCTAAAACAGTTGATGAAATTATGAGTTCTAGTAGTTTCTTAGACCTATTTCCATGAACTATAATAGTTAGAACGAAGTTCTAGATCTTGAAGAAGATGGTATCACTTTATAAAGTTGATATTGGGTTCAAGCATACACACTAGTAGCTCTAATCCGATATGGGTATGTGCAAATATCACTTGCATGATATGAATTGAAGATTTCATTTTCTTGCACAATATGAAGGTGAAGTTCATATCTTGGAACACGATATGGTGTCATCCATAAAATTCTTGCACGATAGGAAGTGAAGTATAAACTCCATGCACGATACAAGGTTTAATGTATACTTGTGAGGTTGATATGAAACCCTAGTTTGGGAAATCTGATATGAGTAAGTTAGCAAGTATTCCTTGCAAGATATGATCATGTAATATACACTTGTACATGATATATTGAAGCATACATCTGATGCATGATATGATGGATTGAGTATGCATTTATGCACAAAATAAGATATGGATTAAAATATAAGGTGTAACCCGATATGGTTGGAACACCTCAACCTGATATGAAACCCGAGATGGGGTTAACCCGATATGCAAATAGATGATAGCTCATACACGATATGGGTTATGCCCTTGCACGATATGGGAGATACCCATTTACCCCTTATGCACGATACAAGTCCAAGATTATACTTCTTGCATGATATAGAGATAGTAGATACTCTAAACAATATAGAGTTGGAAACCCTAGGTGATGGGTAAAACAATACAAAGTGGTGAGTGATACCACATGGACGATATGAATGATATCTCTAGAATGATAAGGAATAGAACCTACTCTTATCTTGTGAATGATATGAGGTTCAATTCATACTTCATGCATGATATGGCATGATGTACCCAATATAATGGAAAACCCTAGACGATGGATTCTAACATACCCCCTTTTGTGTAATGGATGGTAATATGAGAATTTAATAAGACACCAAGCTTGTCAAGTAACTATATGATAAGGTTGATCCTTGAAGGAATAGAGGGGTTATGAGTCTAAGGGTCTACCTAAATGGTAACCTGATATGGTAACCCGATATGTTACCTGATATGCATACCCGATATGACAATCCTAAAGGGAAACCAATATGGTATCTTGGGTATACTACTCAAATGATATATGATGAGGCATATGCTTTATGCCCGGTATAGTGCACACCTTATGTACGGTATGGTGTCAAGTACATGGCTTGTGCACGATATGGCACCAAACACAGCTTATACCCGATATGGGGTCAAGCGCCTAGCTCATACCCGATATGAAGTTGTCTTGGGATAATAAGAACTGAGTGATATTAAATTGGAAATGGGCATATGATATGATGATTAGGGAATACATCCTGAAACATGACATGGTGATGTGACTATCTCACATGCTCGATTTGGATATACAACATGAAGTAAAAGATGTAGCTTAAAGCATGATATGATAATATACACACATCTTAATACCCAATAAGGTAGAGACACTTCAATAATATGTGATTGATTAAGTGACATATATTGCACAATAAAAGATGATGTGAGTTGTTAATGATGAGCTATATTCCTCAAAGAGGAGGATTGGACCAAGAGTATGGTGTAATCAATATCCTAGTAAGGATGAGAGAGAAACTCATACTTTGTGTTAATAACCATTCAATGATAAATGATGAGAATAGATAAGTATAGTTGCATACTTATGATATGAATATATGCTCCTAGATGTGTGGATCAATGAGTTAGGATTTGGATTAATAATATGAACATGAAACCCTATTCAGCTATAAAGGGAAACCCTAACCCTAATAATGGGAAGGTTGTATTTCTCTTATTGAATAAGCTTTGGGAAGTATGTTAAATACTCATATAACAAGTATAATATCTTTAGGTATTATGACCTAGATATAGTTGTTGCCTAGTGAGAGGTGACAAGATATATAATGGCCTTGTGAGCCATATGAATAGTTGTTGCCTAGTGAGAGGTGACAAGATGTATAATGGCCTTGTGATCCAAGTAAATAGTTGTTGCCTAGTGAGAGGAGACAAGATGCTTAATGGCCTTGTGTGCCATGTGAATAGTTGTTGCCTAGTGAGAGGTGACAAGATATTTAATCAAACTATGTGAGCTATGTGAAATTCTTGTACAACAAGTAAAATGAATACCTTGGTCTGAGGACTAGGAGGTAATAGATACCTATTATAGAGGTAACATTGCTATGTGATGATCTAGGGGTTTGAATACCCAGATCTGGTAATCATGATGATAATGATGTGAAGGGATGAGGATTACAAATAGTGTGTTAAGGGACTGAGATCCCAAGTACCAAGTATCTAAATGTGTTTTAAAGACTTGAAAAGTACATAATAGATGTATTACACTTTCTTTGTAGCATTTTTTGTGATTAATAATGATAACTTGTTTCATGTTAAAAGAATGATGCAATGCATGTAATATATCACTAGAAACCATAAAACATTGCCCAAAGATCCATCAACGTCAGAATTTTCTGAATGGTGAAATGGGTTCCCCGCAACATAACCCAGAATGCATATTTTTGAATATGTGGGGGCATGGTGCCTAAGTGACCATGACTCAATTATTTCATAAGAATGTCTCAATAGAGCATGGTGAATTGACCCGTGGCTCAGAGTATGATGCCTATGTGACCATGACTCAGAGTATGGTGCCTAAGTGACCATGACTTAGTAATTTCATAACTGGGGATGGTTTTTGTAGATGTTCCCCTAAGACAGCACAGTTGATGATGTAGCTCTAAGTGAGGATGCCTTTGTACCCTAGCACAACTATATTACAGCTGACACAAGATGTCCTGCTAAGCCTAAGTGGTCTCGTACTGACCAAGACAAGGGAGGTCATGGCAACTGACTCTTCCATTGACCTTGTATGGTATCGACTTGTGAGAAGTTTGTGGTCAGTTGGAGATGAATGGGGTGTGCTTCATCTCCTCAGGGCATAAGTGTGATTGTAAAATATGTTCATCCGTGTAGCATATATACTTAAGGATCGAATATGAAAAACATTGTTTGATGCACAATTCAGTTATACATCTTAGTTGATAGATGTTATTTATGTTTCTTTACATTCCTTGCAAAGCAGATAGATGATTTATAAACTCTACCAAGGGTAGATGCAATGTTCTCCTTGAGAAAGGAGATTATCTTATTCTGTTCATACAATGATTAATCCTGCCTATTAATATAAAAGAATCCCTGCTCAGTTTTATAATTTTTATCTACAATAATAATATGGTTGGCGGAGAGTTATATCTCTCACTGGGACAATTGTCTCACCCTGTGGGATCCACAATTTTTAGGTGGACAAGCATGAAGTGGTGGAGACCTTTCTGCAGAAGAGAAACAACAGCTGAAGTAGCGGTAACAACTCAGGTGGAGTGTACTGTCTATCGTGTCTTGTAGATAGAAGTCCTATGTGTCATCTCTGTACTCTCAGGTCCTTGGAGTTAGTTTGTAATGGTTTCATGAACAATCTGAGATTTTGGCTTCTATGCCTCGAGGTTTTATGTTGTTCCAGTATATGTTTTAATAGAGAAAATGTTATATGTTGTCCTCGAGATGAGATGAAACAATGTTGTACAATGTAAATCATGATATGTATGAGTTTTGGATCTTTCAGTAAAAGTTTTCTGGACAAGGATCTCCTTGCATAATGGTTTAAATTTTAGTGATTTTTGTTAATCCGTTGTTTATGGTAATTCCGCATAATTAGTAACGATTTGGTTGTCAGTTTGATGACGGTCACTACAAGTTTGGTATCAGAGCTTAAGGTTCACCGAGTCTATAGAGACATAGAACTAAGGTGTTGAGTCTATTCTAAGTGTCCTCCAATATATCTTATAGTGACTTCTACTTATGCTTAAGATAGAGTGAAGCTTATAGATGTCTAGAGAATACAAGGAGTACATTGCTGAAAGCAATGTTGTTGCACTAGGAGAAGGTGCAAGGGAGCATGCGAGAGAAGAATGACTGCCTGAGAATCCCCAAGATGATCCAACTATGATAAGGGATCCTTTCTTTGATACCATTGCAGGGCAGGTTAAGACAATAGTGTTGCATATAGTGGACTGGGTATTAGCAACACAACCCAGATTACCAGCCCCCGATGACAAAATTTTGGGCACTAACAGGATTCCTGATCAACATCCATATGTTAGAGCGATGGAACATGATGAAAGAGATAAGTTACAACCCAAAACTAGGGTTTTCTATAGGTGTAGGTAGCCTGGACATATCATAAAAGGCTGTCCAGAAGAGGATAATAAGGTAGGAATTAAGAAAAGACCTATCCAAACTCAGAAATAGAGGCCTAGTAGTTCCAAAAAAGGATTTTTTTTGGTACCGCCGATGCAACCAATGTCTAGTGCACCAGGGAAGTGGCTACCCAGAAAAGGTAAAAGACCTGATGTTCCACCTGTTAGAACTCTTGGTTTGTCCTCTACATCGGTTATAAGGCCGACAAGGCCAGGGAATGCTTATAAGATGTGTTATGAGTGTAAACAAATTGGGCATATTAGATCCTCTTGTCCAAAAAGGAAGGAGGAAATGACCCAATCGCTGAGGCAGAGTCAGCAAGACTCTCAAAGGCAATGGTCTAGTAGTGGCATACGAGGACGTAGACAGACGTCCTGAGCAGGTCCATCAGTACCAAGCAACAGAGCACGACGTTGGAATTAGGCAACGACAAGATTCTATGAAAAGAATCAGCCTGAGGCAGTAAACAAACCGCGAGATGAGACAAGTCAGATGAAATAGTGTCATTCTGATATGTCATTTCATGTTTCTATGTGATAAATATAAGAAAGTAGTTGTTATTGATCTTCCTTTGACTAGTCCTATGAGGACACAAGGAAGATGAGGACTTACATTTTGTTCAGTAATCTTTTAAATGCTTTACAATTTAGTCTATCTGTGTGAAAGAGGATAAGGTATATATGTGATGCTTGGAGAAAGTCCAGGGATGCTAAGTACTATGTTCTTGATGGTATGAAAAATAAGGAATATGATAGTAAAAAAAGTGCATACTACCTAATCTTAGGACTTGTATACCCTGTTCAGGTATTCAACTATTGAAGATAAGGTGAGTATGGAACTCTTAGATTGTTATCTTTCTGATTACTCAGATTCAAGTAGTCATTCTGAGACAATCTAGTGAGTATAACGAAACTAGAAATATGGTAAGGACATTTGTATCACATCCTAAGTGCAATAAAGTGGAATTTGAGATGATCTCAGATCAATATGTGTGTATGAGGAAGTAAAGAGTATAATCATCATGATAAGAAAATGATAATAAGGGAGATGATCCATGTTTGATAAAATCTGTGCAAATAGTAAAGAATTTTTCCCATAATGTGGAAATGGGGAATGTGATAAAACCATGAAATGTTCATGAACATGTTAGCCAATAATAAAGAAAGGGATGATGATATGTAATCATCCATATAATTCCTATGTAGATGGAAAGGACCCTGAGATGCAACAAGTGTAAATGACTCATGAACAGTGAAAGTTCATGTAATAATCTTAGGAGATGATGATGCCTCCTCTTTGACGAACAACCCTGGGTAATGACGGGATGATGAAAGGAATATGTTTCTGTGTGTTCTTTCCTTTCAGGAACATAGCAATCAAGTGAGTCTGAGGACACTTGATGTGCATGAGTTAGAGGTGATCTGTTGATGGATACTTAGAAAAGTATCAGTTTGTCCTGGACTTTGGTTCCAAGATAAAGATATGTGTAACATATTATGTCCCAAGATAAAAGAAAGATCCTTTTATATGTTGACTTTGGTATTAATAATAGAGAAATGGAAATGATGAAGATGTGATATGTTTTTGACACATGTGAAGGATACCAAGGTAAGAAATTCTGGTATCCAAGATGTGCCAGAAGGTATGTGAGTGCCAGAAGGTACTCAGGAAGATGCAGCTCTATAATATTAACTAAGAAAAGGATATTAATATTAAACTCCAAATCACCCAAACTCCTTTTGTTTGGTATATATGGTTTAATATTCTCATCGTCTCTGGAAGAATATTCTAAAACTAGATCTATAACTCTACTCCTACTCTTCGGTGAAGTTCTAGTCTATAAAATGGGTGAACTCTGTTGAGGCAAGGATAACCCCATTCTATAAGGATCATCAATCTCCCATGTATATTCAACAGTAGACAACTTACATTAAACTTCCTCACATTCCCTAGATTGCTATAGTATACAATATTATTAGTAACATTCTAGGATTTGAAGCATCAGATAAAATGATATTTAAAGGAATGATTGGATTACCAATATTACCATGGTGCAAATCCTTTTCAGGGAGCCCCTCACCAAGAACTCCATGGTTAAGCGATCTCAACTTAGAGTAGTACTAGGGTGGGCACCTTTCAAAAAGTTGATCAAGGGTTCTACATGAGTGAGGAAAAAGTGAGCAACTAAGGCTAGTTGTGGTGTGTGAGGTCAATTATCATTCTTGAAACTCTACTAGAGCTTTGAGAAGTGGCCCAAATGTTACAAATGGTATCATATCCAATTCCCCTCCCATAGGTGGGTCCCACATGTGCATGTGGAATGCCTGTCTTTAGACACGTGGTCTGACCATGTTGGAAAGGGCTATCCAGGGTGATGGTCCACCCTTCCACTAGTTTATGTGATCTGGAGCTTGACGTACATGGGTCATTCTGGGATTGCACCGAAATGGGGATATATTATAAGGTCATATAGTTGAGCCTTAATGAGAGTCAAGAGTCTAAGTGGTGGTGATTATAACATCCAATGATTTGATTCCTCAGAATAAATGATCTTAAACGGAATGATTGGGCTACCCAAATCACCATGGTGCACCTTCTTTTTAGGTATCCTATAAATAGTTACTATGTGGTTAAGAATTCTCATCCCAGAGTAGTACTAGGATGGGTGACCTATTAGAATGTTGATCCTTGGCTTGAGGAAAAATCTCATAGATAAGGATAATAGTGGTATGTGGGACCCTTCATCATTCCTTAAACTCTACTACAGCCTTGGGTTGGGGGCTCAAGTGTCACCCAAATCTAGAACATTGGGGAAGTTTTATGATGCTCAGGGCATCATGTAACCACCATGAATTATGGTTCCCCTTTATATGTGTCCACATTAAACATATTTTGTTGCATGCTTCATCGAAAGAGCAATTAACTAATTAAGGCAATTCATTGTTTGTTTTAAAATAAAAAATATGATAAAGCTAATATGGTACTATTAGTATGAAAAAGTTGACATGTATCCATTTCAATGAAAACATGAAAAAGCTAATATGACACTATTGGTATTTAAACAATCATATGTATATACATTTATTTTAATAAAAAGACATTTAGAAATCATTTCATTATCACTTATTATACTATATGCTTGATAGCCATTAAGCCACATGCTCCTGTAACACTTGTAATGTTGATGAAATTGCTAATCATGTATTCTCACACTTCCAGTAGTATGTTATCATGTTGATTTTATCATTTTACCACTTTCCTCATACACAAATACATTATTATTACAAGATCATAATTGTAAATAATAGTTTGCAAGTTGTGGTTTTCAAATAATAATTTGTATGTTGTGAATGTTTTTAAATGGGAAAGGTTTTATGTTTATGCCTTCTTTGGAAGTGTCAACCAAAGTGGGAAATAGGTGTTCGATCCTAGATGGGTGATTAGATGCTCTAGAGGGGGGGTGAATAGAGATGAAAGCGCTTAAACAAAATTCATTATACCTTCAAGATATATCACAAGATAAGGTTGCTAAATAGGAAATTTGTGTGCAACTAAAACATGCATAGAAAGGAGAGAGAGATTGAACATACACAAATTGACAAGCCATTTAGAGTGGTTCCACACTTCAAACTAGAAGTGAGTCAGCCCACTACCTAGAGAGGTCAACCTCTAGGAAATCTTAACCTTGCACCTTCATTATATTCATTATAAGAGATACAATACATGACCACCAAAGGACTTAACTATCAAATACAAAGAGTCTTCAACCTTACTAAGGACTTACCCACTTTGCAAGGAGTCTTCCACCTTCTTCCAAGGACTTGCCTACTCTTGCACAAGTCTTCAGCCTTGTAGGGATTACCCACTCTTCTTGGATCTTCTGCCTTTGACTTCACCTTCACTCAGAGAAGCTTCCACCAAGGACTTACCCACATGAGCAAGGAATCTTCTGCCTTCACCTAGGGATTACCCACTCTAGCTCAAAATCTTCAGCCTTGATCTTCACCAAGGGATGCCTTCCCTTGTTCTTCTTCACCTCTCTTAGCCAAGAGAGAGATCCTTCATCTTCATGGTTGAAATGAGAGATAGGGAGGTGGTGGAAGTGAGAGCCTCACAAGATATACATGTAGGACTAGCTCTCTTACATATTTCCTACTCACTCTAACGAATGTAGCAAGTGATTAAGCTTAGAGAGAGAGGATTCTGTAGGAAGTACTCAACTATAGAATAGGAACCTCACATAGAGTTTTGCATTGAATGCTCAACCTTGGAATGAAGCCCAAGGGGTCCTATTTATAGCTGGGGATGCCTCACTACTACAGAAATAACGTTCAATGTCGCTTTTAGAGGCCTCGGTTTTTTTAGTAAAACCGATGATGTTAACATTAAATGTCAGTTAATAAGGACATCCGACATCTATATTTGAAGACCAGCCAGACACGAGTATCGCTTTTCATTCAGTGTCGGTTGAAGGAAAGAAACCGATGCCTAATGTAGCCCACGAAATCCAATTTTTTCGAGCAAAAGAAAATTGCACCAAAGTATCAGATACAACGTCGGTATTTTACCTAATAACCGACGCTGAATGAAGATAAAATTTGTGCCAAAAGTTCCAATATGGGCGTCGGTTGTCTTAGCATAACCGACGTTATAAGGGTGTGCGCGCCGTCCCCGCAAAAAAAATTAGGGTAAAGGAATGTCCAATTGGACGTCGGTTTGTTACTATCAACCGACACTTAAGGTTTTATGTTTCGGTTTTGTAGATAACCAACGTCATTTACAAGCTTAATAGACCCGCGATCACCTGAGTCTTCCCCTTTCTTCTATTTCATCGATGCCTCACCTATTGCTCGTCTACTCACCTAAAATCGCCTGACCTGTTGCTCGTCGCCGCCGCTGCTGGTGCGTCTCTGCTCACTGCCGCCGCATCCTCCTTCTCCTGCTACTGGTGCTGCTATGCTCGCTGACCTCCACCGCCGCCGCCTGTAGCTCTGCTCGCCGACCTCCACCGCCACCGCCTACAGCTCTGATCACCGCCTCCTTCTCCTACTGCTGTTGCTCTCACACAGCCACCACCGCCACTCTTCTCCACGCTGCTAGGTAGCCCTCTTCTTCTTCCTCCTGCTCCCTTTCCTTACCAAATGGATTAAAGCAAGGCCACAACCGTGTGGGATGGCCACATCCGTGGTTGTGTTGGCCGACCACGGTCGTTCTAGCCAGCACGACCATGGTAGGCCAACACAGCCACGACCGTGTGGGCTGGCCACGGTCGTGGTAGGCTAACACAGCCACAACCATGGCCATACCACATGGTCGTGGCCTTACTTTTATCCATTTGGTAAGGAGGGAGCAGGAGGAAGAAGAAGATACATTTGCAATTGAATACTAATGCTTGACCTAATTCTGTAAATTTTGATGCATGTTGAATTAAGATATTAAAACCCTAATACACATTTCACCATAATCTTGAATTAACTACATTGCTGAAATCTTGCGATCAATCTATGTAAGATATTAAAACCCTAATGTTAAATCTCTGCTTTTGTAGTGATGTGTCACCCTAACATCTACATGAATCCCTATTGTATGATGTAGATTGATGATAATGCATGAGCTAGTTTGAAATTTTGAAATCAATTATGAATCTCTCCATCCCTAGGTCATACTAATTTATGTGTAATCTTTATCTTGATGATGAACATGCATGGACACTCGAAATGTTGAAATCAATGTTATAGAATGACAACACATGTATTTGTTGGCCTAGAAACCCGTCCAAGATTTACTCATTAGGAGTAAATCTTGGATAGTCCCCAGTTTGGGACTGTTCTTGAACACCTAATCTCACTTAGGATGTAAGTGTATAATGTGTATTTGGTTTTCAAGAAAATTCCAGTAGCATTTCCCCGTTTGTTCTCTAAGTACATCTGTACTTGGAGAACAATGGGGAAATGCTGCCGAAATTTTCTTGAAAACCCAATACACATTATACACTTACTAGTGAGATTAGGTGTTCAAGAATGGGATAGGTGGTACATATTTATTATATATAAGAATGACAACACATGTATTTGTTGGCCTAACCATGCAAAAACTCTAATTTGTTAACCCTAGACCCTAATCTTGTTGTAATATATACTTGTTTTCTCTTTGATCATAGAATGGATAGATCATGGATGTCCATTCGCAATCCCTGCACCCCAGAGTTTATATCTGGTCTTGACTAGTTTATTAGATTTGCCGAGGAACATAGGTAACAACCTGGAGATAGGTTCTACTGTCTATGTAGGCATTGCAGTAACAACTTGAAAGTCAGCACTGGTGACGAAATCAAAAGTCATGTCATGTGCAACGGGATTATACAAGGCTATATAGAATGGCACTGGCATGGAGAGATTTCAAACTTGAAACCAGTGGATGTCGATAGTAGTGCTTGTGTGGAAGAAGAAATTTCCTCCAATGACGTAGATGTGAATGAACCAGTTCCAGTAGACATCGTTGATGCGATGCTGGATAGTTGTGGGGTAGAGCACACCGATCCACCTCCCATTTTTAGAAACATTGTGCATGATGTTGAGATATCATTATACATAGGTTGTACTAAGTTTACTAAGCTTAGCGCTGTGTTGAGATTGTATAAGCTGAAAGCTAACAATAGATGGAGCGACAAAATCTTCACGTCATTGTTGTCTTTGTTGAAAAAAATTCTTTCTGCAGGAAACGAGCTGCCAATCTCAACATACCAGGTAAAGAAATTGTTGTGCCCAATGTGAATGGATGCCAAGAAGATACACACATGCCCGAATAATTGTGTATTATTTCAAAAGGACTATGTGGAGTTGAAAGATTGTCCAAAATGTGGTGCATCACGGTATAAATTGACGACTTCGGGGGAGTCCAAAACTGGATCTCCTGCCAAGGTGATGTGGTATCTACATATAATATCATAGTTTCAATGCTTGTTTGCCAATCTGATAGATGCGAAGAATTTGAGGTGGCATGCAGATGTTAAGAAAAATAATGATGGAATCCTACGACATGTGTCTGATTCCCCACAGTGGAAGAAGATTGATCTATTGTACCCTGAATTTGGTGAAGAAGTAAGGAATCTAAGACTTGGGCTTTGTACAGATGGGATGAATCCGTACGAGACATTGAGCAGCCAACATAGCACTTGGCCAGTCATGCTTGTTATATACAATCTTCCTCCCTGGCTGTGTATGAAAAATAAGTACGTAATGTTGTCGTTGTTGATATCGGGCCCTAAAAAACCTGGAAATGATATCGATGTTTATCTTGAACCTCTGATTGATGACTTAAAGAAACTCTGGGGTGAAGGTGTGATGACCTATGATGCTTCACGAAGAGATACATTTTGTTTGCATGCTATGTTGTTTTGCACTATTAATGAATTTCCAGCATATGGGAATTTGTCTGGATATAGTGTCAAAGGAGCTATAGCGTGTCCTATATGTGAAGAGAACACTGATTCAACAAGACTAAAACATGGTGGTAAGACTGTGTATCTCGGTCATCGAAGGTTTCTTACAAAATTCCATCCGTATCGTAGGAAGCGCAAAGCATTCAATGGATTGAATGAGGAACAGAGTGCACCTAAACCTATACCAGGGGAGGTTGTTTATGAAAGAGTAAAAGACTTTGTCAATGAATTTGGTAAGAGATCACAATGTACTATGGCTACACGGAGTGACAAATCTTTATTCAACCAGAAGTCAATATTTTGGGATCTTCCTTATTGGAGTTCTTTGACAGTCAGGCATTGTATCGATGTCATGCATGTTGAGAAAAATGTCTGTGATAGTGTCATTGATACTTTGTTGAATATACCAGGTAAGACTAAAGATGGGCTAAAATCCAGACTGGACCTATGTGAAATGGGAATAAGGTCAGAATTAACAGAATTACATGAAATGGGAAATCAGAGAACATACTTACCTCCTGCTTGTTACACATTATCTAGAAAGGAGAAGAAAGCTTTTTGTGAATGTTTGGTCAATGTTAAGGTGCCATAAGGTTACTCATCCAACATCCGTAGATTGGTATTAATGAAAGATCTGAAGTTGATATGTATTAAATCTCATGATTGTCACACTCTAATGCAACAAATATTGCCTGTGGCAATTCGATCTATATTGCCGAATCATGTATGGTTTGCAATCACCAGACTTTGTTTCTTTTTCAACAGTCTGTGCAGCAAAGTTATTGACCCTGATACTCTCGATAATTTGCAAAGAGAAGTGGTTGTTACCCTATGTCAGCTTGAGATGTATTTTCCTCTGTCATTCTTTGATATCATGGTACATCTTGTTGTCCACTTGACTAGGGAAGTGAAAATGTTGGGACCAATTTTCTTGCATTGGATGTATCCCTTTGAACGATCCATGAGTGTTTTTAAAAGTGATGTTCGAAACCGTTATCGGCCTGAAGGGAGTATTGTTGAGGGTTATGTGGCGAGAGAGGTTATGGATTTTTGCAATGACTTTCTCAGTGGTAATGACACTCCTGGTAATGACAAGAATATTGAGGAGCAATTTGGCAAAGGAATTTTGGGATCACGGGTGAAAGTAATCAGCCGTGAGCAGTTGGAACAAGGTCACTTGTATATTTTACACAACATGGATGAAGTGAGTGTTTATATTGAGGAACATACCAATTGCATCAAGAGACAATATCCTCGAGCCAATACAATGTGGCTTGCTACAGAGCATAACAAGACATTTATTAAGTGGTTCGAAGAGAAAGTCTTACATCAACTATCTCAAACACCAGATGATATTACTAAAACTATCAAATGCCTCACCTTTAAACTAAAATTTACTGTTATGTCTTATGAAGGGTATGTCATTAATGGATTCACATATTACAAAAAGTGCCAAGATGATAAGAGTATCGTCCAAAACAGTGGGGTCACCCTTCAAGCGTCCACTATGTTTTTTGTAAGTGCAAAGGATAAGAGTCCACGTGAAGCTAAAATGTCATATTACGGTGTCATTGAAGGCATATGGGAGTTTGACTACATAGATTTCAGAATTCCACTCTTCAAATGTAATTGGGTTGATAACACTAAAGGAGTTATAGTGGATGAATTGGGTTTCACTTTAGTGAACTTTGAAAAGATTGGCGAGAAGGGTGAACCATTCGTATTGGCATCACAGGCGAAACAAGTATTTTATATCGATGATCCTGCAAATGATAAATGGTCGGTTGTTGTTCATGGTAAAAGACAGTTCATTGAAGATCCTATAGATGAAGAAGAGTACTATGATAAGTATGATGACTCCAGTCCTTTCTCAGTTGGGTTGCCAACACCAGCAAATATTGAAGCTAATGATGGCTTGTATGTGCGCAGAGATCACAATGAAGGATTGTTAATTGATAAAAAATCGCAATATTAGAGGCATGTTTATATTTTTTATATGTTTTATTTTTCTGAATGTGAACTTTACAATGTAAATTACTTTACAATGTGAATGTGAACTTTACAATGTGAGCTTTACAATGTGAACTTTACAATGTTAATTACTCTACAATGTGAATGTGAACTTTACAATGTGAATTTTACAATGTGAATTACTTTACAATGTGAGTGTGAACTTTACAATGTGAGCTTTACAATATGAATTCCTTTACAATGTGAATGTGAACTTTCAGATGTCTGAGCATTCTCCTGATGACCGTGCTGATGATTACCGTGCTGATGATTACCGTGAGGGTGAGGACATCAATGTGCCACCTCACAATGTAAGTTTTAAAAATATATATCATATATTTATATCTATATGTCCATTTCTAGTTATATCCTGTAAGTGTGTTTATTTTGTCAAATTTTAGGTTGATGATGCAAATGTTCCCTCTGAAGCACTTGAGGCACTTGATGAGCAGCACCAAAAAGTTGACAAGAGAAGGGGCATCACTATGATGAAGAAGTTAATAGCGCAAAGGGGCAATGGACCCAAACTTGTTGTGGATTTTGATAATGCAAGAAATGTAATTGGAGTGAATTGCAATTCGTTTGTTTCATATCTTGGGTATGTTACTCATAGCCATTGCAGTTGTAAGATAGATTCTTGGAATAAAGTTCTTAAGGAGAAGAAAGACATAATATGGAAGGATTTATGCATGAGTTATTATTAATTTGCAATTCTATTTGTTAGATTACTAATTTTTTGGATACTAGTTAATAGCAATTCTATTTTGCAGAGTATATTTGAATTGGATGAAAAGCTGCATCGTAAATGTGTGATGCAACGCTGTGGGAGAGTCCTAAGGAACTATAGGACAAATATCACCCGAGAATACATAAAAGAAGGTGACAAGAGGAAGAAGACAGCCACAAAATAGTGGAACTTCCTGGACCAAGAATAATGGGACGTATTTGTTGCTTCAAGACAAACTAATGAATTCAAGGTATTAGGCGTCACCCCCAATTTAATTAATATACGCTGTATTCACCTATTCAAGATTAACATTTAGTGTTACTAACCAAATCATTAATGTGCATACTAACTAGTCCCTCAGTGAGGCACAAAAAGCAAGGCGTGCACTGAATGTGCATGACCACACAATGGGTCCAAAGGGGTATGCAGGCATTCGCCAAAGACTACAGTCTGAGGCTACTGCTCAGTCTGCTGCTACTCAGGAGTCCTCTACTATAGGTATCACACCTCTACCTCGCCATGATGTCTGGATAGCTGGGAGGCAAAATAAGAAGGGATAAATAAGGAAGCCCGCAACTGCTGAGGTGGCTGCAAAAATGATAAAATACAACTCTTACAACAATCGTTCGAATATTAATTATTTGTTGTGTTTACTTAATTACAAATTTTTGGTTTGGCGATTAGCGGGAGCTGCACGATCTGAGGAAACAAGGAAAGTTCATCCCTGAGGGCACAAGGGATGAGTTGACAGTTGCTCTGGGTAACCCAGAGCATCCTGGACGTGTTAGGGCTGTAGGCGCTGGTGTGGGCCTCAAAGCGTTCTTTGGGCCATCCCAACGCAAACATGTCCCAAAAGCGGGACTTTCACAAGAAGTGGTAACCTATTCTTTCTTTATAATGTTACTGTAAAAGAGAATTCAATAATCAGAAGCTAACATTTCTTTTATCCATGTATAGGTAGATAAGCTAGTTGATAGGAAACTCAAAGAAGCACTGAGCAAGTGGCAGGAATCTCAGACAGCCACTCAGCAGACAATACCTATGGCGTCCTACTCTACTCCTACTGTAGAGGTTGGGAGTAATCCTGTAGACCCACCACCTAGAACATCCAATGTAAGTATTTTTATGACATAATAACTAGTCTTTTCAAGATGATATGTTTTCAATATGATATGTATATATGTATATAACATTATTTACACAAAAATTTGTAGGGGTTGAAGCCATGCCGTCTAAAAAGAAAAAATTTGTCGTTGCAGAGGCGTCAGCTTACCCATCCCTACCAGGGGAAATGTTTCATAGGTCTCCATTACCAGCTGGTTGGGTTCGTGTGAGCCCGCTACGTATATTCCCCAACATAAAATTGTTAGTGTGTGTATATGATGTCAATTGATATGAAATTATATATATATATACAGGTTAAAAAGAAGACACCCACAACATCTAGGCCTCCACCTCCACCTCCTACATTACCAAGTTGGGCTCCACATGACCTACCTGTCCCGTTACATCCTGATTGTAGGTGTATGACAATATGGTTAGGCGAACATGATATAAATTTACCTATAACTATTTCTATAGATGCGGATTCTGTAGGTCAATCATACAAAAGCAACCTATTTATACAAGATATTTTGGAGTTGTTTCGATATGATTGGCTGAATACATTTGTGATAGAGTTATGGATAAGGTGAGATCTTCTTTGTACATCCATATACCTTGTGTAGGATCCAGGGATCTGGTTTCTTATTTATTAATGCATACGTAATACATGTTTTGCAGCTACTTAGACAAGATATGTGCAGATTTTTCATTTGAACATGTAGGATTTTTGATTCCATATTTGATTAGTCTAATATCTAAAGACCCTCCATCAGTTCAACAATACTGCTGTGATGCTTTTACAAGTTTTGCTCAAAATAAGAAGATGTTGATAATAGCTCCATTCAATGTGGAGTAAGTTTACTTTGCTTATAATTTGGACTTAAGAAAATTACATTTTTATTGTGGATTTTGAGTTATTAATTTTTAATTTTTTAACCTCTAGTGGTATGCATTGGGAGTTACTAGTTATTGTCCTTGAGACGTTCACTGTCTATTATCCAGATCCTAAGGGGACTAAATTGAATTCAAAATATGGACACAAAATGAAAATGGCATTATTCCGATGAGAAATATATCATTTTCATATCCGTTAACATATGTTATTACATTACTATTTAATTATGCAATGTACTGTGTTACATTAACATGTAGGAGTTTAGATGAGTTCAAAAACCTGGAGGAAAGGTCCCCAGGAAAAATAACCAACAAATAATTTGGACAAACATGGAAGTAAGTTCCCGACTGCAATGTATATATTATTTATGTGAACAATGCTTAATTAGTTGTATTTTTTAATATTTTGTATGTTTCAATTTATAGTGTGCTACACAAGACAACGGATGGGCATGCACATACTATGTGATGTGATTTATGCACATGATTATCAAATATGCCGCAGTGGACATCGATACCATTCCTGAGGTATTATATATAGTCTCATTAGATAATATAAAATATATCACTCTTATTTATATATTATTAATTATATATATACATCATTCTCTTTGCAGGTGTTTAAAATTGACCACAATACAGGAAAGGCCTTACCAAATGTACATGCTCCCTATATGATAGAAGAATTGAATGATATAAGAGAAGAATGGGCAACAACCATACAAGTAGTGGGGGTTTTAACATATAATTGGGATGTTGATAGCGAATAATGACTAAAGAATGATATTTTGTAAATGAATTTCTGAATTATAATATGTGTGAATGTTTCTACATGTGTCTGAGTGAAAATGAATGAAACTGTTGGTTGCTATATGAATGTTTCTACATGTGTGAATGTGAAAATGAATGGAACTATAGATTGCTACATGAATGTTTCTACATGTGTGAAAATCGAATGGAACTGTAGGTTGCTAAATGTGTGAACATTTATGTTATTAATTTTGCAGGTTTGTTGCCTGTTGTTGGCTGATATCAATGGATGTCATAAAACCTGCAGTTCATAACTGAACTGTAGGTTTCTCATCCTACGACCAGCCACAGCAGGTCTGTAGTCTGATAGAAAAAAACATAAAATAGGCGTCAATTATTTGTATAAAACCGACGACATATGGTTACAGTGTCGGTTGCCCTACTAGTAACTGACGTTGATTTCCGTAATGAGGCCAGACACCATGACCGTGCTGGCCAGCACGGTCATGGCAGCGGGCCAGACACCACGGCTGTGCTGGCCAACACGACCTTGGCAGCGGACCAGACACCACGGCCATGCTGGCCAGCACGGCCGTGGCATCGGGTGAGATGGCGTCGATTATCACTAATAAATTGACGCCGATAGTGCCCCAGATGGCGCCCTTTCTGTGGTGCGAAGGTATATGGCGTCGGTTTCAAAGCTAATAACCGACACCTATACCCCCCTGCTGGCGCATTTTCGGTGGTGCGCGAAGGGTTGTGGCGTCAATTTGAGAACCGACACATAACAGTTGGGATTTTAGTGACGACCACATAGGTGTCGCTTAAAAACCGACACTAAAGGCCTTAAATAACCGACACTAAAGGCCGATTATGTACTAGTGCCTCTTAGCCTTTGGGAACAATTAAGAACAAAAACTAGACATTTTGTGGCTTGCAACAGATATATTTTCACTTGTTGCAACTACACAACGGCTAGAAGCACTTTTCTGCACTTTTCCATACAGTGCAATCGGTCGAGTTTCTATAAAGGTAACTCGACCGATAGAGTAAAAGACAAAGCCGATATTCAGATTATCGGCCGACTTTGTCTTGGGGAAACTTGACCAACCAATGAAAATCGAATTGGTTAGGTACTCCATCGGTCGAGTTCTGTGAAGTGTAAACTCGACCAATCAAAAGTCATTTTTAAGATCCAATCAGGATCGGTCAAGTTTGCAACTCGCAGAACTCGACCGATGAACAACGTGATGTGAATTTTGGAAAATGGCTTTTGAGTGCTTAAACATTCGATCTAAGTGCTCCTAATTTTTTCTAAGCTTAATTACAAGTTATACAATCATTACAAGTGATTTACAACATGATTCTAATTGATTAACATCATATTACAAAAACGTGCACTTGTATTGACTTTGACTTGTCTTTTCTCCAATTTGATATGCGTAAGTTAGAGCATTTGGAGTGTGTCTATACCTAATCTAAAATCACTCAAGTAGAGACATTAGACACCAATATGTGGAATGGTTAGTCATCATCAAAACATGGGTTTAGTCAATTTAGACATGAGTCAACATTGACCTAATTGACCTTGAGTCAACATTCTCCCCCTTTTTGAAGATGACAAACCATTCCATAAATGTATTGAAAGCTTTTAAGTAAAATCATACCTTCATAGAAACCTAGGGGTTTCAATAGGATTGAGCTCATATGTTCCCTTACAACTGATGTGCATGGAGTTCTCATACTCCCCCTCCATTGATGCTATTTCTCCTGCATGGTTAGCTTTCATAACATTTATATAATATTATGTCCTCTACTCATATATGTTCTACACATATATGTCTTCTCCCATTTACCTTCTCCCCCTTACATGGACATACTTCTCCTCTTCATGTAAGACATGCCTTCTCCCTATTTTGTCAAAAGAAGACATACCTTTCTCCCCCTTTGTCATTTCAAAAAGTGGGGGTATGAAGAAATAAGAAACACCACTTGTTTAAGGAAAGGAGATAGCAAAAAGTTATATAAGGAGAGTAGAAGAGCACATATAAGGGCTTGTCCAAACATAGAAAGAAAAGCAAGTTAAAGCATGCACTTGAACAACCCAAAATGCAAGATGAAGTGCTATAGAAAAACAATAAAACACAATTTTGACCCTCAAGATGACAAAATTTTCCCAAAAAGTGTCAGGGCTCATGGCATAGCGATGAGCCTTGATCGGAAGGTCGTTTCTGCATAAAAACATTAGTCTTGCACCAAAAACTGAAACTGAAGCAAAAGCTGCATGAAATCCAAAAATGCTCTAATTTCTATATACAATGTAGCTCTTTGTGCCCTGCATCACAATGTTATGCAAGCAACTCAAGATAGTAGATATGCAATTCAAGGAACAAGCTTGAGCATGTATGAGACAAGATACAAGCATAACATATAGTAGAATACCACTAGATGAGCAAAGATGCCAATTATAAATAGAGTTAGAACTACAAGTATGTGAACTACTAGTAGTTGTTGTCACAAGTTAGGACTATTAGTAGGATCTAGATCATAACAAGAGATACCAAAAGATACACAAGATAGATCAGACTATGAGTAGATGTAGAGATATATCCAAACAAAGAGATATGCAATTTTAGAAGCAAGTAAGGATATAACTCACTAGATATGCATCCTTACCATAAGATGATTACCACTAAGAACCTCAAGGCTGTATCAAAGCAAGATATACACCTAGATAGATGTAGCAAGTTAGAGCACAACAGAAGCAATTTTAGACACAACCAAGAGATCCAAAGAGATTGTGATAGCCTAGATTTTTATGGTTTTAATGCCCAATCTAATATTGATTATATATTTAGAGTCAAATGATATAATAATGACACATGAGGCTTATATGTTCCACTTGAGTAAGTTGACCTTGCATTGATGATGCTATGAGTTCAATTGTGATGAATGGTTTCTTTATTTATTAATAGATTTAGGTTCTTTGAGGCCAAAAGTTCCATTTAGCAATCATAATGAATTCAAGTGGCGAGTTGATAAGCCTTAAGGTATGTTAACATCATAAATAGTATAGTTGAGCTTATTGGATCAAGATCGTATTATGTACTGAGTTAAATTCAAAGTTTGATACACCTATTTATAGATTTTGGGAGAATTTATTTTCATGGGAAAGTAATGGTTTTTGTGACAATTATGTGTCATGTTGGCCTTTTTCCCCTTTGCTTGGGCGCGGTCCACAGTCTAGTGAGAACGTGATCTCAGCCTTCAATGGCTATAATCGGATGACCTTTAGTTGTCTCCAACCTCCGGTTATAATGGAGAAAAGGACTGACTTCGTCATTGTACTATTTCCTCCGAGTAGGGAGCAACCCTCGAAACAAATGTGATCATTACTAGCTTTTTAGATCCGCATCCTTCAAAGCTTCCCAATCACCTTCAGATTGTGGCAGATGGCGGCGTGTTGGAGGAGAACATGCGAAACCTTCTCAATCTTTCTCCATCATCTAGCGTAGGCCAGTAGCCAGAAGAAGGGAGAGTAGAAGGGACTCAAGGAGAGTACAGAGTGAGGGAAAACCGCCACCATGACTCCACAAAGTCAAGGTGAGGACCAACGACACCATCTACTAACCAGGGATTGTTCTCTGTGTTGGGTCTCCAATCTCAGCGCCCATCACCTAGGAGGAAGAAGGAGAGGTTGATGGAGTAGGCCTAACTCATGATAGGGTTTTGGATGTATGAAGATGAGTTCCCAGAGGTCTTATAATGCCTGCGGTTCCATCTCTTAGGAGTTTCAGACTTGGAGGATCTTCATCCTCTTCTCATCCCCAGCGGCAGCGATGGGCGCTAGCGAGCCAACCATGCTATGATCCAGCGCCATCACCACCTTAGTGAATGATAGAAAACTTATCCACCTACATCGAGATGGTGATGCACGGCTGAATGGGTAAGGTTCTGGACACCACTTTGATCCCTCCTCAAAATCCCCTTTCTGCAGCGACGACAATGGGAGGCTGGGGGGCTAAATGCCTTATGGATCCAAGGTAGTTACCATCTCTGTGGGTGACTAAAAACCTCTTCACCTCCCTCATTAAGGTGACACTTTGATTGAAGCACATCGTCAAAGCTTGAGCTCCTCGTCGGAGTTCCAAGATTCGGCGGCGCCCCGATGGGTCTCAAAACCGAAGATCGCAAAGCAGAGAAAGAACGGGGGGGGGGGGTGTTGGCTGGGCTTGCGTTCACACGAGAGCAGAGAGAGAAGGTCGGGTCTGGGCAAACCAAGGGTTGACCGACTAGGTCAAATGTCCCAGCATGAGCATTGCATCCATGAGGAGCCACATGGCGTATCATGAATGGTCCACAAGGTAAATCATCTTCAAGTTCTAGAAAAATACCATGAATACTGGAAATAGGATTAAAAATAGCTCCCTTGGCCAATAAATCCCCCAAAAATATCCATAGATTCAGAAAAATGTCTAGTGTTATGTGAAATTTCTAGATCAGACTTTTAATGTAGTTTTGTGATGCTTTTTAATTTAGGAGTGGATGTTCCAATTTAAGATATTTAACATGGTATAATTAGCAAATGCTGGAAATAAAATCTGAGAAAAATACTACTGAGACCTAGTATCATGTGGAAACTTAATTTTGACTCAGATATAATTATAATTTCGAAATGTTAGGTATTTTCCAATTAATGCATGTTTATATGCTTCAAAACTCATATTAATTATAGAAAATATTGTAATCATTAGTAAAATATGAAATTTGGACCAGACCCTTATAATGAGCTTTTGATTAGTAGAAAAATATCAAAGATACACTTCAGATATGTAAAACCTAAATTTGGCCAATCCCTATTTTGGACCTAAATACCTAGAATATGATGAACATTTATTAATGATGATTTTTTTTTAGAGCAAAAGGATCGATTCATTACTTGTTAGCCATATGACATCTACAATTGGGAATAAAGATACAAACAGAACATACAAACATCATGTTCAGTAACCCAAAGGCACTACAACTCATATTGGAATGAGAGAGAGACATTTATGCATTGATTCTTCTTCTTTGAGGCTGTCTTACACAGCTTTTCCTAAAGAATTCCTTCAACCTGAGCATTGAGTAGTGGTAGAGGGGCTGGAACAAGACGGTGTTCAGTTCATATATCAACTCAAACGAAGCCATATAACTGAGTAATAAGATCAATCCAAAGTAAAGATGAGATCTAGCCGTGGCTAGAGATCTCATCGCTCTCCCGAAGGGAGGTCGCAGCAAAGCGCGATAGATAAACGCCGACTAGAGGTGACAAAAGGCAGATAAACTGCCAGAACCACTGGCTAAACAAGCCAACAAAGACAGAAAAAACCGAGGCCGAAATACTGGGGAAACCCAGAGCTCAGAAGCCTTCACGACGGAAGGGCTAGAAACCTTATTCAGAAAACGTAAGCTACTGAAAGGGGGTGGGAGAGCTCGATACCACTGGATCTTTGAGGAAGACGGAACCACCAACACCACTCCACCTTCAATCCGACCAGAGGCCCAGTGGGGGAAGCGGAGCTGAAGCCGCCCCTCCCAAACCTCCGCCTGACGCAGCATGGGCCGAGATCAAAGCCAGGAGCCCAGCCCCGCCGCAGCAGAAGAGGAGAGGGTGGAGGAGAGAAAGATGGTTGCCTGCCTGAGACACGACGGAGATTGAGCCGAGTCAAGGCCCTGGGGGAGTAGGGTGGCATCCTTCGGCCACCGAAGCCCCCTCCCCCAAGCCCGAAGCCACCCTCCGCGAGCCCTAAGTCGCCCACCACATCCCCACAGCGGAAGCCACCATTTATTAATGATGATTAATTGCTATTAATCAGGTAATGACCATAGATGTAGATGATCTAGAATATATATATATATAGGAATCTCTAAACTCAGGTACGTGAGTTTTATTTAAGTATATGACTATGGTTTTCTTGCTTACAATCATGATATGTATGTATGCTCTCTTCTATTTGCAAATATTGGATTTAATAGCACTATATAGTACTCGATGTTTTATCACTTGTAAACATAAATGATAAGTAGATTCTTTGTAGTTATTTAAGGTGTTCATTATCCCCCTTACGAGGGAATGGATTAATGTTGGCTAGTACACCTCCCTAGAGCACACAGTGTACAAGGAGTTTCCCTAGAGTACTTGGTACACAGGGATGGGCCCAATATTTATGTTTTGGTACTAGTCCACCTTGATATTACAACTCATCTAGAAAAATAAATAAAAATTGTTGTATTTTTCTTAATCAATAAATGTTTTCTACGATCTTCCTTCTTTCTTTTTGCAAATCTTTTCAAATTATGAAAACCATAAATATATGTATCTTTTTACCCATGTACTCAACACCTTGTGTGTTGATTCATTGTTTCACGTATGTTTTAGGTTCAGAGATAGCATGGGATAAAGAACGGGAAGTGAGCAATTGTCCAAGTTGTACCTATTGTGTTAAGATCATGTTAGCACACATGTTCATAGACTTGTAAATCTTCTTTCAATATGTAAATGTAATTCATGTATTAATAAGTCATCCTGTATTAATATACACGTGAAATGTTGAGAATTTTATGGTGTATGTTATGTTGTATGTTCATGTATGTGCATATTGCTTCTGCAATACACTTTGATACAATTGGTTAACGTTTTCGGATTTTGTCTTCTCATCTCCATGGGGTTTTGAGAAGGTGAAAATCCAGGGACGTTACAGTTGGTATCAGAACATGAACAATAGCTACACCTGACAATTTCTCACCATGATACATAAAATTAAACTTCACCTTTCACTTAAAACCCTAGAAACTTAGTAAGTTGTTCTATAGGAATAAGGTTTGACCTAGCCTCTAGGTTAGAAACTAGATGTTTGAGAACTAGGTTTAGACAAATGTGTGAGACCCTTTCCATATAGAGCTCATATGTATTGGGTAGCTACACTAGTTTACATCTCGTTCTCACCATTTCACTAGGTGGCATAGAACTGGACTATCTACTGTGTGTGGGGACACTCTTTTTGCTGATTTGGTTTTGTTTTTCCAATCGGCTCGAGCCTCAATAGTTTTCTCTGACGTCTTCTTTCTCAGAGAAAAACTATATAATATTTTATTAAATATATGTAAATATAAAATGTGTCCCTCACACTGGAGAGTAGTTAGTGTTCATGCAATCTAAGTGAAAGGGAGTGACATCAGTCTAGAAGAGAGAGTATATGTAGAATAGATGTCTAGAGCCTTATAAGGATATGTGATAGATAGAAGGACAATAGAATGATAGATGATGTAAGTAAGGGTGGTCCTATATAAATTTCATGTCTGAGGTATAAGTTCTTTATAAAGATCTAAGATGTATGTGAGGTATGAGTCTAATTTTGTATAATCTAAGACAAGTCAGGTTGTGAAAACACATATTACTTTCTTACTTAATATGAGTTAAATTTAGATAAAGTTGAATATGCATGAGCCTCAAGCTCTTTTACAAAGGAGGACCTCTAGTGTTAGGAAAAGATATGTGGTGAACTCCAGAGAGAGTGAGACCCACAAGGAGAGGGTCATAGGACCTACCTTGAGATATATGTCAAATGATGTGTCCTAAGCTGGGTTACTCCTAAGTAGTTGAGTTGAGTCATGTTGCATGATTCAATCCTTTATATGAGAGTTGGGTAAAAAAATGATGGGTAGGTGACTCATAATGAGAAAGTCAATTGAGTTAGGTCCTAGCTAGAGTGACATATGTTTATGAATCTCATCATTAGCTACTAGTGAGGTGATATATCAACTCTGGTTTTGAGAGTAAAATGCCTTGTGCATAAGATACTCATAAATGTCATTTTCTTCACTTCTCTTTCTGAATATATAATGGTAGAAACCTCACTTGAGCTATATAGATGATTTTTTTATATGAGGAGTCACTCATATAAGGCTGACCTATTCTATATTCCCTCCCGCTATCATACATGTGACATCTAAGTTGGAAATTGTGATAAGTTTGACTTATTATATTCTTTTCCCTTCATATTGTTAATGAAAGAAATAAGTTTGAAATCATGAGATAAAAAAAAATCTTTGGATTATAAGTTTCATGAACACAAAATATAGTTCTTAACCTCAATGCTTCTAAATCCATTCTTCTAAGTTTGAGGATAAATCTCACAAAATATAGTGAAATCCTTATATGTAAATATGAAGATCAAACCCCTCTAATGCTGAAATCCTGGTATGATGTTGATCATAAACCACATTAAAGATGTTCATTCTCAAAATTCCTATAAGTAATGGCATGAAACCTTGGCATCACCGTATGATCAGTAGGGTGAAATATGAACCATGAGCGGTACCTTATTAACTTCATATGAATGAATAAAACCCTTATCCTTAAGGGACTATGAGGATGTAAATTCCAAAAATATAAGAATGACATGTGATGACTAAGACACTAAGTTATGCTATAACTCCTTAAAAAATGATGTTTCAACCTATATAAGGTGGGGTAGGTATACCCTAGATGATCGAGAACATGTCAAATTGTGATACATATAGAAATATGAGAGCTTTGGTCCTAGAAGTGGTGACCTTTATGAAGTTGAACACTGTGATATTACCTTAAGTATGGCATTAATTGAATTTCGAGGATGAAATTCCATATAAGGTGAGGTGAATGTGATAGACTAGATTTTTATGGTTTTAATGCCCAATCTAATATTGATTATATATTTAGAGTCAAATGATATAATAATGACACATGAGGCTTATATGTTCCACTTGAGTAAGTTGATCTTGCATTGATGATGCTATGAGTTCAATTGTGATGAATGGTTTCTTTATTTATTAATAGATTTAGGTTCTTTGAGGCCAAGAGTTACATTTAGCAATCATAATGAATTCAAGTGGCGAGTTGATAAGCCTTAAGGTATGTTAACATCATAAATAGTATAGTTGAGCTTATTGGATCAAGATTATATTATGTACTGAGTTAAATTCAAAGTTTGATACGCCTATTTATAGATTTTGGGAGAATTTATTTTCATGGGCAAGTAATGGTTTTTGTGACAATTATGTGTCATGTTGGCCTTTTTCCCCTTTGCTTGGGCGCGGTCCACAATCTAGTGAGAATGTGATCTCAGCCTTCAATGGATATAATCAGACGACCTTTAGTTGTCTCCTACCTCCGGTTAAAACAGAGCAAAGGACTGACTTCGTCATTGTACTGTTTCCTCCGAGTAGGGAGCAACCCTCGAAACAAATGTGATCATTACTGGCTTTTTAGATCCGCATCCTCCGTAGCTTCCCAACCACCTTCAGATTGTGGTAGATGGCAGCATGTTGGAGGAGAACAGGCGACACCTTCTCAATCTTTCTCCATCATCTAGCATAGGCCAGTAGCCAGAAGAAGGGAGAGTAGAATGGACTCAAGGAGAGCACAAAGTAAGGGAAAACCCCCACCAAGACTCCACAAAGTCAAGGCGAGGACCAACGACACCATCTACTAACCAGTGATTGTTCTATGTGTTGGGTCTCCAATCTCAGCACCCAACACCTAGGAGGAAGAAGGAGAGGTCGATGGAGTAGGCCTAACTCATGATAGGGTTTTGGATGTATGAAGATGAGTTTCCAGAGTTCTTACAATGCCCGCAGATCCATCTCTTAGGAGTTTCAGACTTGGAGGATCTTCATCCTCTTCTCATCCGCAGTAGCAGCGATGGGCGCTAGCGAGCCAACCACACTATGATCCAACGCCGTCACCACCTTAGTGAATGACATAAAACCTATCCACCTACCTCAAGACGGCGATGCGTGACTGAATGGGTAAGGTTCTGGATGCCAATTTGATCCCTCCTCGAAATCCCCTTTCTGCGGCGGCGACAATGGGAGGTCGGTGGGATGATTGCCCTATGGATCAGGGTAGTTACCGTCTCCGTGGGTGACTAACAACCTCTTCACCTCCCTCATGAAGGTGACACTTGGCTGAATCACATCGTCAAAGCTTGAGCTCCTCGCCAGAGTTCCAGGATTCGACGGTGCCCCGATGGGTCTCAGAACCGAAGATCGCAAAGAAGAGAAAGAACGGGGTGGGTGTTGGTTGGGCTTGAGTTCACACGAGAGCAGAGAGAGAAGGCGCGGTATGGGCAAACCAAGGGTGGACCGGCTGGGTCAAACATCCCAGTGTGAGCATTGCATCCATGAGGAGCCACATGGCGTATCAGGAATGGTTCATAAGGTAAATCATCTTCAAATTCCAGAAAAATACCATGAATACTGGAAATAGGATTAAAAATAGCTCCCTTGGCCAATAAATCCCCCAAAAATATCCATAGATTCAGAAAAATGTCTAGTATTATGTGAAATTTCTAGATTAGACTTTTAAAGCAGTTTTATGATGCTTTTTAATTTAGGAGTGGATGTTCCAATTTAAGATATTTAACATGGTATAATTAGCAAATGCTGGAAATAAAATCTGAGAAAAATACTACTGAGACCTAGTATCACTTGGAAACTTAATTTTGACTCAGATCTGATTATAATTTCGAAATGTTAGGTATTTTCCAATTAATGCATATTTATATTCTTCAAAACTCATATTAATTATAGAAAATATTGTAATCATCAGAAAAATATGAAATTTGGACTAGACCCTTATAATGAACTTTTGATTAGTAGTCAAATATCAAAGATACACTTCAGATATGTAAAACCTAGCTTTGTCCAATCCCTATTTTGGACCTAAAATACCTAGAATATGATGAACATTTATTAATGATGATTAATTGCTATTAATCAGGTAATGACCAGAGATGTAGATGATCCAGAATATATATATAGGAATCTCTGAACTCAGGTATGTGGGTTTTATTAAAGTATAGAACTATGGTTTTCTTGCTTGCAATCATGATATGTATGTATGCTCTCTTCTATTTGCAAATATTGGATGTAGTAGCACTATATAGTACTCGATGTTTTATCACTTGTAAACATAAATGATAAGTAGATGCTTTGTAGTTATTTAAGGTGTTCATTATCCCCCTTACGAGGGAATGGATTAATGTTGGCTAGTACACCTCCCTATATCACACGGTGTACGAGGAGTTTCCCTAGAGTACTTGGTATATAGGGATGGGCCCAATATTAATGTTTTGGTACTAGTCCACCTTGATAATACAACTCATCTTGGAAAATAAATAAAAATTGTTGTATTTTGCTTAATCAGTAAATGTTTTCTATGATCTTCCTTCTTTCTTTTTGCAAATCTTTTCAAATTATGAAAACCATAAATATATGTATCTTTTTACCCATGTACTCGACACCTTGTGTGTTGATTCGTTGTTTCATGTATGTTTTAGGTTCAGAGATAGCAGGGGATAAAGAACAGAAAGTGAGCAATTGTCCAGGTTGTACCTATTGTGTTAAGATCATGTTAGCACACATGTTCATAGACTTGTAAATCTTATTTCAATATGTAAATGTAATTCATGTATTAATAAGTCATCCTATATTAATATACATGTGAAATGTTGAGAATTTTATGGTGTATGTTATGTTGTATGTTCATGTATGTGCATATTGCTTCCGCAATACACTTTGATACAATTGGTTAACATTTTCGGATTTTGTCTTCTCATGTCCATGGGGTTTTGAGAAGGTGAAAATCCAGGGACATTATAGAGATCATCATCAAATCTTGCAAAACAACTCAATGCAAGTAATTGCAAGCTATAGATATACCAATTTAGAGCAATTAGCAGGATAGAGTTGTAAGCAAGATAGGCAATTTAGAACATGGCAATATGCATATATAAGGGTACCAAAGGAGTGCCAAAGAATAAGGCTATTGGTTGAGAAAATCTTATTGAGATGGAAATTCTCATTCAATAAGACAAATGTATATTCTGTGCACAGTGTTATCGGTCGAGTTCTATGTATTGATAACTCGACCGATGACAGCTGTTGGCAACACCCATTGGTGCCTATCAGTCGAGTTTCAAATAGGGAAAACTCGGCCGACAGAGCTACTGTCAAAAAGCACATATATATCATAAAAACATATTTAAAGGCATGTTAAAAATAGAAACCATATCCAAACATGTCTAAGCAAGTTAGTAATGCACTATAGAAGCATTATAAACAATTTTTTAGCAAGAGTGTGAAGAGAAACCCAAAATACCACTTTTGACTCAAAAACCACATGCATAGTGCACACTAACTTGATAAAAACAAGTTAGAAATGGTTATAAGCAAGAAAACATTTACCTTTGTTCTTACCATTCCTTTTTCCATTTGTTGTCACCCTCTACACATCTCACCTTTCTTCTTTCATGTGGATTGACAAGTCAATTTGCAATTCAATAGCTAAAGTCAATCCATTTGCAAGTATCTACAAGAAGAAAGATGAAATGGTCCCCAATCATGTTTTTGGGTCCGGAGGGGTTAGCTTAGCAACCCAAGTCCTATTACTCTTGGGTGCTTTCCTAAAAGGACAACAAGTAGAATAATGGCCAATATCATTGCAATAGTTGCATGCGCCCATAGTCTTGGAACTAGAGGATTCTCCATGGAATATTGGAGGTCCTTTACCTTTTTTGTTCCTTTGACTACTATCATACTGTTGGTATGTATTCCCATAGATCAAGTCATGTGATGATTGTAATGGGATACTTTGTAAATGATTTGAATAATAATAAAGGCAATTTCCAATCTATATGTTTTAACTATTTCTGAGATGATGGTATAACATGATAGATGTCTAAAGAATTGTTTTACTCAATGACGTATGCTTTTGGGTTGAGGACCTAAATGATGAGATCATACGTATGTTAAGAGTATACATTCTTGTTTAGTCCCTAGTAATTTTTTATTATGGAAATAACCATAGACATCAATAACACTAAAGACTAGATTGTGTGTTGGTTGATGACAAAATGTCATTAGTCATGATATAGTGATATCAAACCAAGCACATAGGTACTTGTTAGAGAACAAGTGTACCAGACAGACCCATCGTGAGAGTGAAACATGGAACCATGATTTGGTAGTCACCATCAACTCTCACAGTGATGGTGGTGAATGTGATTCTTCGACCTGAAATCACTACACTCAACACATGTCTTTGGGTATACTTTAACATCATCAAACGCAATCCTGAAACATGGGTTGTTATAAAGGTGATGATTGGGTGACTTTGACACATGGGGCTTTTGAGGGGTGAGTGATAGATATGGGATTTGTCCCTCCTATGGGAGTTTAATGTCCATGGCCACTTGATGAGTAGGATTGAGAAAGGCATGCACATGCACGTGTGAATCAATATGTGATATTGATGTCACACACATCTCACCCAGTCTGCTCTGAGATCAAGGAAATGGATGAACGTTGAAAGGATGACTGTACCATGCCTTGAGTTCATTCAGGACATTAGTGACAAAGGAATTATACATTTGTTGTAACACCATTCACAAATTGTAGGATTGAATGTTGTTCTCCAACTTTCTATTTCACTTGGGTAGCACTGATGTGTGACTAGGCACCGATCTTTGCTTGTGAAGTCATAAGTGTTATGGACTTTCACTGCCAATGTGAAATGGACCTGTAGGGTCACACACATAGGATTTAACCTGGAAGAGGAGTTTATCCACAAATGATGTTTAGATTGATTATTAAAGGAGTTTAGTAGTTCAATTAAACACTCAATCGATTGATAGCTCAAAATCATAGTGTTCAAGGTGTTGGACCAATTGATTAGAGTATCAGATTGATTGAAACTACGATTGACTGATTTTGCACAGTCTGCACTTCCAACTGATGATCCCATGAGATGAATCGATTGACTCAGGTTGGTGAACCGATCGGCTCAATTGTTGAACCGATCGGCTCATGTGACCAACGAAGATCATTTGGAAAGTTGATTTTGCAAATACAATTTGTTTCACTTGTACAAATTCGATTTGGACAAGGATTAATGTTTGATTAATCAGAAACAAATATGAAAGTCAATTTGAGTTGGACCAGGACCATGAACTGATTGGCTCATGTGATGAACCGATCCACTCAAGGGTGCCAAATGATCGGTTCAGGTGTGAACCGATCGGTTGAGGTCACCAAATGATCGTTTTAGGGTTGAAACGATCGGTTCAGCTGGCGCAGTTGGTTGTTTTGTGGAAAATCTCGAACCCTTCTACTCCTATTTAGTCCCACATTGCTCGGGGTAGAGAAACTTGTCCGATGACCCTCCTATATATAGGGGTATTGGGGGCTTCTCAAAGTACAACTCAGAACACCAATTGCTCTGCAAAGTTGTCGTTCTCTCTGGTTTTGGTAACCAAGTGAGAGCCCGAGCAAGTGCTACCTGATAAGGGGGCACAACAAGGGAAAGACAACTACAGAAAGGCAACTGGTGGTAGGAGAGTGTGTCAGTGACTAGTACACCGAAAGGAGGGTATGACTCCTTCCGATTCCTTGTGGGATAGGGAGATCAGAGTTCTAGGAAGTCCGTGTGGATGACTACAGAGGCGGGAGACTTATGCCGCTCTGAGGACTGCTGTCAATCTTAACAGTCCCGGTGAGACCAGGAGCTGCTCAGACACCATCCAAGACCAGAGGTGAAGACCGTGCAAGCCGTGAGGTATCGTCGCCGAGCAAGCCTCGAGACAAGGTATGCCTCTAAAAACCATCTTTCCTATTGTATAGACGTTGACGCGATTCCTTTATTCTGGGTTTGGGAGAATTTTTTTTTGTTTCCATTGCTTTCTCTGTCTACCCTAAAACCCAACAGTGGTATCAGAGCCACGTCAACTGCTCTATGCTTTAGGATTATCGATATGATCGATTTTGGTTTGTTGCCTTTATTTATTGCATGCGATGCAAATAAAATTGGCTTTATGCATGTCCAATCCTAAATCCACAAATCCCTATATACATATATGATATGTAATATAAATGTAGTTGATACACGTCACCCTTAAACGAGTTTTGTGGTGGATGTATAGCATGGTTATGGCCAATAAACCCTATGTTTGTGTGCTTGGTTGAATGTGGTTTCTTGCATCTCGGTCTGCACACCGATTCCCTATATCCTATTCCTGATGTAACTCGAGATAACTCAAAATTTCGTTCCTACCTTTGCTCCCCCCAATTGTAACTCGGGGTTTCCTTATTCAAATGTAAACTATGATAGATTTTTACTTCCTGTTATGTCAAAGAACGACAGACTTTTTGAAGACCGGTTTGAGGAGCAAGATGAGTGGCTGGCGGCCAAAGGAGATGCATGACGACCACTGAACCAATCGGCTGGAGGCGCCAGTCGATCGGCTAGTGGCATCCAAACAACCAACCTGATGGCGAGCCGATCAATCATGGAGATGAGTTGATCAAACCCAGAAAGGCAGGCACAAAGTTCATCTTGTACATGTTGCATGTGATGTAGACCTAGATGACCGTGATTCCTCTTGGCTTAAGGAATCACATTAGGAAGGCCATAATTATTGCTTTTATCATTTCACATGTTTTCTGTGGGATATAACATGTATATGATACATACTATATATTGTGGTGATTGGATATGTATGTGTATATAAAACCAAATCCCTCACCAAATATTAAAGTTTTAGATGCCTTCCAAATGTGACACACATGAAAAGCTTGATCGACCAAGTGTGGGCATGCCCTAGCGTGGTGCACCATCTATCTCATGGAAGCATGAAGGATGAATATGTGGGTCTGCCCTAGCAGGGTGCATATTCATCGTGTTGGCTTTGGGTCGGACTTAACAAGGTGATCTAGATGGGATCTAGTACCTTGAGGCATGGAGATGATCATGGCAAGGAGTTGCATATGACATCTTTTAAGAGTTGCATATGATGAAATTGGCAAGAGTTGCCTACCTGGAAGATCTAAGTTGTGGGTGATATCCCTAGCTGGTCCATGGCTTAGAGGATTTCAGGATCTTGACCCACTAGAAGATTGTGTGCTGCAATCTTCCGAATTGATGGTGAGGGCTGTCAATTTGAATCAAAATAGTGGGAGCGGTAATTAATTAAAGGCCTAATTAACTATCGTCAAACTTTATTCAAATCAAATCAAATCAAAAGGAGTTTTGATAAATGCAATTTTCTCTTGTAGAATGGTAAAAGAACCATCTTTCAAAATGGGCAAATTAATTGAGAATAAATTCCATAACTGGTTGAGGACTGTGAGAAGTGGTCTGCACAATCCAGATATATCGAGAGCTTATGAATCCACTCTATGTACACTTAATGCGTTGTTAAATAAGAAATATAGTTCATTGATAGAGATCAATGGAACGAAAGGTGAGGGAGAGAAGGGTTCTCTTGCCAAATCGAATTCTTCTGCATGGAGAGGAAGGAAGGAACGATGGAAGAAGAAGCAAGAGATAGAGATC
Organism: Alisma plantago-aquatica; assembly: GCA_963693085.1. NCBI lineage: Eukaryota > Viridiplantae > Streptophyta > Magnoliopsida > Alismatales > Alismataceae > Alisma > Alisma plantago-aquatica. The sequence goes on along the minus strand of OY856412.1, from coordinate 713,617,493 downwards.
TCTACTTCTGGTGTATATGTAATAGAGATGAACTTTACTACTTCTTTGTCATGGGTACTTGATACTGGATGCGGATCTCACATTTATACAAATGTGAAGGATCTTAAGAGAAGTAGGCCTTTGGGGAAAGGCGAGGTTGAACTACGTTTTGCCAATGGGGCAAGGGTTGCTGCAAGTTTCGTAGGTACCTATGAGTTAACTCTACCAAGTGGGCTAATAATAGAGTTGAAGAACTGCTATTATGTACCTGTCATAAATAGGAATATCATTTCCGTCTCTTGTTTGGACAAGGATGGATTTGAATTTCTTATTAAGAATGGAAGTTGTTCCATTTCTAAAGATGGGATGTTTTATGGAAGTTCCCCAATGTCTTATGGTCTATACTTGATAGATCTAGAGACAAGTGTATACAATGTAAACACCAAAAGGAAAAAACTCGACAACTCAAACAAAACATATCTTTGGCATTGTCGTCTAGGGCACATAAATGAGAAGCACATTTCTAGACTCAATAAAGATGGTTATCTAGACCCTTTTGATTATGAATTAATAGAGACATGTGAATCTTGTTTGTTGGGCAAGATTACCAAGACTCCCTTTTTAGGTAAAGGTGAGAGAGCTAGTGATCTATTAGGACTCATACATACTGATGTATGTGGGCCTTTTAGAACTAATGCCATAGGTGGGTATCAATACTTCATTACCTTCACTGATGACTTCAGTAGGTATGGCTATGTGTACCTGATGAAACATAAGTCAAAAACCCTTGAAAGGTTCAAGGATTTCATGAATGAAGTACAGAACCAACTTGGTAAAAATATTAAGGCATTTTGATCCGATCGAGGTGGAGAATACTTAAGCCAAGAGTTTGAGGACCTTCTACGAGCCTGTGGTATCATATCACAATGGACTCCGCTTGGAACACCACATCATAATGGTGTGTCTGAAAGAAGGAATCACACATTGCTTGATATGGTGCGATCAATGATGAGTTTTGCTGATCTTCCAATTTTCTTCTGGGGTTATGCTTTTGAAACTGTCACGTTTACACTTAACCGAGTACCATCTAAATCGGTTCAAAAGACACCATATGAGATATGGCACGGGAAGCATCCCAATTTGTCTTTTATGAAGATTTGGGGTTGTGAAGCTTACGTCAGGAAAATGTTTCCTGATAAGCTTGGACCCAAGTCCGATAAATGTTATCTTGTTGGATACCCCAAGGAAACAAGGGGATATTACTTATACCACCCTACTGACAACAAAGTGTTTGTTTCCAGGGATGCTGTGTTCCTAGAGAGGGAATTTATTTCCAAAGGAAGCAGTGGGAGGAAAATAGAGCTTGAAGAGGTTCAAGCCCAACAAGAAAACATTGAACTAGTAGATGTACGAGAGGAACATGGAGATTCACAAGATGTTGTGGAATCTCAGTCTCCTCAATAACACAAGGACCTCGTAGATCTAGTAGGACACACCTTGAACCTGAGAGGTTTGGATACCTTGTGACTCAGGAAGGCGGTGATTTGATCATAGATGATGATCCAACTACCTATCTAGAGGCTATGGAGGGACCATATTCTGAGAAATGGCTTAAAGCCATGAGATCCGAGATGGAATCCATGTACTCCAACAAAGTATGGACTTTGGTGGAACTACCCGAAGGGGTAAAACCCATAGGGTGCAAGTGGGTCTTCAATAAGAAGACCGACATGGATGGCAATGTGCAAACTTATAAAGGCAGATTGGTTGCTAAGGGATTTCTACAAGTTCAAGGTGTTGACTATGACGAAACCTTTTCTCCAGTTGCCATGATTAAGTGCATCAGGATCATGCTTGCAATTGCTGCCTATTATGACTATGAGATTTGGCAGATGGATGTTAAAACCACATTCCTTAATGGGAATATCTATGAGGATGTGCACATGACACATCCTGAAGGTTTTTTAGATCCAAAGAATTCCAATAAAGTATGTAAGCTGCAAAGGTCAATCTATGGATTGAAACAAGCGTCTCGGAGTTGGAATCTTCGATTTGATGAAGAAGTCAAAGTGTTTGGCTTTATTCAAAATGAAGATGAACCTTTTATGTACAAGAAGGTTAGTGAGAGCATGATCACATTCCTCATATTGTATGTGGATGACATACTATTGATGGTGAATGATGTCTCAGCTTAGAGAAGGTAAAGAATTGGCTAGGGAATACTTTCTCAATGAAGGACTTAGGAGAAGCATCCTACATTCTAGGAATTAAGATCTATAGAGATAGATCTAGAAAGATTCTCAGACTAAATCATAACACATACATTGACAGAGTGCTAAAGTGGTTCAACATGGAGAACTCAAAGAGAGGCAACATCCCCATGCTACATGGAGTCATCGTCTCTAGAGCTGAATGTCCCCAATCTTGTGAAGAGAGGGAGCGTATGAATGGGATCCCATATGCATCAACCATCAGATCCATCATGTACGCTATGTTGTGCACACACCCAGATGTCTAGTATGCCCTCAACATGATGAGAAGGTACCAGTTAGATCCCAGGGATGCTCACTGGACAGCCTTAAAGAACATCCTCAAGTACTTGCGAAGGACTAAGGATCAATTTCTTGTATACGACAGTGAGTAAGAACTGGTTGTAAAGGGTTACACTGATTCAAGCTTCCAAACCGACAAATATGATTACAGATCGCAATCAGGATTTGTATTTTGCCTAAACAATGGAGATGTGAGCTGGAAAAGTTCCAAACAAGAAACAATTGCCGATTCTACTACAGAGGCTGAGTATATTGTTGAACTTGATGTAGTTCCCAGTAGCTGTGATGCAATTGAGCTTTATTGTGACAACAATGGAGCTATTGCTCAAGCTAAGGATCCCAGATCACATCAGCGGTCCAAGCACTTACTGCGGCACTTCCATCTCATATGAGAGATCATACAACGAGGAGATGTGAAGATTTGCAAAGTACCAACTGAAGACAACATAGCTGATCCACTGACTAAGGCGATTTCTTAGCAGAAGCATGATGGTCATTCTAGGTCACAAGGACTGAGGTTCCTGGTTGACTGGCTCTAAGTGAAAGTGGGAGTCCGTTGGTATGTATGCCCATAGAGAAAGTCATGTGATGATTGTAATGAGATACTTTGTAAATGATTTGAATAATAATAAAGGCAATTTCCAATCTATATGTTTTAACTGTTTCTGAGATGATGGTATAACATGATAAATGTCTAAAGAATTGTTTTACTCAATGACGTATGTTTTGGGTTGAGGACCTAAATGATGAGATCATACGGATGTTAAGATTATACATTCTTGTTTAGTACCTAGTCGGTTGTTATTGTGGAAATAACCATAGACATCAATAACACTAAAGACTAGATTGTGTGTTGGTTGATGACAAAATCTCATTAGTCATGATATAGTGATATCAAACCAAGCACATAGGTACTTGTTAGAGAACAAGTGTACCAGACAGACCCACTGTGAGAGTGACACATGGAACCATGATTTGGTAGTCACAGTTAGCTCTCACAGTGATGGTGGTGAATGTGATTCTTCGACCTAAAATCACTACACTCAACACATGTCATTGGGTACATCATCAAACACAGTCCTGAAACATGGGTTGTTATAAAGGTAATGATTGGGTGACTTTGACACATGAGACTTTTGAGGGGTGGGTGATAGATATGGGATTTGTCCCTCCTAAGGGAGTTTAAAGTCCATGACCACTTGATGAGTAGGATTGAGAAAGGCATGCGCATGCACGTGTGAATCAATATGTGATATTGATGTCACACACATCTCACCCAGTCTGCTCTGAGATCAAGGAAATGGATGAACGTTGAAAGGATGACTGTACCATGCCTTGAGTTCATTCAGGACATTAGTGACAAAGGAATTATACATTCGCTGTAACACCATTCACGAATTGTAGGATTGAAAATTTTTCTCCAACTTTCTATTTCACTTGGGTAGCACTGATGTGTGACTAGGCACCGATCTTTGCTTGTGAAGCCATAAGTGTTATGGACTTTCACTGCCAACGTGGAATGGACCTGCAGGGTCACACACATAGGATTTAACCTGGAAGAGGAGTTTATCCACAGATGATGTTTAGATTGATTACTAAAGGAGTTTAGTAGTTCAATTACACACTCAGTCAATTGATAGCTCAAAATCATAGTGTTTAAGGTGTTGGACCAATTGATTAGAGTATTAGATTGATTGAAACTGCAATTGACTGATTTTGCATAGTCTGCACTTCCAACCAATCGGCTCATGAGATGAACCGATCGGCTCAGGTTGGTGAACTGATCAACTCAATTATTGAACCGGTCAACTCATGTGACCAACGAAGATCGTTTGGAAATTCGATTTTGCAAATACAATTTGTTTCACTTGTACAAATTCAATTTGGACAAGGATTAATGTTTGATTAATCAAAAACAAATATGAAAGTCAATTTGAGTTGGACCAGGACCAAGAACCGATCGGCTCATGTGATGAACCGATCGGCTCAAGGGTGCCAAACGATCCGTTCAGGTTTGAACCGATCGATTGAGATCACCAAATGATCATTTTAGGGTTGAAACGATCGGTTCAGCTGGCACAGTTGGTTGTTTTGTGGAAAATCTCGAACCCTTCTACTCCTATTTAGTCCCGCATTGCCCAGGGCAGAGAACCCTATCCCATGACCCTCCTATATATATAGGGGTATTGGGGGCTTCTCAAAGTACAACTCAGAACACCAGTTGCTCTGCAAAGTTGTCGTTCTCTCTGGTTTTGGTAACTGAGAGAGAGCCCGAGCAAGTGCTACTCGATAAGGGAGGCACAATAAGGGAAAGACACCTTTAGAAAGGCAACTGGTGGAAGGAGAGTGTGTCGGTGACTAGTATGCTGATAGGAGGGTATGACTCCTTCCGATTTCTTATGGGACAAGGAGATCGGATTTCCAGGCAGTCCGTGTGGATGACTGCAGAGGCAGGAGACTTCTGCCGCTCAGAGGATAGTTGTCAATCCTGACAGTCCTGGTGAGACCAGGAGCTGCTCAGACACCGTCCAAGACCGGAGGTGAAGACCGCGCAAGCCGTGAGGTATCATCGTCGAGCAAGCCTCGAGACAATGTATGCCTCTACAAACCATCTTTCGTATTGTATATATGTTTACGTGATTCCTTTATTCTGGGTTTGGGAGAAGATTTTTTTATATTCCGCTGCCTTCTCTATCTCCCCTAAAACCCAACACATACCCCAAACCATGTCTACCAATTTGTTTAGTAGTATGGTGTAGGATATCATTAAGATTCCTTTTACCAACTAAGAATCTTTGGAAAGAAGATCTCAAACTATCATTATCATGCATAAGAGAAGTAATAGTGGAAGACAAATGATTGATATTATCTCTAGCATGCAAAAGATCATTTTCTAAGCAAAGAGTTTTAGTTAAATAAGAATCTCTATCAAGATGAAGAGCAGCAACATCATTCTCTCTACTAGTAGAACTAGAACAAGATATAAGCACATTAATTTTAGCAAGAAAGGAGGCATTTTTTGTTTCAAGCAAAACAATCTTAGAAAGATAAACACCATTTTCAGATTCAAATCCTTGCAAAGCAAAATCTTTGTCCTTGTTTTCAGATTTAAGAACATCAATATCATGCATGAGAGAATCAGCAATTAAAGTATGCTCTTCATTAGAACTAGGCATAATAGGTTGAGCTTCTAGAAATCTAATCTTATCAAGAAAACTAGCATTTTCAAGTTTAAGAGAGTCTACTTGGCTAAGACAAGCATTTTTGTCATCAAGCGAGCAAGAATTAGCATGTTCAAGATCATCTAGTTCTACATACAAATTATCAACAATTCTAGCAAGCTTTTTCTTTTTTCTTTTATAAGACTTAAGAGAGGCACAAGTATCATGAATAATGGGAATCAAAAATTCTTTATCTAAAGAGTTTAGATTTACCTTGCTTGAGTCTTCACATTTTGTAGAAGCCATAAGAGCAAAATGGCATTCTCCTTCATCATTAGAGCTTGAGCTAGATCCTTCACTTGACTCTTCACTTGAGCTTGAGTTGGAGGAGTCACTTGAGCTTGAGTGCCACTTATCTTCTATTTTCTTATGATGATGGGTCTTCTTGCCTTGTAAACAATATATCTTGAAGTGACCTTTGTTTCCACACTTGAGGCACCAGATGGAGGAGGACTTGCCTTTGTAGAGTTTACCCTTGGAGTACATGGCATCTTCTTTATCTTGAGAGGATGGAGAAGCTTGTCCCATGATAGCTTCAATTTGAGCCTTCATTTTAGCCTTCTTCATTCTCTTTAGCTCTTTCTTCTCTTGTCTTTCAACTTCTTGTCTTTCAAATTCTTCTCTTTTGTCAAGTGTAGGTTCATGTGCTTGTACATTTCCAATGATCTCTTCAATAGGGATATCCTTAAGAGACCTTGCTTCTTCAATGGAAGTCACCTTGGGTTCCCACCTCTTTGGTAGAGTCCTAAGAATCTTTGAGTTGATCTCTCCTCTACTCATAGGATGTCCTAGAACAACAAGACCATTCACAATGGTATTGAGCCTTGATTACATGTTGGCTATCCTCTCCTCCTTTCCCATCTTAAAGTTCACATGCAACCCTTTGAGCATGTAAACTTTGCTTTCATTCACTTGATCTGTCCCCTCATAAGTGATGCATAGCTTTCTCCATACCTCATAGGCTGTTTCACATGAATAAATCCAGTTGAACTAGGTGGGGGTCATGGAGGCATAGAGGATGTGCATGGCTCTAGCATTAAAGGTTGCTTTCTTCAAGGTAGCATCATCCCATTCTTCAATCTTTGTCTTTGGTAGCTTGTATGGACTGTTCACCATTTGCCACATCTCAAGACTTGATCCTTGGATGTAGAATTGAAGCCTTCTTCTCCAATAAAGGAAATTTCTCCCATCAAAGATTGAAAGGCTGATTAAGTATCTCCCTCCTTGGTAGTCACCCATCTTTTCCTACTTGTTGAAGTATGCTTGGAGAAGCCCGCTCTGATATCAATTGTTGGATCCTAGTTGGGTGATTAGATGCTCTAGAGGGGGTGGTGAATAGAGATGAAAGCACTTAAACAAAATTCATTAGACCTTCAAGATATATCACAAGATAAGGTTGCTAAATAGGAAATTTGTGTGCAACTAAAACATGCATAGCAAGGGAGAGAGAGATTGAACATACACCAATTGACAAGCTATTTAGAGTGGTCCTACACTTCAAACTAGAAGTGAGTCAGTCCACTACCTAGAGAGATCAACCTCTAGGATTTCTTAACCTTGCACCTTCATTATATTCATTATAAGAGATACAATGCATGACCACCAAAGGACTTACCTATCCAATACAAAGAGTCTTCAACCTTACCAAGGACTTACCCACTTTGCAATGAGTCTTCCGCCTTCTTCCAAGGACTTAACTACTCTTGCACAAGTCTTCAGCCTTGTAGGGATTACCCACTCTTCTTGGATCTTCCGCCTTTGACTTCACCTTCACTCAGAGAAGCTTCTACCAAGGACTTACCCACTTGAGAAAGGAGTCTTCTGCCTTCACCAAGGGCTTACCCACTCTAGCTCCAAATCTTCAGCCTTGATCTTCACCAAGGGATGCCTTCCCTTGTTCTTCTTCACCTCTCTTAGCCAAAAGAGAGATCCTTCATCTTCATGGTTGAAATGAGAGATAGGGAGGTGGTGGAAGTGAGATCCTCACAAGATATACATGTAGGACTAGCTCTCTTACAAATTTCCTCCTCACTCTAACGAATGTAGTAAGTGATTAAGCTTAGAGAGAGAGAGGAGGCTGTAGGAAGCACTCAACTATAGAATAGGAACCTCACATAGAGTTTTACATTGAATGCTTAACCTTGGAATGATGCCCAAGGGGTCCTATTTATAGCTAGGGATGCCTCTTAGCCTTTGGGAACACTTGAGAATGAAAACTAGCCATTTTGTGGCTTACAACTGATATATTTTCACTTGTTGCAACTCCACAACGATAAGAAGCACTTTTTTGCACTTTTCTGTACAGTGCAATCGGTCGAGTTTCTATAAAGGTAACTCGACTGATAGAGTAAAACACAAAGCCGATATTCAGATCATCGGTCGAGTTTGTCCTGGGGAAACTCAACCGACCAATGAAAATTGAATTGGTTAGGTACTCCATCGGTCGAGTTCTGTGAAGTGTAAACTCGACTGATCAAAAGTCATTTTCAAGATCCAATCAGGATCGGTCGAGTTTGCAACTCACAGAACTCGACCAATGAACAACCTGATGTGAATTTTGGAAAATGGCTTTTGAATGCTTAAACATTCGATCTAAGTGCTCCTGATTTTTTCTAAGCTTAATTACAAGTCATACAATCATTACAAGTGATTTACAACATGATTCTAATGGATTTACATCATATTACAAAAACATGCACTTGTATTGACTTTGACTTGTCTTTTGTCCAATTTGATATGCGCAAGTTAGGGCATTTGGAGTGTGTCTATACCTAATCTGAAATCACTCAAGTAGAGACATTAGACACCAATATGTGGAATTGTTAGTCATCATAAAAACACGGGTTTAGTCAATTTAGACGTGAGTCAACATTGACCTAATTGACCTTGAGTCAACAATAGGCATGACACATATAAATTTTGTGTGTAGCAAATAAGTTGTGCATGCTGGTTAATATGAAACATCTTTGAATTCTCCTTGATTTTGAAGGAGTTTTACATGAGAAGGAAATCCATTGAGATTTAGTTCTTAGGATTTTGGTTAACTGATTATTTATTTGTAACAAGTCTAGTTAACATAAATTAGTCCAACTACAAAATTATTGACAAAAAATAAGAAGAAGAGTCATTTGTGAGAGTGACAAAGTATTAAATGATTATTGTGACCCTAGTTTGTTTAGACTTGTGTTACTTTTGAAATTTTGGCAATGATGGGATTTCAAACAATTGGGAAGGTGTTCAAGAAGAAATGCAAAGTCTTATTGTGGTAATTTGTGGATTTATTTGATAAAATTAAGGATATATGAGAATTCGGTATGGTGGTGGCCAATTATTATTTATAGGAAAGCGAATGAAATTTTGTTGCATTAGGAAATAACTCATTGATTTAAATATATCTCTTGAAGGGACCAGTGAGAATTTGTGTGGATATATGGGTTGTTCTTGTATGCTTTTTGGGATAATGCTTATGCTGACAAAACTATGTTTTGCTTCGAACTTTGGTTAACATTGATTTATAATATATGGAAACGATTGTTAATTTTCCTTTACTTAAGGATTTATGAATTATGTATTTATTTAAAAGTGTCATGTTTGGAGAAATTATGTTGAATTTCCTTGACTTAATTAATCTTTTAAGTCCTTTTGGATATCAAAGATTACTTTTTAGACAAAATAACACAAATAATGATATTTAGACATTTTGTTTCCATGGAAAGACCTCATGACTAGTTTGACACACTACTATAAAGATGTTACCTAGATATTTTTTCCTTGTCCCATAAATGTTTGAAGGGTCAAAAATAAAATATTGTAGATTCTTTTTGCCTCTATATGAGAATATAATTATAAGGAAGAAATGATAAAATTTACACATTTTTTGAAAACTGGGTTTGGAATATAAGAAATTTTGAATAAGGAAAATGGTGTTTAGGATTAATTTCACTTGAGATGTTAAATAGTGAGAAATATATTATTAAATAACATTTCATTTCTATCAGAATGGATGGTTCAGTAATAATAATGAATACTAAAAATATTTTTGGTAAGTTGGATATATATAAATAATTTTTTGAAAAAGGTACATGGTCATTGCAGAATACGTAATCATCCTCCTACTAGGTTTTTGTTGGGTATAATACAAATTATGCCCAATGATTGACTCCTCCTCTCCTACACTATGTTGTATATAGATTCATTACCCCTATAAATATATGGTTGCAATTGAAATAAAATACATGAATGAGCATCAACCCCCTCTACCTCCTCTTGCTCTCCTTCTCATGCTGTAATAATGCTTATAGTTTAACAAGGTCCTTATATGAAGAAAGTTCCATTTGTTGTGATCTAAAAAGGGGTCTAATCAAATCTCTAACATACTATGTATACATTCTCACTTCAAAATGTAAAATTCTTATCGTCTTAATGACCTAATTATGGTATTGCTTGATTGTATGATATGAATAAGTCTCCTGTCTTGGTATATAGTAACTTATTTGAAATAGATGACCTTTATGATATGATGTTTTGTCTTTTCCTTTATAAATATGTTTTAAAAAACCTTGAACATAAAGTAAACAAAATCATTATACATTGATATGAAATATCAGCATTCAAACCAATCCTCATCATTGGGTGTAGTCGGGACTTAATGCATGGGTACAAACAAGCCCTCTCCCAAGGGTGATGAAAGTGCCTAATGTACATTTGCACAAAAATCCACACATGCGGGTGCATTAATGGGTTCCAATGTGAAGGTAAAAGAATCCACACTATGGATGAAGACCAGGTTCAATACCTTGAATATCCTCTAACTTTGGTGGCAGAGGAAATAATGGCCATGAAATGTATAATAGAAAATATGATAAAACTCATCATTTTCACATGAAAGATTTGTAATTGTCTAAAGCTTTGTTTCTCTTGTTTATTCTTATTTTCCAAAATTATATATTATTATGAAGTTTTACATCTTTTTCCAATAGTGTACCTAACCATTTTCACTTACTGTGTCTTAATTTCCCATATTAGGCAAAAAGGATAACTCTTGAATGTTTGACTAGATCCGCTTCCTCACTCAACTTATCTGATGATGAAGAAATAAACAAGTCCCACCAAATCATGAAGGTTCAACTTAAAGGGATGTGTATGGTTTTGTAAGAATAGTTTTCTCTTGTATCTCTTTTGAAATTTCCTTCGGTCCATGATGTAAACCTTGTTGAGTTCATTCAATAAATAAATAGAAGTTTATGAATTATCACATTTTTTGTGTGTGTGTGAGTATTTTGGGCCACTAAAAATGAGATCTCAAACCCTTTAGAACTATCCATATGGGCAATGGGATTGGGATTGAGGTAAGAACAGATCCACGACTCATCCATCTTCAAATATTCTCAAGCCTACATCAAACATGTGATGCATGTCAATGAACATGAAATATCTCTCAAGATAGTGAAATGCCTCTCATTGACTGGAGAGAGGTAGAAATATTTGATGTTTGGGGAACTGATTACATGGGATTGTTCTCTTCTTCTTTCAAAAATCAATACATTCACATTGCAACACGTTGTGTGTCCAAATGGGTCAAACCATTGGCTTCTCCGACATGTGGTTCTAAGACCATTATGAAGATGTTCAATAAAAAATATTTTCCCAAATTTGGTGTACTGTGAACCATATCAAGGGATGTTAATTCTCATCTATTTAAATGACAGTTCATAGCATTTCTAAAGAAGTTTGCTGTGAGGGATAAGGTTTTGACACCTTACCACCCAAAAAGATTTGGGAAAATGGAAGTATCAAATTGTCAAATTATGAAAATGTTGATTTTTTTTTAGAAACTGAAGGAAATATTGGTCATCCAAACTCAATGATGCTCCTAGGGAATAGCTTGAATATTTCAAAGAACCTATTGAAATAACCCCCTTATCGCTTAATATAAAACAACTTATGACATTTTCCACTAGAACTCATACATATGGCATTTTGGGAAATTTAAAACCTCAATATGAACCCTCAATTGATGGGAAATAATATAGTTCTACAACTTCAAGATGTAGACAAATATGTTTGCATGCATATGAGAATGCCAAAATACACAACGAAAGGACTAAGGTATGTCATGATGCTAATATAAATCATACAAAGATATTAGAGACAAGGTTTAGATTTTTCAACTCTACCATCTATCTATTCCTTGGGAGAATAAGGTCATGTTGGTCAAGAACATTCACTGTAGTAGAACTCTACCTCTCAAGAATGATGGAAATCCACAATGACCAATGTAGAACTTTTTTGGTGAATTGACAACATATGAAAAATATCACAGAACTGTTCTTACCCCAAATCAATCCCACTACCTAGACAGTGGTAGAGGGATTGAAGTGTCGGTACCTAGGTGGCTCGAATGAAGTAACATAGTAGAATATAGATAATATCTCAAAACACAAAAAGATTTATAAGAACAATCCAAACCAATTTTTGATCTAGGGAACTTGTCTTTTTCATTAGAGTAGTCAAAAGTGAAAGCATGCCTTAATTATCACTTCTTGAAACCCTTTTACCTAACAAGGCAAATTAATGACATGCAGTTAGTGCAAATGCACATGTATGTTGGTGGTAAAAAATTATAATTTCATAAAAAACTTGGTTCTTGTCAATTATAAAATAAAATAGAAAGAAACTTTAAATCAAAGAATTTGTTTTAAAAAAACACCAGGCAAATTATCTCATTTTTTCATTACACAATTTATATGGCCATTATTATCCTCTACCAACCAGGTTCTAGGAGATAGGTATTAGATCATATTTACATCCAAAGGTGAGGTTTCTTTACCTCCACATTAAATATATTTATTGCACCCATAGGTGTGGATCTGTTTGTGTTGATGTACATTAGGCCCCTTCAACCCTCAATGGTGAGGCTTGTTTGTACGTATGCATTTAAATATGGCTACACAAAATGGTGAGGGTTTGTTTGCATGTAAAAGTTGGATGTGAATGTATAATGGATTTCTATATGTTATGTTTAAGGTTTTTAGAATATACTTATACTAGAAAATCAGACCGTTGTATCATAAGGAGTCACTTAGTTCAATCATGTAGTATTATATGCCAAGAAAAAGGAATGAAATCACAAAACACAAGAAAACATTACCATATGTAATTTGAGGAGGATTTTAATATTACCTTCACCAAAGTTCAAACTAAAATATATTTGGGATTCAAATTAGATCAATTTCAAATCCTAGCACAACAATGAGTATACATACATTGGTACTCTAGTCATTAATATGTAGGGTCACAAGGACCATATTATGTTTTCTTAAGTCTCAATATTTTTCTTAGGTGTGGTACTCCATCAATAGTTAATATTCCATTTTATCATGTTTTCATTAACGATATCATTTTCCAACATCATCGTTATCAACACTGGAAGATGGTCAACACCTAATCTACAATGTGAACTTAATCCAGAAATCCTTACCAAAGGTCAAGTTCAAGGGTCAATATCAAGGTGGTCATAAATTATAAAGAGGGAAAGTCATACAATTTTATACCCTCCTTTACAAAATGTGACAAGTTTAGGGTTAACACCCACCACCAAGATTCCATCATAACATTTGGGTACAAAATCATACTCTTGAGATTGAAAGTGAAAAAGTCAACAAAGTTAAGATGTAGTCCCATCATTATGCAAGTCATGCAAATATGATTTGGACTCACACAGTATAACCATCATAGTCAATAACTTAGGAGTTCAAAGATTAAACACTATAATTGTGCCATATAATCATTTAGTTATTCTAACGTTAAAATTTTAGGGATACTAGTGAAAATAATAAGGAATCATGCTTTTAAAGTACTTTTAAACGGTTATTTAGGTTTTCTTAACCAAAATTGCCTATTGTATCATATGTTTTGTTCAAGGAAAACAAAAGTTATGATTTTTTTAAGTTTCAACAATCAATTAGATTTTTGGGTGGGGGGAGTTTTACTAGAAAAGAAGAAGAGGAGATAAATGACCGGTCATTGATCTGTAGGTCAACCTTTGACCACCTCAGGGATCGAGTGATGAAAAAATCCCCCCCTGGACACCTGCGTGAGAGGAAGAAAATAAAGATGGTGGAGGTGTGGCGTGTCAGGGCCGTTGATCCTCGATCTTGGTCAATCTTTGACCATGATCTAGTGATCGTGATCCTTCATCTCTACAAAAGAAGACTGTGCATAGTGTGGAAGCACCAAATAGGAGTAGTTTTAGAGAAAAAGAGGATTGAGAGAGAGATGAAGAGGGAAATTAAGGGTGCCCCAGGGATAAAGAGGGATATCTTGAAGTCAAAAGGATGGTTTATATAGGCAAGGGGTCTGGAAAAGAGTTTGGAGGGTGTCCAGTTTTTGGCAATTTGGAAGCAAGTTTTCTTTTCTAACAAAACTAAAATTCAAGAAATGGAAGAGGATAGAAAATTAAGGAAGTCAAGAGGGAGACAATGAGAGGAAAATCAAGGCAAGAAGGGGGGAAATAGGTCATAAAGAAGTTCTAGGTTTTAGAGGTTTGGTACCCTACTTTCCGCTTTAGGTCCAAGCTAGCAGCGACCCCAGTGCCCCTTTCCCCGAGATAAAGGTCCAGTGGATGGTGAGTTGACCCCAAGATAACCTTCCTACACCTAGGCCCGACTGCGTGAGGCTAGGCTCATGGGTCGAGCCTATTTAGGTTTATAAAAGGGGATTTTTAGGGTTAAATATCATACAACATTGGAAATTCATATAAATTCGTACAAAATTCAAATTGTTCTCAATTTGGACCAAAGGAGTATATTAAAGAGTATAATAGCCATGTCATTTTTAAAAAAATATGATCAAGGATGACCAAGATATTGATTAAGGGTTCCAAGAATATAAGAAATCTAGGGTTTTATGCAAGTAGGTGACCTTATATAATTTAAAAAGAGAATTTACACTATAGTGGCCATCATAGAGTCATGGAATCATGGGATGTATTAGGAATGATAGAAAATTAAATCAAATGAGGGTAATTGTGTAATTAAATCATAATTGTGCCAAAATGCACTTTTTCATTAAAAGTACTATGATAAGCAAGCTTTCATAAGGAGAGTTGACCTGGAACTCTCTGAGCCACAGATAAAAGGATGGTCAATCTAATCAACCTTAAAATACCTTGGGTGGAAATCCAAGCTCTCTTTCTCACTAGCTTTGTTTTCCTATTTATTCCTACTTTCTTTTCTCTAGGTTTTCTTTTTACCATGTGCTCAATTGAGGACCATACTTACTCAACTTGTTTGCTCGATCAGTCTTATATAAGAACAACTACCTACTATTATTCTATCTTCACTTGAGCTCAATTGATCATGATTGAGTGGTTGCACCTATCGACCAACCACAATTGAGCACACTGATTGAGCATCCTTATTGACCAATTTTCACCAGAGTAATAAGAAGGAGATGAGTGTTCAACATGGAGGCCATCGAGCAGACATTTCAACTACCTGCTTGTCACACACCCTAATATTGTTGACCCTTCTTGCCTACCTTGGGTATAAAATGGGGGAGACAGACCACTATCCAAGTTTATGTTTTCAAATTCTCCTTCATAGAGTATATGCTTCTCTTTCCCAACACTAGATTAATCGACCATCTCTTATCAACAGACCAAAAGCAATCAATTATCTTTCTTAATCGATCTCCTTGACTATTTCCACGATCAAATATGTGCCTGATCACTCTTTTAGGTTAATCATAGATTTTTATTTATTAGGTATTGAACGTAATGTGAACCATGGATGCTCGTTAAGCCATGTACCTTTATCCTCATACGATTAGTCGATTAGAGGTGATTAACTAGAGTGGTCAATTGTGAGGGGTTGATCAATCAATTAATTTGAATTTCATTGAGCACCTCCCATTAAGGATGTTTTATTTTAGTCGACCATAATAGTGAACTTTTCATTGATTCCCCTTTTAGGGATCACAATGACCTATTGGCTTGATATATCAGGTCTTGATCATATTTGATCAATCACTCTTTCACCAAGGTATTAAGCACTGCATGATTGATTTAGTGTTTCTTGTCAATCTCTTTACTGGACATCAATCAATACTCCTAGAGTTTCAATTTTTTTATTTGGGTTTTGATTAATCATTATCTAGAGATCAACATGGATGTTGAACTACAAGGTCTCCACTTAAAAAAATGTCAAAATGGGATAATCTAATACTTTATTTTCAACAAATAATTGTTAGGAATGGCCACAAAGCTGACCACAATATGCATTTTTTCTTTGGAAGTAGAACTCCCTACTGTTAAAGAAGGCATAAAAGAGGCAGAAACAAGAATACTAGAGGACTTCCTATCTAAGGGGTGCGATCATGAGGATGAAAATGCTAATAATTCTTAGAGGCATGTGTTGGAAAGATGTTTCATGACACTCCCTTACAACAACCCAACTAAGAGATGGACTAAAAGACCTATGATCAAAACACTGATCAACCTATCAAACAACAACTTGGAGAGGAACCACTTACCCAAAATCCAGCATGGTTGTTTTTGAGCTGTAAACAACACTCGTCAGTCTACATACATTGAAATGGAAGTCAAAACATTATAGTCCACCATCTTTTTTGGTGAGGATACTCTATGAAAACTTGGAGTTTTCATTCGTGTGCAAGCTCTTCTAACAGGATCCAATATCATGAATACAAGTTTCAACATAGAATTGTCTTTCCCATCAGAACATAGAATTGTCTTATATAGAGGAAACATGACAATTAATCTATCCCCACATGAAGACTCCTATCAAGCCAGTTGAGATAAAGGGTTTTGGCAACCATTACAAACTCCAAGCCTACCTTTTCAATATTGGTTGTACTATCACCATGAAGATGTGGAATGATATATTTAGAAATGACAAAGAGGATGTGGAGGACATCAATTCAAGTCATATAGAAAAAGAAGAATTTGGATTCAATGCTAACACAATCTGGGTCAAACATATAAGACAATAATGATACTTGATCCAGCTCCTCCAATGCCACCAATGTTCATTCTGGAATGTGGCATGTCATCCAAGAGATTATTGCCAACTTATTATTTACCAAGTCTAAGGTAGGCAATATAAACCACAAGGACCTCCACATCCTGTGGTGCATTATGTAGGGGCATCACATCAATTTCAAAAGACTTTTGATAGATAAATGGACATCTAATCAAGATCAAAATTAGGACTTCTGCATATGTGGACTCATTAATATGATTACCAAGCTCTAGTATACCCAAATTACCTTAAATATTTTATTGAGTCCAAGGGCGAGCACACCATCGACACAAAATATTTGATCCATAGAGATAGTCTAGCGCACCTAGAAACAAAATCTTCTACCACTTAAATAAGACCACACTCTTGGCCCCTCAACGTAATGTATGCCATTATGATGAGAACCATATTGTATTCAATAAAGTAGAGTTGGAGAAGATGATCTAGCAGTGTGGAAACACAAAAACAACATATCAAAAGAAACCATCCTTCTCTTCTAATGCATGCATTCTAGTAAAGAAACCACATTGCCAAGCTCTTTATACAATTGTGAATGACTCATGTGAGGCATTTGGAGATGATTATGAAGACCACCCCCATGAAACTGACATAACTCTGAACACCTTCCCAATTGAGCCACCCTCACTATGTCAACACATGCAACAATATCATGCCTATTGTGCATCCAGATGAGAAGACATAATTTTGTGCTCACAATTGCACAAATTGTGAAAAAGACAACCAACTAGCGCATACCACCCCTCCATCATCACAATATAGTGATGGTTGCATTTCAAACAATTTGCCTCAACAAGACTGTCAAATATGTCTTGAGGATATGGTAGAAGATCAACTAGATCAAAAAGGAGTGTCACCACCCCCATCAACACTCCCCTCTTCATATATTAGATGAGGAATATTATTACGGTAATGTCACAGTCACATTGGAAAGAGAATTTGACCACCAACATGAGGTAACATTTCAAAGTACTACCACTATAGCTAAGTTACCTCAAAAGTGAGCTATTTTCTCATAGATTTTTTGAATCTTGATCATTTTATACTTATTGATATCCCTCCAATGAATATTTTAAGCATTACAATCCCTTCTAAATAAAATCAATGAGATGATATTTTTATAGTGTAATATGCACAACTTTTGTCTGGAAAAGGAGGCAGACTATTGGGCAATGAAGGATAAGCATGTAGCTAAATAGGTTTGATGTCATGCACAACTCACTCGACACAAATGAATAGAAAAATCCCACCCATCATGTACATCTCAAGACTTTCTTATATACTAGAGACCTCAATCAATGGTATTAAGGAACCTTCTTATAATAGTTGATAGTAATCCTATACATCACTTAGGTAGGACGTCTCATCCTTTGCGCCTAAAATTATCATGACCGAAGATGATTAGGGCACATCCAGTCAAAATATCATTAATGATGCTCGAGCATTGCTTCCAACACCCAAAAATTAGCCCAACTACTAGTTCCAATAGAGATTGTACATGATATTGAAAATGGCCAAAATCATAACTGCACCACAGTGAGACAAATGTCAACCCATCTTTAGAATCCAAAAACATGAATCATGAGAGCATGGATATGATTCCTCTTCATTTATATATGTCATCCAATGGGTGCATCGATGAGGAATATGTTACATGCTACTTTTAAACTAAGAGAGTCCCTTTTTCTCTCTAGTAGAATTTTTTAGGGGACCAAAAAAATTCCTTGTAACTTCCCACATCAACCTTCATGCCAATGCAGTCAACCAAGGAGAAATACACCAAGAATCATTACATAATGAGACTAATCCTCTACTTAAAATTTCACCTTTGCATTTTTCTGATGAGAATGTGACTTCCCTCGACTTAGACAATGAAGGTCCAATAAAAAAACCATTGGAAACCCTCTTCATGCAAACATCTCTAGAATGTGATGAAACTGTACAACAATATAATATGGTATATCATGATGTTTGGATAATCCATTTTTTCCCCAGTTGTCCCTGTGGCACTGCTAGTGAGAGATCTATAATGCCCTTATACCAAGAATGATGATGAGGATCTTCATGCTCATCAAGACAACCAATCAACCACTTGTCAAGCCATGGATCAATTTAAATGCTCAGTTGATTTGTACACTTTGTTTTGTTCTCTAGTTCATGGTGACATTTCTCTTCCCAATCATGCATTTTGTTAAAGGTACTACAACCTCATTGGATTGGAAAAGTTTGTTCTACAAAGATGATGAAAAATGAATGTACATGTAGAGATGACCCTATTGATGACAGCCACAACCTAATACCATACAACTTTGATGATATCACACAACTCTAGTTCTATTTCACCCCTTTGCTGGGTGATGGTGGTCAGAATGTGCAGACTGGATAGATCTTGACAACACGATTGTAGAGCATGAGGGCAGTCTGTACCCTATAGGTGAGGATAATCTTGGGTGAAAGGTTTATACCTAGATTCACCTAGGGACACACTATATCTAGAAAATGATTAGTTGACCCATATTCACATTGGGGACTACCTAAGGTGACCGATCCAATTTCTAGAGGTGGGGAGTGAACGAAGAAGTCCTCTAGAATATTTTTAGCCTCTTCCCTCCATCATATGTTATGTCGATATCCCAGTACTGACCTCTTCTTTTCTATATCTTAAGAGGTATCTTGAGGATTTAACATGAATGAATTCAGTATAGTACAGTCTAAGGAAATTCTAGCATGAATATGGGTTTCTTGTACGACGAGATTATGTTTATCTACTTCAGACTCGACAAGTCTCACATCCTCCACCCATTATATATTCACACAACAAACCTTATCAGTGAGAAAGAGGTGAAATTGGTCCCAAAACTTAGGATTTGTAATCCAAGTGTCGATATAGTGAGTAGACAACCTAATGTGCACATTTTATATAAACTTTTAACCAACTTTTGCATACATTTTCAATCCATTTTGTACTTCATTTTGCATCTAATCATACTTAATTTTCCATCTTTATAGTTATTTTTCTGGCCTCCTATTTGTGATAACGAGTACATGATTGAGATGAGTAAATGGGATCAATCCAACCAAAATCCAACCTTAGTCAGATCCCTTAGGATATTTTATATGTCATGGAGAACTTCTTGAAGATTTTTAAATAAACATGGCATGTTCTATTTACCGCATGGTGTGTTAGTCTATAGATGATTTCTATCTCCCCTTGAAGATAAGTGAAACAACTTGTCCCTATAATGACACATCGTATCCCCCACAACCTGATCCGTGCAAAAATTAATCAATTTCTAGTTACATAGTGTGTTTGACATTGTGCATGCTGTGTCCAATCAGATCAGAGTAGTTCCAACATTAGTTATATGTGTGGACACAATGTGTCTCCCTTAATACACAACGTGTCCCTACTGATTTTTAGAAATTTGGATAATAATAGCCCCTTGTTTTAAATAGGAGAACACTCATATGGAACAATTATCTTTCGTCATTTTGGAGAACATTACAATTAGAGAACAATTCTTAGCAAAGAAGGGGTAATTTTGTGGAGGAAGAAGTGGTTTCTTGAAAGAGAACCTTTGTTCTTATCTATTTTTCTTTAAAGAGTGCAACAAGAACTTCTCTAACTATTTGGACCTCTCGGGAGAGAAGGTTATCTGAGTAGAAGTACCTACGAGAGTGAAATTCATCCATAAACTTGTGTTCTACCTGCCCTTCTCCATTCCTTGGGGTTTCTTTGTTCTTTCCTTCTCTAATCATGTTAAACTATGAAATCTTTAGCATGTTCCTATGTTTCATGATCCTGAACAAGTATTTTCCTTCTTCTTGGGAATGGGAGAGTAACTCCCATGTCATTACTTATGGGAACTCATATTTCTTAACTAATGTTAGTTAATTTTCTTCTGCAAAAGATTCTATGATGTTAATTTCTTGTATGCTTGCATGGCCATCTTACTTACATGTTTTATGCTTCTTTATGTGCTCTGAGAAGATATATAGAGAAGTTGGGAGTATCTCTCTTGGAAATGAATCCTTGATCACAGGAGTGGCTTCGATACATTGAGGATCTAAGGTTCCAGTTCGAGTGTTCACATAAGCATGGGAGTTCTATCTTGAGACAAGAACTATCTCATATCACTGGGAGGTGTATAATCATGGCAACCTCTAAAAGTTAATAAATTTGTTAATTTTTTGGTTTCATGTCAGTAATGACATGGAAGTGAAATCTTATGACCAAAATTTTTAAAAATTTGATCTAAATCTTTCTTAGTGTTTAATTCTTACAATTTCCTTTAATTGGCTAATTAATAAACTCTCAAACCAAACCAATTCTTGTAAATTGATATAGATTGTTGAACTCTAACACACTTGCACCTAATTGTACCTTTCTCCCTTAGATGATCTTGAACATACTACACACACCCATATACTTCTGGGGTAGTGCTCGAATTTATAAATATTAAAACTTACACAATTAAGCCAACATGTTTTTGGTGCCGTTGTCGGGGATGATTCATATATTTATGTTAGAGTAGGAAGTATTAATTAGTAATCAAAACTATATCTATCACCACCAATGTTATCATTCCATCATCATTTATATCATCATATTTTTTATTGTTTGTTAAGTATTATCACTACTTGTGAATTTGCAGGAATGCAAGTAGCGTTCAAAATGTGGTCTTCAAACAATTGTATTCTTTGACCCAGAGATTGAATGTACTTCGAGCAGCTGTAGAAGAGTAAGGAGGAGTGAAGATTCTTCAAGCTTGGGAGACTCACAACCATCATCACTTCATTCTTCATGACCATCTTCACCAGACAGTCAAGAACCAATCATGGAAGATGATTGTTCTCTCAAGGACTTCACTGCTCCAGTTGTATAAACATCAATGGGGCTATCAACAACCCACAGATCAAGGCAAATAACTTCTCAATCAGCCCGACATTAATACACATAATTAAATATAACCATTTGGAGGGACTCCATGGAAAACCCCAACCATCATGCAATTGAATGTCTACAATATCTAAACATTTTCAAGATTAATTGCGTTACTCCTTATGGTATATGCCTACTTTTGTTTCCTTTTTCATTGATACACAGAGACAAGTCATGGATCTCTTCTTTTCCAAGGAAGTCCGTCAACATCTACGATGAACTTCTTAAAGATTTCTTAGCCAAGTAATCCCCACCAAGCAAGACGGCTCAATTGAGAAGCCAACTGACCAAATTTTCTCAAAGAGATGGGGAGACTCTATATGACACATGGGAAAGGTTCAAAGACCTCCAACATCTTTTCCCTCACCATGGCCTCAGCAATTGGCTACTTCTTTAAACATTCTATAATGGGATTTACTATACTACCAGGATGTCTATAGATGTTGTAGCCAATGGGGATTCAATGAACAAATCTTACAGGGAGGCCTATGCTATAATAGAAGACATGGCAATCAACCATTGCCAATGGAGTTTTGAAAGGGGTAATCAAACACCTTCATCTTATTTTTCTTATGGGAAAGAATCCATTGTCCATGTTGTATATGTTGTTGATTTGATTTATTCCAAGTTAGATTCTTTGACACAAAAGTTTGAGAGGTTGAGTTCTCAACCAATTCAACCCATACACCTAATATGTGCTACACATTGAGCCACGAGATAAGTAGCTTCTTCGAGCTACCCTTCTTTCATCCTATTTGAGGAGAATGTGGAGCAATTTAATGTAGTAGAAATTCTTAGAAACAAACAACCATACAATCTATATTCTAATACCAATAATCCAGGTGGGCATAATCATCTAAACTTCTCCTACCTCAATAACAATTCTTTAAATCCTCAACAAGCTCAAGGTCAACAACCATTGTATTTTTGGAGAAGGCCACCAATGACGAACAATCCTTCAGGCTTCAACAACAATGTCAATAGAAACTTCAACCGACAACGATAATCAAAGTCCAACTTAGAATCTCTTCTTGAAGGTTTTGTTTCATCTCATTTGAAAGAGAATCAGGAATTCTGCCAACATGGTCAACTTATGAAATATGCCATCCAACAACTTACTTCCAAAGTGGATGGCATTACTACTCATACCAAGATGTTGTAAAACCATATTACTGAACAAGATCTAGCTAACTAAAGAACACCTTCTGAATCCTTGTCCAGCCAACTAGAGATGAATCCTAAAGAGACATGCAAGTCTATGACTCTAAGGAGTGGGGCTGTGATTGGAGGATCTTCACCACCTTCAAACAGGAAATCTAAAGAAGTTATTGACATAACTAAAGATGAGACTATTGAGAACCAAAGGAAGAAAACTATTGGAATTCACAATAGGTATTCTTTTTGCAAGCCTAATTCTCCTTTGCCTCGTAGATTTTTCAACACAAAAGGTGATGGTAAGGTCAACAAATTTATGGACATCTTAAACAAGATGCATCTAAACCTTTCTTTAGTTAAAGTCATAGTTGAAATGTCTTCTTATACCAAGTTCCTAAAAGACATTCTCACAAGGAGAAGGAGGTCTAGCCAAGTTGAAATAGTGATGCTATCTAAAAGAATAAGTTCTATTATTCAGAACCATTTGCCAAAAAAACTTGATGATCTAGGTGCATTCACTTGCAAAGTTGGAGATTCAACTTTTGACAAAGGCTTAGTTGGATTTGGTTCTAGTATCATCTTTATTCCTTTTTCCCTATCACAAAAGTTAGATTTAGGCGACTTGAAACCCACCTCAATGAAAATACAATTAGCTAATCTTTCAATTAAATATCCTAGAGGGATTGTTGAACACATCCCCATGCGGATATGGAAGTTCTATATTTCTTGTAACTTTGTAGTCCTAGACATGCATTAAGATCAGACAAATCCTAAGCTTTTTGGAAGACCATTTCTCAGGACTGCATGATGTATTATAGACATGAGAAGGAAATCTGACTGTTAGAGTTGGAGAGGAAGCCCTAGTGTTTTCTATCTATGATTTTATGAAGGCACCCAACACTAAATAATATCTTTGTTTGATAAATAGCATTGATACCTTGCTAGAGGATGACAAGAACATCCTTGAACAAGATTTTGATGATCATGAAGTTGAAGAAGACAAAGAAGATTCAATGATTGTTCTCAATGAAGGAAATTCTAAAGCTGCAACAAACTCATCATCTAATGAAGTACCGACCGTGAAGGAGGCAAGTGACACCACTACTCCAAAAAGAAAGGTAGAACTTAAACCCCTCCCACCAGGGTTAAGGTATGATTTCTCAGACCTAAATCTCTCTTCTCCTATCATATTAAATGTTGACTTGACTCAAGAACAAGAAGATAAGTTGATGAAAGAACTTAGACTGTACAAAGATGTGATAGGTTATTCCATTGATGATCTAAAAAGAATTAATGCTTCCATTTTTATGCACTACATAGCCTTATAAGAAGATGCTAATACATGCATAGAACCACCAAAAATGTTAAATCAAAATAAGATGGAAGTTGTTAAGAAAGAAATATTTAAGTTAAAAGATGTAAGAATAATACACCTATCACTGACAGCCCATGGGAAAGTGTTATACTTGTTGTACCTAAAAAGGGAGGAACCACTGTAGTGGAAGGATACAATAATTAATTAATCCAAAGAAGGGTGGTAACTAGGTGGAGAATGTGTATTGATAGTAGAAAACTAAATAAAGACATAAGATATTACCATTTCCTATTACCTTTCATTGACTTAATGTTGGAAGGACTTGCTAATCACTCTTATTATTTTCTATTTAGATGGGTATTCCCATTTTTTTAGATTCCTATTTATCCTCCTGATCAAGAAAAAACAACCTTCACATGCGCTTATGGGACATATGCCTCTATGTGAATGCCTTTTGGTTTATGTGATGCACCTTCTACTTTCCAAAGATGCATGATGGCCATATTTTCTACTTTCATAGAAAAAATTATGGAAATTTTATGAATGATTTCAATATTTATGGAAATTCCTTTGACGATTGCTTATTAAATTTAACTAAGATTTTGCAATGGTATAAATAGATCAACCTTGTTCTCAATTGGGAAAAGTGTCATTTTATGGTACAATCAGGGGTCACACTTGGTCATATCATTTCAAGCAAAGTGATTGAGGTTGATAAAGCAAAGGTAGAATCTATCAAGAAGATGTCAAATACAACAACAATGAAAAAGTTTGGAAGCATTTTGGGACATGCAACATTCTATATAAGATTAATTAAGTACTTTTAAAAGATTGCATAACGTCTTTGCTCCTTGTTAGCAAAGGATGTCGAATTCATATTCAATAAGAATGCAATACAACGTTCTAGAATTTGAAAGATGCTCCTATCTCAGCCCCCATCATTCAACCACCAGAATGGAGTGATTCTTTTGAAATAATGTGTGATGCCAGTGATTACACCATAGGGGTAGTCTTAGGACAAAGGTGAGATAACATGCTTCATGCCATTCATTATGCAAGAAAAACATTAGATGATTCTCAAATCAGTTATGCTCCCTTAGAAAAGAAGATGATTTCCATCATCTATGCTTTTGATAAATTCTGACAATATCTTGAAGGGTCTAATGTCATTGTATATACAGACCATTCTGCAATTAAATATCTTATTAACAAGAAAGATGCCAAACCCCATCTTATCAATTGGATACTTCTATTATAGGATTTCGATTTGGAAATCAAGGTAAAAAAGGGGACATAAAACAATGTAGTTGATCATCTTTCTTGCCTCTCTACAAGTGCTAAAGACAAGATTCCTATGGATGACAATTTACCCATTGAGAAGTTGTATGAAGTGAATTCACTTGTAACACCATGGTTTTCCATTTTTGCAAATTATCTAGCCACAATATGCCTTCCTCCTAATATTACTTGTCAACAAAAAAAGAAGTTCCTTCATGATACAAAATTTTACTAGTGGGATGATCCAATATTCTTTAAGAAATGTGTAGATGGGATGACCAGGAGATGCATTCCCAATGAGGAGATCCCAAGTATGATTTTAGAATGCCATTCCTCTCCCTATCGAGGACATTTTGGAGGAGATAAGACTTCAACCAAAATTCTAAAAGTAGGTTTTTGTTGGCCAACTCTATTTCGAGATGTGCATGCATTTGTGAAAGCATGTGATAGGTGTCAAAATTAGGAGGGATTTCAAAAAAAGATGAGATGCCATTGAACTTATTTAGTATGGGGCATAGACTATATGGGACCATTTCCCTCTTCATGCAACTACAAGTTCATCCTAGTGACGTGCGACTATGTACTAAAGTGGGTAGAGCCAATTCCCGCACAAGCTCTAGATGAAAAATTAGTGATGAAGTTATTCTAAAAGGCCATTGTTCTAAGATTTGGTGTTCTAAGAGTAGTCATATCAGATGGAGGAAGTCATTTTAATGAGAGAAACTTCAACAACCTTTTGAGCAAATATGGTGTTAAGCATAAGATCTCTACACCATACCATCCGCAAACTTCAGGGCAAGTTGAGATCTCAAATAGGCAATTAAAAGCAATATTAGAGAAGACAGTCTCTAACTCAAAAATAGATTGGGCATTGAAATTAGATCATGCATTGTGGGCTTATAGGACAACTTACTAAAACACCTATTGGTACTCCATTCGTGTTGGTCTGTGGAAAATCTTGTCATCTACATATATAACTTGAGTATAGAGCATTGTGGGCAATCAAATTTCTCAACTATGATATGAAGAAATCAGGTCAAAGAAGATTGCTACAACTCCAAGAGCTAGATGAGTTGAGATTAGATGCATATGAAAATGCCAAGATTTATAAGGAGAAAACAAAGAGATGGCATGATAAAACATGGATACAATCAAGTTTTACATTTCAACTCCAAGTTTAAATTCTTTCTAGGGAAGCTATATTCTAAATGGCATGGCCCCTTCCTAGTGCTGAAGATTTACCCCTATGGAACAGTGGATCTATAGAAAAAGGAGGCTTCAATCAAATTTAATGGCCAACGCTGCAAAGTATATAGTAAGGGAGAGAAAATAGACAGTGGAGCCTCCTACTCCCTCTCACATGGTTGATGTTGATGTTTCAAGTCTCACTCTGGACTTTAAATGGATGACCTTGTAGGAGTTGACCCCATACTTAGGACTGATTCTATTTCAAACATTCGCTCAAGAAATTTCTCTTTCTAAAATAAATTTTCCATGGATGAATGTAACATTCTAGACCCCCATGATGCATATATCGTCGTCATTGTAGGTGCCAAAGAAATATCAAGGAATATAACTTAATTTCTTCATCAATTCAAGCAAACACAGCGTGTCCAACTCATCACATGCCATGTCAAAACATTTGAAAAGAATTTCTATCAAATCACCCAAAAAACACGATGTGTTTGATGTCACACATTGTGTGTCATTCTAGAAAATTAACAAATAAGTTTAGGGAACCTTCACACGCCGTGCATATATTTGCACACATCGTGCATATATTTGCACACATCGTGTCACATGGTTTATCCACCAATGAAATGTTTTTTGGAAGCATGCATGTCATGTGTACATTTGCACACATTGTGTACAAATCCACTGGAAAGTTGCACAACGTGTGTTAACTCCAACACATCGTGCCTCGTAGGTCATTTGCAAACTGATAATTTGTTGGAAGCACACACACTGTGTGTTTATTAAAACACGGCGTGCCTCTCAAGAAATTCACCAACATAGTTTTATAAAGC
Organism: Alisma plantago-aquatica; assembly: GCA_963693085.1. Lineage (NCBI taxonomy): Eukaryota > Viridiplantae > Streptophyta > Magnoliopsida > Alismatales > Alismataceae > Alisma > Alisma plantago-aquatica. The sequence continues at coordinate 713,589,964 of OY856412.1, read as the reverse complement.
AGGGACACACCATATGTTATGTGATACATGACATGTCGTCATCATGCTAAGTAAAATTAAAAAGAAAGAGGAGATGACAGGATGTACACTTGGTCAAGGCGTGTGTTTTACAATACACGATGTGTATGAGACTCCAAACTCAGGTTTTTAACCCAATTTTGGAACAAATCTCCTCATAATATCACTCACTCACAGTGTGTTTGAACAAGAGGTACTAGCCTCCCTCGCATGTGTGTTCACTCACACCCAAGAGAACACATCATCAAGCTCCAGATTTGCCATCTCTGTGTCGAGCTCCAGCATTCACACCAACATCAATCTCTAGATTCACACCAAAGTCACCTCCATCTCCATTATCCAAGGAGCATCCTCACTGTGGATCCAAGCCAAAGATGTCTAGGGTACAAGTCGCTAGCCATCTCTGATCCCCCCGCATTCTAGTACACCCTCGATCGAAGATTTTCACTAATCATAAGATACACACCATGATCAAATTGAGACACACTGTGATGCTTCGATCATCTTTGATCTTTAGAAATGCCCAATTTTCTACATACACGATGTGTGTTTCATAGAACACACTGTGTCGGACCATTCGTTCTCCTAGTTTCAACCACTTCTTTGAGCCAAGTTGACATGTCATGTGTGTTGTAGTACACATCGTGTCCTAGTGATTCTGAAACTTAATGAGACATCAATGGCAACCATTAAGTAAGCAACAAAGTGCCACAGAGGGGAGAGTTCTTCTTCTTCCCAGAGTACATCTCATTCACTTAGTTTCAGGTCACAAAGGAAGAAGACTCTACCTACTAGACTTTGATCACTCCTAGAGTTCTCCTCACATGTTTCTCTTATGAAGAAACCCTAGAGTAACTTAACTTCAAAGATGAAGCCCTAGGACTGCTTGAGGAGCTAGGACTCAAGTACACCTATTGCACATGATGAATTCTGAAGGAAACTGATGACAACGATTGTGAGGCTGTAAAATCTAAGGCAACCCATATCCACAATCCCATTGTTCATTATGTGCACTTGATTCTCACCACTTTTGTATTTCTAAGGAAAGAAACCCAGGGAGTTTGTGGTAAGTAGGATCTATTTTTCTTGTGGGGTATGCTATATAACTATAAGATTAATGTTGGGTACTATGTCCTCTGCCAATTTTTCAAGATCCAACATAGCAAATCAGATGATATTATTATTGGAGGATTGATCACCCACATTGCCTACAAGGTCAATGTTGAACTTACAGTACTAGAAGTTGTCCCTGGGAGGAACTTGATTGATTTCAAGGTCCTTATCTATTTTGGCTTTATTGTTAGGGACCCTTCTGATGATGAAAAATTTAGGCCACATTTTGTTGGTCATGGTGATGTGTTCATTGAACTCCCTAATTTACTTGCAATCACTCTAACAAACAAGGACAATTGGAAATTCAACCTTGATGATGAATTTCATTTTGAAGACAATCCTGAGGCTTCAAATGCAATTGCATATTCATATCTACCTCCCTCCATTGACACATAGATAGAGTACATATGGACTATGCATGACATCCAACATCTCTATGGCTATGTTCAACATCATTTTAATCAGCAGGACACCCATTTTGACATTATGAATCAACAATATTACAACATGTAGAGCATACTCTAGAGGATGGAAACATGACATATCTCTTAAGGACACTATGCCATGCCTCCATAGCTACCACCAACACCTCAACCTGAGTAGAATCCTATGTATATCCTGATGATGATCTTCTGATCTAGCAATTCACAGCTAGAGATGAGGTCACTGACCCTTCTTCTTGATTCACCGTGGCATGTACTCGATTGCTACCAACTTGAGTTTGAATGATGTAGTGAGGACACTGCAAATTTCAAGCTTAGTGGAAAATCTAGTATGTTATGAGACTTATTCCTTTTGTTTGGATTGGAATCCCTTTTATATTTGAACCATTTGTCCTATCTTGTATGGGGAAATATAATTTGAATAAAGGAAGTCAAATCACGCATCATTTAAATGAAATCTTTTGTTGAGAACCTCAATTTAATATTTATTTATTGCTTATAGCTGCATGTTCACCTTTCACACAATTTCCTATATAATACATGTAATAGCTAAAATCTTCTTGAACTAATCAACTTTACAACCCTATTTAGCATTCTAGATGACTTTGTCAAATTTGTAGTGTGTTTTCAACCAAAGTCTCAATGAAATATTTTAATAAACAACTAAAAGCATACTAACTAAACAATCCAACCCACTCTTCTATGCTTTGGGGAAAAAGTTTTTAGTTTAAGGCCATGTTGCTCTAAAGCAGAACCCGAGTCATTATTGAACATTATGGGCTAATTGTTGTATTCACCTCTATAGAAGATGGTTAAACTATCCATGTAACATGCTAGCCTAGTATAAGTATGATCTGGATGTAATATTTAGGTGTTACATCTTAAAAGAGGGTAAATAACCCCAACTGACATTCCATGTGTGCATAATTCTACATTAGCTCCTGAGTGTCAGAACCCATGGTTTAGTTTTATCTGAAGGCAAAAAGATTATTTCTGGACTATTTTATTAGTTTGAATTTCATTATTTACACTTTAATAATTGAGAGAATTAGGTTGCATATTCACTACTCATTTGGTCCAGTCACCTAAATTCTACCTAATGTTGTTTTGTTGATTTTTCCATTTAGACTTTTTCAACTTTGCTGAACTAAACTTCAATTTTTAGTGTTAAAGGTGATCATATGGCTACTTGAAATAATTTTTTCTATGGTTGAATTGGCTTGATACAATTTTTCCATTTCATTTAATTGATTCATGAGTTTGATAATTTTTTCATTTGTGTTTCCATATTCTTTTTGCTTGAGGACAAGCTATAGTTCAAGATTATGGGGATTCACATTTTATATAGAATTTTTACCCACTTTTACACAAACTTTGAATCCATTTTGTACTTCATTTTGCCTCTAATCATACTTGATTTTCCATCTTTTGAGTTGTTTTACTCACCACATGTTTGTGATCACATGTTTATGATTTTAACGAGTAAATGGGGTCAATCCAGCTAAAATCTGACCTTAGTTGGATAATGGAGAAGATTGAATATATCACGGAGAACTTCTTGAAGATTTTAAAATAAACACAGAGTGTTCTATTTACCACATAGCGTGCTAGTCTGTAGAGGATTTCTATCTCCCTCTGGAGAGCATTGACACGACGTGTTCCTACAATAAAGTTCCATGTTCACCACAACCTGATCCGCCCAGAAATTTATCAATTTCCAAATACACAACATATTCAACATTGTGCACAGTGTATCCAGCCTGATCAGAGTAGTTCAAACATCAGTTATACGTGTGGACATGGCACATCTCCCTTAATACACTGTGTATCCTAACCAATTTCTACAAATATTTAAAATAACCACTCCTGGTTTTAAATATGAAAGCACTCATATGGAGTAGTTATCTCTTGTAATTTTGGAGCACATTATGATTGAAGAACAGTCTAGAGCAGAGAAGGGGTGATTTTTGGGAGGAGAAGTGGTTTCTTGAGAGAGAACCTCCGTTCTTCTCCATTTTTCTTCAAGGAATGTAGCAAGAACTTCTCTACTCTGCCCATACCTCTTGGTAGATAAGCTTGTCTAAGCAGAAGCACTTGTAAGAGTGGAATTTCTTCTACAAGTTGGAGTTCTACCCTACCCTTCTCCATTCCTTATATTTTCTTTGTTCTTTCCTTCTCTAATCATGTTAAACTTTAAAATCTATAACATGTTAATGTGTTTCATGACCATGGACTACTAGTTTCATTCTTATTGGGCATGGGAGAGAAACCCCCATGTCATTACTCATGTGAATTCATATCTCTTAACTAATTTTAGTTAATTTGCTTCTTTAAGAGATTCTATGATGTGAATTCCTTGTATTCTTGCCTAGTCATCTAGTCTACATGTTTTATGCTTCTTTATGTAATCTGGGAAGATATGTAGCGAAGAAGGGAGTAGCTCTCCTGGCAATGTATCCTTGATCATGGGAGTGGCTTGGATACATTGGGATCTAAGGTTGTAGTCTGAGTGTTCACATAAGCACGAGAGTGCAATGTAGAGACAATAACTATCTCATATCACTGAGAGGTGTATGATGATGGAAACCTCCTTTGCAAGTTAATTAATTTGTTAATTTCGTGGTTGCATGTGAATAATGGCATGGAAGTGAAATCTTATGGCCAATATCCTTTAAAAATATTATCTAAATCTTTCTTAGTGGTTAGTTCTCACAATTTCCTTTAATTTGATAATTAGTAAACTCTCAAACCAAACCAATTCTTATAAACTGATCTAGATTGTTGAACTCTAGCACGCTTGCACCAAACTGTACATTTCTCCCTTGGAAAATCTCAAACATACTACACACACTTGTATACTTGTGGGGTAGTGCTCAAGTTATAAATATTAAAACTTGCATATTTAATACAACACAACTGCTTCTCTCTTACCCTAGTCTTCTTTTACTTTTATCTTAAAATAAATAGCATTCTTTAAGTTTCTTGCATCCATAGTTTCTCATCTTAGATCCTCATTACATCCAACAATACCAGATCCTCATTGTGTCCACCAATTTCATATAACATCTCAAAATAACTAAATTTACTATTTTAAGCACCATAATCACCAAATCTAGGGTTTTTATGCATATTTTATATTAAAGATATACTTTATGCATTTTTGAAAATGAAGCATAATTAAATATCATTGATATTTTATTTGCATTCCTCTCATTCTCTTGATCATTTTTTATATTAATATGTCCTAATCTAATCATCCTATCAATTCCTATGAATTTTATAAGATATTGATGTTTGGGCCAATAGCAGACTGCTACATTGGCATATTAGCTTTTATTTACACCAACTGTGTGGTCCGGCTTGGGCCAATGGCCACAAGACATCTAGGCCAACCGCTTTTAGGTAGGTGCCCCTTTAGAACCCACAAATTGACCAGGGTGCCCTTATTATTTGCATGTACTTGTTGGGGTGTTCTAGTCTTTTGACACAAACCTTTCCCTAACCCCACGATGGTAGTAGGGTTCCATCCTGACAGAGATGATCTGTGGCCCGAATTCCCCTCCTCATCTACCCATGATTAGGCTAGGATTTTTGTTCCCTTCCCCTACCTCCCCTCCTCAGACTCGGCAGGTCCAAATCCATGAGGTGGCGACAGCTAGGGCCGAGGGAACAATGCTCTATGAGCTCTTGTCTACCCTAGGATACAAAATGTATAATGAGGGAGAAACCTCTTACTTGAGGGGTACGTCGATGATGGCTCGAGACTTCTGGTGGCTATATCTATGATAGGGTAGTTGGTGCCCTCCTACGCTCACTGAAGAATAGGGAGGGAGAGATAAGTGTTCAGAGACCACCACACAAGGTGTCTGCATGGGGTGCGGTCGTCACTACGTCCTTGACCCAAGGAGCAAATGTGTGACCTTATGATGGACTCAGAGAGGAACTAGGGTGTGGTATGCATTGAAAGGTCAGAGAAAGGAATAAGGGAGGAAGAAGGTTTGGACAGTGAGAAAGCTAGACTGGTCATGTATACATCAAGTATCATGTATACATTTATATAAATAATCTCTTATACCTTCTATTTCCTTGTATATCTTCTCTTTTCCTCCTTGCATTCAATAAACATATGAGTGCTCGTATTTCCAAAAATATTGCTTTTATTCAACAATTCAACACCAACTAGGAAAGAATATATTCCTTATACTAGCCCCTTCCTCTCTCATGGTTATCATAAAGCACTTATGGGAAAGGCATGTATTATTTGCCAAAAAGAACATATTCAATATATCCCAACATGGAGACACATATGTCCACAAATTATTACTAACTTTTACACCAACAATTCATAAAGAAAAGCATACCACTATATGTCACACCATTAATTTTATAAGGAAAATACTTTATGTCTAAGAATCTAGATTATTCTTTATCTCTCTCATTGATGCATTCCTAAAACCAGATATCCACATTCCATGGTAAGTCATAAAAGACTTTCCCAATTATATTTAGTAATTTTAATACATTCAATAGTCTTTTATATACAAAACTTGCTACTTTAGACATCTCATTAAAACAATGCCATTATCTCATGGAATCTCCTTTTTCTCCCAATATCTAGAATCAACTTCCTTTGTTATAATTTACAAGTGCACAAAAGTTCAATTTGAAATAATATTATTTTATACCTGAACATTGTCTTGCCATTCTTGGCTAGATAACTATTCTTTTAATATTCTAAAACATCCTATATTTTATTTTCTCTTGGAAATTTACATATTATTCCATATTTCGGATGTACAATATTCCAAAAGCCATTATCATCATTTTATGTATAAATCTCTTTTATTTATTTAAATTATGCCACAAAAACCCATGCCACAAAGGTGATTATCCTTATTATTCAATGAATACTATTATCGAGGACATTACTTAGCAATTCATGCTTATATTTTTAATTCAATTTTACCAAAATTGAGGATATTACATTCACCCCTCCTTAAAAGGAATTTCATCCCCAAAATTCACGCCTAGTAAGCTTAAGGTTATGGATAACTCATCTTAGTTCCACAACTTAGGGTTAAAAACCCTACATAGGTATTTTAGATGACCTTTATTGATATGCAAATTCCTCATATTAGGATTAAGATTGGTACCTGAATTCAACTCAAGGCATAACCACATCCTTAGTATTTATATGACATCATCTCTTGGTGATTATATCTTCATATGTATTTCAATTTCATTTGGTTATCACCCATTCACCTAGGTTTTCATTATATTATTCCTTTATTTCCACATAGGGGTGGGGTAACACCTCTAACGACAGGTCATATCATTAATATTCAACTTTATGTATTCATTTACATATGTTAATTTTAAGCATAACATGTGTCTACCGAATCTCACTCTCATAATAAGATAAAATAAGCACTTGACTGCAGCCCAAATACAAAGTTCATCTCATTCCAAGATTAGATACGATGCATCCACACATTGTCCTAAAATTTCATAGTTTAGGTTGAATCCTTCTCAAAATGACTCTAATTTATACATACTTTTTAGTTCTCAAAATTCTTATATTTCATGAAGTCAAGTGCCTTCCCCACTCCTGAGTTTGTGCAACTCCTTTTAAGATTTCATTATTGCATGAATTCTTGTATCTTTTATATTCACACCTCATGCATTATGAGCCTTAGACACTTCCTTGAGGTTTCTAGGGGTAAATGTACTTTTTGGAGTGATCTCATCTGTATGCATCTAGAGAGTGCCACATGCATATCATGAAGGTGGCCAATCTCATGGGATATGGGCCTTGGGCAAACATAGTTGTTACCTTTCGACCAGATGGTCTTGTACATTTTGGGAACAATCAACTCCTAATCTCACCGGTCCCATGTACCTTTCATACTCCCTACTTGACCTTAGGATTTAATTTGGGATCTATCCTTACCAAGGGTTCATTTATAGAACATATTTTCATATGCAATTCTTTGAACCAAGTTTCCTCCATCTCTTATGTTGCTTATTATTCACTTATGTCCCCTCATTGGACTCATGGAAACATTTCTTTTCCGGATTCTATTTCATTCTATCAACCCCTTCCATAGTGAATTTTCCTCATGTTCCTTAGAGATGGCATACTTGGGTCCAAAGAATCATACTCAATATATGTGCTTTCATATATTATATTCGGTGACATTTAAGGTTACCTCAATCTTTAATTTGATTTACTCAACTTACCTTTCTAGGGAAGGTCCTAACCTAGGGTGCCTTATTGGCTCATAGAAGGAGGTTAGGCTCTCTTAGCCATAACCCGACCCTACATGTCTAGGGTTTTCCCTCCCCCATAGGTCCTTCTCCCACTCTTGGATTTACCCACACCAAGTTGGCACACCATCCCTAAAAGTCAAAATTATATTTTCATTGTTATGCATTGTTTATAAGTTATCAACCCTATATGCTCAATCTCTGAGGTCTACCCACTTGTTGGGGGTGACCATAATGATGTACCCACTCACTGGGGGCACTTTCCATAACATACCCAATCATCGGGGGTAGTTCCAATACCATACCCACTTGTTGGGGGTATCATACCCACTCACTGGGGGTAATTATAAAAACATATCCACCCCCTAGGGGTAGTTTCAATGGCTTACCCACTTGCTGGGGGTAGTATGATATCATACTCACTCACTGAGAGTATCTCAATAGAATACCCACTCATTGGGGGTAGCATAATATCATACTCACTCCTTGGGAGTATCTTAATGGCATACCCGCTCAATGGGGGTAGCATAATATCATACTCAGTCATTGGGAGTATTATGTATTCATTCAGAGATAGCATTAGGGAAATGAGCAAGTTATATATATATTTTCATTTTCATGTATGGCCATTGGTTACTTATGTTTCTCATGTATATTCAGATCCTTTCACATGCATCATGCATGAATTTCTCCACATTCATGCATGGGATACTGGGTCACTTAAACCCATTTATGTTTTCTTTTTCCTCTTACTCTAATCAAGTTCATATGATTAGAATTTCTATTTCACCACAATCATCTCTCATGATTATGGTTTTAGGGTTTGGGTTAGAGACTACACCCTACCTCTTAGGATTTTCATGCCCCTTGACCCCCTAGGGTTCTTATAGACCAACCCTAGCTCCATTTAGATTTTACCCTTGAAGCCCATGAAACCATTTTTTTTCTTTAATTTATCATCATTTCCACATTTCATTTACATTATTATTTCCACATTTCATGTACATTATTATGTTCACATTTACATGTACATTATCACTTCCACATTTACATGTACATCAATTGGCAGAGGATGCCTTAATCCTACTTCTTCTCAAAAACCTAACTTGAGATGAGGAGGGAAATTCCTTTTATGGCTTATTAATCAAGAGGATAAGAAGTGGATGAATCAAGAGGAGAACAAAACCTAAATGTATTTACTTCAGGTAACATCTTTTGACTTTGTACAGGCAGGATACACATGCCCAAGATTCCTAATAAGTGGACTAGAAGTGTGGAGGAAAGTTTTGCCAGCCCCGAGTCATGGTCCATTGTAGACACCATCGTCTTTAGAAAATTCCCTAATAATTCCCTCATATTTCTATAGATTAATCAAAATGAAAAATTGTTAAACATCATTTGAAAAAATCTGGGGTTATGATACCAAATGTAATGACTTCACTCTTCAGCAAACCCCAATTAAGGAATGCCAAAAAGATGAGTGCCATTACCTAAATTTTTCCCCAAGGATCCATATCTGAATCAAATAACAAATAATAGAAATTAATTTCGTTAATTCACAATTATTGTTTACAAAAATCTTACATGAACTTTCACCATGAGAATTACATTATCCAAGAAGAAGTGTCTAGCTAATCCTCCTTACTTAGATTAATGTCTTCATGTAATTTGATTTATCCATCATATCTTGATATCATCATAGTTGAACATGTACCTAAAAACATTGTGATACAAAAAGCAGGTATCAACATAACAAGTTATAGTGTGTATGTGGGATGAAAGCAAAAGTGTGCAAGTAAAATGACAACATATATTCCATCAAATACTTTCAAATAAGAACTTACATTTTATTCACATAATCTTTCTTTATGTGATACTCATAGTGGCATTATAGTTGAATAGAACTAACGAAACATACAACATTTTAATTGTTCAATCATCAAGAAACTCTCAAACAAATTTCGGAAATCTAATGTAGGTAGTCATAGGCATAACCATGTACCTTGATTGTGAGCCATGCAAATTATCAAATCATACTTTAAGCATATTCAACCAATCCAATCAATTAGAGAAGATTCCAAGCAATTTAATAGTTAATTTACATGTATGTAAATACTAAGGCGTCCCTTTCACATTAATCAAATTAAACCCTACTCGACCCTAATCTAGGGTTTACGGTTTGAATAAGAAATAAGGGTATAAACCCTAATTCTATCGCATATTAAATATTAGGTGAAACCCTTGTTACTATATATGACATTTCCTTTCATTATGCATACGCGGATTAGTCTGAGTTCATTAAAGTTATCACCTTTAACATAAAACTCTAATTATACATCATTATTACAATGGTCATCTTAGATCCTCATTATGTACAACAATATCAGACAACATCTCAAAATAACTAAGTTTATTGTTTTAAGCACCATAATCACCAAATCTAGGGTTTTTATGCATGTTTTACATTAAAGATTTTATCTTTATGAATTTTTGGAAAAGGAATCATAATTAGATATCATTTATATGTTATTTTCATTCCACTCATTCTCCTATCATTTTCCATATATAACATGTCCTAATCTAATCATCCTACCAATTACTCTAAATTTTATAAGATATTGATGTTTGGGCCAAAAGAAGACTGCCACATTGGCATGTGAATTTGTATTTACATTAGTCGCACATGCCAGCTTGGGCCAATGGCCGTAGGTCATCTAGGCCAATAGTCTTCCACGCGGGCACCCCTTTAGGACCCATGAGATGTCCATGGTTCCCTTATTATTTTTGTGTACATGTTGGGGTGTTCTGGTTTTTTGACACAGACCTTTCCCTAACCCCACAATGGTGGCATGGTTCTGTCCTGATGAAGATGATCTTTGGCCCAAATCACCCTCCTTGTCTAACTATGATTAGGCTAGAATTTTTTTGCCCGTCTCCAGCCCCCCCTCCTCGGACTCATCAGGTCCAAATTCGTTAGGTGGTGGTAGCCAGGGTTGGGGAAAACAAGGCTTTATGGGCTCTGGTGTAAGGACCCTGACCTGCGTTTAGGGCTTACCCTATTTACTTTGCTTAACCTTGATGGTTTTATGCTTGATAATCACCTTTGAGTGGTGATTAGGGTTTGGTTATGCTTTGTTGAGAGTTGGAGGTGCTACTTGCAATTAACCCAAGTCTAGGGTTTTGGGAGCAAGTTTGTCACCTTGAGAGGTGTTCTTCTCTCTCTTTGCTTCCTCTAGGGTTGAGAGGAAGGCTTGGGTTTGTTGTTTGAGTTCTTTGGGCCTTTGTTGAGCTTGTTTGGGCCTTGGAGTTCCTTGTTTGGGCTTGCTTGGGCCTTGTGTCGGCCAAGTATAGCTTGTGTCGGCCTAGGGCAGCTTGGGGTGTCGCCCATGAAGCTTGGTCCAACCTTGGTCTTGTTTGGAGAACACATGGTGCACATTTTGGACAAGTGTCTTATGGCTTGCAAGAGAGGTGGCTTGAGTTGGTGGACATGTGTCCCTTGGGTGGATGACACCTAGCAAGGGTTCACCTTGGTTTCTCCTCCTTCCTCATCTATATAGGTTGTCCCTTCCTTAGCTTGAGGTCCCTTTAGTTCCTCTTCTCCTTGTGCACGATACACCCTCTCTTCCCCTTGCTTGGTGGCCGACACACCCTTGAAGAAGGAGTTAAGGTGGCCGACACACCCTTGTGTGATCATCTTGGAGGTCGACACACCCTTGGAAGAGGAAGGTGGTGGCCGATACACACCCTTGGAGGAGCCTTGGTGGTCGAGATACCCTTGGAGCTTGAAGTGCATCTTCTTCCTTGGAGCTTAAGGCGGGTTGCATGACTCTAACCCTAAACTACTTTACTTCCTTTTCATATATGTTGCCTTAATCTTGCCCTTGCACGTTTGGAGTTGTTCTTTAGCTATCTTGCATGTTGGCCGATCCATGTATGTTAGGGTTTAGGAGAGCAACACTCCTTTCTCCCCTTGGTCTAGATGAGTGAGCTTAAGCTCTAATGATATGAGCAACACCCCTCTTTCCTACCCGATTGAGGTGAGCTCATGACTTAGTGGCTTGAGCAAAACTCTCCTCTCACCTTAGGCAAGATGGTGAGCTCGTTTAGATGGTTTGAACCTTGGTTGAGATGTGCGGGGAGGTGTTGCCCGATAGCCCTTTCCCTAGTTCTCTCTTGCATGGGTTGAGTGAGTTAAGTTTTCCTCCTGCTCCCCCGGTGGGCTGCTCGCCCAGTGAAACTCAGTGCTCACTCAACCGATACACTATGTTTTGCTCGCTCAATAACCCTACTCGCCCTGCTTTTGTTGCTCAACTATATACCCTGCACGCCCCTGTGTCGCCCGACAGCTTTGGCTCGCTTGATAGTCCTGCTCACCCAACGACTTGCTCGCCCGACACTAGCTGTGTCGCCCAGTGTTGTTGCTCGCTCGGACACACCCTGCTTGCTTATGTCTTGGCTCGCCCGGCACGCGTGTCGCTCAATACCTAGCTCTGCTCGCTCAGCCCCAGCCGTGTCGCCTGAGACTACCTTGCTCACCCAGTTCTAGTTGGCTCGCCCGATACTAGTGCACGCCTGACATCCTCTGCGCGTGTCGCCCGACAGGGCTGCTCGCCTATGCTTTACCCTGCTCGCTCACTTGCCTTGCATGGTTCAGTACCCGGCTCATTGCTTTGCTCGTTTGCTAACCTGCCCTCTCAGTGTGTCTGCTCGCCCGCTAGGGATTAGATAGGAATGGGTCTGCCCGGGATGGCTTTTAGTGAGGGATGTTGGTGTCTCTTGTGAGGGTACGACCTATCATGAAAAGATGACATGTCGACTATGTTTTTATGACGGCGCGTTGCTTATGAATGATACTTATGTTTCCTTTAAATGCCAAAGATGATCTTGAGCATGCATTAGGGTTACTTGATAATGTGCTTACTTATATACTTAAAGATGAGGCATGGATGAAATTATTATCATCATGATTGTACTAATAATACACTTAACCCTAATTTGTCACACTATGGTAGTAAATGTAGTCTCTTGATTATTCATCTGGGTATTGAATAATGCTAACCATGCAAGTAATGCTTAGCCCAATGAAAGGCTATGAGAATTGGGTAAATGAACACTGTGATGACAGGTGTATGATGTTCCATGATGATGATGAAAGCCTTGAGAGGCTATGGTACTATGTGATGAGGGATTGAAATCCCATGATATGTGATGATCCCTGAGATGGATCTAGGTGATTGGTAAGAGGCCAAGTAATAACATGTGACGTGAGATCCTTGTGATGGATCAGTGTGATGTAAATTGTAGAGAATGCATAATGTTGAGTTATGCTGTTTACTTTTTGTTATATCTTGCATGTTATACAACTTGGTTGAATCTTGCAATCCATCTAAAAGATACTAATTAATCATAATGAAATCTATTATGTAGCTTGCCCTGGCCATAAATTCATCACCAGTCAGGATAGGGTGATGATGAAACAGGTTCTCCTACGGGTTAACCCGGAGCGCATATTTTTTAATATGTGAGGTTTCTCCTAGCCTAAAATAGAGAGGTGAAACAAGTGCAGCTGCGGTTGCAGACTCGGATGTGTGATGAGCATGGTGAACATGGCCCATGGCTCCAGATATGTGATATGTTGAGCATGAATGTGTTCATGGCTCCAAGCACGGTGTTTAGACACGTGGCTCAGTTACTAGCACCGTGACCTGTACCGAGGCGGGCTAGGCAGAGGGTAGCCTGTGGAGCTGACCCTATGGCTTATGACCACTTCAAGCATGAGACTGCGGTCCTGCTTTGTGTTCTCATGTACTGACCATGAGGCGGAGAAGGTCTTGGATTCCGGCTCTTCCATTGACCTTGTATGGCACCGGCTATGGGCTTCGCAGCCGAAGGTTGGATTTGAACGGTACGGTTCATTTCCTCAGGGCATAATAAAATGTAATACAGCCGTCTAGTATGTATTGATAAGATAAACATGAAACATTGGTTGAGGCCTTGTTTGTGTAGTTAACTTTATTTATCTTGCAATTACTATGCATTTCTCCTATGAGGTGAGTTCCATGTATAGTTTATCTTGTCAATCATGTCCCTTTGGGAAATATGTTGGTACAACTGGTAAGTCTAATGGTATGGATGGCTTTGCATTTCATAAACTGCTTCTGTTATATCCTTTATTGGTAACCTGCTTATATATGATCTTGAGGTTTTGTAGTTTTGGCACGGAGTTATGCCTTACGCTGGGACAATGTTCAATTGTCTCACTCCGCTAGTTTCCACCCTTTTTAGGTGGTCGAGCTTGTCGTGGTGGTGGTCGCGGAGTTGTGGCCGAGCAACGAGAAGATCTATAGAAGGCAAGCTTTGGAGATGCTGCTGTTTTGATGTTTTGGTGTAGAATCTAGAGTCATCCCTGTACTCTCAGGTCCTTGGCGGTGTTTTGACGTTGTTTTACGATGTACGACTGATGTCGTTTGTATATCCTGCTGATGGCCAGATATGGACCTTTATATGTATGAACAGGTGGTGAACTCATGTGTTGACAGGACAGCTGTTGCTCTAAGCTGTGGACATGTATCCAGGCTTGTATGGAGATGTATATAACATGTTTTCTTGCAGGATATGGACTGGAATGTAATATGTTTCTCAGTTTATCAGTTTTCTGCAAACGGTTTTAATGAACCCGTGCCTTTGTTAAGCTGTGGTTATGGTGATTTCCGCATGTTTTCACGTAACACCTCGTTATCTGTGTGATAATGGGATGTGTTGCCACAAGTTTGGTATCAGAGCTTTAGGTTCACTGAGTCTACAGGGATCTAGGACTAGGTTGTGTTTGTTCTTATGTGTTTTCCAGATTTTCTCATAGAAATCTTCTACCTCAGCAGAAGAAAAGCCAAGATGTCTGGAAACCATGAAAAACTCGCTGCTGAGCTCAGCGATGCTGCATTGTTGATGGAGTAGTAGGACAGGCGCATGAAGATTGGTGCCTGAGGTCCCCCAACCTGACCCTGACATTCTTGAACATCCTGCCTACCAACAGCTTATGGGGCAGATGATGGCTACGATGAATCTCATGGTTGAATGACTACCAGTGCCTCCTCCGAGAGCACAGGTTCCCCATGGAGAAGCATCAGGTATTGGGAAGACCTTTGAGTGGCTTCGCCGAGTTGGAGCTTCGGAGTATGCTGGAACGCTGATCCAGCGGATGTAGATCTGTGGCTGACAAGTCTCGAGAAGGCTTTCCGGATCCTCGACATCCCCGAAGCAGACAAAGTAAAGCATGCTGTCTACATTATAAAAGGTAGTGCTGGTCACTGGTGGACCATCGAGGAAGAGAAGTGGCCTGGTGAGGTGATATGTTGGGAAGTGTTTCGACGTGAGTTCATCACCAGATACTTTCCCAAGACGTATCCGGATGAGAAGATCCGTTAGTTCGAGAGTTTGCGACAAGGAACGATGAACATCACCGAGTATGAAGCTAAGTTTATGGATCTGTTGAGGTTTTGTCCTCACATGGCAATGACAGACGAGGAACGGATCAGACGTTTCAAGAAAGGTCTGAGTGCTGAGTTGACAACACCGGTTTCTACGTTGGAGAATAGAGAACGGTTTGCGACGTTTGTGGAATCTGTTCGGAGGATCGAATGTTTTGTAAAGGAAAAGAGAGAGTCTATGGCTAAGAAGAGACCTGCTCAGTTTCAGAATCAGAGGTTTGGTGGCTTCAAGAAGCCCAGGTTTTCGGCACCGGCAGTGATGAGAGGTTCTGGTAGACCGTCTCAGTGGTCTATGAGTAGAGGAAGAGGTTATGTTTCTTCGCCTTCTAAGGCACCAAGTTCGGCTTCTGTGGTGGTGACAGGGCCATCCAGGCCTCGAGATGATGTTAGGACATGTTATGCCTGTGGTCAGACAGGGCATATCAGGTCAAGTTGTCCCTACAACGATGTTGAAGTAACGCAGCAGCCGAGACAGAACCTTCAGGGGTCTGAGAGACAATAGCCTAGTGGTAGTAGGGGACGAGGACACGGTCAAGCGTCTCAGGTTGGATTGTCTGCTCAGGGAAGCAGAGGTCATGGACAGCAAGCAACGACTCGATTCTACGCTATGAATCAGCCGGAGGCGGTAGTCAACCCGCGAGTAGTGACAGGTCAGATGGAGTTATTTCATTCTGATATGTCTTCTTCTTACTTTATATCTGTTCTGGTTGACCCGGGTGCTACACACTCTTTTATCGCCTATAGTATGCTTGAGAACTGTCGTTTACCTGTTAGCTGTAAGAAGGATAGCTTGTTGTTAGAAACCCCTCTTGATGGTTCCTCTTTGCTTCGAGAAGAGTGTCCATCTTGTGTCTTGTCTTTCTCGGGACATCGCATTCAAGTGGACCTCATACCACTTGATATGCATGGTTTCAATGTCATCCTTGGGATGGATACCTTAGAGAGGTATAAGGTTGTTTTGGACTGTGGTTCCAAGCAGGTAGTGTTTGACGTTGCTGGAGAGAAGTGGATCTTCCAGGGAGATAGAAAGATTTTTCCGACATGCTTAGTATCAGCTCTGGTGGAAGATAAGTTGTTACGACAAGGATGTGAGGCGTTCCTAGCTCACGTGGTAGATACCATAGTGGATGCCAAGGCAAAAGGTCCTAGCCTTGAGGAGGTGTCAGTTGTTCATGAGTTTGCAGACGTGTTCCCTGAGGAGTTTCTTGGTGTTCCCCCACCCCGAGAGATTGATTTCGAGATCAATCTGGTACCAGGAACGCAGCCAGTTGCGCAGACACCGTATAGAATGGCTCCAGTAGAGATGGCAGAGTTGAAGAAGCAGTTGCAAGATTTGCTAGATAAAGGTTTTATCCGACTGAGTACGTCGCCTTGGGGTGCTCCAGTGCTGTTCGTCAAGAAGAAGGATGGTTCGATGCGGTTGTGTATAGACTACCGACAGTTGAACAAGGTCACGATCAAGAACAAGTACCCGTTGCTGAGGATAGATGATCTGTTCGATCAGTTGCGTGGTGCTACAATGTTTTCCAAGATCGATCTACGATCTGGATATCATCAGTTGAGGATAAAGGCGGATGACATACCAAAGTCAGCCTTCAGGACATAGTATGGTCATTATGAGTTTGCGGTTATGCCGTTTGGGTTAACCAATGCACCTGCTGCTTTCATGGATCTGATGAACAGAGTGTTCCGTCCGTTCTTAGATCAGTTTGTCGTAGTCTTCATAGATGACATCTTGATCTATAGTCGGGATAGGCTTGAGCACGAGTAACATCTTCGTCGAGCGTTGACTCTTCTTCGCCAACATCAGTTGTATGCCAAGTTCAGTAAGTGTGAGTTCTGGCTGGATGAAGTGACCTTCTTGGGCCATGTGATATCTGCTGAAGGAGTCAAGGTAGATCCGAAGAAGGTGGAATCTGTTGCAAATTGGGAACAGCCAAAGACGCTGACAGAAGTTCGTAGTTTCCTTGGTTTAGCAGGATACTACCGGAGGTTTATCAAGGACTTTAGTGTGATCGCGTTACTGATGACGAAGTTGACCAGGAAAGATGTACCTTTTGTTTGGGATGACCGATGTCAGCAAGCTTTCCAGAGTTTGAAGGCGAAGCTGACTAGTTCTCCAGTGTTGATCTTGCTAGAGCCTGGGAAAGTCTATGTTGTTTTTTGTGATGCTTCCAAGAAAGGTTTAGGTTGCGTGTTGATGCAGGAAGATCATGTGGTTTCTTTTGCCTCGCGACAGCTCAAGAAGCATGAGGAGAACTATCCGACTCATGATTTGGGGCTGGCAGCAGTAGTTCATGCGTTAAAGATTTGGAGACACTATCTGTATGGGGAAGTGTGTCATATCTTTACAGATCATAAGAACCTTAAGTATATCTTCACGCAGCATGAGTTGAACATGCGACAGCGGCGATGGATGGAGTTGATCAACGACTACGACTGCACTATCGAGTATCATCCTGGTAAGGCGAATGTGGTAGCAGATGCGCTTAGTCGAAAGTCTTCTCTTTCTTCAAGGAAGGCACAGTTGAGTTCCCTGGTTTTCCATAGGTGGGATATGTTCGTTTCTCTGCGACAGATGAATGTGCAGATGGAAGTTTCTTCGTTATCTGGTCTTTTTGCACAGATGCAAGTCAAGCCTACGTTGAGGCAGCAGATCAAGGATGCACAACAGACAGATGAGGTGGTACAGTTGATCAGATCAGAGTTCGGCAGCGACAAGCATGATGGGTTTCATGAGTCTGAGGATGGGCTAGTATGCTATCATGATAGGATGGTGGTTCCAGATGTTGACGATCTGAGGAAGTTGGTGCTTGAGGAAGCACATACGTCGATGTATGCCATGCATCCAGGTGTCACCAAGATGTATCATAGTCTGAAGGACTTGTATTGGTGGCCTGGTTTGAAGAAAGATGTGGCTGAGTTCGTGGCAAGATGTGCGGTTTGTTAGCAAGTGAAGGCTAAGCATCAGAAGTCGGCAGGTACGTTACAACCTTTGCCGATACCGCAGTGGAAATGGGATCATATAACCATGGATTTCATAATTGGTCTGCCCAGGACAACTAGGAATCATGATTCCATTTGGGTGATAGTGGACAGATTGACAAAGTCTGCCCATTTTCTGCCTGTGAAGACGACATACATAGCAGAGAAGCTCGCCAGAGTGTATGTGGATGAGATAGTTCGTTTGCATGGTGTGCCAGCAACGATAGTTTCTGACAGAGATCCTCAGTTTACCAGTCGTTTTTGGGAGCAGTTGCACAGAGCATTGGGAACGCAGTTGAGGTTCAGTACAACCTTTCACCCACAGACAGATGGACAATCTGAAAGGACTATTCAGATTGTGGAGGATCTCCTTCGAGCTTGTGTTTTGCAGTTCCTAGGTAGCTGGGATGTACATCTGAGTTTGATAGAGTTTTCCTACAACAACGGTTATCAGTGAAGCATCGACATGGCTCCTTATGAAGCTCTGTATGGAAGAAAGTGCAGATCTTCTTTGTGTTGGTATGAATCAGGTGAGTATCAACTTTTGGGTCCTGAGTTAGTGCAGCAAATGACAGATAAGATCAAGGTGATACAACAACAGTTGAAAGTGGCACAAGACAGGCAGAAGTCTTATGCAGACAATCGCCGACGACCGTTGGAGTTCCAGGTAGGAGACAAAGTGTATCTTAAAGTCTCGCCGTGGAAAGGTGTGCTGAGGTTCGGACGGAAGGGTAAGTTGGCACCCAGATATATGGGGCCTTACCCAGTTATAGCACGTGTTGGAAAGGTAGCCTATGAGATAGAGTTGCCTCCCGAGTTGCACAGGTTGCATCCAGTGTTTCATATCAGTATGCTAAAGAAAAGTCATCCAGATTCAGGTGCAGTGATACAACCAGTTGAGGTTGAGCTTGATGCAGATGTGACCTACGAGGAAGGTCATGTGGCGATTCTAGACAGAAGGATCAAGAAGCTGAAGAGGAAGGACCTAGTTCTTGTGAAGGTCCTTTGGCAATGTCGTGGCATTGAGGAAGCCACGTGGGAGCTTGAGGAAGAGATGAGTAGGAAGTATCCCTCGCTTTTCTCTTTGGATTTCAGGGACGAAATCCCTTAAAGGGGGTTAGATTGTAAGGACCCTGACCTGCGTTTAGGGCTTACCCTGTTTGCTTTGCTTAACCTTGATGGTTTGATTCTTGCTAATCACCTTTGAGTGGTGATTAGGGTTTGGTTATGCTTTGTTGTTAGTTGGAGGTGCTACTTGCAATTAACCCAAGTCTAGGGTTTTGGGAGCAAGTTTGTCACCTTGAGAGGTGTTCTTCTCTCTTTTTGCTTCCTCTAGGGTTGAGAGGAAGGCTTGGGCTTGTTGTTTGAGTTCTTTGGGCCTTTGTTGAGCTTGTTTGGGCCTTGGAGTTCCTTGTTTGGGCTTGCTTGGGCCTTGTGTCGGCCAAGTATAGCTTGTGTCGGCCTAGGGCAGCTTGGTGTGTCGCCCATGAAGCTTGGTCCAACCTTGGTCTTGTTTGGAGAACACATGGTGCACATTTTGGACAAGTGTCTTATGGCTTGCAAGAGAGGTGGCTTGAGTTGGTGGACATGTGTCCTTTGGGTGGACGACACCTAGCAAGGGTTCACCTTGGTTTCTCCTCCTTCCTCATCTATATAGGTTGTCCCTTCCTTAGCTTGAGGTCCCTTTAGTTCCTCTTATCCTTGTGCACGATACACCCTCTCTTCCCCTTGCTTGGTGGCCGACACACCCTTGAAGAAGGAGCTAAGATGGCCGACACACCCTTGTGTGAGCAGCTTGGAGGCCGACACACCCTTGGAAGAAGAAGGTGGTGGCCGATACACACCCTTGGAGGAGCCTTGGTGGTCGAGATACCCTTGGAGCTTGAAGTGCATCTTCTTCCTTGGAGCTTAAGGCGGGTTGCATGACTCTAACCCTAAACTACTTTACTTCCTTTTCATATATGTTGCCTTAATCTTACCCTTGCACGTTTGGAGTTGTTCTTTAGCTATCTTGCATGTTGGCCGATCCATGTATGTTAGGGTTTAGGAGAGCAACACTCCTTTCTCCCCTTGGTCTAGATGAGTGAGCTTAAGCTCTAATGCCATGAGCAACACCCCTCTTTCCTACCCGATTGAGGTGAGCTCATGACTTAGTGGCTTGAGCAAAACTCTCCTCTCACCTTAGGAAAGATGGTGAGCTCGTTTAGATGGTTTGAACCTTGGTTGAGATGTGCGGGGAGGTGTTGCCTGATAGCCCTTGCCCTAGTTCTCTCTTACACGGGTTGAGTGAGTCAAGTTTTCCTCCTGCTCGCCCGGTGGGCTGCTCGCCCAGTGAAGCTCAGTGCTCACTCGCCCGATACACTATGTTTTTCTCGCTCAGTAACCCTACTCGCCCTGCTTTTGCTGCTCAACTATATACCCTGCACGCCCCTGTGTCGCCCGGCAGCTTTGGCTCGCTTGATAGTCCTGCTCACCCAACGACTTGCTCGCCCGACACTAGCTGTGTCGCCCAGTGTTGTTGCTCGCTCAGACACGCCCTGCTCGCTTATGTCTTGGCTCGCCCGGCACGCATGTCGCTCAATACCTAGCTCTGCTCGCTCGGCCCCAGCCGTGTCGCCCGAGACTACCTTGCTCACCTGGTTCTAGTTGGCTCGCCCGATACTAGTGCACGCCCGACATCCTCTGCGCGTGTCGCCCGACAGGGCTGCTCGCCTATGCTTTACCCTGCTCGCTCGCTTGCCTTACACGGTTCAGTACCCAGCTCATTGCTTTGCTCGTTTGCTAACCTGCCCGCTCAGTGTGTCTGCTCGCCCGACACATGAGCTGCTCGCCCGCTAGGGATTAGATAGGAATGGGTCTGCCCGAGATGGCTTTTAGTGAGGGAAGTTGGTGTCTCTTGTGAGGGTACGGCCATTCATGAAAAGATGACATGTTGACTATGTTTTTATGACGACGCGTTGCTTATGAATGATACTTATGTTTCCTTTAAATGCCAAAAATGATCTTGAGCATGCATTAGGGTTACTTGATAATGTGCTTACTTATATACTTAAAGATGAGGCATGGATGAAATTATTATCATCATGATTGTACTAATAATACACTTAACCCTAATTTGTCACACTATGGTAGTAAATGTAGTCTCTTGATTATTCATCTGGGTATTGAATGATGCTAACCATGCAGGTAATGCTTAGCCCAATGAAAGGCTATGAGAATTGGGTAAATGAACACTGTGATGATAGGTGTATGATGTTGCATGATGATGATGAAAGCCTTGAGAGGCTATGGTACTATGTGATGAGGGATTGAAATCCCATGATATGTGATGATCCCTGAGATGGATCTAGGTGATTGGCAAGAGGCCAAGTAATAACATGTGACGTGAGATCCTTGTGATGGATCAGTGTGATGTAAATTGTAGAGAATGCATAATGTTGAGTTATGTTGTTTACTTTCTGTTATATCTTGCATGTTATACAACTTGGTTGAATCTTGCAATCCATCTAAAAGATACTAATTAATCATAATGAAATCTATTATGTAGCTTGCCATGGCCATAAATTCATCACCAGTCAGGATAGGGTGATGATGAAACGGGTTCTCCTGTGGGTTAACCCGGAGCGCATATTTTTGAATATGCGAGGTTTCTCCTAGCCTAAAATAGAGAGGTGAAACGAGTGCAGCTGTGGTTGCAGACTCGGATGTGTGATGAGCATGGTGAACATGGCCCATGGCTCCAGATATGTGATATGTTGAGCATGAATGTGTTCATGGCTTCGCAGCCGAAGGTTGGATTTGAACGGTACGGTTCATTTCATCAGGGCATAATAAAACGTAATACAACCGTCTAGTATGTATTGATAAGATAAACATGAAACATTGGTTGAGGCCTTGTTTGTGTAGTTAACTTTATTTATCTTGCAATTACTATGCATTTCTCCTATGAGGTGAGTTCCATGTATAGTTTATCTTGTCAATCATGTCCCTTTGGGAAATATGTTGGTACAGCTGGTAAGTCTAATGGTATGGATGGCTTTGCATTTCATAAACTGCTTCTATTATATCCTTTATCGGTAACCTTCTTATATATGATCTTGAGGTTTTGTAATTTTGGTACGAAGTTATGCCTCCCGTTGGGACAATGTTCAATTGTCTCACTCCGCTAGTTTCCACCCTTTTTAGGTGGTCGAGCTTGTCGTGGTGGTGGTCGCGGAGTTGCGGCCGAGCAGCGAGAAGATGTGTAGAAGGAAAGCTTTGGAGATGCTGCTGTTTTGATGTTTTGGTGTAGAGTCTAGAGTCATCCCTGTACTCTCAAGTCCTTGGCGGTGTTTTGACGTTGTTTTACGATGTACGACCGATGTCATTTGTATATCCTGCTGATGGCCAGATATGGACCTTTATATGTATGAACAAGTGGTGAACTCATGTGTCGACAGGACAGTTGTTGCTCTAAGCTGTGGACATGTATCCAGGCTTGTATGGAGATGTATATAACATGTTTTCTTGTAGGATATGGACTGGAATGTAATATGTTTCTTAGTTTATCAGTTTTCCGCATACGGTTTTAATGAACCTGTGCCTTTGTTAAGCTGTGGTTATGGTGATTTCCGCACATTTTCGCGTAACACCTCATTATCTGTGTGATAATGGGATGTGTTGCCACATCTGGTCTGCCCTAGGTTACATAATGCATGACGAGGGAGAAGCCTCTTACCTAGGTGTTCTGTCACAGATATATTTTTGGTAGGGTTGCTGGTGTCGTCCTATTCTTGTTGAAGAATAGGGAGGGAGAGATAGGCTTCAGGAGACCACCACACAGGGTGTCTGCATGTTGTGCGGCCGTCATTGTGTCCTCAGCCCAGGGAGCATATGTGTGATCTTACAATGGACTTGGAGAGGAACCAAGGTGTGGTATGCATTTAAAGGCCAGAAAAAGGAATAAGGGGGAAGAAGGTTTGGATAGAGAGAAAGCTAGACTAGTCGTGTATACATCGAGTATCATGTATACATTTATATAGATAATCTCTTGTACCTTCCCTTTCTTATTTTCTACTCTCTTCTCCTCCTTCATTCTATAAACATTTAACTACACCTCTATCCAAAGATATTTCTTTTATTCAAAAATTCAAACCCAACTAGGAAAGAATATATTCCTTCTACTAACATCTTCCTCTCTCATGGTTATGACAAAGAACTTATGGAAAAGGCATGTACTACTCGCCAAAAATTACATATTCAATAGATCCCAACATGGAGACACATATGTCTACAAATTATTACCAACTTTTACACCAACGATTCATAAAGGGAAGCATACCAATATGTGGCACATCATTAAATTTATAAGGAAAATACTTTATGTCTAAGAATCTAGATTATTCTTTATCTCTCTCATTGATTATTCCTTAAACCAATTATCCTCATTCCAAGGTAACTCATAAAATCATTTCCCAATTATATTTAGTAATTGTAATTAATTAGATAGTCTTTTATATACAAAACTTGCTCCTTTAGACATCTCATTAAAACAATGCCAATATCTCATGGAATCTCCTTTTTCTCCCAATATCTAGAATCAACTTCCTTTGTTATTATTTTCAAGTACACTAAAGTTCAATCTGACATAATGTTATTTGATACCTCAACGTGTTTCCACTCTGGGTTAGATAATTATTCTTTTAATTATCTAGAACACCATACGTTGTATTTTCTCTTGGAAACTTACATATTGTTATGTATTTTGGATGTGCAACATTTCAAAAGCCAATATCATCAATTTATGTACAAATCTCTTGTATTTATTTAACTTGCGCCACAAGAACCCATGCCACAAATTTGATTAACCTAATTATTCCATGAATAGTATTGTTGAGGACATTACTTATCGATTCATGCTTATAAGTATACTTCAATTTTACCAAAATTGAGGATATTACACTTACCCCTCCTTAAAAGGAATTTTGTCCCCAAAATCCACACCTATTAATCTTAAGGTGAAGGATAACTCATCTTAGTTATGCAACTTAGGGTTAGAAAATCTACTTAGGTATCTTAGACGTCATTTATTGATAGGAAAATTCCTCATATTATGATTAAGATTGGTAC
The DNA here is from genome assembly GCA_963693085.1 of Alisma plantago-aquatica. Taxonomy (NCBI): domain Eukaryota; kingdom Viridiplantae; phylum Streptophyta; class Magnoliopsida; order Alismatales; family Alismataceae; genus Alisma; species Alisma plantago-aquatica. The sequence continues at coordinate 713,565,543 of OY856412.1, read as the reverse complement.
CTGAATTCAATTCAAGGCATAAATACATCCTTAGTATTTACATGATATCATCTCTTGGTGATTCTATCTTCATATGTGATTTGAATTTCACTTGGTGATCACCCATTCACCTAGGTTTTCAACCTATTATTCCTTTATTTCCACATTGGGGTGAGGTAACACCTCTAACCCTAGGTCATATTATTAATACTCAACTTTATGTATTCAATTTCATATGTTCATTTCAAGCATAACATGTGTCTACCCAATCTCTCTCTCTCTCTCATATTGAGATAAAATAAGCACTTGACTGCAGCTCAAATATAAAGTTCATCCCATTCTTAGAATAGATATGATGCATCCACACATTATCCTAAAATTTCATAGTTTAGGTTGAATCCTTCTCAATATGACTCTAAATCATACATACAGTTTTCCCAATATTCTTATATTTCATAAAGTCAAGTGCCTTTCCCACTCCTAAGTTTGAGCACAACTCATGATTTCATTATTACATACTTCTTGTATCTTTTATATTTACATTACATGTTTTATGAGCATTATCCACTTCCTTGAGGTATCTAGGGTACATGTAATTTTTCGAGTGATCTCATCCTTAGGCATCTAGAGAGTGCTTTTGGGAAATAGGGGCATATAGTAAGGTAGCGGAAATAAAATTTATCTATTTGTATTCCCCAGAACAGCAAGATCGTGTCAATATCTATGAAATAAGAAAGATGGTTTAATGAGTTTATACCTGGTCCTGGAGCAAGTCCAATGACTACAACTCATTGCAGTGCAACTGTCTTCTAGTGCTCTTGGGCGGTATATGTATAGCTCCTGGTATTCACCATGGATAGAAAAGTGGAACAACATCTCTCCACGTGGCTCCTGTGGTCTCTCCATGAACTACAGGCCATGACATCCTCCTAGAGATAGGAAAAGGCCACCTCACCTCTATGGAAGTCCACATGAACCACTCTGAACTCCTTTCATCCTACTAGAATGGACAGGAAGGAGTTGTCCCACCTGTCGGTGTACTAGTCACCAACCTGCTCTCCCACAACAATGATTCTCACTTGTTCTCTCCCCTGTTATCCCTCCCTAGTCGGGTAGGACTTGCTTGGGCTCTCTCAGTTACCACAACCAGATAGGAAAACAATTTCTAGAGCAACTGATTCTCAATTGTCTGTATTGGAAAGACCAAGTACCTCTCTATTTATAGGAGGGGTTAGGGTTAGTGTTCCCAATCATTGCAGGAGTAGAAGGGATCAGAAGATCATGAATTTTCGCAACCTACAAGTGCCGAACCGGTCGGTTGGCAACCAAACCAGTCAGTTCACACATAAGATGGCCGACTCGTACAATAAAATGGTCATTTCATATCTTTCCTAATCACATTTGAATTTGGAAAAATTGTAACCAATTAATGCACAACATTAATTCTTGTACCAATTGAATTGAACAAGTAAAATGACCAAGTTTTCTCAAAAATTTGGGAAAGCTACCAGAACCTTCAGTTGGCATAGCCGAGCCAACCCAACCTGAGCTGATCGGTACACCCGGTGAGCTAATCGGTTGGTACCTCAATCCATGCAGAACTTTTGTAATTCAATTTTTGATGATCCTGAAACTCCAACGGCCATCTCAACACTTGATTTGATCGGTTGGCAGTCCAGTCAGCTAATTTGTTGCTTGAATTGATTACCTATACAATTTAGTAATCAATTCAATCATCATTCATTTAAAATCCTATTCTAGGTGAGTTCCTATGTGTGTGACCCTATAGGTTCCATATCACGTTGGAAGTGAATGTTCATAACTAGCTTATGACATCACAAGAAAAGAGCAGTGCCTAGTCACACATCAGTGCTACCTGAGTGAATAGAAAGTTGGAGAACAACTTCAACCTACAATCTATGTAGGGTGTTGTAGTAATTGTATAATTCCTTTGTATCTTACATCCAAAATGAAATTGTGGCATGAAAGCATCATCCTATCCATGTTGAATCCATGTTTCTTGAACCAAGACCAGACTGTATGAGATATATGTGACCTTAATGTCATATATTGATTCACATGTGCATGCACACACATTTCTCAGTCTCTGTAATAAAGTGTCCATGAATATCAAAATCCATTACAAGTGATAATCCCATCTACATCACTCACAGTCTATCCCCATGTGTCACAACTACCCAATCATCCCTTTATGGAAATCCATGTTTTAGGGTTAAGTTTGATAATGTCAAAGTATACCGAAGGATATGTGATGAGTGTAGTTACTTTATGTCTAAGAATCAGAATCACTACCTTTACTATGAGAGATGACTATGACTTACCAAGTATGGTTTCCATGTATCACTCTTAAGGGGGTTTGTCCGATACACTATTCTCTAACATGTATCTTTGTGCTTGGTTTGATATCACCATATCATGACTAATGAGATTTCATCATCAACTAACTCTCACTCCAGTATTATGTGTTATTATTGTCTATTTGCCTTCCATAATAACATCCGACCAGTGACATAGAAAAAATGTACATACTCTTAACATACGCATGATCTCATTCTTCCAAGTCACGTACTTGAAGACATATGTCATTGAGTAATTGTCATTCTTTAGAATTTCATTATGTTTCCTCGTTATCTCAGAACTGAGTGAATCAAAATGAATTAGAATATTGCCTTTGTTATTTTAAATCAAATCCTTTATGTAATATGCCTTCGCAATCATCATATGATTGGCTCTCAGGGAATACATTCCAATAAACTCCCACTTGCACTTAGAGACAATGACCAATGGATCTCATCCTGAGTGATCTAAATATGTCCACCATATTTCTTTTGTGTAAGTGCTAATCCAATGGATTAGCAACATTTTTCTTTTAGTCAGTATATTGCATGTTCCTTGACTCTTCATTGTATGTTTTTTTGTATGAGACACAACTTCCATAATATGATATCTAATATTACTTTCCTAAAAAGTAGCTCCATTATTTGTCATAGTATCACTATTGTGTCATCAATGGTTGGAACATCATTAAGTTCATCCATATGAACTTCTAGATCCATACAGTACACACTGCCATGTTCATAACACTAGGATACTCGTCTTCAATTTTAGAATTGTAAATTAATGGTCTTATAGTTCAGAACTCTTTCCAACTAATAACTCTTCTCTTAAGATTAAACACACAACTTCAATATTGTGATCATCTTCTATCATTACAAAAGCTTGCATTAGTGTATCTCTTTACATTCAACTCTTCCTTATTGCTATGGTCTTAGCAACTTATTCGTTAATGCTTCTCGAGTACTATTGGATGTATGACATTCCAAAAACTCTTATTGGAAATTAATATCATCTTGTCATGTCCAATACATACAAGATTATGGGATGAGTACATTTACATAGCATACATGGTAGATCCAATTGCTAGTTCATATGGCATATCATTCATGTCTTTCCATTCTCAGCAAGAATTGGAACATAGGGTTCATGAGAGACTAATCCCATTTCAAAAATGGTCAAATTCTATCTCTTAGATTCCTTCATATTGAACTCTTTCAATGTCTTGCTATTTATATGTGCTCATACTCAGGTCATGAAACTTTCAAGAACTATCTTTATGGATCTCAAACCCTATCTCATAGGATGTTTCATCTAATCCTTCATTGGTGAAGGTGTTTTTCCATGCCAGATATCAATATCATATATTAAGTTGTTATTCCCCATCAATATGTGGAATATCCATATATGCTCCCACTAAATCTATTGTAATCACAAATTTCTTCTTTTCTTGATTCAAATCAAACTCTTTGACTATCAAATTAAAAGATCCATCTCTGAGATGCTTGTTTTCAATCCTTACATTGAGCCTTGTAGCTTATAGACTTTATTAACACTGATGAAGTTACAAATCTTAAGGATGTGTCATGTAAACATCCCATATGATATTCCTTTTAAGGAATCTGGTTTCAAGCTTCATTTGTCAAATCTCATAGTATATTCTAGCTGCAAAAACAAGCATGACAATTGGTTATGGAGTTTCTTCATGTTCAAAAGTTTGAACTGACTTCAAAAAAGACCTTTATAGCCAACTTTTCCTTTTATGTTATCCATGTAGGTCTTATAAATGAAAACCCCAACTTCACATTTTGGGTTTTACCCCTTAAGATAATACAATCAAGGTCATACCTTGTTAGTTTACATGGAATTCATAACAACCTTAAGTCATTTCTCATATTTGTTTCTCAGTAATTTCTAGTTAATATGTTGACTCATCATCTTATGACCAACCTATCGGAGTTGTTGGATTCACAATATTTTAATCTCATATTTGTTCTACTAGAATTATGAGGTTCTGTGTTACATGACAAACTTGAAATTTTGCAACAATTTTTTTGATTTCACTAGTTCTCATTGTACCTCCTTGTTGACCTCAAACCTTTTGAGTTCTCCTTTTACTTCCACTGATACTTTTGGAACTCGGTTATCCTAGTAAAAAACCACTTTTTTCGCTAGATTTGGGATTGAAGGTAGAATTCAACAATTATGGTTTGTGGATTAACCTTTTAAGAATCTAGTTTCTTTATATAGGTTACAATCCTTACGACATATTGGGACATTCCCATATTCCATATCACATATAGTGTCTTATAAACCATTTAAAATGATACATCATTTTAGTGTTTAGCATAATTCTTTTAAGGAAATTAGAAGGTTGGATGATAATCATGTCATGACTCTTCTTGATGTGATTCCTTCTTTCTATCACATCATTAGGTTCAGAGTTGATTGTGATGCGCTATCACCATCTTCCAGATGGATATCAAAGTTTTAATGCAAAGTATTTCAACTTTTTGATCATATCAAAATTTATTAATACTTGTGTCAAAGTTATACTTCATTTATAATCTCTTTGAACACTCCAAGTGACTTTTGTTTGTATTTTATTGAGTGCATATCACTATATCATCAACAAATACTATGAAGTCTAAATAACTATACATATCATTTATTTTATAACATATTCATACATCAACATGTATAAGTTCTAATAGAAATATTATCCTCCCACTATGTCTAGTGAAGGATGCTTTATCATATGTGCACAAGTAAGACTTGCATGTCTCTCATTGGTTTAATAACCAAAAGAGTCTAGATGAACATCTCAATATGCATTTCTCACATGCATGCTCTAGATGATAATGTTGCATATTGTCAATAGTTTGAGTTATCAATTATCCTTTTTGGTATTTATGTTGTTATCAAAAAAATCATAAGATATTCTAGTGCACCCAAACAAGATCATATCTTTGAAATTTAACACCAAATATTTTATTCATAGTCATCCTTGTATTTACAAGATGTGAGAAATAAAATGTTTCTATTTATTGGCATATTGAAACAGTAGTTCCATAACTCTATTGCATGCCCTGTGGGCTAAGATAAATTATAAATGTTGACTTAGGCTCCAGAAACTCTTTCTCATCACGGTCCATCATTGTCCTTTTAAAGGGGCTTTACTTCTTATCAGATCCTGCACATCTACGTATGTCAGATCTACATCTGGTATCACATACTAACATGAAGAAGTAAATTTAGATTTATCTTATAATGTTTATACCTGAAGTAGAGGCCTCTGCCTCTTCCTTCTTCTTCTTTAGTTCCTCCAACCAGAGGGGACAATTCTTTCTCCAGTGTTCAGACTAGTGAAAATGGTGACATTTTCCTTCCTTCTTTATTCTTCATTTTTCCTTGAGGTCTGAAGACTTGGGCTTCTGGCCAGCTACATAAATATTTTTAACTTTTCCTTTGCCTTTGGACTTTCCCTTTGTCTTGTTGTTCATCATCACATACTTAGGTTTGTCTTTCCTCATGTGTGCCTCAACTGTTCTCAACATGCCCAATAACTATATCAATGGCTTTTAAAAAAATCATGTTGTAGTTCATGACAAACTAACTGTATGACTCTGGCAGAGACTGCAAAATCACAAAAGTTACCAACTCTTGACCTAAGGGGAATCCCAGTTTTGATAGGTTCTCCACATATCCAATGAGATTGAGCACATGAGGACCAAATGGATCTCCTTCTGCCATATTACATTTGAACAATGCTTTTGAGATATCATATCTCTCCTGTCTTGCCTAGTCCTGGAATATGTTCTTGAGATGTGTGACCATCTCCATAACTTCCATGTTCTCATGTTGTCTTTACAACTCATAGTTCATTGAGAACAACATTAGGCATTTTACATACACAACATCATCAATATGGTTCTTGTAAGCATCTCTTCAGCCTTGGGAGCATTAGGAAGAGGTTCTTCTGGCACTGGCATCTCTAGGACATAGAACTTGCGCTCCTATGAGAACAATTCTCAACATCCTATACCAGTCATGGAAGTGGTTTCCAATTAACTTGTCCTTCTCAAGGACTGAATGCAGAGAAAATGCATTGTTGTGTGTTGTCATTTGATTCTACAAAGAATTTGCAATTTTGTCAAAAACTCATTTTTGATTTGATTTGATTATAAAATTTGACGATGTTTAATATGTCTTTAATTAATCATCACTCCCACTATTTTATTAAAATTGATAGCCCTCACATATCAATTTGGAATATTGCAACATACAATATTCTAGCGAGCCAAGATCCAAAATAGTTCGATTATTACCCGGCCAACATCAACATCCATAATCAACTATTAAGATATGCAACTCTCATTGATTGCATTTTATTCAACTGTTAGATAGATGATAAATGCAACTCTTTTCCATAATCATCTGCATGCCTATGGGCTTACACATTCTGAGAATCACCAATTAAGCCTGACCCAAAAGATGAGACAATAATAATGCACCACACTTGGGGTTCCCACACTATTACCATCACACTTCTATGGGTAAAATGACGCATCATCCTTAGGATGCCCAAGCTTGTTCGATCAAGATTTTCATGTCTTCTACTTTAGGAAAGCATCTTAGACTTAATATATATTTGAGGATGTTTATGTATATATACATATACATTATCCAATCACCACACATATACAATATGTATCATATACATGCTATATCCCATAACATAAACATGCCATATAGAATAAAAATTGATTGTTATGGCCATTCCATTGTAATTCCTTGGAGCCACAAGAAATTACTACAACCTAGGTTATCATCCCATCACATGCATCATCTTGTTGTTGATGTTGATTTCTTAGTTGGCCTGCTATCCTATCTGTGTCTGGACTCCTTCCAAACTGTTGGTTGGACCCACGAGTCGGTCGGTTCGCACCTCCTACAGTCTATCCTTCTCGGTCCTCCATTTGGTCATCTATCCTAACATTGATTATCATCTTTGTCATTGCAATAAAAGAAATTATCCTATTGATACTAGAATATTACATGGTAATGAGAAACCTCGAGTTAAATTTAAGGGAGCAGGGGTAGGAAAGATTTAACTTTACATTGAGAATAAGAAGGTAGGGGCTCGATATACAAACCAATATAAAATAGGAAAAATTAATCTATTCAACCACACACAAATATTTGGGTTATTGGCCATAACCACACTACACATTCACCATGAAAACCACTTTTAGGGCAATCTGTATAAATTGTATATATATATGTGTGTGTGTGCATGCATGCATGTGTATTAGTTTAGGATTATATGTGGTTTGTGATCAGATATGCGCATGAAGAAGTTTAAATATTCACATTGTATGTAATAAATAAATGATAAAACCAAAAATTTGATCATATCGATTATCCCAAAACATAGTAAATTGACATGGCTTTGATAACCCTATTGGGAAATATGGGCATAGAGTAAGGTAGTGGAAACAAAATTTTATCTATTTGTATTCCCCAAAACAACAAGATCACGTCAATAGCTATGAAATATTAAAGATTATTTAACAAGTTTATACCTGGTCCTGGAGCAAGTCTAGCTACTACAACTTGTTGCAGTGCAACTATAGTTGCTCTTGGATGGTGTCTGTGTAGTTCCTGGTCTTCACCATAGATAGCAAATTGGAACAGCATCTACAGTGGCTTATGCGGTCTCACCATAGACAATGGGATGATGACGTCCTCCTAGGGACATGAAAAGGCCACCTCACCTCTATGTAAGTCCACACGGACCACCCAGAACTCATGTCATTCTTCTAGAACAGACAAGAACGAGTTGTACCTCCCATTGGTGTACTAGTCACCGACCTACTCTCCCACAACAATGATTCTCAGTTGTTCACTCCCTCACTTTCTCTCCCTAGTTAGGTTGGACTTGATTGAGCTCTATCAGTTACCACAATTAGAGATGAGAACAATTGTCAAACCAACTAATTCTCGATTGTGTGTATTGCAAATCCTCGATATCCCTTTGTTTATAGGAGGGGTTAGGGACAGGGTTCCCAGTCATTGTAGGAGTGGAAGGGACTAAAAGATCATGAATTTTAGCAACATGTGAGCGTTGAGCCTATCAGTTGGCAACAGAAGCGGTCGGTTCACACGAGCAATGGTCATCTTGTATAGAAAACCAGTCATTTTGCCTATTTCCTAATCGCTTATGAATTTGGAAAATTTGTCTCTAATTAATGCACAACTTTAATTCTTGTACCAATTGAATTGAACAAGTGAAACAATCAACTTTTCTCAGGATTTTGGGAAAGCGACCAGAACCATCGATTGGCAAAGTTGAGCCTATCATTTTCCTAGGTGAATCGGTCATTTCACCCAACCTGAGTGGATTAGTACACCCAATGAGCCGATCAGTTGGTACCTAATCCAGGAAAAACTTATCCAATTCAATTGTTGATCATCCTAACACTCCAAACAACCGTCTCAACATTTGAGTTGATCGGTTGGCAGTCTAGTCAACTGATTTGTTGCTCAATTTGACTACCTAAATACTTTAGTAATCAATTCAATCATAATTCATGATAAACTCCTCTTCTAGGTGAGTTCTTATGTGTCTGACCCTATAGGTCCCATATCACATTGGTTTTGAATGTCCATAACTAGCTTATGACATCACAAACAAAGAGTAGTACCTAGTCACACATCAGTTCTACCCAAGTGAATGGAAAGTTGGAGAACAACTTCAACCTACAATCTGTGTAAGGTGTTGCAGTAATTGTATAATTCCTTTGTCTCTGACATCTGGAATGGACTTGAGGAATGGAAGCGTCATCCTTTCAATGTTCAATACATGTTTCTTGAACCAAGAGCAGACTGTATGATATATATGTGACTTCGATATCATATTATGATTCACATGTGCATGCACATTTGTTTCTCAGTCTCGCTAATCAAGTGACCATGAATATCAAACTCCAGTAGGAGGGACAAATCCCATCTACATCACTCATAGTCTATCTCCATATGCCACAGTTACTCAATCATCACCTTTATGGCAATCCATGTTTTAGGGTTGTGTTTGATGATGTCAAAGTATAATGAACACCATGTGATGGATGTAGTGACTTAAGGTTTCCATGTGTCACTCTCAAGGTGACTTCAGGTTTCTAGATCACGATCTCCACCTTCACTATGAGATATGACTATGACTTGCCAAATATGGTTTCCATGTGTCACTCTCAAGGTGAATCTGTCTAATACACTGTTCTCTAATATATATCTGTCTGCTTGGTTTGATATTGCCATATCATGCTTAATGAGACTCTATCATCAACCAACTCACTCTCCAGTCTTTTGTGTTATTATTGTCTATGTGCCTTTCACAATAACATGTGACCAAGGACATAGTAAGAATGTACATACTCTTAACATCATTATGATCTCATTCTTCCAAGCCACATACTTGAAGACATACATCATTGAGTAATTGTTATTCTTTATACATACATTATGTTTCCTCATTATCTTATAACCGAGTGAATCAAAATGAATTGGAAGCTCACCTTTGTTATTTTAAATCAAATCCTTTATGTAATATGTCTTTGCAATCATCATATGATTGCCTCTAAGATCATACTTACCAACAAGTGCCTCTCACAATCACCCATTGGGTCACATGAACATCATGAAGGTGGCCAATCTCGTAAGAAATGGGCCTCAGACAAACATAGATGTTACCTCCCGACCAGATGGTATTATGCATTTAGGTAACAATCAACTCCTAATTCCATCGGTCCCATGTACCTTTAATACTCCCTACTTGACCTTAGGATTTACTTTGGGTTCTACCCTTCCGAAGGGTTCATTTATAGGACATTATTTTCATATGCAATTCTTTGAACTGAATTTCCCCCATCTCTTATGATGCTTATTATTCACTTTATGTCCCCTCATTGGTTTCATGGAAGCATTCCCTTTCTGGACCCAGTCTCATTCTGTCAGCCACTTCCATAGATTTTTCCTCATGTTCCTCATAGATAACATACTTGGGTTCAAAGAATCATAGTCAACATATGTGCTTTCATATATTATATTAGGTGAAATTTAAGGTTACCTCAATCTCTAATTTGATTTAGTCAACTTACCTTTCTAGGGAAGGTCCTAACCTAGGGTACCTTCTTGGCTCATCGGGGGAGGTCAGGATCTCTTATCCATAACTTGTCCCTAAAGGTCTAGGGTTTTCCCTCCCCCACAGGTCCTTCTCTCACTCCTAGGTTGACCCACCCTAGGTTGGCACATCATACCTAAAAGTCAAAATTATATTTTCATTTTTTATGCATTGTCTATAACTTCTCAACCCTTGCTGCTCAATCTTTGGGGTCTACCCAGTCACTGGGGGTGACCGTAGTGACATACCCACTTGTTGGGTTCACTTTCCATAACATACCCACTCGCTGGGGTAGTTCCTATAGCATACCCACTCACTAGGGTATCATAACCACTCGGTGGGGGTAATTATAACAACATACCCACTTGTTGGGGGTAGTTTAAATGGCTTACCCACTCGTTGGGGTAGCATGATATCATACTCACTTGTTGGGGGTAGCATAATATCATACTCACTCACTGGGAGTATCTCAATAGCATACCCACTTGTTGGGGGTAGCGTAATACCATACTCACTGATTAGGAGTATTTTGTATTCATCCAGAGATAGCATTAGAGCAATGAGTAAGTTATATTCAATTTTTTCATTTTCATGTATGATCATTGGTTACTTATGTTTGTCATGTATATTCATATCCTTTCACATACATCATGCATGAACTTATCCACATTCATGCATGGGAGATTGGGTCACTTAAACCCATTTATGTGTTCTCTTTCTTATTACCTAATTGAGTTCATATGGTTAGGATTTCTATATCACCACACTTTTATCATCTCTCATGATTAGGGTTTTAGGGTTTGGGTTAGAGTGTACACCCTACCTCTTAGGGTTTCCATGCCCCTTCACCCCCTAGGGTTATTATAGAACAACCCTAGCTCCATCTAGAGTTTACACTACCAACCCATAAAACCATTTTTTCTTTAATTTATCATCATTTCCACATTTCATGTACATTATTATTTCCACATTTCATGTAGATCATTATTTTCACATTTACATGAACATTATTACTTTCACATTTACATGTACATCAATTGGAAGAGGATACCTTAATCCTACTTCTTCTCAAAACCCTAACTTAAGATGAGGAGGGAAGTTCCTTTTATGGCTTATTAAGCAAGAGGATGATATGTGGATGAATCAAGAGGAGAAAAAAACCTAAAGGTATTTTACTTCGAGTAAAATATTTTGACTTTGTCCAGGTAGGATGCACATGCTTGGGAGTCCTCGTAAGCTAACTAGTGGTGCGGAGGATAGTTTTTCATCCCCCGAGTTGTGGTCCATTCCAGACACCATCGTCTTTAGAAAATTCCCTAATAATTCCCTAATATTTCTATAGATTACTCAAAATTATAAACTCTTAAATATTGTTTGACAAAATCTGGGGATCTGATACAAAATGTAATGACCTCATTCTTAAGAAAACCCCAATTAAGGAAGGCCAAAAAGTTGAGTGCCATTACCTAAAATTTTCCCCAAGGATCTAGATTTCAATCAAATAACAAGTAATAGAAAATAATTTCATTAATTCACAATTCTTGTTTACAAAAATCTTACATGAACTTTCACCATGAGAATTAAAATATACAGGAAGAAGTGTGTATCTATTCCTCCTTACTTAGATTAATGTCTTCATGTAATTTGATCTATCCATCATATCTTGATATCATTATAGTTAAGCATGTACCTAAAAATGTGGTGAAACCAAAAGCATGGATCAACATAACAAGTTATATTATGTATGTAGGGTCCACACAAAAGTGTGCAAGTAAAGAAACAACATATATTCCATAAAATATTTTCCAATAAGAACTATAATTTTATTCACATAATCTTTCTTTATGTGATACTCATAGTGTCATTATAATTGAACAAAAATAACTAAACATACAATAGTTGAGTTGTTTATTCATCAAGAAACTCTCGAAAAAAATGCAAACAATCTAATGCAGCCAGTCATAAGTGTAACAACGTACCTTGATGGTGAGCCATGCAAATTACCAAATCATACTTTAAGTATATTCAACTAATCCAATCAACAGAGAAGATTCCAAGCAATTCAATAGTTAATAAGCATGAATGTACATCCTAAAGTGTCACAGTCTCATTAATCAAATTAAACCCTACTCAGCCTTAATCTAGGGTTTAGTGTTTGGATGAGGAACAAGGGTATAGACCCTAATTCCATCACATATTAAATATTAGGTGAATCCCTAATTACTATATATGACATATCCTTTTATTATGATTACTTGGATTAGTTGAAGTTCGTTAATGTTTTTTTGGTGAACCGAAGTTCGTTAATGTTACCACCTTAGACTTAAAAACCCTAATTCTACATAATTATTACCATGGTCATAGTAGATCCTCATTATGTCCAAAAATATCATATAACAACTCAAAATAAATACATTTACTATTTTAAGCACCATAATCACCAAAAGTAGGGTTTTATGCATATTTTACACTAAATATTGTATACTTATGCATTTTATGGAAAATGAAGCATAGTATATATCATTGATATTTTACTTGCATCTCTCTTATTCTCCTGATCATTTTTCATATATAATATGTCCTAATTTGATCACCCTATTAAGTACTTTGAATTTTAAAAGATATTGATTTTTGGACCAATAGCAGACTGCCACGTTGGCATATTAACTTTTATTTACATCAGCCACATGGGCCGGTTTGGTCCAATGGACACATGCCATCTAAGCCAACTGCTTCCACGTGGACGCCCCTTTAGAACCCATGAAATGACTGAGGTGCCCTTATTATTTACATGTACAAGTCAGGGTGTTCTAGTCTTTTGACACAAACCTTTCCCTAACCCCAAGACGGTGGCAGGGTTGTGTTCCGATAGAGATGATCTATGTCTTGAGTCGCCCTCCTCTTCTACCCACAACTAGGATAGTATATCTATGCCCTTCCCCCACCTCCTCTCCTTAGACTCAGTAGGTCCAAATCCATGAGGTGGCAGCATCCAGGGCCGGGGGAAACATGTCTCTCTCAGCTCTGGTCTGCCTTAGGTTACATAATGTATGACGAGGGAGAATCCTCTTACCTAGGGATTCCATCGATGATGGCTTGAGACCATTAGTGGTTATATCTATAGAAGGGTTGTTGGTGCTCTCCTACGCTCGCTAAAGAATAGGGAGGGAGAGATAGGCATTGGGAGATAACAACACAGGGTGTCTACATGTGTTGCAGTCGTCACTGCGTCCTCGACCCAGGGAGTAGATGTGTGATTTTACACTGGACTCAGAGAGAAACCAGGGTGTGGTATGCATCAAAAGGTTAGAGAAAGGAACAAGGGGGGGTAGAAGGTTTGGACAACGAGAAAGCTAGACTGGTCATGTATACAGCAGGTATCTTGTATACATTTATATAGATAATCTCTTGCACCTTCCCTTCCCTTATCTATCCTCTCTTTTCCTCCTTACATTCTATAAACATGTAACTTCTCCTCTTTCCAAAGATACTTATTTTATTCAGCAATCAAAACCAACTAGGGAAGAATATATTCCTTCGATTAACCCCTTCCTCTCTCATGGCTATGACAAAGCACTTATGGAAAAGGCATATATTATTTGCCAAAAAGAACATATTCAATAGATCCCAACGTGGAGACACATATGTCCACAAATTATTACTAACTTTTACACCAACAATTCATAAAGGAAAGCATACCACTATATGGCACATCATTAATATTATAAGGAAAATACTTTATGTCTAAGACTGTAGATTATTTTCTCTCTCTCTCATTGATGTATTCCTTAAACCAATTATCCTCATTCCATGGTAACTCATAAAATCCTTTCTCAATTATACTTAGTAATTGTAATTCATTGGATAGTCTTCTATATAAAAAAACTTGCTCCTTTAGACATCTCATTAAAACAATGCCATTATCTCGTGGAATCTCTTATTTCACCCAATATCTAGAATCAACTTCCTTTGTTATTATTTTCAAATACACAAAAGTTCAATCCAAAATAATGTTATTTGATACCTCAAAATTGTGTTGCCAATCTGGTCTAGATAACTATTATTTTAATTATCTAAAACACCATAAATTGTATTTTCTCTTGGAAACTTACATATTGTTGCATGTTTCAGATGTCAATATTTCAAAAGCCATTATCATCAATTTATATACAAATCTATTTTATTTATTTAACTTGCTCCACAAGAACCATGCCACAAAGGTGATTAACCTTATTATTCCATAAATAATATTATTGAGGACATTACTTATCAGTTCATGCTTATATTTACAATTCAATTTTACAAAAATTGCAGATATTACAGTATTGGCCCCTTGTTGGGGTTTGGTCACATTGAGCGAGAGCAAGTGGTATGAACCCACATGAGTAGCTACCCCGATATATACTGGGTTAAGATATTAGTTTCTAGCTAGGGTGATTTGGGTTTGTTCATACATGATAACTAGGCTCCTAAATAGTCTAATTTGTGGTTGTAGAGCCTAGAATTCCTTCTCTCATTTAATAGGATTTGACATAATCTACCTGTTTTATTTTACTTTGTTGTTTTTCCTTTGTCTTTTTTAGTTCTATTCATATATCTTTTTCTTAGATTACTAAGAGTCGAATCTTAGGTGACTAACTATCCTCATGTCCCAATGTTCCACTCCATGTCACTTGTTTGACCATGAATGTCATTGTAGGCGTCCCAATGTTTTAGATTATAAATTTAAAGTATGATCCTTAAGGTACTGAGTTCATTATATGTGCATTTTGGAAACACATTTGAGGGTGAACAATAACATTTTTCTGAAACTTTTGGGACTTCTTATCTAAAGAATCATCGTTGATATGTATTTTAGATGCAATAAAGAAGAGTCATGGGTCATCCCAATAGTAGTTTTATAGATCTACATGAAATTGCTTCTTTTGTTTGTATGTGATATTTGACAGAAGTTGTTGACATGCCAAGTAATTTTAGAAGTTGGTTAACAATGGTGTTCCCTAGTTGGCACTGCATACTAATTGATGCATCTCCATAAGAATCATTGATGGGTAGGGAGTCATCTTCTAGACAAATTATGGAGAGATGGTTGGTCACTACATTTTTTGTTGCTTTCTTGTCTGTGATCTCATGATCAACTTCTTGACTCAAGAGTCCCCAACTTAATGATTGAGTCTTTATATCTTATTTTGTCATGAGATACTTGATCGTACCATGATTTATAAACGTAATGACCTTTTCTCCAAGAAGCTACAAGAAAAATATATCGAAGGCATAAAAGATTGTGAGCATCTCTTTTATAGTGGTCATGTTTTGTTTATTTAGGCCTTGTCAAAGTTTTTACTTGCATATCAGATTATATGATGATTTTTGTTGTTCTTATTCCTCAAAATTGCCCCAATGGTGTAATCATTAGTTTCACACATTAACTCCAACAAAAGATCACAGTCACATGCTTTTATGATAGGGTATTATGTTAAGGTGTTCTTCATAATCGAAAAAACTTTGAATGAATAATCATAAAAGACAAAAGGTGCATATTTTATTAGCTATTTTGGACAATGACTATTATATGTTTGAGAAGTCCTTAATAAGCATGTGGTACTAACCTGCATTACTGAGAAGGATTTGTACCGATCTCATTGGGCATGGTGGCTATAATTTAAAAAATAGCCTTGATTTTAATTTTGTTGATTTCAATATCAGCTTCAAAAACCTTGTCCACTAATATGATCCCTTCTCATACCATTACGTGGCACTTCTACCAATTTAACACCAGTTGAGTTTTTTACATATTTTAAGGATGTGATATGTGTTTTTGGAAAATCATCTAAAGAAGATCCATATATGGGGAAAACATCCATGGATACATCCATGGTTTCTTTGATGAAGACTAACAAAACATCAAACATACATCATTAGAATGTGTCTGAGGCATTGCATAGCCCAAATGGCATTACTTGAAATGCATGCATGCCATAGGTTCATGTGACATTGTCTTTTCCTGATTGCTAGAATTAAATGGGACCTCAAAAATCTGGAATATCCATCCAAGTAGTATATATAAGAATGATGTGAGATACTCCAGTACTTAGTCAATGAATGGATAATGTAAGTGATCCTTCTTAGTGATATAATTTAACATATGATATTTCATACACATTCACCATGCAATTACTATTTAGGTGGCTAGGTCTTGGTTCTCACTTCCTTCCACAACTATCATTCCTCGTTTAACTATTATGATGTGAATGAGGTTGACCCATGTTACTAATGGAGTAGATGATCCCATCATCATATAATTGTTATCTTTCTTTCAAAGTACTTCACACATTTTTTCATTCAATCTCCTTTATCCATAAACCTTTGGTTTAGAATTTTCCTTGAGGTTGACTCAGTGCATGCAAACTACTAGTCTGAGCCCTTTTATGTCATCTAGACAAATCCTATGGAAATTCTTCTCAGTCTGAGTTTGGTGAGCAATTGATCACATGTATCAACCATAAGTGACAAATTTATAACAATCGAGATCTTCCTTGTCATACATAAATTCATAATTGAGTCCTTTATGGAGTTGTTTCAATTTAGAGAGCGACCTTTTGGGTGTGGATTTATCAATTGGTATTCTCTATATGGAGATGTATTTTGTTGTTTCAATAGTCATTTGTTTGAGACCTTCTTCTTCCTCTTTTGAATCTAGGTAGGCAAGGATTTCTTCCACTTCTAGGTATGTAATACCTAAGGATGGATTTGTAAGTTCTCACATGAGTAGATCATCTAGGACATTCTGTTCTTGAATCTCTATACATAGTTGATTGTAGATGTTGATGAAATAGATTGATTCCATCTATGATGCGGCATTCATGTGATCCATTATGTTGAAATTGTCGATGTTTTCATTTCCTACTCAAATGGTGATTATTCATCCCATGACACCAATCACTACTCTTTCTATTGAAAGGAAATGTCTTCCAAGGATTACTAGGTAGAGGGGGTCTTTGACTATATTGATGATGACTATATCATAAGGTATGTAGAACATTATGATTTCATCTTCAACGACTTTTGTTGGTTTTATGAAGGAATTATCTACTAGATGGATTCACATACTAGACTCCATTGTACAAATTAAACTTGGCATATTTGCCAGTGATAATGGCATACAACTAATGATGGTGTCTACATCAACTATGACAGCCGTTATGTGGAATACCCAATGTGTAAAGGAACTTTGAAATCTCCTAAGTCCTTTTGTTTAGTTGGCATATAAACTTGGATAAATGTTGTGGCCATCCTGACCAATATAACAATATAGATCTCTTCACACTTATGTTTCTATGTGATGGAACATTTAAGAAACTTTGTGTAAGTAGGCATTTCATTAATAACATCTAGAAGTGGCAGATGTAGATGCATTTTCCTGATTATTTATATAAACTTGTTGTACCACCTCTCAATTTGATATTCTATTATCCTATATGGGCAAGGTGCTTCGGATGCCAAAGGATCAATTGTGTGGTCGAATTTTTTCTTTTCTTTTGGAACCTTTCTTGTTTTGGGATTCTCTTTGTGTGCTTGATCTATTGAAGGGATTTTAGGTTCATCTTCAATTAATGTTTTCTCCTTCTGAGGTGAATGAGTATCTAGAAATGTTCCAGATCATAAAGTGGCCATCATTATAGAATGGTAATTTTGAGGAGTTTTCTAGGTGATAGAAGGGAACTCACATGTGGTTGATGTGTCCCTTGAAGCTAAATGTTGGCCAATCATGCTATAGTGTTGGTGCATGTCTTAGATTTGTGTTTTCACCACCCCATCTGGATTTGCATTGTGTTGGTCAAGTTATTATTGCTTATCATGGCATGCCCTAGTTGTTACATTACATATCCAACACCTCGTGAGTTGTAATATCTTCAAATGGTATCATGCAACTCCTAGATACTCCAAGAAGTCCACAACCTCTGTTCATTAAGATGAACAACACTATAAGTTGCAACTTAGGAGGCTAAGTTTGATAGTTATTTGTAATAATATGTTCGATAACTAAATAAGATATTACTATGGTAAGAAATGAGTAGTTACAGATATATGTTGTAGCCTGATCACAAGTAAAAAACAAGGTTGATTTTTATATGAAAATACATTACAAGAAAAAAGTTTTGTGGGCGATTGATCCTAATGGAGAGAAAGACCCATCCTTTGTCATGATACCAAGCAAAACTAAAAACTCCCTCCCATCTGGAAGTACTAATGTGTGACTTTCATCACACTTGCTTCTTGAAGGTAAGTAGATTAGCTAGTGTCATTGGACATCATGGGATATAATAGTTATCATTTTTTTCTTTTTATTATTGGATTCATTTCAACATGCATGGATATATAAAAACTAATCAAACTCTAATAACAAATCTGCCTCATCTTTTGTCTTCATGAAGCTCAGATTAACTGGGTAACCTATATATCGTTGAATCTGAGGAGCTCCTACTATTTGGTTTTTGTGATTGTGAAGAGAAAAACTTCTATCTGAGTTAGAGTTGCTTTTGATCATATAGTTAGGATACATATGGTTCTATATTTCTCATTAATTATGATGTGATGAAGTGGTCCCCAAAAAACACGTTGCTATACTAACTGCATCCATGTGTAACAATCCCTAAAAAGCACCTTACAATCCTAATTGCATCCATGTGTAACAAAACTAAGTATCCATAAACAAAAAATTTCATTAAACTTTTAGTGGGATAGATATCATGCACTAGAATATATTAGTGAGAAAACTATTTTTTTGAAGATATATGTCAAGCTCAGTTGTTCAAAGGGAAGGAGTAGAATTTTCTTTTTGTTATGTTTTTCAATTAATCCAAGGTGCTCACATGGACCCGCCCAACACACATAAACACTATAACATGTAGATCAGTAGCTAAATCAAATTATTATGTTCTCATATTTTACTTGGAGCAAAAGTTCTAGAATCCTAGGAACCAGATACATGATTATAAGATAAAGAACTCTCCCTCTCCTATCTATTGCATGTGGTAGAGTCCATATGCTCAGGAGGGTGGTAAATCAAGTAATGCTTATTTGTTTGGTTCAAAACTAGCTATCTTCATTGGGGACCATTATAATTAGTCAATGGAGCAATCTGTTGGATAAGAAGTGCATACATCAATATAGAAAGGGGACATGATGACTTAAAGACAAATATAGGACAAGGACTAGGGATGGGAAAGGGGAAGGTATGATGAACCCATAATCATATCCATTTTATCCACTAAAGTTTTGGACTCATGAATTGAATTTGACTTTGAAGATGACAATAAGGTCTCAATTTTCATGATGGGTACAATCCTCTACTCATATGTAGCTACTATCTTCACCATGTTGGTTGGTATGGAGAGGGATCAAGATAGGAGGCCACCCGATACATCTTCCACTTTAATAGTAGTGATAGAATCATAGTGAGGGTTTTCATGGTGACTCCTATGGAAACTAGTGGTCTTCGACATATTGAATGCCCAACTCATCATGAAAGTCTATTTCCACGGTGCATATCATAGGTTGTTGCATGACAGGTTGCTGAAGAGATCTTATCTAGTCCATTGTAGAGACCATCCATACACAGACTATAAGTTATCCACCATTTCCACATAGAATGTTGATTAGCAACCAAACCTTAGCAATTCAAAGGTCAATAGAGTCAAATACAAAGACAACACAAGTGGAGTCAACAAGGTCCTCAACCTCCATGAGTCATGATAATCTCGATATTTTTTGCACCACACACACACAACTTCTCTTCTAAATCAACATCATAGAATTGAAGAGGATAACAATGATGGGTCTTATCCATTCAACATTGATGTTGTTTGCACCAACATCAAAGTAGATTACTTCCAGGATAGGCCAAACATGGTGGAAACACATAAATAAGTGCATCTGGGATGGTGATGTTAAGTTTATTTCCCACAAGAGTTTTACCCTTTTCAGGTAACTGGTATCCCATGCAGTGGAGGGATCATAGATAATGTAGAGGGTAGTAGCATAGAAATTGACATAAAGTAGAGGGGACTACTACAAATATGACATATTTTGTCAGTTGTTTTTTCAAGAGAAACTTATTGTGTACTCTTTAGCATCGGTCCATCGAAGACAACTGTCTTGGTTGACTACCTGAGAAAACATGGGATGCGTTTTATTTTTATTGTTGGTTGCTTCTGAAAGAAATCGACACAATATATTTCCCACAAAATTAAAATTTCACACAAAATTTTTGGGAGGCATTTCATTTTCCTAAAAAAACTTATTTCATCATTTTGTTATTGTATAAATGACGAGATAAATGGCTACATCCAAACGTCTCCTTATAATTCTTATGTGTATATATCATTGGTTTCACTATAGGGACCGATGACAAAGGGATATGCACCATATTTCCTACAAAAAAGTTTCCCCCCAATTGGTTTATTCATCAGATGTCTTCACCATGACCGACGACATAGGTATCCTTGGGTTGCATCTAGGATGCAAAGTTAGCCATTTGTTTTGTCTAGATAGACCAAAACAACGTTAACATCATACAATTATTTTGTTGATGCTGACTTGGTTACAATTGACAAACAATGTTGTACATCATCATTTTTTAGAATAACCGATGAGGAATGTAACTATTAATTAACCCCAAAAGAAACCCTTTTCCATCTTTCCCTCCCCGCGATATTATCTGATTGCCTGCTCACAATACCAAGGTTCTTCTCCTCTGAGCTCTCCCATTGCTCTCCTCCTCTTAACTCTATTGA
Source organism: Alisma plantago-aquatica (assembly GCA_963693085.1). Classification (NCBI taxonomy): domain Eukaryota; kingdom Viridiplantae; phylum Streptophyta; class Magnoliopsida; order Alismatales; family Alismataceae; genus Alisma; species Alisma plantago-aquatica. Next base: position 713,544,231 of record OY856412.1, on the reverse strand, counting down.
TTTCTCCTCTACCATCTCATCTTCCATGGACCTGCTCATCCTCCACTCTTCTCCACCAACCTGTGATGTTCTCTGTTACCTTCTCCGATCACCGCCACAAATCCTTTGCCAGCCAACTTCTCACCATTGGCCGCCAAAGCTTCCTACACCAATGCCTTCCTCCTTGCTTCCTCCCCCAACTAGCTGCCTCTTCCATCCAACTGCCTCAGCTGCACCACAGTTTCTCACCTCCAGCCTTCTCCAACACTTACTCTGCCAGCCATAGCCTCCTCTGTTGGTGCCTTCTTAGTTCCTCCTCCTCCACTGTCTCCAACCACAACCAAATGAATTTCCTCTCCTCCTTCTTTGTCTCTTCCTTGGTCCTATCTCCTCTATTATTTATTTCCATCCCTCTTTCCCCTCCACTCCTTCCTCCTCTCTCCTTCTTCCCCTACCCTATGATTTCTTATCAATATTGAGAAGAAATTGTGCAGGGAAGAGGAAGGAGGAGAGGGGAAGGGAGATGAAGATACCTGAAGGAGAAGATAGTGATTAATTGTATGTAGAAATATTTTTATGATTTCAATTTGTATCGAATTGTGATGATATTGAGAACAAATTATGTAAATTGTGTCTAAATTGTGATGAATTAATGGACATTGTGATGAATTATTACATGCTCATTATTGATTATTTGTCTTTGTTAGGATTATTACATGCTCATAATGCAACTGTAACATTAGATGAGGAGATAATCGAATTCTATAGCTCACTAATGAATTATGATAAATGCATTGTTTATTTGAAACTATAACCCTAATTTTATGTCTGTGATAAGTGCACTTTTTAATTTAGCAATTAGATGTTAGTATGGATAAATGATCACGCCTTGGAATTCATACACTAAAATTGATATGAATTGCTCTAAAATAACTTTATTTACATTGAAATTGTTATAAATTTACTATATTAACCCTAAACCCTAAACTTTTTTAAAGTAGACTCTAATATGTAAACCCTAAACCCTATACTCTGTTGACCTAGAAACCCATCCAAGATTTACTCATTAGTAGTAAATCTTGGGTAGTCCCTGATTTGGTACTATTCTTGAGCACTTCCTCTCACTTAGGATGTAACTCCTATAATGTATGTTCGATTTCAATAAATTTTGACAACATTTCCTCTTTTGTTCTCTGGGTACATATCGAGGTGGGTATTTTACCATCTACATCGATATACTTGAAGAACTGTGGAGAAATGCTGTCAAAATTTATTGAAATAGAACACACATTATACACTTACTAGTGATATGAAATGCTCAAGAATGGGATAGGTGGTACACATTCATGAATGTGAATGCTAAAAAATGTTTAGGGATCCATTAAAACATATTTATTTTCTAAAATTAACTTATTCGCTAACACCTGATGAGCTACTTGTCACCCTTCTAGGTATAGAAAGGAACGATCGTGGATGTCTAATCCAAATTATTACACTCTGGAGTTTATTAATGGTCTCGATGAATCTGTAAGATTTGTAGAGGAATATATGAAAAAACCTAGAGATAGGTTTTATTGCCCCTCTAGGAATTGTAGTAACAATTTGAAAGTTGACATTGTTGACATGATCAAAGATCATGTCATGTGCAATGGGATTGTACAGGGCTATACAAAATAGTAATGGAATGGATTCCTAGTATGAGATTAACATATGTTGGTAGTGGTAGTTGTGTCAAAGAAGAAATGGATGAGGATATTGATGAGAACAATCCAAGTCTACTAGACATAGTTGATGCAATGAATAGTTGTGGGGTAAATGTCACAGATGCACCTCCCTTATTTGGAAACATTGTGCATGATGATGAGAAATTGTTATACTTAGGCCATACTAAGTTTACAAATTTAAGCGTTGTGTTGAGATTGTACACTCTGAAGACCAACAATTGATGGAGCGACAAAAGCTTCACTTCTCTGTTGTCTTTGTTCAAAGAAATTCTCCCTGAAGGCAACAAGCTTCCAATATCAACGTACAAAACAAAAAATATGTTGTACCAATGGGAATGGATTCAAAGAAGATACATGCATGTCCAAATGACTGTGTGTTTTTCCAAAAGGACTATATTGATCTGAAAGAATGTCTAAAATGTGGGGTGTCTAGGTGCAAAAGGATGACATCGGGTAAAACCAAGATTGATTATCCTTCCATGGTGATAACCTCCCATTTTGTGATGTTATCTTAATAATTTATCCTCAATTTTCCATACTCTTTCTCAGATAAATTAGATAGAATCCTTAACTTTCTTCCTTTATTGAAAATATACCATTAGATTAAATTTTCTCCTTTTTATTCTTACAGAAAAATACAAAAAAATCACAAAAGTTCCAAATGGTCCCGTGACCGTTTGGAGACTACCCGGTCCCGAGACCGCATGGAGTCATACGGTCCCGAGACCACATGGAGTCAAACGATCTTGAGACCGCATGAAGTTACACGGTCCCGATACCACATAAAATCATACGGTCCCGAGACCGCATGGAGTCAAATGGTCCCGAGACCACATGAAGTTACACGACCCCGAGACCGCATAAAACCAAACGGTCCCAAGACCGTGCAAAGCCAAACGGTCCCGAGACCGAATGGTGATCAACCGGTCCTGAGACCGCATGAATTTACATGGTCCCAAGATTGAATAGAGGCAAACGGTTTCAAGACCGCAAGGACTCAAACGGTTTCCAAATCGAGAGAGTCCAAACGGTCTCAGAACCCAAACGGTTTCCAAGACCGTTTGGGCCTACAACTGCCCAAACCGTTTGGACTTCACTCAAATCCTATAAATAAGACCCAAAGGGTCCTCACAAAGGGGAAGTTTTCAGACGTCCAAAGGTTGCCTCTGCTGCTCCAGAGCTGTTCCATCCTCCATCCACCGCCCCGAGGCTGCCGATCTGAGATCCACACTCCATCCCGAAGCTGCTTTCTCTCTCATCACCAAAGAAGGTGGGAAGAGGAGGATTATTCATCGAGCAACCTACGAAGTGTGAAGATTGTCTCTCTCTCTCTCTCTCCAAGGGGTTGACCTTCCTCCCTCTTTCATGGAGATGACGTTCTCTCTCTCTCTCTTCTCGCCTCCTTCTTTGTCCTTGCCATGAGCTAGTAGTCTTATACACTAGGGTGCGGGGAGTAGCCCCGCTACCCATGTTTTCATTTCATGCAATTTAATGCATAGTTTGCAATAGAGATATACTTTCTTTTCAGTTCAACATCAATCGTTCAATGAATGCTTGTTGCTTGATCACCAACTTGTGTTACCTTTTATCTTTTAGTATGAATTGTCTATGTTTGTACTATTAGATTCAAATCTCGATTGAATGTTGGTTCTTGATGCATGTATCCACCATGCATCTGTTTCAGTATCTAGGAGTGTTTTTCAAGAAGTGGAGTAAACTCACTTCCATCGTTGTACTTTCATACTATGAAATGGAATCAGTTGACGTATGAAAGTACAACCTTGATAAGTCGAGGAACACACTTTGTGAAGGGAATGATGTAAAGTACGTGACCATTCATTTGGGGATGGCTGGCATTGCAACATTCCCACACTTCTCACAGTTAGTCCTCCGAAAGGAAACTAAATCTACAAAGATATTAACTGTTTAGACACTTATTGCAAGTTATGTTTTTATGTTGCGTGTTTTGATCCATGCATAGTGGTGGTGAAAGCCGATCACATCCTAGTGGCTTCTTAACATTGTTTACAACCTTAAATTTACTTTCTTGCTTTTGTTTTACTTTCACTTAGTTTAAACAACCAAATCAACTCTTTGATTTAGATACCAATTGTTAAGGAGTTAAGTGAAATTGTAACATTTTCTATCTTGTTAATCTCGACAAGACCGTTGTCCCGTGGATTCGACCCTTAACTATACTACGATAAGACTTCCATGTATCCTAGCATACGTGGGTAGAGTTCTCAATCTAGTATAAGCAAGGCTAAACCTAAAGACTTACCATCTTTAGGATTTTTAGTGGTGCACAAAATTCCACACGAGTGGAAGCTCCATCAAAAATTGGTGTCGTTGCCGGGGACAATGAAACGTTTTAATTTCATTTATCATCTTGCTTTAAAACATTACTCCATATCTTCTTGATTTCATCACACCTTCCGCATCATCTAAAAGATGTGTTTCTTTCTCTACTCAGGTAGAAGACGTGTATGCAACCATCGCATAATCTTGGATTCTCCCCTGATCCAGAGTATGACTCTGAGGTAGAGAGAAGCTTCCACCGTCATATCAGACTTAACTACCAAAGAGCCAGACAAATGGTTGAAGATCAATGCCAAGTTGTGCTAGTGATGGATAGGGTCAACGCCGCCATAGCCGCTCAGAGAGCACAACTCATTGCTGACACTCGTGCTCAGGTACAAGAAGAAATCCGAGATGAAGAATAGGCCTGCATCCGAGCTGAAAATGAAGCAGCTAACGAAGCTGCCCAGTTAGAGATAAGAAATAAGCAATTGAGGGACTATGCCATCCCCAAGAACTATGAAGATAATCATCCAGTCCAACCACCAATCATCAACATACCCAATTTTGAAATCCAGACATAATAGATTCAAATCATGCAGGGCATCTCATTCTCTGGTGGTTATGGAGATGACTGCATGGATCATTTGAAGAGATTCAAGTCCCACAAGCCGGAGTTGCCTTTGACGCAATAATGCTACATTTTTTTCACTTCACCCTATCTGTACGGGCTTTGAGTTGGTACAACTCACTTAATAGGGAGCCAATCATCACCACCTGGGCTCCCTTGGAAGAAAAGTTCCTGGAAAAGTTTTTCCCTCCTTCATTAACCTATGAAATTAGGGGGCAGATCAACCACTTCACCCAACTTCCTGGATAAACACTCACAGAAGCATGGGAAAGATTCAAGGAGCTTTTAAGGAAGTTCCCTCATCACGGTATCTCCCAAAATCAATTAATAGAGACGTTCTATAGGGGGGTGAGTGATGATATCAAGCAATTTCTAGATTCCTCATCTGGAGGAAGTTTTATGAGGAAGAACTACGAGGATGCTTGGAAAATCGTTACACTTGGAGCTGAGAACCAATCCAATTGGGGATGATCATCCATTAAGGGAGTCCTCAAAGTTTATAAGGTTGAGGAATCAATGGAAATGAAAGCTATCACTGAAACTTTAAAGACTATAGCTCACAAACAACAGGCACTTGAAACCTCATTTGGAGAATACGATAAGAAGAAAAACACCCAAGTCCAACAAGTTAAAGCTGCCACAGGGACTTGTGAAGCCTGTCACACATCTGATCACCCTACACTATCATGTGGCTTACTTTATAATGTGATGATGGATATGCAACCGCCACAATAGCAGTATGAACCAATCATCGAACACCCTGAAGATCAGATACCCAAAAAAGTCAATTCCATTCATTCCATACCAGGGCAAGCTTACTATAATCCAAATCAACCAAGAAACCACCCTGGTTTTCAATATGGGAATCCTGCGGGGACTGCTAACCCGCAACATCAAACACAAGACGGATCTTCCAATAGATTGCCACTTGGATTTCAAAGTAACTTTAACCAAAATCAAGGGAATCTTAGAAATAATTTCCCAAGATCCAAATACCCTAGAAATCCATCCACCTACTATCAATATACCCATCCTCCTCTGCACCCACAATTATATCCTCAGCTATAGCAATCACGACAACCTCAGTTAACACCACCTCCGCAACAACCACCTCAGGGGCAGAACCAACTCACTCAGTTCCAACAGAAAAATGCTCCTTCCCAGCCAACAGACGAGATGACTATGATTAGGCAGATGTTACAGTCATAACAAACCACGCTTTCCAATCAGCAAGCTCAACAGAAGGTTGTGGAGGCTCAACTAGCATAAATCGCCGCTCAATTGAAACCACCAGTAGGTACTTTTGCTGGTCAACCAGAGTCAAACCCAAGACATGATCAAAATAGACCAGAGCAATTGAATGTCGTCACTACAAGATCTGGTCGTGTCTTTCATGAAGCTATGAGAATCACTCATGATGATGATGATACACCTGTCTTTACTCTGAATGCAAGCCCGAATCTAGGAATTGAGAAATCTGCAGAGACTACAAAAGGCAAAGAAAAGGAACAAGCTCCCAAAGAGCCAGAAGTTCCGCAATATAAACCTAGGATACCATATCCAGGAAGATTGAGAGAGACTAAAATGGACACTAGATTCCAAAAATTCAAGGAGGTGATGAAGAAACTTTATATCGATATCCCGCTCCTCGATGACCTCTCTAAAGTACCAGCTTGGGCTAAATATATGAAAACCTTGCTATCAAGGAAATATATTACTGAAGAGCAAGAGACAGTCAAATTGGCTCAGACCACCTCCGATATCATTCTTAACAAGATGCCAAAGAAGAAGAAGGACCCTGGTTCTTTCAGTATTCAATGTTGTATTGGAAATGCTTCGAGCAAAAAGGGATTAGCTGACTTAGGGGCTAGCATATCTATTATGCCCTACTCCATGTGTAAAAGATTGGGTTTTACTGACTTGCTACCCAAAACGATGACAATTCAGTTAGCTGATTCCACTATCACTGCACATCTAGGAATTATTGAAGACATTCCAGTCAGGATAGGCAAGGATTCTTATGTCCCATATGATTTTGTCATTATGAATATCAAGGAGGATCTAAGATACCCAATAATATTCGGCAGACCCTTCCTTGCCACAACCAGGGTGCTCATTGATGTTGAAGCTGGAACGATCATTCTGAGACTGGGAAAAGAAGCAATTCAGTTCTGGGTCCTCAACAACATGAAAGTTCCCAACATTCAAGAGGAAGTTTTTCTCTTAGATGAAATACATCAAATGTCACAATTGGAAATATCTGAACCATATGATGAGTTAGAAAATGTCCTAATAAATCCAGAAGTCAAATTCTCAGCCAACGAATTAGTTCAATAATGCTTGCAACACTTAGAGAAAGATGAAGAAGTACCAACAGCCACTTTTGAGGAGCTCAAATTTGTCACTATTTTAGAAACAATAGAAGCACCAAAGGCTCCCGAGATGAAAACCCTACCAACGGGACTTAAGCACATCTTCCTGGACGAAGAAAAACTGTTTCCAGTAATCATCAGTTCCACTCTAATGAAAGACCAGGAAAAAAGGCTTCTCGTTGAGTTAAAGAAACATAAGAAAGTTTGGAGCCAAACAGTCTTAAAACTGTTTGGAGCCAAACGGTCCTGAAACTACTTGGAGCCAAACGGTCCTGAAACCGTTTGGAGCCCAAACGGTCTCGAAACCATTTTGACTTTGGGTATTTGTAACGTCACCTCCAAATCCTATAAATATAACCCCACCCCTCCCCTCTTCTTTCCTTAGAATCTTGAACTTTCTAAACCCTCACACGAGCGCTATTTCTTTTCTCTCCGATTCTCACTCCCGCGCAGCGCCCGACGTCAGCTCGTTCCACCACCATCACCAGCGCCACTTCCACGCGACTTCACTATGTCTGTACCACCATTACCGTCGTTCTTTACATTGCTTTCGTCATCATCACTCGCAGCAGCAAGGTAGACCAGCTCCACCACCATTACCGGCACCTCCGTCATCACACCGTCTTTGTTTTTACCATCATAGACGCCTACGTCGGCGACGCAACTCTCTTTTCTATTGCCGCCTCCATCACTATCGCCGCCGATAGAGATTTTCCACCGTCGACCGTTTTGCCCCCGACATTCCACCTTCCTCGCAGTTTCGACCTTTAGAAGCCAAACGATCCTGAAACCGTTTGGAGCCAAACGGTCCCGAAACCGTTTGGATTCCACTAAAACATAAAAACATAAACACATACATGATCTAATTTTCTCTTTTAAATAAACTCATTATCCTCAACCTTTTTCTCTTCAGGCATCCCATTCTCCACTCCAACACCTGACTTCACCTCCTCCGCTCCCATCTCCACCCTTTTCCCCTCAACATTCTCAACCCCACCATTCTCACCGAGAATGTCACCATTTTACTCATCCGCTACCACCCCAACACCACTGGTGACTCCATCTACAGTCACCACACAGTTTGCGGGACCATCAACAATGTCTCTTTCACAAGGCACTACCACCCTTCCACCCCGACCCCAACCACCCCACCCTTCCACATCTGGGGTCCCTTTTACAAACATCGGTGAGGAATTCAGACTTCAATTCGACGCTATCTGAAACCTCCTCACCGACCCTTCTAATATATTACAATCTATTTTTTCTAGTGTGCAGGGTCTAACTACACAAGTTGCCAAGATTGACGAGCATAACTGTGCCTTGCCAGACATCATCTCAAGCATCCACCAATAGCAGAAAGTTGTAGCCATAAAAGTCAACCGCATCGACGACCACCTGCAACAACTACCACAGTTGGTGCTTGGGGTGAAAAGCCAACAAGATGATCTGGCCAAGCAAGTCGACATGCTTTCTGCGCAAAATCAACCATTGCCAGACACCCTGCGTGAGCTTAAGCAGCAACAAACTGCTTTAAGCACGCACTTGGATGACATCAACACCACCCTCACACAACTCAATAACTGCCAAGAGGAGTCATCAAACAATGAAATCAACCAATTAAGTGCTCAAGTGACGGACCTCTCTACACGAATCCTCTCTGCTGAGGCTCGTTATTCAGATCTCAAAGAAACCCACAACGCACTACTTGAATCACATGAGCATGTGCAAGTGGATTTCGACGAACTACAAGCACTCCACCGAAAATGTAAGAAGCCTCCACCAAAGAAGATAATAGATAAGGCGGCAGACGAAGAAGATGATGAAGAAGATAATGAAGACGAGGATTCTGACTCCTCGGCTGACTCCAACAATAGCACCTCCTCAGACGATAAATCTGACGACCCAGATAATGTTGGGGAGGGCCCCAGTCGAGGAGCTGCACCAAAATAATATAAAGATCGCCACAAAGGTGATAAAGATCCCAAATCCCCTACTCACAATGACAACGTCAACATGTCATATGGGGATCAATTTCTTGACTATTTTGCATTGGGATCTCTGGGGGAAACCGCCAAAGAAGCATCTTTTGCTGAGTTCCAACAATGCTTATTCAGAACCAGCACGAGTAAACCACAACCACAACACTCTGCCCCAGAGCAATCTTCACCCCTTCCCCCAGAACAAGAAGAATTAGAAAGAGTCAGTTTAGATACAGATGAAGATCTTGACTCTGCTTCAGATTCGGAGAAAGACAAAGATCTGCAACACTACATAGAAGATTTGGAGCAGACTTCTTCCCACCCTCCGCAAGAGCTTCCCCCGCCGCCACCTCTACCTCACAAGATGTACGATTTAGACATGGCAGCCATCTCTACCCTAGATGCTCAAGACATCTTCATCCTAAACACTATCGTAGATGATGCTAAAGAAGGGGGAGATGTTATCTACCAAAATACAAAGACTCAGCGCAAATTGACACGTGAAGACTTCTGCACCATCCTTCGACCACAGTCAGCGGTGAAGATGGCAATCTTTTGTGTCCTCTTTGCCAACTCTATCGAAATCTACAGAAGCTCTAAATGGTAGCAACCAGTACTTAACGCTTCACCTGCTCTGGCCATGAGTCTATTATATAAAGATTTACAAAGCAAATCTATCGAACAGTTGTAGAGGGGGATTGCCAGAAAGGCATGCTATATTACCGTGCCCTTTCAAGTTTCTGGCCACTGGCTGCTAATGATCGTAGACACCACAGCTCGAGACGCCAAGGCGTACAATATTTGTTCCAGTGAACTAAAGGCCGGAACAATTAATTTTGCTGGTATTGAAGCCGAGGAGGCCAGATGCATCCCTTTCCGGCTTTTGAAATTGATCTGGGCCGCAAGCCCATCTCTCCACCAGGGTTGGAGCCAACCCTGGTTCAAGATAATAAACCCAAAATTCCAAACACAAGAAGGATCTAGGTATTGCCTTTCTACACTATACGCCACATCCAAGCACTCAATCAACAAATCCCTTTCACTAAGCTAGCCATAGAGGATTTTCATTCCCTATGAGGACGTTATGCCATGGAGCTAATATGTGACAGAAGGTTCTTCAAGGACCCCACTATGGTACCTGACGACGTCCCTCGCTACCTCTACTCAGCCATCCAACGTCCTCAAAAGCAGCCATTCTGGCAAATAATAAAGGAGTTGGAGAAACAACAACCGGCCAAGGTCCCCGAGAAGAAACAATGGGACCCTTACTCTTTTGATCTGACGAATGATAAATGGGACATCAAATTGCTAACCGGGGCCACCATCAACAGACCATCTTCACAAAAGGTGCCCCTATTTGCCATTGAACTGACTTTTCCTAATTTTGATCTTACAGCTTGCAAGACTCTCTCCGACAATGAACTCCAGCTCCTCATGTCAAGGGTACATGCCGAGAGAGATGATCTTATTTTTCTAGCCGGTGATATTCTGGTTATGGCAGATACACTCCGTGAAACTATTCAATTCAAAGGGTCTCTATCCGTGAGTCTGATGACCGCCTATCAATATCTACTTGGACCGAATCACCCTATGGTTTATATGGCGTCAGCTTATATGAAGGACGATCTTCTAAAGATAAAAAACTTTGGAACCACGGATGCACTTATCTCTTGCCTTCAGCATACAACTCCGAAGTTTATCATGCTTCCTTTCCTTCATTCAGAACACTGGACTTTACTGGTGACACATCTTCATGATGGAACAACAATCAAATATAACAGTTCTGACAGCCAGTACAATCCAGATCAACACCAATATACTACAACACCAAGAATGCCCACAAAGGAGGTGGCGAAGGAGTGTGCTGACCAACTACATGACCTTCTCACCAAGCACACAAGGGCGTACGATAAAGAACACTTTTATCACCCAGCCTTCAGCCACAGATGTCCCCAACAACTTCGAGAGTCAAACGACTGCGGCTTCCACGTCCTCTACTGGATGTACACTATCATGGTCCTTGGAAAACCAGTAGAGGACATGACAGACATGAATTACCACACTCTACGTGGAAAGTTCGCAGTTAATCTTCTCCGCACGCACGGAGCTAACAAAGGATTAACAGAAGCCTAATTCCCTTGTCCATGCACTTCTCAACCTATCACTTTGACACTCTAAGGATAGAGTGAGTGATAAGTTAGGGGGGGTGCATTGGACAAGGGTGAGGTATCATTTCTTCAACCCTTCTCTCTCTACTCTTTCTTGCACTTCTATTTTTTTGTACAAAATTTTATCTTTCTTTTCACATTTAGACTTCTTACGTAATTTCTTTATTAAAATAAATCATGCACTTAAGAATAACATCCCTTTTTGAAAAAAGTCATCCCCAACTAACTTTAGAATTCAGTTAGTCCTCAAGAGCAATAACAAGAATAACATATAGACATGTAATGACGAATTAATAAATTATCTTCACACCAGATTTTCATGCTTTTGCTTCAATTCTACATCTGACTCTCCACAGGTCAACATCAGGGCCGAAACAAGCCAAACACTCTCAGGGACGGGAGGGATATCAGGTGACATCCAAATCAAGAAGCGTCGTAAGTGGACCACTAAGTAGAAACCAAATAAGTGCATCTTCAAAAGAGGCTTGGCTGCCCAACCAAAACCCCTAAAAACTCCAAATCCTAAGCCTGTGAGCTTACGAATAAAAGCTAGAGTGTTGAATAAAAATATGAGAGTTGTGCCACGCATAAGGATTTATATGAAGAGCCAATAAAGGTCTCGCCTGGCCGGTACATTCAGCTTCCCTCACAATGGCAGATGTGTCATGCCCGATAGTGAAACTCTAAGGTATCCAAATATATGACCCTAAACGCATAGACAAACCCTCCCCCACTTGAAGGGCGAGTTATACAACAAGCCTTTTTCCAACCCTCATACCCACTCTAGCTTCTGGCAGGATTTTTAGAGAAGTATAAAACTTATTAGAGTTGACGACATGCACAGAATAAAAAGTGGTCCCAATGCGGGCTACGAGATATGGAAGAAACCTGAGATCCAAGAAACTCTCAACACCTGAAAGAGTTAAGGCAAGCAAAAGCTCCGATACAACCTTAGGAGATCTCTGGTTTAGATTTGAAGCAAGAGTATGGAAATCTTAACTAAAAAAAATTGCCACGCCATTACATGCCTCGACTCTATCTAACTTGAGGACAAGCTAGACTCTAAGTTAGGGGGGGGTGATAACCTCCCATTTTGTGATGTTATCTTAATAATTTTTCCTCAATTTTCCATACTCTTTCTCAGATAAATTAGATAGAATCCTTAACTTTCCTCCTTTATTGCAAATATACCATTAGATTAACTTTTCGCCTTTTTATTCTTACAGAAAAATACAAAAAAATCACAAAAGTTCCAAACGGTCCCGAGACCGCATGGAGTCATACGGTCCCAAGACCGCATGGAGTCAAACGGTCCCGAGACCGCCTGAAGTTACACGGTCCCGAGACCGCATAAAATCATACGGTCCCGAGACCGCATGGAGTCAAACAGTCCCGAGACCGCATGAAGTTACACGGTCCCGAGACCGCATAAAACCAAACGGTCCCAAGACCGTACAAAGCCAAACGGTCCCGAGACCGAATATACATCAACCGGTCCCGAGACCGCATGAATTTACACGGTCCCAGGACCGAATAAAGGCAAACGATTTCAAGACCGCAAGGACTCAAACGGTTTCCAAACTGAGAGAGTCCAAATGGTCTCAGAACCCAAACGGTTTCCAAGACCGTTTGGGCCTAAAACTGCCCAAACCGTTTGGACTTCACTCAAAGCCTATAAATAAGACCCAAAGGGTCCTCACAAAGGGGAAGTTTTCAAACGTCAAAAGGCTGCCTATGCTGTTCCGGAGCTGTTCCATCCTCCATCCACCGCCCCGAGGCTACCGGTCTGAGATCCACACTCCATCTAGAAGCTGCTTTCTCTCTCATCGCCAAAGAAGGTAAGAAGAGGAGGATTCTTCATCGAGCAACCTACGAAGTGTGAAGATCGTCGCTCTCTCTCTCCAAGGGGTTTACCTTCCTCCCTCCTTTGTGGAGATGACGTTCTCTCTCTCTCTTCTCGCCTCATATCAATTTTGGAACCTACGATGTTAGTATGTCCTTGCCATGAGCGAGTAGTCTTATACACTAGGGTGCGGGGAGTAGCCCCGCTACCCATGTTTTCATTTCATGCAATGTAATCCATAGTTTGCAATAGAGATATACTTTCTTTTCAGTTCAACATCAATCGTTCAATGAATGCTTGTTTCTTGATCACCAACTCGTGTTACCTTTTATCTTTTAGTAGGAATTGTCTACGTTTATACTATGAGATTCGAATCTCGATTGAATGTTGCTTCTTGATGCATGTATCCACCATGCATCTATTTCAGTATCTAGGAGTGTTTTTCAAGAAGTGGAGTAAACTCACTTCCATCGTTGTACTTTCATACTATGAAATGGAATTAGTTGACGTATGAAAGTACAACCTTGATAAGTTGAGGAACACACTTTACGAAGGGAATGATGTAAAGTACGTGACCATTCATTCGGGGATGGCTGGCATTGCAACATTCCCACACTTCTCGCAGTTAGTCCTCCGAAAGGAAACTAAATCTATAAAGATACTAACTGTTTAGACTCTTATTGCATGTTATGTTTTTATGTTGGGTGTTTTGATCCATGCGTAGTGGTGGTGAAAGTCGATCACATCCTAGTGGCTTCTTAACATTGTTTACAACCTTAAATTTACTTTCTTGCTTTTGTTTTACTTGCACTTAGTTTAAACAACCAAATCAACTCTTTGATTTAGATACCAACTATTAAGGAGTTAAGTGAAATTCTAACATTTTCTATCTTGTTAATCTCGACAAGACCGTTGTCCCATGGATTCAACCCTTAACTATACTACGATAATACTTCCACGTATCCTAGCATACATGGGTGGAGTTCTCAATATAATATAACCAAGGCTAAACCTAAAGACTTACCATCTTTAGGATTTTTAGTGGTGCATGAAGTGCCAAATTAAATTTTGTGTTTCATAAAATTGTATGTGGCCAGAAAATGCCATCTTTCCATCGATGTTCTATCATATAATGTTGTGGAAGATGTTGAGGAATATTCACTCACCGATATGATTCATGGTATTTTCCTTCCCGCTGATCACGTTCGTGTGAAAGTCATACGTGTCACTCTGACATTGAGAGACACACCTCTCCCATATGAGCACCCATATACCACCACAATTAGAGAGGTAGAAGGAGGGTTTACTGGGTGGACCAAATGACTCATTATATTTCTTGAGGTATGACGAATGTATATTGAAATTTATATAAATAATTGAAAGCTAATATGAGAATACATGCATGTAGCCCACAATAGCTAAGAACCCCCTAGGGTTTTGAAGCCTTTGCCCCGGCATTTTATTCCATAGGATTTTTTGACTCCTTAGGCCCTAAGTACAAGGTGTTGACAAGATGGTTAGATAATATAGAGCAATCAAATACCACGGTGATTGACCCTCAAGAGGAGGTTGTAGGTATAGATCACAACACTATTATAGTGTTGACAAATATTTTTGAGATATTTCAGTATCAATGGATGAACACATCAGTGATATAACTTTAGATATAGTGAGTCTGAATACCCTGTCATATGTGAATAATACATATTTTTTAATAGCTTCCTATATATTAACTGATTATTGCATATATATGTTGTTCACTCATTTGTATTATGGGGCTTCTGAGTTCAGAATATCAAATATGGCAGTTCTAATGACATCAATGATTATCAATGTACTTAGAGATCTGATGGCATCAATTATTATGTGAGTACCATGATGAAGGTATTTGGTTCTTCCAGGACTGTGATCATAGATCCCTTCAATGTTGTGTAAGTTTGGGGCTTGTTTTTTATCTGTCTAACTTATGATTTACAATTTTCTTGTGAAATTTTTTTTATTTGCCTTCTATTCACTCAAAAATAAGCATTGGAAAATGTTAGTGATTGTTCTTGAGACTTGGACTATGTATTTCTTTGATCCTTTGGCTAACACCAAATGAGGGACACTCAATGAAATTGACAATTCACACGTAAGTATAGTTCTTTCGTGCTCAACATATTTATTAATGGTCTCATCATATGATAGTTTATTAATGCAACATATATGTTAATTTATCTTATATGGGTGTGAAAGCATTCTGTAGTGGTAGAGGGAAAGTAAATAAAAAAATTTAGTATCTTGGTGGATTGTTGAAGCAGTCTTCTCATTCCAATTCATATAAATTACCAACTATGCTTAATTACATTAATTAACGTAATTGTAAATTTATAGAGTCATGTACAAGACATTGATTGAGCATGCACATATTATGTGATAATGTGCATGCAGACGATTGTCACTCACGCACAACAAATCAAATGTATAGAGAAGGTAATGCTATTAGTCTAATTTGATAATACAAACAATTATATCTTATTAGAATTATGTCTCATTCTCTTTATAGTGTTTTGACACTACTGAAGTGTATATATTGGAGCAATTGAATGACCTACGTGAATAGTGGGAAGACTATTTCATCAGACATGTGGGCTTGATAGATGATTGGGAGGGTTGATTGATATTTTTGTAGTTCAAACTCTGATTTCATATTTTTTTGTTATATTATTATACAATGCGGACTAAAATTCTATGGCAGCTGATGTTGATATGTATCCATGCATATGTTTGTGAATTGAAATTCAGTGTATGAGGAGAATGATGTGTATTTGTGGGTATATATGAAATTGAATGTGTGGCTAAGAAATGAATCAATTGAATTACGAGTTCAAGGATATGTGTATGCATTTGAAGTGAAAAATGATGGAATGTTGAGGTTTGCTGGCATGTTTATGCATATTGTCTCAAATGCGTGTCTATATATATTTTTTTTTCTAGAAGGTTTTTTGTTTTTTTGTTAAGTTGTGGTGCTTAAAGAGGCTTGCAATTCTAATGAACTTTTTAGTTTTGAAGAACTATAGGTAGCAGACAGGCTAGCAGTCAGACAGTAGGTCTGCAAACCTACTATATAAAAAATAGACATTTCTCATCGGTTGTCTCAAAATATCAGACTACATATATGTATTATGTAGGTTACTTATAGTAAACTAATGGGATATACCTTAATTTTCACTATGCAGTCATGATAAAATTGAATTTATTCTATTAGTCATCGGTTATTTCTCATTAATTAAATGACGAGGAATTGTCAAAGGCAACCATTTTCTCTACGTAACTAGTGCTAAGTCACCGTTAAGGTCAAGGGAAGACATAATTTTGTCAGACACTGTGTGTTATATTGTCCATTTGACTATAGCGTGGAACATGCAATATATATTATTTTCATTAATTTCTTTAATCAATGATGTATACTCTGAGTTTTAGCATTGCCCACTTAGTCATCGGGTGGAAACCGGTGATGTATTGCTAAAATGATTGATGTGATATCTAATTTTTGTAATAATGATTATCATGAGATAACCCTAGAATGGTGTCATTTGTGAACATTTTGAGTAAACCATGCATTTTTTTTTATTTGGAAGCATGCATTTATATCATGAAAAAATATGCATTTATGGTGACTATCATAATGTAATTAATTGTCACAGTTAAAGTGGTGATGCCTATAGTATGTTTTAAATTTGGGGGGTGATGCCTATTCCACATATGTGCGTCGTATTTCTTGTTGTTTTATTGTTAGAACTAGAGGTGAGGCTTGTAAATGAATAATTTGTGGTGATGCCCTTTACTCATTATTGGGTGGTGATGTCCATTATTTGAGGTGGTAATGCCTCTTGTATTTTATGTTGGATGGTGATGCACATAGTTGAGGCAGCGGTACCACTTTTGTTTTACATTGGGTGGTGATTCCCATTGTTTTTTTGTGGTGATGGCATGAAATGCTATTTATTTTATTCTACTCTTTTCACAATATATTACAAGATAATCATAGTTGTTACTTATATTTTTTGACAACATTTAAATCCATTCCTTTACATGTAAAATCATCTTGAGAATAATTCTCTTGACACCCATTTGCATGATTTCATATCTCTCTTTTGTTGAGATCCTTGATAAACTATTTGTTGTACTTACCCTTATTTTTGTGGAATTCCCTATTATATGTACATACCAGCATTTGCTAATATATTGCACTTTTATTTTTGGTAGGGTTTTCTTCCAACCCCTTAGGTAAAGAAGACTTTATGAGGATGATCTAGTTGACCAATACATACACATGTGTAGCTGATGTTTCATACTAGATTAATATATAGCTCCTACCACATGTATCACCCATATGGGTGTCAACATTTTAATGTTATAAAATTTAATAGAGATTAAGATGAAACACACCTTCCTTGGAAATAGCAAGGGAACTCTAGGAAAATAGAGAAAGGGGAGAGATAGTTATGTTTCACACTCTAGCAATGGCATGCGAACTAGTGCAATTGACATTGACATTGACATTGAACATGTTAGTGGTGGTTGTAATTCCCATCAACATGACTGGAGATTGGAAAGCAATTTGTGGATGATAGTGTGGATTATGGGGAACAACAAGGTGGAAGAGGCGGTGTAGGTCACTTCATCATAGGACAAGGATGGGGTGGCTGAGACTTATAGAAGATGACAATTTTTTCTAATAACTGGACAAGGAAACATCGGGCAAGAATACATGTTTCTTAAGTAGGTTTGGATTTTATCAATGTTGAATGAGGGTGTGGGCATAGACTCTGATTCTCCAATGGAAGAAATGACAACACTGAAGGGAATGAAGTACGCATCTTTCACAGCTCCTATACTATCCCAAGACAAACCATCATTGATAGATACATTAATTGAGCATGTTTCCTACTACATTGCAACCACAAGCTTGTTAATAAGGACCTCTAGTCACTTCATCTTTGGCTGATGTTGAACCAGTTAATCTGGATGATATTGCATTAATCACTAGGCAATGGTTAGATCTACTCTTCAGAATCCATGAAACTTTTAGGTGATCGTCAAACCATTTGGAAGGATTAGATGCTATACCATGCTATCTAATAGAATGTAACTCTTTTGGAAGGCAATGGGTAGGTGGAAAACCTACCATTTAGTATGAATAACTTCATTGTACAATTATCTTGTGAACATGATTATTTAAATGCTCTCATAGGAGGTCCTTGGTCACCTTTTCATTCACATTTAATGGTATTGAAATGGAGTGAATAGTTTGTCTCAACACCAGGAATTCCTTTTGTGTTGTATCCTAGTTGTGTGTGTTAGATCTTCCATTGCACTTGTACAACAATGTTATCTAAAAGAATATTGGAGACACCCTTGCAAGGTTTATCAAAGCACGACCACACAATACACTACAGTAGGAGTAGGATTTCCTAGTTTATAGTTGAATTGTATGCAACACAACCATTACACCCAACAATCATTATAGATGGTATCACCTACAAAGTGGTGTATGAGTCTATCCCTGAAGTTTGTACCACATGTTGTGTCATATGTCACAGTCAGAATACCTGCATAATGATTTCACAGACGGCTGGTTAAGAAAGCGACAATGGTAATGTGCCATAAGTTGTTGGAGAATGTTGGGTAGAAGATAAGGAAATATGGAATTACTTATTTGGATGAAAAATTCATACCAAACCTAGACAAACAAAAGCAAGGTTCAATCTAGGGAAGAATCATTGAAGAAATGTCCATCCAATATATTCAATATCTTATCTCAACATGTAGAGGTAGATACCATGGAGGCAAAAGCATATGAATAATTGATAGATAAGAAACCTAATGTTCCAAGTATACCTCAACAACCAAATATCTATAGGAGAAAGCAAAAAATAAGGAACTAAATCATCATCTCAACCTCACTTGATATTATTACAAATTCTAATATGGCTATGCCTATTTCTAAGCCAATGACCTCTAATTAAGGTGCATACGATGGCAATTGATATGGGTCTGGAACATTCTACAGTTGATTCGGAAGGTGATAAATTTATCACACATCAAATAGTTTCTAAGGATTGTTCTAGCATTGATGATGTTAATGTTCCCAATTCTATTTTAGGGCTAGAGGATGACCCTATTAATATCAAGTTTGAGACTAATTTTTCACCTAATTTTGTAACAATAAGGAAAATATGGAGGGATGTTAGAAGTATTAGTCAAAAGATGAAAGAGGTTCCCTATTTGACCTGAAGTCAGACTCAAAAGCTATTACATGAAGCAGGTCAGTAGGACTGAGAAGATTATTCCTCAAGTAGTATAGTAGAAAGTATTATTCAGAGGCTTGGTGGATAGATTAGCAAGATGGTAATTACTTGAAAGGTTAAATGTTTCTTGTATTAAAATGATCCCCAATAAATGGGGATATATATGTAATGATTGCTACCTACTTCAAGTAGGTTTTAAATATAGATCAATGCATCTACGAAAATAGAAATATTTTCTTTCACTGCTATATTTTGATACTTTTAACATACTAGTTGAATACAATGGATCATAGTCTTATCCAAATTGAATTATATTTGTATTTGTCATTGATATTACTATTTTTGTTTAATAAAGTAAAGATAGGATCCTCTTTCAGTCCCACACCTTGGAAGTATGGTATCAATGCCAATATTATTTGACTATTTCAATATATGTATGCTAAAGATCCTTTTAGGACCCTGACCCTATGTGAAAACTCAAGACAAAAACTTGACCTTATAATTTACCTATGTTGACCATGTAAGGTTGAAATAAAGATATAGAATCAAATGAGGTACTCAATGGGGTCTTGTATAGTTAAACCTATTGTGATGGGATCCTAGGTAGTCATATCCTATGATGTAAATTAGGTTCCTTTGGAACCTTGTTCTATCTTTTCATGTGTCTTTAGGGTGAAAATAGGTAGTGAGGATGGCAAAGTAGTAGTATAAGGACATATTAATATGCAAAATTTATGACTTGGTTCTCACTATTGATTTTGAATCCATCTTTTATTTTATATGATATAATTTTTATCACCAAAACTTAGTTTTCATTATACGACCAGACATATAAAAGAAATATTTTTGGAATAAATTGATGTTTTCTTGAACTAAATTAGAATGAAGAAATGTGTGAAGTTTGGTAGAGAAACCCTAGAACTAGTTAGATAAAAATTCTAAAACCTTAATTTTGACAACAAAGTGATGACTAGGAATATGTTGCTTGTACTGAAGGTTTTAGTGGACCTACCCTCTTTCACTCCATTAGGTTGTAGAGCATTGTACCTAATTATGTACTAGATGTTAATGTGACCATGAGGGTTTTTATGAGACATAATGACTTAGACCTATTTGGTTGAAATCATCTAGTTGGAGTCATGACCTATGTACATCATAAACACACATACTAATCACACCCAACAGATGTGTATATATAAAAGATCGTAATACCTTCAGAGTTATTTAGTTTTACCTATTAGGTTGAACCTTTTTTAGGGGTGGATAGTAGTTAGTAAGTTATGAAGGGATTGATTTTGAGGATGGAATCCTCTTTAAGGGATGGAGTGTTGTAACATATTAAAACTTATCTTCCTTTCATAGCAAACCCTGATACCATGGTTTCAATGTCATCAAGTTTAGTGTAAGAGAATGCCCTAAAACATGGTGTAAGTTATACGCCATAGTACTTAATAGGATGATAATAAGAGTAGTGCTTAGATGATTAGTATTAATGAATAAATAATGATTGGACATTTTGTGTGATTAACTCTAATTCACATCATATAGTGCAATGAATACAAATTAAATAAGGGGTGAAATAGTAATGTGCCACAGATGCTTTGGCAGTGCATGTAGTAATAAATTAAATGTTATGTAATATACATGGACACTAAATGTAAATAAATATATTATATGTCATAAATCCATTTGATATAACTAATTTCCCCAATGAGTCTAATAATGTCTATAACAAAATATAGTACCTAAAAATTAGAGGAAATGATTGGACATGGCTAAATACACATAAATGGGATAAAATATATTTATTTTGTTGTTAAATAAGTTAAAATAATAATACATATTGTTATGGGAAGTTTGTGTAAAATAATAGAAATAATTATAAATAAGTGTTGAGAAAAATTTCAAGTGATAAGATAATCCTACAACAATCCAAATCCTAAAATATCAGTTTTAGATATTGTTTAAAATATATGGTAATAACACCATAATAATATAATACTTGATTTAAATAGTGTGTACAGTTAAAAATTTACATTAAGGAAAGTAAATCATGCGAAGATAATCCCAAAAATGAATTGAAATCCAACATCTTGTCCATATATATTTAATATATATGGATATCAAATCTCTTAATTTTCATCCGTTAGATTACATAACATGCATCTCAAAAGAAACTTGAGTAAAATATAAATTATAATGGATCTAGGTCAAAAGGAAAGTGTTTAATTGATACATAAAAACAAAACTAACTAAATACCAAATCATTTGAGAAATGAATTAATTTTTTTAACTAATCTAGGAGGTCATTTTATTCATCCTACCCTCCTCGTGTAGGGAAAACCGATCAAAAAGGATATACGTCTCTGCACGAAAAGGCACATGACCCCTCCCCACCAAATAACCAAAAAGTATCTATCTATAACAGTGAAGATATGTATCTATCCACTCACTAACTATGTAAGGTATGCCCCTCCTTTCCAAAATAATGAGACATGTAACTCACATTGGCAAAAGACTCAAATCCCTAATAATATTATGGTCAACTTTCTAAACACTACAAGTTCCCAACTCACTTGGAACCGAATCCAGAATCTTGTGACAAGAGTGACCAATACTAGCAAAATTGTTGACCAACATTTTGATCTAGTGCACCCATGATGTCATCCTCTAGGGGTAATCACCAGAACCCTAGATGCAGTCAACCACCCTCTGCTCATCATTTCCATAATTCAAATTATGAGTTTTTGGTCATCAACCATTTTTAGAGCCACTATGCATCCCTGCAAAATGATTTCACAATTGTTGCTACCCTTCATCTGGTATTGGGATGCAATACAAATGTAACCCCTCTTATCTCACACAACCCATGACCCAGTATCTACTAAATCCATTCGGATGAGCAACTTTCTAGTTGTATGATTCAATTTTAGATTTTCCATACATGGGGGTTGCCATCTAAGAAGGAGAAAATGCTTAATCCTGACTCTCAGTGTCTGGAATTTGTGACTCTCCAGTGCATTATATATATATCGGGAGATTTGAGCTTTTTGGATATTTTGGTGATAATTTTTTAATTCACAGTAGTTATGACGGAGATCCATAAGGCATTGAAATTCATACTCTTTCCTTCATATCTATGATAACATTGGTATTTCCATGTGGCCTATAAAATGAGAAGAACCAAATAGGATAGAAGCCACCCTATTAGTATGGAGGTAGAATGAGAGGATTCCCAAGATACAAAGAAAATGTGAAAATTACTCTTGGATAGAGGCATGTCCAACAATACTAGAGAATCAAGATGATCCCAAAAGAACAAAGCCATCTCACTCTACAAAAACAGGTGCTCCATCATTTCAATGATGGGAGCAAAGCAACAAGAACATGATGAAGCCATGAGAATACCACATCTAGACACATTATCATCAGTGGGGATGGAAGAGTGCATCACTATCCAAATGAGGGATATTTCCCTCGAGATGGTTGTGGATTCCCATAACCATGGCTTGGGGGGTCGGACATGGTGCATGACATCAAGAACCATCTAATTTGCTAAACTCAAAGAAAAGGATCCATTACTCGTAAGGTGGCATGCCATTTTGTATTCACCTCTGAGAAGGTTGACATAGTCATTCACCAACTTCAACCCTACCTCTGTGATTTGGGATATCTTGACGTAGTCCCAACCAACATCATTTGACTAGAAGTCTGCAACTCTAAAGTCTAACATTGTGTCAACCTGGTTAATGGTGTGCTGGATAAAGGTCTAATCACACCAGGTATCATGCCAAAAGGATATGTCACCTTTCCCGACAATCCATGTATAGTGGGAGATAACATCTAGAAAATAGCATCAGATCTTTCTCCAATATGGGGACGCAAAAGTACTCAACTTCAAATGATGAGGAAACATACCACTATGGTTAATATAGTCATTACAGTATTTGTGCATGCAGAACTTGACCCAAATGGAATCACTTATCATGATCTCCCAACAAGCCTTCATTGAAAATGATCTAGTTCTAATCTGGAGGAATGGGACACCTAAACCTCCCATAGATTCTGGTAAGGAGATTTTGTCCCATGAAACCCATGCCCTTCTGGTGCTTTTCTCTCTAGCACTTCATAGAAGGATGAAAGCATATAATTGATCTCAGAAATCACTCACGTTGGGGTATCAATTGTTGCCATGTTGTAGAGGTTGATAGTGACTAGGGTATGCTCAATGAGCATCTTACATCTGGCAAAGGATAACAACTTAGCATTCCAACCAGCTAATTTAACTTTGATCTTCTCCAACAAGGAGTGGTAATGGTGAATTCTCATGTGCCCTTTAATAATAGGAATTCTAAGGTAAGAAAGTGTATCACCTAGGTTTTTTATTCCAAGGAAATCAATAATATGTCTAATCACATCTGGGACATCACTTCCACACATGAACCCTGATTTGTCTTTGTTAACTAATTGACCTAATATGACCTCATAGGACTCAATAATATTCACAATATTTGAGATGAATTTGTCCAACATTCAGGTGATCACAATGATATCATCTGCATAGAGGAGCATCCCAGGGGCATCCCCCTTTCCTCTAGTCTTAAACCTTTCCAGGATCCACATGTTCAAAGCTTATTTGATCTTACGACAAAGCATTTCTTCAAAAGGAATGAATAAGAAGGGTGATATGGGTTGCCCTTCTTTAAGCACCTATGCATCTAGAAGAATCTCGTAGTGTAACTATTGAGAGTAATACACATCCAGGAATTATAAAAGAAGTTGATCCATGAGTGAATAAGATCTTCCATCATCCCAAAAGTCATAAGGACACACCGAAGGAATGACCAATCAACACGGTCATATGCCTTTACCATATCATACTTAATAATCAGATTATAATTGTTAGTGTTACCTTTTTCAAGGTCATCACCATCTCCTTTACTAGTCTAATGTTGTGAAAAATGTCCCTATCTTTCACATATGCTCCTTGTTCATATAAAATGAGTCATGGTGTAAAAGATGACATATGATTAAAAATGACTTTGGCCAATATTCTCAAAGCAACATTCTCAATGCAAATTGGTCGGTAAGCTCTTGAGCAGGAAAGACTTATGGTATAAGGTCAATTCGACAGTAGAACATGTTGTGATGACATGGATTTATATAAAAATGATTTAATTGGAGAAATGAATTAATTGGAGTAATATATATATATAAGCGAATTAATTTGGAATAAATATATACCAAACTAATAGCTTTATGCACTAAAATGTTCAATAACTTAATGTACAATTTAGAAGTAGAAACTAATGAGATACTCAGAATTTACATGTTTTTTTTGGAGTAGGTGTCAACTTCATTAGAATTGGACACCTATATATCCCTCAACTAGTTTGGAAAGATATCCCAAAACATGCTCAGAAGATGTCTTGGAATCCCCTATTACCCATTCTAGAAAATGACTCATCTTCGACTAGATCTTTGAAAAGATGTCCATTTCCTAGTAAACATTTGTATATATTGTATTGCAATGATTTAGATATAGGGGTTGTTATTCCAGGAAATTCTAAATCAGGCTAAAAAGGTACATATTTTTGTGGGCTTGTTCAATCCTAGAATGTATGGATAAGACTGTTTTCTTGTATATCATCCTGAAGGTTGATATCGACGGTCATGCCAAGAAGTATGGTTGGATAGGTTTTGGATGTTAGGAAGATGGTGTTAAGGAAATGATAAGGAAGAGGGTATCCTATGAGGAGATACAAAACATTCTACAGGCTATAGGATCCCCCTGACTAGGTCAAGCGGAATAACTAAAGCTTCTTGCTCCTAATTTGATTGAACTACTAGGCTTCCTTACCCAAGCCCTGACTCAGAAATTGAGCGGAAGATGAGATGTTGTTAGTCATTTGTCTTCCTTCCACAAAAGCAAATTGAGTTTGAGAAATCAACTTAGGCATAAAATCATTTGATGTATTAGCAATCACCTTTTTCACAATTTCACTAAATATTTGATATAAATAAATTTAATTTTTTATAATTTTGCTTTTTAAGATTTATGGACGTCACTTATGCAGACTTTACTACTAGACATAAGATGAAGATCTTCTGGATGCCCAATTTCCTACCTTCCCTATGATTATTATCTGGCTACAATATTCCCCCACAAATTTCTCACGGAACCTTCTCCCCAACCTCTATGTGATTTTTTACCTTATTCTTTCTCGATTGGATTTCTTACATCTATTTGTGCACATTAATATCAAACTTGAACCCTAAAATTATTACTTTGGGAACCCCCAGTTCTCTCGCAGTAGCATTACCACTAAGTTCATAAGAGAAACTCAACAACTCTGAGGTCTTTCTATATATAGGCTTCAAGCATCAATGAGTTATAGGAAGCATGTTCTACCCTACAATTTGTCTCAAGGTTTCTTTCCTTTGACCGCCAAACTTCAAAAACCCTTCATGCTTTAAGGATATCTCTCTCTCATTGACTTCATTTAGTCCATTTGTTTGGCATAGTACCATCCTATCACTCTAGAAGAAACTTTGGCACCCTTCTTAGTGCATGCGCTAGTTTGAGATGTCATCTGACCCCTCCCTAGCAGTGTCGATGAGGTAATCCTTCCTTGGTGTGCCTAGCATTACAACCACCTAAGAATGATGAATGTAAGCTCAAGGAAGAACTACAGATCTTCCTTTGTGACTTTCTTACCCTGGTGATGGGTAATTATATGGTTTCCAGTTTCCCTTCTTCTCCTTCCTACACACACCTCCTAAATGTTTTCTCTATCATTCTCCTCTTCCATTTTCTTTGTCTTCAACAAGGTCTTCTAAACAATCCTTAATGTTTTCTTAGTAGGATTCTCTTGACCTTTGTGTTCCCGTCTCTATAGAGTAAGTGTAGCAAAACTACTTCTCTACTTGGGTGATCATGATGAATATTCCCAATTTTTTTATGATGACACTACCCCTGAACTAATTTGGATCTTACAATGTGGTATAAGGGCATTCATGTCTATCTCATTTTCTACTTTATCATGCCTTGGGTTATATTTTTTTTGTGAAAATTTGAGTATGGTCAAGATGACAAATTTTCTATGTCTCCTGCTATATTCATAAATCATATGTGAAGGAAAATCATCATTTGGCTTTGCTTTATTTATATATTTTCTCAAGATAAATTATCTTATAAAATTCATAATAATTATGTGAACACAACAAAAAAACATGTAAATAGTCATTAGATCATAAAAATATCATCTACGTAATAATATAACTTTTATAAATTGATTCCATTTCAGTGGAGATATGAATATATATATATATATATGTTTTATAAAGAAATATAATTAATCATTTGGATATTTAATTTGTCTAATAGGTTACATCCGACTATAGTGTGGACTTAGGATTTTATTGAGATCTTTGGATCCAAACAGTGAGGTATGTTTCATCCTTCTTGAATCATAGTTGGGAAATCACCTATGTTTTCTCTCTCCTTTAACCTAATTGAAATATGCATATGGAATTCCTCCTTAAGATATGTTTGACATATCTCAAGTCTCAAAACTTGGAATTTAATCTATACCTTCATTGCTCAACTTATATTGCAATTTGGTATATAAGATCTCTATCTTGTTGATCCTTTCTCAAGCTCTACCCTATTTGGTGAAAATGGATTTTGTAGTTTCATTCATAAAATGCAGAACCCTGATTTTGATGTGATGGAATTTCATTGGTACAATGTATCTAAATTGCAAATATTTATATAATTGATCCATTCTAGTGGAGTAACCCAAGAATTAAGTCATATTTTAAAATCTTAACTAAAACCTAATTTTGCTTCCCTATTTGTAAGCATGCATTTATGACTAGTATCATAATGTAATTAATTGTTACACTTAAGTTAGCAATGCCTATAATGTGTTTTGATATTTGGTGTTGATGCCTATCCCAAATATATGGATGGTGAGGCTTGTTATATTATTTTTGGAACCAGGTGGTGATGCATGTTCCAATGTAATTGGGTGGTGATGCCCTTTACTCATTATTTTTGTTTGGTCTATGCCCTTTACTCATTATTGGCTGGTGATGCCCATTGTCTGAGGTGATTGATGCCTCTTGTATTTTATTTCATGTAGTATTGCCCATTATTGAGGTGGTTATGCCTCTTTTGTTCTATATTGGGTGGCACTTCTCATTAGTTTATAGTGGTGATGTCATGAACATGTTTCTTATATTGTTCGGATCTTTTTATAATTAATTTCATGCTAATCCTAGTTGTGAATTAAGTTTTATCTAAATATTTTAACCAATTTATTTATATGTGAATTTCGTATTCATTGTTTCCATACCCATTTGGATAATTTAATATCTCTTGAGAGCCCTTATGTACAATTTGGTCGTTACCCTTACCATTTTCCAATTCTCTATTATATGCGCATACTTGAAATTGCTAATAATCATCCACTTTCCTTCTTTTGTGAGGGTCACTTCCAACCACTTAGGTAACGAGGACCATTGAAGAATGACGAGCTGACTAGGACATACACATATATAGCCTATGTTCCTTGAGATATAGAGTTACAGTAATCAGACCACCCTCTACATCTAGGATTAGTGATATATCTTCTACCTCATGTATTCACCCTATGGGTGTGACCCTTTTATTGTTAACAAGGAACCCCTTTCGAGAAAGGCCACTATTGGACCCGACGCAACCAATAGTAAACCCTTATGATCTATATAATTGTATAGTCAAAAATATTTTCTTTTGTTATTATATTTTGTATTTTGAACATACCGGTTTGATACATTAGGTCGTATTCAAATATGGTTTTTATATATTGATGTTTTGCATTGGGATTATCCCTTTCATTTGATTGGGGAGTGGATTTACTCTTGAATCCCACTCCTTATAATGAAGGAAAATGAAGGTCCTAATAACCCACTTAGATGATGAACACATTCTTTTACCAATTGAAGAAATAGTGATAGGGTTCTTATGGCTTGAAGGACACAAAACTTATTGTTCTATATATTAGGCTTCCCTTACCAATGTCACAATCTGAACATGACATACAAGGTATAAGACATACTAGTATTATGTGATTTCCCAAAAGTTCTTTCTAAAGTGATCCTGAGTTTGCCTCATGAGAGAAAAGCATATTACAACATTGAGATTCTACTACAAAAAACACCCTTTTTAAATCTTCATACCAAATGACCCCTTCCAAGTTAGATGAACTAAAGAACAACTCCAAGATATATCCTCATGGTATTCATCATAACTAACTTTTTTCCCTACGACTCACCTATATTGTTTGTGAACAAGAAGGATGGGTCAATGCATATGTCAATCTTTTTCATATGCTTATTCAAGTGGCAGTAAATAACTGCTACCCTTTACCTAGAATTTGAATCTTGTACACATCCTTTCCTTTACAATATTAAATAGTGGTGGTACGCAAGGAGTGGTCACATACACCAACCTTCACGTTCTCTATAATGTCCATAATCAAGCCACTTAATTAGGCCATCACATTGAGTGAGCATCTTCAACTTGTGTTCAGTCGGAACATTTTCTTAATTCATGAAAGCCAACATAATACTACCATTGTGATAGATTTCGAATACACTCACATACCATATGAGGAAATGACATGAGGTGCATTGATAGAATGAAGTATCTACAAGTTTCTACTTTTCTTTGTGAATCCTTGCAGAAGGGGATCTAATTATCATTGTTTAAGGATAGCCCATCACAACTTACCCTTTCTACCCACACCCATTTTGAAGTGAAGAATCTCTTATATGATCTTATAGACCTATCAGTATAGATTTTGGAGATACCTTCAAGATAACCCACCTATGAAGAGTGAGATACATGAGCCACTTTGGCAGTGGTTGCAGTACCTCTGTAGAAGAAACTAACAAAGAGACATGTCCCTCTACCTCACCTAATAGTCATCACACTAAGTGGCTTCTTCCTGACAACGCTTGTCTCGATGTCCCATTTGACTTCACAAACCTACAGAGCCCCCTGGGGTATATCAAGGAATCCCAAATCGTTGGGCCACAGCTGAACCATATGTACCTAATACAACACACCCATCAGCAGTGGCATTCCCAACAAGGTATGTTTATCCAGATATGCACCCATACTGTGAGGATTTTGGAGCACACCAGACCAACACCAACAACACTTCCACATAGTGACGATGTTATTATGCATATTCACCCACATAGTACGAGGTCCCTTCCCTATCAAGCCACTAGAATTGGAGTGACCATATGTTGACTCTTCTTACCAAAACCAGTTTTATCCACCCAACAATAATAGAAAGATCCCCACCTAAGGGTGATCATGGAAATTGATGGTCAAGGCAACTATTTTTCTTCCCCTCCATTCTATATATATTGCTTACTCAAGGAAAAGAAAAAAATTAAATTCAGGGTGGAAGGTGGGTGGTATTTTATCTAATCACTCATATCTACTTTTTACTTTCAATTGATGTTTATTTCTTATTAAGATATATTCCATGTCATGCACACATTCATAGCATTGCATTTCATGTTATCTTCAAAAGTTTCTTTTGATTTTAGTGTGATAAAGCCAATATCCATCTGTGTTAAGTCATTTTTTTCCCTTAGAATTACATGAATTAATATTCATTTCATTGTAACCCAAGGAGATGTAATAATTCATCCTTGTGATCTCTATCATGAGATGTTTCCATTATTTAAAACTAAGCATGTTTCCAGTGATCTAATTGTATTGCTCCCTACAAATGATGGCAAGCCTTGTGGATTCATAAAAATCAAATTCAGTAAGCTTTTTTGCTGATTAGTCTAGCTTACTTGTGGAAATGTCAATTGTCCCCTATATCCACATTGGTTGAATGGATTAACTGTGATGATGATCCCAAAATTATAATATCTAAATAAATGGTATTTACATCACTAGCCCCTCTTCACACTTGTTTCTCCATCTTCTTAACTTTCATTTGCCAAAAAGTAACTAAAAATCCAAAAAGATTGTCAAACCCTCAGTTTGGGGGTGGTACAACCCCTTCCCACTAATTACTTATTCTATACCCCTTCTATGTAGTAGGGGTGTACTGCCAAAAAGAGAAAAGATATAAATCACCATAAAAGGAAAAAAAAGGTGCAATATATCTATTTCACCAATAATATGCATCATCAAGTTGAAATGAGGAGAGATTCATAAAATCCTTTTCATACCCTCATTCACTCCAATTCCCACACAAGGACACCATTTATACCATGATGCAATTATTTTGGCGTCTAATGTTGATCTAGTACAAATATCATAGGATTATGTAGGATGCTTTAGAACTTCATGAAATTATTACATTTGTGTCATATTTGGGGATTTTGACACAAAAGCAAGTATTATGAAGCAAACATTGGGAGCAAGGATAGTGAAAGTCAAATTTAGTGATTTCACAATGACATGCTATCTTCGCCATGTCAGGTGGTAGGTAAACAACAATTTTAAACACCCATTTTGAAGAGTTGCTAGTATTATTTGGCTTTTGTTTCTGATTTTGTGTTATTCAAAGATGAGCAATGGTTATGTCTAAGTTATTTGATGAATGCATATTTATCCTAGTTTAGTTGCACATTTTTTATATATTTCATGCATTTTTTTCTCATTGCTTTATTCAAGCATAATTATATTTATTTGCTTTTATTCTCCTTTTTAAGTTTGTAAAGATAATCTTTCTTTATTGCATGGGCATAACTCTAAAGTCAATGCTAGACCTCTATTGCATTGATTTTGAGCTACTCACCCATCTCCAAGAAATGGGAGATGATGTAGACAAATTCAAGAGATCAACACTAACAAAGAAACCCAATCAATGTCTGGATGACACAGTTGGTTGGTTGGGATAAGGAAAAGAGAAGGAATTTTCTGCATGTGAATGGACCGATTCTCTTTTACAGTCATTTAAGTTTCTAAATGAGAAAAATTCATCAAGGAAGATCATTTCTCTAAGATATTGAGTCATTGAGTCAATCTCCCATTTGATTGAATGATAGATTAAAGTTGTCCCCAAACTACATGTTTGTCTCTCAGTTTGCCAACTGAGTCAATCGATTGATAATGTTTTTAGGTCGACTTTTTAGTAGATCACTACCCAATTTGCCTAGTGAGTTAACCAAAGCTCAGATTTCTCACCCCACGCTTCTAGAGCTTCACCCCCGTCCAGTCGAATGACACATTATCTAGTTGCCTAACGGTGGGGGGGTTCCCTTTGAAAATTCCATCAGCTAGTCGCCCGATGGTTACCAGTCAACTCACTAGAGGGATTCTAGCGTGTAGATTAAGAATGACATCAAGCCAATTATTGACATAATTATGGGCCTGACAACACATGCATTAGAGAAATTTCACACTAATCACTACGGGTTTGACCCTCATCAGTGCTATCATGATTCTTGGAGGCTTTAAATGTAGGATACAAGAAGGAATGATGATGTCCATCCTAGACCATGCCAAACTACTATTTTGTCTAAAGTGTTGTCTATTTTCCAAAGACCATGGATGTGCTCCCATCACATCATCATGGCTTCTTTTTCTCCCTTCTACTCTCTGTTGTTAATTACATCATGAGTGTGTAGACCTTTTCACTGGGGTTTCGGGAGTAGCTCCACTTTCTATATCTTGTATCTTACATTATGAAACTCTATTTTTATACATATGTAGATTGATTACCATTTGATTAAATGCATGCATGGTATTTTGATTACCTAATCTGCATGAATGTTTTATCCTAGATGTAGAGACGTTTAAATCTCATATTTGATACCAAATGATGTTTCTAAACCCCCGATGAGATCATATAAGGTCATTCTCAAAGGTGATAATTTAAAGATCATAGGTAATCAGACGTTGAGCCTGTTAAAAAATTTATCCACGTGAAATTCATACCCCAAAAAGGTATGAAATTCCTTGACCCAAATAAAAGTAACCATAAAAATGAGAGATGTCGTGTGAGAGAAAGAATATGAAGAAAATTATGGTGAATATTGATTCAACCCAACGCTTTCATGTTGATTAATCAACCCAATTTTATTATCATTTAATATCTCTATAAGTAGTGCAGTCATCAAATCAAATTTTGGTTTCAAGTATTGATCTAAATCTGAATTGGGAGAAACAAGATTCTTAAAATTGTTGTCTCTAGGGTTCAATCCTAAGCTATACTATAGTAAGATTTGTCTGCTTGTAGGTGGTAATCATTACATGTGAAATTGGTGAAAACCTATCATTAGAACATTAGGTGAATATTTGTGCATTGAAATATTCATATCATGGAGCCACCCTTGTGACGATATCCATATTTAGGAGCTCAAATGTACATAGCCCATTTTGATTATGCACTAAAATGGGAATAGATTATGAGGGTGTGTACTTGAGGCTTGACAGGAACGCCAATAGTCTAAGTGAGGGAGATTGCAACATCCCTTGATTTTAGGTCTAAGATAAAATGATCTTAAATAAATGAATAGACTACCCATGTCAACAAGGGGTGCCTCCTTATTAGGATTACATCACTAAGAAGATTGTATTAGAGCATGCTTGTCTTGGAGAAAACTAGGATGGATGACTTCTTGGGAAGTTTTATTGAGTTGTGTGTGAGTGAGGAGAAAGTGTGCAATTAAGGTTAGTCTTAGTCCATGGGGACAATAATCATTTCCTAAACTCTACTAGATGCTTAGGTTATGGACTTGATCCTTAAAAATCAATATCCTAGTTTGTGAACATTAGAACTAAAAGTAATATGATTGAAAAAAAACAATCATAAGCATCTAGCTAACATAATTTAGGTTTGATAAAGCCTAAAATTCAACATCAACAATGGATTTCCCATGACAATTTTTTTGGCAACGATGGCCTTTCTTTAATCATCTTGATCTAAATTTTTTAGTATATGTAGTTAGTGTTTCTCATCTTCAAGAAGACAAAGTATGTCAGGTTTACCGTAGAAGCAAAGTGATACCTTATATTTGAGGTCAACAAAGCTCCTAATCTATCATCCACTCCTACATTGGGATTCACAGTTGAGC
This sequence comes from Alisma plantago-aquatica, assembly GCA_963693085.1. Lineage (NCBI taxonomy): Eukaryota > Viridiplantae > Streptophyta > Magnoliopsida > Alismatales > Alismataceae > Alisma > Alisma plantago-aquatica. Next base: position 713,510,841 of record OY856412.1, on the reverse strand, counting down.
TAAACTCTAATATATGTTGAAGATAAGAGAGTACATGGAAGAAGAAATAGAATAAGAGAATATTTGATATTAATCTCTAATGCTATAATAGATCTAGCAATGTGAATAGAGTTAAGTGGAGATAGATAGATGAGTAGACAAGTGATGGATTACTTTTTTAGTTACAAAATCATATATTACAATCCTTTTACATGTATTATAGATTGATCCTTTACAAATGGAACAATTAAGGAATCTCTTATAGTTAATTACAAAGATCACCATGATCCTTCATACATATTTGGTCAAGATTTCCTCATCTTTCCTCTTATTCTTGTATTCCATGATGTGAGTGGACTAGAAAATCTAAGAATTGAACTTCTTGGGCAAGATTTTATTGATTAGTTGTCCAAAGTTTTATAAATAATTTTATAAGAATTTTTAGAGTTACACTAGTAAAGCTAGAGATTAGTTTTTGATGTCTAGAGAAAACAAATAGGAAAACAAATTCCAAATCCTATAATTACCCCCATTACAATCGTGTCACACTTTCTCTATCTACCTATGGCATCTTGTAACTACAATCTTTACCTCCTAAAAAGCATCAACTGGGTCACATCCATTGAAATAAAAAGCAACAACTGTATTAGTTCTAATACACCACAGTAAACTTCATTGAAATTGAATGATTGTAGGTCTTATTCTATTATAATTCATACATACATGTGATTCTATAACCCATCCAATTCATTATTTTCAATGTTTTTAATAACTAAAATATCTTTAGATATGATATGAAGTGAAAAACCTAGGGGAGAGAGTGCAAACAAAAACTAAAAGTAAAAGGGAAGGGGATAAATATTTAACCTATGGAAGTATTATACAAACTCAAAGAAGTTCTCAAGACGATATACCTTTTAGGTTATATACAAACTCCAATCTCGAGTTAAGTGTCCTTATAGGAATGTAAGTAGTATCTCCCTCAGATAAGATATAGGTTAGAAAAGTACCTATTAAAAGGATCACACACTCCCTTGTACAAACCATCATTTGTAATTATCAAAATGTCAAAAAATAGCATCATGCAGACATAACCAAGGGTCAATGTTGTTTAATAGTGGATTTGGATGGTTTAAAAGAGTTTCCTTTGCATCTTTCTTTGATCAAGGAGGCATGGAGGGACTGGGTGAGGCCTTTTGATCTTGGAGTTATGTAAGAAAAGACTAACTAGTTTAACATATGTAAAATGGTACATATGCATATTTTGAAGCGATAAGATGTGATTATAAATCAAATTTTATTATACAAACTACTTGGTTAAGAGTGGTGTTTGCGGTTGAGAATACTATTTGATTATGTTCTAACTAAATATCTGATATACTGGGTCAAATAAGGTGTCTAAATTCTATTTATTTTCTAGGATATAATCTAGAGTTTTTCTATGTGTTACATAATGTATTGGAATGTGTAAGTTGAGGTTGTACCATACTCTACTAAATAAGTGGAAACAGAATAAGGTATGGGGCATTGTAGTCAGTTATATTCCCTATGATCCATCATGTGATGATTGTAAAAGGGATAATTTGTATATGATTTGATTAGTAATAAAAGAAAATTCTACCTATTATGTTTGATTTAGTATTGAGATAATGAATAACACTAATAATATACTTTTCTTGACCCGATGACATATGGTTTGGGTTGAGGACCCAAACCTGAGATCATATGTATACTTAAGAGTATGACATTCTTGTTATTCTCTATTTACTATTATTTTGGATATCACATGACAACAATAATACATAAGACTAGTATGTATTGTGATTGATGACGTTGTCTCTTTAGTCATGATATTGGATATCAAATCAGATACATAGGTACTTATTAGAGAACAAGTCTACTCGACAAACCCACCTGGATAATTACCCATGGAAGTCATGTTGGGTTTTGTGGAACGAAACATGCATGGAGGAAGCAAAAAAATAAAATATGTATCCATGCAACCTGTAACAGGATCTCATCAACAACAATGTATTCAAAAAGAGTGTTCACGGGATATACCTTGTCACAGATCAAGTTTGGCGACATCTCACTGCATGATGGTGTGCAACACTCCTGGCTTTCATGGACGATACTTCTCTCTGTCCTCCAAACATGTCATAGGATGATCTGGTGGTGATCCTTTTGTGTGGTGATGTACACCGCTCGTAGCGCGTATAGATAGTTGTTGACATACTCTGAACACAGGCGTCTCAGCGTCAGTGTCTCTACTTCATACATGAGGATGGACTGGAACTCTACATAGTGCTTCCTAAGCTGATAGGAAGGAGTAGTCTTTGTGTGATGACGTGCTAGCATCGTGGTGCTCTCCTTTTTCTCCTGAGGATGGTGATGGATAGGGTTTACGTACGTGAGCATAAATTGAAAAACCTCTCTCAATATCTTGTAAAGATATCAGTCGTCAAGCGTCTTTAAATAGGATACGAAAGGAAGCAGGTTTTTCTAAACCCATCAGTAAATAGAAAGATTGTGTTAATTAAAACGCTTGTGGATTAATTAGAATATTTTAGAATTAATTAGTAAACCAAATAATCATATTAATTGATTAATTAGTATATGACTCCATATAATCGCTCGAGATGGCTCTATGCGCATATTTATACCAAAAGACTCCCACTTGCACTTAGATCCAGTCACTCCAATTAATTGTCTCAAACATTTTAATATATTTCAATATTATTCTAATGTATTACATAAACATTTTAGTAATGAATGTGATTCAGAACAATTCCAATCAAATCCACAATTATACTCCTATTCCAAACCATCCTATGTGTGTGACCTGGTAGACTCCAAATTACATTGGCAGTGATATCCATAATCATATTATGATTTCACAAGCAATGATTGGTATCTAGCAAGACTTCATTGCCACCCAAGTAATTGTAGAAGTTGAAGAACCAATTAACCTATCATTCTTGATTGGTTTTACAGTGATTTTATAGTTCCTTTGTCACTAATATCCAGATCGAACTCGAGTCATGGAATTATTATCCTCTTCAACATTCAATCCATGTTCCTTAAACTAGAGTAGACTGTCTGAGATATATGTAAGCTCAATATGACATATTGACTCACATCATCATGGCCATGCATTTCTCAGTCTTTCTAATCAAGTGGCAGGAATATCAAACTCCCATAGGAAGGACAAATTCCATCTACAGCACTCATAGTCATCCCCATGTGTCACAATGCACCCAAGCACCATCTTTATGGAAATCCTTATTCAGGACCATTGTGGATGATGTCAAGGTACACCGAATGACATGTGATAAGTGTAGTGACTTCAGGTCTAAGAACCACCATCACTATGAGATGTGACTCTAACTACCAATCATGGTATCCATGTGTCACTCTCAAGGTGGGTCTGTCTGATACACTATTCTCTAACAAGTATCTATGTATTTGGTTTGATATCTCCATATCATGAACAATGAGATTCTTCCATCAACCAACATACATTCTAATCTTATGTGTTATTGATGTCTATGGATATTTCCACCATAACAACCAATTAGGGACAAAACAAGAATAAATACTCTTAGAATACATATGATCTCATTGTTCAGGTCATCAACTTGAAGATATATGTCATTGAGTATATTATTTTGTAGACATCTATAAGTTTTTTGGTCATCTCACAATATAAAACACAAACATATAGATTGGAAACTTGCCTTTATTAATATGATCAATATAGTATGACAAATCATTTACATAGTATCCCATTATAATCATCAAATGATACTCTGTATGGGTATACATACCAACAGATTCCCACTTGCACTTATACCCAATCACTCATGAATTTCAATCCAAGTGATCGAACATGTTCGTCATGTTTCTGCTGTGAAAGTGTTTTTGTGAGCGGGTTAGACATATTGATTTTTGTAGGTACTCTGCAAATCTTCACACCTCCTCGTTGTACGATCTATCATATGAGATGGAACCCTCATAGAATATGTTTGGAATGTTGGTGCAATCTTGATTATTTAGCCTATACAATAACTCGGTTGTTGTTGCAAAACAACTCAATTGCATCACTAGCACTTGGAACCACTTCAAGTTTAGAAATGAACTTCTTGACCCACACAGCTTCCTTTACAGCATTAGATGCATCAATATATTTGGTCTCTATTGTAGAATACATAACCATCTCTTGCTTAGAACTCTTCCATCTCACAGCTCCATTGTTCAGGAAAAACACATATCCATATTGGGATCTATAGTCATCTTTGTCAGTTTGGAAGCTAGCATTGGTGTAACCCTTTATCACGAGCTCTTCCTCACCTCCATATACTAAGAATTGATCATTAGTCCTTATTAAGTACTTTAAGATGTTCTTTATGTCTGTCCAGTGACATTCACCTAGATCTGACTGATATCGGCTCGTCATGTTCAAAGCATACGACACATCAGGACAAGTACATAACATCGCATACATTATAGTTGCAATTGTTGATGCATATGGAATCTAACTCATGTGCGTCCGTTCATCACATGAACTAGGACATTGGGCTTTAGATATCGTAAGCCCATGGGACATGGGCAAGTTACCTCTCTTAGAACCCTCCACGCTAAACTCTTTAGCACCTTGTCAATGTATGTGCTCTGGCTTAGGCCTAGAAGCCTTCTAGATCTATCTCTATAGATCTTAATTCCTAGTATATAGGATGCTTCACCTAAATCCTTCATATAGAAGGTCTTACCTAGACAACCTTTTATTGTTTGAAGAGTAGAGATGTCATTTCCCATCAATAGTATGTCATCAACATACAATATGAGAAATATGACTGTGCTCCCACTAACCCTTTTGTAACACAAGGTTCATCTTCATTTTGACTAAAGACAAACTTTTTGACTACTTCGTCAAAATGTAGATTCCAGATCTGAGATGCTTGCTTCAATCCATGGATTGACCTTTGTAGATTACAAACTTTATTGGCTTCCTTCAGATTGATAAAACCCTCAGGTTTTGTCATGTATACATCCTCGAGTGAATTCCCGTTAAGGAATGGTGTTTTAACATTCATTTGCCAGATCTCATAGTCATGATAAGCTGCAATCACAAGCATGATCCTTATGGATTTAACCATGGAAACTGGTGAGAAGGTCTCGTCATAATCAACACCTTGAATTTGATGGAATCCTTTCACAATTAATCTAAATTTATATGTTTGAACATTTCCATCCATGTCGGTCTTCTTATTGAAGACCCACTTGCACCCTATGGGTTTTACCCCTTCGAGTGGATCCAGCAAGGTCCATACCTTGTTGGTGTACATGGATTCCATCTCAGATTTCATGGCTTCAAGCCATTTCTCAGATTATGGTCCCATAGTAGAATCTAGATAGGAAGTTGGCTCATCTTCTATGCCCAATTCGTCACTATCTTGAGTCATTAGAAATCAAAATCTCTTAGGCTCAAGTCATGTCCTACTGGACCTATGAGGTTCCTGTGTTACATTTGGAACTTGAAATTCCACAATAGTTTGTGAGTCTTTGTGTTCCTTATGTACCTCCTCAGGTTCTTTTCTTTCTTGTTGACCTCAAACTTCTTCGAGCTCTACATTCCTCCCACTGATTCCTTTGGAAATAAATTCCTTTCCAAGAAATACAGTAGTCCTAGCAACAAACACTTTATTGTCAGTTGGTGTGTAGAAGTAGTATCCCCGAGTTTCCTTGGGGTATCCAACAAAATAGCATTTTTTAGATTTGGGTCCAAGATTTTCAAGAAATTGTTTCCTAACATAAGCTTCACATCCCCAAATCTTTAACATAGACAAATTGGGACAATTCCCATTCCATATATCATATGGTGTCTTTTAAACTGATTTTGAAGGTACACGGTTAAGTGTAAATGTTTTGGTTTCAAGAGCATATCCCCATAATGATGTTGGAAGTTTGGCTGAACTCATCATTGATCGTACCATGTCTAATAATGTATGATTCCTTCTTTCTGACACACCATTATGTTGTGGTGTACCAGGTGGAGTCCATTGTGATACAATACCACAGTCTCTCATAAGGTCTTCAAACTCTTGGCTTAAGTATTCACCACCTCAATCTGAATGGAGTGCTTTAATACTCTTACCAAGTTGCTTCTCTACTTCATTCATGAAATTCTTGAACATTTCAAGAGTTTCTGACTTGTGTTTCATAAGATATACATAGCCATACCTACCGATGTCCTCAGTGAAGGTAATGAAGTATTGATAGCCTCCTCTAGCATTTGATTAAAAAGGTCCACATATATTAGTATGTATGAGCCCTAGCAGATCAGTGGCTCTCTCACTGTGTCCAGTGAAAGGATTCTAGGTCATCTTGCCTAATAAACAAGCCTCACATGTCTCTAATGATTCAAAATCAAAAGAGTCTAGATAACCATCCGTATGGAGTCTAGATATGTGCTTCTCGTTTATGTGCCCAAGATGATAATGCCATAAGTATGTTTTGTTTGAGTTGTCAACTTTTAGCCTTTTAGTATTTATGTTGTATATGCTAGTCTCAATCTCTAACAAGTAGATACATAAAAGATCTCATCTTTAGAAATAGAAATCATTCCATTCTTAATGTGAAATTCAAATCCACTCTTGTCCATAAAAGATACATAAATAATATTTCTATTAATGGCAGGTACATAATAGCAATTATATAATTCTATTACAAAGCATGTAGGCAAAGATAAACTAATAACTCCAACTATGGTGGCAGCAACTCTTGCTCCATTAGCGACCCGCAGCTCGACTTGGCCCTTTTGTAAAGGCTTACTTCTTATCAGATCATGCATATTTGAACACATGTGAGATCCACATCCGGTATCTAGTATCCATGATGAAGAAGTATTTAAGTTTATCTCAATAACAAATATAGCTGAAGTGGAGATCTTTATCCCCTATTTCTTCTTCCTCAGTTCCTCCATGTAGAGAGGACAGTTTCTTTTCCAATTTCCATCCTAGTGACACTGGTGACAACTACCTTCTTTAGAGATCCCACCTTTAGCTTTGAACACGGATGCCTTTGGATTATGCCCGTCTTTAGAACATGTATTAACCTTTACTTTGCCTTTTGAATTTTCCTTTGTCTTGTTGATCATAATCACAAACTTGGGCTTTCTTTCTTCATCTATGGTTCAACTGTCTTCAACATGCCCAACAATTCTGACAACGGCTTGTCAAGATTATTCATGTTGTAGTTCATGACAAAATGACTATATGATTCAGGCAATGATTATAGAATCACATCAGTGGCCAACTCTTAACTTAGGGGGAATCCTAGTTTAGATAGGCTTTCCATGTACCCAATCAAAGTGAGTATGTGGGTACCAACTGATTCTTCCTCTTTCATCTTGGCTTCTGAACAAAGCCTTGGAGACATCATATCTCTCTTTTCTTGTGTGATGTTGATACATTTTCTTGAGATGTGTTACCATCTCCATGACATTCATGTTCTCATGCTGCTCTTGCATCTCATAGTTCATTGAGCACAACATCAGGCACTTGACATCTACGACATCATCAAGGTGCTTCTTGTAAGCATCCTTTTCATCCTTGGGCACATTTGAGGTGGGTTCCACTGGTTCTGGTGTTTCAAGGACATAGAGCTTACACTCCTGTATGAGAACAATTCTCAGCGTCCTAAACCAGTTTTGAAAGTTGATTCTTATAAGTTTGTCCTTCTCAAGGACCGATCACAACGAGAATGTGTGAGTGTTGTTTTCCATTTGATTGCTACAAAAGAAAAATTTTGAATTTAGTCCAAAACATTTTGACTTGTAAAGATTTGATAAATGAGATTAATTAGGCCTTTAATTAATTACGATCTTACTATTTTATTTAAATTGATATCCCTCACTATAAACTTGAAAGATTGCATCATATAACCTTCTAGTGAGCCAAGATCTAAAATAATTGGATCAATGCCCAACCAACGTCGGCGTCAAAGACCAAATACTAAGGTAGGCAACTTTTGCCAATTGCATCATATGAAACTCTTGGATAGATGATCATACACAACACCTTGCCATGATGCATCTATGTGACTCTAGGTACTTGATCCTATCAAGGTTCCCTATTAAGTCCAACCCATAAGCCAACACAATGAGTGTGCACCCTACAGAGGCAGACCCACACACCCACCATCACACTTCCACAAGATAGATAGTGTACCACGTGGAGGCATGCCCACACATAGTCGATCAAGATTTGCATGTGTGTTGCATTATGGAAGGCAACTAAAACTTAATATTATTAATTGAGGGGTTTTATTAATACATATACATATCCATACACCACATACTTATAGTATGTATCATATACTACTATATCCACAACCACAAACGATAGACATGCAATCACAAACACAAAAACATTGCTTATGGCCATACTATTGTAATCCTTTGGAGCCACAAAGGATTATGTTCACCTAAGGTCTTATGCATCTCATACAACAACACCTATGAATCAACTTGTAAGGATCAACATTACAATGAACAACTTCATGGATGATGTGCGAGGTTGGAACTTCCAGTTGTTTCTCCATGGATGCTCCTTGAAGTTGGATCTTCAGGTTGCTTCTTGGAATTGGATCTTCATGTTGCTTCTCCATGAATGCTCATTGGAGTTGGATCTTCAAGTTGCTTCTTGGAATTAGATCTTCATGTTGCTTCTCCATGGATGCTCCTTGGAGTTGGATCTTCAAGTGGCCTCCTTACATCAAGTTTACAGAGACTAAAACTAATCCTATCTCTATTACATCATATGAGTACAAATATAAAGAGAAAGAATTAATTACACATTGAAATAAGAGATGAGGCTCAGTATGCAAGCTGAATACTTCATACAAATGATCCACCTAAAGCCATTATACATCCATATTATTCACAAACAAACATATCCACAACATTCAAAAAAGGGGATTTTAGGCCATAACCGTGCATGCATTCACCACATAAAATAGATTTAAAAGGTGATGTGTATGATATCATAGGTATATCTACATATACATATATACATATTAAAATTGCAGTCCTTTTAATGTGGGACATTCCCCATTAAAGAAATTTTCGAATCCCATGCAGACTATGCGGGATACACAGGGGCAACGCCCCTATGTGAGATATACAAGATCTACAAAATTGGACTTATGTGTACTTAGGAAAATTAGTATTTTCCATAGTTGACCCCATCCGAAACATCAAAAATAGAAACATGCGGCATATGTGGAATTAGGTTTAGATATGCACTTTAGCAGTTTTAAATTCACATCGTATACAACCATAGAAAATAGTATACAATGATTCGATCATATCGAAATGAATCCAAATATGTTGTAGATTGAAGCTGCTCTGATACTACTGTTGGGCTTTGTGGAAGGAAACATGCGCGACGGAAGCAAAAAAATAAAATATGTTTCCACGCAACCCGCAATAGAATCTCATCAAAAATAGCATATTCAGAAAGAGTGTTTGTGGGATATACCTTGTCACAGAGTAAGTCTGGTGATGCCCCACTGCATGATGGTGTGCAACGCTCCTGTCTTACACATACGATACTTCTCTCCCATCCTCCAAACACGTCACAAGAAGATATGGTGGCACTCCTTTTGTGCGGTGATGTACGCCTCTTGTAGTGCGTATGGATGGTTGATGACGTCCTCTGAACATAGGTGTCTCAACGTCTGCATCTCTACTTCATCCACACAAATGGACTAGAACTCTACGTCACTCTTTCTAAGCCGACACGAAGGAATATTCTTTGTGTGATGACGTTCTAGAATCGCGGTGCTCTCCTTTCTCTCCTGAGGACAGTGACGGCTAGGGTTTACGTACATGAGCATAAACTGAAAAACCACTATTAATATTTTGTAAAAATATCGGCCGTCAAGCCCCTTCAAATAGGAGATGAAAGGAAGTAGGGTTTCCTAAACCCATTGATAAATAGAAAGACTACATTAATTAAAACGCTCGTGGATTAATTAGAATATTTGTAATTAATTAATTAACCAAATAATTGTGTTAATTGATTAATTAATATCTGACTCCATGCAATTGCTCAGGATGGCTCTATGGGCATATATATACCAATAAGTCATGTGATGACATGTTAGAGTCATATCTCAAAGCAGAAGTGGTAATTGTGATCCTTAGGCTAGAAGTCACTATATTAATCACATGTTGTTATGTAACCTTTGACACTAGCCCAACATAACCCTAAGTAATGGTTTCCAGAAAGGTCATGATAGGGTTCACTATAACACTTGTAGATTATTATGACTTATATTGATGGAATATGTCCATCTTTAGGAGTGATATTTTGACCACTTGATAAGTGAAACTATGGTTTTGCATGACCACACTCATGTGAGCCAATATATGAAATTCATCTCAAAATACCGTGAATAGTTTGCTCTAGTTAGAGGAACATAGATTTAATGATAAAAGGATGGAAATTACATGCCTTTATTTCAATCTGGATATCTGTGACATAGGAACTATACAGTTGCTAACACTAAAAAAATAGTAGGTTGAAGTTGTTCTCCAGCTTCTCTAATGACTTCGGTGGAAATTAAGTATTTCTAGATACCAATCATTGTCTAAGAAAATATAATATGATTACTAATATCACTACCAACTTAATTTGGAGCTTATAGGGTCATACACATAGGATGCATAGGAGAAAGGAGTATAATAATGGTTTTCATATGAATAATAGGTTGCTAGGGTTTGAAATACTAATTAAACCATTGAAGGGATGACTACCAGGTGAATCGGCTGACTAGACAGGGTCCAGTCACCCAAATAGATTGAATCTAGTAGCCCAACTAGACCATAGTGATTGGTTGACTAGACTGGATCCACTATCCCAACTGGATTGAGTCTAGAAGCCCAATAGGACCAACACAATGGGCTAACTAGACTGAGTCCAAAAGACTGACAGGACCAGGCCAATCAACAAACTGGACTGAGTCTAGTCGCTCAACTAGTAACTATTTAATGGCCCGACTGGATAGGGTCCAATTGACTGAGTGGATAGGGTCTAGTAGCTTGACTTGATTGGGTATGATAGATCATGTGGGCTAGGCCATGTTGGCGAACTAGATTGAGTCTAGTTTCCCAACTGGACTATCTAAGGTGGCATTTGTAAAGTGACTTTTGTTCCTTTTATTTTCCCAAGGTTTATTACAAACCTTGTTTCCTTGCCTTTCCTATATATAGAGCCATGACGTCTATGATTTTGATTACAACTAGAAAACACTTATGCAACAAATCTTCAGTGGGAACTCTTGTGAGACAAAAGGAGGCACCTTTGAGAGGCCTTTGACCAACTGTCATTACCATTAAGGAAATAAGGGGAGAGGAGATATTTTACAATGCTAGCATGTTTCCAATGGAAAACAACTCCTTCCACATCAAATTTTGGAAAGAAACATGGAGTTCCTTATCATCCACATAGAAAACATAGATACATGGATCAATTTGTGGCTACTTTGTGTGATCTTCTTGGATGTAATCTTTCTTAACTATTATTGTGAGCTCCAACATCGAATATACTCTGATAAAGGTATAAACTCACAACCTTCTTTTTTGCTATTAAGTTGTTGACAAGATCCATGATGGAAATGTGGAGAGACAAAGTCTTTGTTGTTTACTACTTCTACTATGCCTACCACTTCATCTCCATGGATTCCTATAGTGGTATCAAAGCCTTATCAATCTATAGTGTATTGGGATTTAAAATCAATTTGATCAGATTCAATCGTTATGTCACTTGTTCCATTTTATATGATTTGAATGATTAATTGTTACATGTATATCTTTTAGTTTGACATACATACATGACTGTGCCACATGAAAAGATTACAATATTTACATATATAATATATTATACATATATACATACATATATATATATCATACACATCATCATTGAAAATATTTTCTTTGGTGGATGTGTGCATGGTTGTGGCCAAATACCCTTTCTAATGATATGGATGGATATTTTTCTAGTTTATGAGTAATCCTCTTACATATTGAGCCTCACCTTTTAATCAATGATCTAATGTTTCTATGCATTCTCACTCCCCTCAAATGAAACTTGAGGTTTCCACATATTATGTAATAGATATAGGAATAAGATAAGGTTTGGAGGACTTGGTGTGACAAGGCGACCATGAACATCCAAGGAACATGCATGGATCCATTGTGCTTCACAAATATAGGTTCATAGGTTGAAGATACATATGATGCAAGGAACCTTAGGTGGATATAAATTCTTTGTTGCTTCAAAGGGTTATGTAAGTGTGGCCATAACCAATGCTATCTACTATATGATTGTGATTGTGGACTGTTAATATAATGTGTATATGATACATAATACGAGTATGTGGTGTATAGATATGCATATATAAATATAAAAATAACCCAAACTTATGTTAAGTCATAGATGCTTTCTGATAAGAAATACATATCAAAAGATCGATCGAAAAAGTGTGGGGGGCATGCCAAAGCATGGTACATTGTCTATCTTGTGGAAGTGTGAGAATAAATATGCGGTTCTTCCAGACTATGGAGCATATTCTATTTTATTGGATTTTGGTTTAAACTTAACTAGGTGATGATTATAATATTAAGCACTTAGAGGAATAAAGATGGTTATGACAAGGAGTTGTACATCCTTCTATCAAGAGTTTCATTAGATGCAACTAGCAAAATAGTCAACTTGTGGGCGATTAACTAAAGATGACTCATTATTTAATAAAATATGGATTTTTTCTCACTATAAGATTGTATGATGCAAATCTTTTGCATTAAAAGTGAGGGCTAATAATTTGAAATAAAATGGTGGGAACATAATTAATTGAAGTCCAAATTTGGGTCATCAAGATTAGGATTTTGAAATCCAATTTAATGATTAGATCAATTTGTTGACTCATGCAAATATTTTGTATGTATATTAATGGAATACACAAACAACAATTTTTTATTTCCATCGGTCCTTGAGAAAGAAAAACTAAATGGTCATAACTTCAAGGACCAGTTCAGGACACCGAGCATTTGTTCTCCCACAGGAGTAGAAACTCTATGTTCTAGATACACCGATACTCATTGAAATAACTTGGAATGCATCTAGGTGGAATGAGAAGCCCATTAAGAAGAAGTTTGATGATAATATGGACATCAAGTACCTTATTATTTACTCCATGAATCATGAGCTTCATAAGAAACATGATATTATGGATGGATCTCAGGAACATGTACCAAGAACAGGAAAGATAAGAAAGGTATCATGTCTCCAAGGAATTATTTAAGTGCAAGATTATGGAAGGTGGTCTGGTTGGATCCCATGTATTCAAGCTAATTGGGCATCTAGAAAGTCTTGCAAGACTAAGATTTCCCTTAGGCTAAGATTTGGCCATAGGTGTGACTCTACAATTGTTGTTAGACTCATACAAATTTGTCACAAACTACAACATGAACATTTTTTAATCCATTAATAGAGTTGCTTGGCATGTTGAGAACATCTGAGGGGAAATGAATGATAAGCCCAATTCTATATTGATAGTCACAAAAGAAAAATAAAATTCCAAGGGAAAAGGCAAATCCAAGAAAGGTTATAAGCCCAATTCTTATTGTGACTGTGAAATTTGTCAAATGGACGTAAAAACTATAGTTCCTTAACAAGAATCAACTTGAGGATATGTATGTGACACGATCTGAAAGCTTTATCATTCCATATGAAGATGGAAAGGTCTGTTAGCTACAAAGGTCAATCTGTGGATTGAAATAAGCATCTCAGAGCTAGAATATTTGTTTTAGATGAGACAGACAAATAGTATGGTATCATCCAAAGTGAAGATGAACCTTTTTTTTGCAAGAAGGTTAGTGGGAGCATAATAATATTCCATATGTTCTATGTAGATGACATACGATGGGGAATGACATACTTATGCTACAAATAGTTACAATATGGTTGGAAAATACCTTCTTCAAGAATTAATTAAGGGAAGCATCCAAAATACTAGGAGTCATGATATATATATATATATATATATATATATATATATAGCATGATATTTGGTATAAGTCAAAGTGAATACATTGATAAAGTGCTTGAAATGTTCAACATGAAAAAGACTAAGAGAGAAAACTTAACCATTTCACATGGTATAAGTATCTCTAGGGCTCAATGTCCCAACTCTTCAGAAGAGAGGACCCACATGAATAAGATTTCATATGCATTTGTAATTGGAACTATCATGTATGCAACATTTTGTACACATCCCAGCCTCTCATTTTTTTTAGCGTAATGGGTAGGTACCAGTCAGATCTAGGTGAAGGCCACTAGACTACTACAAAGTATATCTTTAAGTACTTGATAATAACTAAGGATCAATTCCACATTTGTCATGGTGAGGAGGAGTTGTCTATAAAAGGTTACACTAAAGCAAGCTTCCAAACCAACAAGATGACTATCAATCACAATCAAGTTTTGTGTTTTTCCTCAATGGTGGATTTGTGATCTGCAAAAGTGCCAAGCAAGAGACATCATCTGATTCTACAACAAATGTTTAATACATTGCTTCATGTGTAATAAAGGAAGTTGTATGGATCAAGAAGTTCATTGGTGAACTGGGAGTGGTTCCATCCATTAGATGTGTAATATAGAACTTTTTTTTTAGAGAATGTGTAATATATAACTAATGTGACAAGAATAGAGCCATTTTACAAGCTAAGAAACCCAGATCACATCATCATCCGAAGCATATACTACAATACTACAATCTCAAAGGATAGGTTGTACAATGAGAAGATGTGAAGATGTGCATGGTACTTGGTTGAAAGCAGTGTTGTTTATCCCTTAACTAAAGGACTTTAATAGTAGAATTTTTAGGTTACTATGATCCTTAGACCTAAAGTCACTATATTGGTCACATGTTATTTTGTGTATATTGACACTAGCCCAACATAACTCTAAATAGGCTTGCCAAGAAGGTAGAGATGGGGTGCAATGTAGCACTTGTGGATTATTGAGAGTGATGTAGTTATAAACTATACATCCTTTGGAGCGGTATCCCAGTCACTTGATAGTTTAGACTATGGAAATGCATGGCCATGCTCATGTGAGTGAATATATGATATTCAGCTCACAACGTTTCTAGTTTTAGGAACATGGGTTGAATGTTTAGGATATTTGTGACAAAGGGATTATATTGTCATTTTGATACTGACTACAATACTAGGATAAAGTGGTTATCCATCTTATTGAATTACTTGGGTGCAAGTGAAGCTTAGTTAAATACTGATCATTATTTGTGAAATCATTAAATAATTATTGATATTATTGCCAAGGTAATTTGGAGGGTATAGGGTCACACACATAGGATGTATAGGAAAATGAGCATAACAATGAGCATATGATTAATTGGTTGTGAAAGGGTTTAGGAAACTAATTAAATCATTTATGGACTGACTACTAGGGAAATCGACCAACTACATTGGGTTCAATTGCCTTAATAGATTGAGTCCAGCAGCCCAACTGGACCAAGCTGATTGGTTGACTGAATTGAATCCCGTCAACCTACTGGACCGAGTCCAGCAACCCAAGTGGACTAGGAGAATTGACTTACTAGAATGGGTTCAGCCTACTGGACTGATTCCAACACCCCAACTGGACCAGGTTGATTGGTTGACTGGACTAGGTCCAGTCTCCTGAGTAGATTGAGTCTAGCAACTCGACTAGACAATGCTAATTGATTGACTAGATGGACTCCAGTCACCCGACTTGACTCAGTCCAGTGGCCATGCTAGATAGGGTCCAGTCACCCAACTAGTTAGGGTCCAGTCTCCCAACTGGATTGGGTCTAGCAACTCAGTTGAGCTAGGCCCATTCAGACAACTTGATTGAGTACAACTGTCGCACTAGACTGTCTAGGGGTGGTTGTTGCAAAACTTTTCTTGTGCCTTTTCATTTCCCAAGGTTTATAATAAACTATGCTTCCTTTGCTTTCCTATATAAAGGGCCATGAGGCTAGGGTTTTGGTTACAACTTTGGAAACACTTTTGTTACAATTCTTGAGGGGAAACTTCTATGAGACAAATGGAGGTACCTTTGAGAAGCCTCAACCAGCTGTTACCATCAAGGAAAGAAAGGGAGAGGAGAGTTTGTGCAATGCTATCATGTTGCTAATGGAAAGGAAACTCATTCCACATTGTCTCTTGGATTGTAATGTGGAGTTCCTTATCCACTGCACATATGACATAGAGATGTGGACACACATGTGGCTACATCTGGAGATATTTTTCGATGTTATATTCCTTATATGTTCTTTTGAGCTCCATATTTGAATCTACTCTACAACAAATACATACACTCACAACCTTCCTTACATGTATATCATTTTTGACGAGATTCATGGATGGAAACATGGAGAGATTAATTTTTTATTGTTTACTACTTGCAATGTGCCTGCCGTTCTCTCTCCATGGATTCCTACAATTGATTCCATGTTGTTCCAAAAGTTAATACAAGATAAAGGAACATGTGTGTCATTTGAATGTAGGTTTGGGCCAAAAAATAGCTTGTTGTATAGCATAAAGGCACAATACAAATAATTTTATGTTGGATCAAATTTTGAGATACCAATATTTTTTGTTAAAGTGGAACATGAAATATGAAGGATAGGAATTTGTAAAAAATTTCTTATATAGCCCCCCAATAGCATGTAGGTGATGAGTTATTTTGTGGTCATGATCTGGTAAGTGGTATGATTAGGAATGAATTTATTTACTATTTTCCTTTTTAATTTATTATTTGAGGGAATTAGAAGGTCTTTTGTGGTTACGTGAGTTTGGTGAGGGAAAGGGGTGCTATGAATTTTGAGGCAAAAAACAAGGCTATAGCCATGACACCATGGATCGGACCTAAATGATGTGATATGAGCATTATTGATAGAAATATTGATAGTTCTTATTAATTTGTACCTTATTTATGACCAAATATATATATATTAGATATAATATATAGAAAACACCACAGGATGGTAAGTGCAAACCAAAAGATACACAGAAAAGGGAAGGGGAGAGATATTTCAACTCATGGTAACAATATATAAGCTCAAAAATATCTCAAGAGGAGAGAGTTTTTAGGTTATATACATACTCCAATCTCGAGTTAGGTGAATTCATGGAAATGGAAGGGGTGACTCTCTTAGATTAGACAATAGGGTAGGAGAGTACTTGTTCAAAGGAGAGGGCAATCCCCCTTTACAAATGATAATCAAAATATCCAAAAATAGAGTCATACATACATCATCAAGGGAAAATTCTAGGAAGAGGTGGATTTGGATGGTTTAGAAGAGTTGTTGTCCTTTTCATCTTTCTTAAATCTAGCGGGCATGGAGGGACGGAAGGGGCATTTTAAGATTGAAGTCTTGTAAGAAAGGATTAGCTGGTTGAAGATATGATCAATGTGTCATATGCATATTGTGAATCAATATGATCTGATTATAAATTAGCTTTATAACACAAAATACCTGGTTAGAATTGTTGTAAGTATTTGAGATTATTGTTTCCTTATGTTCTAACCAAATACATGAAGACTGTGTCAAATAAGGTGTCTAAGGTCCATTGTATTTCTATCATATCATCTAAAATGTTGGTATGAAGGATGTATGAATATTATTGTAATGTGTATGTTGAGAGTGTATATACTATGGTAGAGAAGTGGTAAGTGAAGAACGTATGGGGTATTGTTTCCATTTCTTTTCCAACATTTAATACAAGAAAAAGGAATGTGTAAATGTTAGGAGTGTAGATTTGGGTCAAAGAAGAGGTTTTTAGAAAATATACACCACTTAAATAATTTTTATGTTAGGTCAAAATTTGAGAGACCTAATTCTTGTGAGAAAGAGGAACATGAAATATAGGGGACTAGGAATTTGCAATGTTTTTATATCATGAGTATAGTCCCCCTAGAATATGTCATTGATGAGTTAATTTGTGGGTAGGCAGTGAAAATCATGATCTGGTCCATGTTATGTTGGGAATGAAATTATGTACTGTTGTCCTTTAGAATTCATTGTTTTAGGGGATAAGAAGGTATTTTGTTGTTGAATATGTCATGTGATGGAATGGTGTGTTATGAATGCCAAGGTCAAAAAGATTGTTATAGCCTTGACACCATGGATCAAACCAAAATGATGTGTTATGTGCATTATTCATAGGAATATAGATAGTGTCATCTTAAATAAATCATTTTTGTGATGTTTTTCCATATGGATAAGCATCATATGTAAAAGTGGGAGCCCAAAAAAGATTTTCTTGGGGTATTTTTCTATGACAATCAGAACTCCGGAGGAGTCAGGGTGGGAAAGGAGGGTATAGAGTTTTTTGGGGGGAAATTATACAGGTGTTGTTGATAGGATCCTCACACCCCAATGGCCCTCTGGTTTTAATTGTTGTGGTAATCATTTTTACGTATAACTAAACATGCATATAGAATAAACATTTTAGTTTTCTTTCATAAATTGTATCCAACTTTTGTAGAACTATTATATACACTACATGTTGTGCTTAACATTAGCAATCAACTAGTACATATATTTACATATCATTGATGGTCATTCTTGGTCATATATAACTTTATTTGTTACAATATGTTGCAAAGGTAATATATCTTTGCACTTATTTTGGCTATATATTATATGTAGATAGTGAATCATATTAACTTTGTTGAATATCACTAGCGTGGATGTTTGTGGGATTGATGATCATGTTGATATTGATCAAGAGGCAAGGAAAAAAAATAGTCCTCTACATTCAAAATCATATGCACACAAGCTAAAGTCTTTGTCTGCCATAATGTGTTGAATTCTTCTAGGGATTGTGTTAGGTAAAAAATTGTCGTGTAGTGTAATTTACTTAAAATTTCTATATTTTTAAGTTAGAGTTGCAATGTACTACTGAGATGGAAGTCATTTTTCATAAGAAGAAAAAAATATAAATTCAAGCCACAATGACTAGAACTCATTTTCTAGGAACTAAACTCAAATTGTAAGAAAAGGAATCCTTTGGGAAGTATAGTTGTAGGTAATCAATTAGAGATCAAAAGTGTGGTGCCTCTATATTTTTTCCTCAATGTGATTCATTAAGATATTTTCCTAGGGTGAGACTAGTCAAAGCATACATAGGGGTGTCTCCAACCCCATGTTTTGAGTTAGGGTTGTTCCTGGGAGGGGAATCCATGCCAAAATGAGGGTTTTCTAGTGTGGAGAATCTGTCGGAAATGTCAGACTGAGGCATTGTATCGTTAGTGCCAAATAGGTTGGTCTTCCTAAAACATAGGCATAACTCATAAGAGGAAGGGTCTCAAGGTTGAATTTCTAAAATAATTAGGTTTTTGTGCACAATTATTCTCATATACCATCTTGTAAAGAGTGGGGTCAGGTAGGGGACCACTACTTACTTAATTTAAGAAAATAATTTACATAAAAATCCCATGAACACAAATATGACCAATTAAAAGGGGTGCAAGATTTGTTTTTTCTCAAACAGATGAGCATAGAAACATAGATTGTGGATGTGGAAGTAAACAAAATCTAAATATTACATAAATTCATTGTTCAACTAACATTGAGCCATACCTGCGAAAGACTAAATTATGTATCTAGTTATGAGGATCATATTATGGTGAGCAGCCTACCCATCTCAGAACTCATACTTGAACATGATTCTGAGTAAAGTCCTCTCCTCTTTGATCCTTAGGCTGTGCTACATGTAGGTGGGTTGGAAAACAACACCCAAGAAAAGGAAAAGAAAAGAAAGGACAACAATGAATGTTGAGTAAATGCAGAGTAAAATAATTGGGCATTAATTTAAAATGAGAAAAGATTTGAATAAAGAGGGTTCAATATCAAGATATCCAAACAAGAAGAGTTTGTCGAGAGGATTTGACATCTCCACAAGATGAGGCCTTTGTTAACAAGGATATGATAATTAAAAGGAGCCTTGCCATATACATGTACATCAGAAAATAGTTAGTTGCATGGAAATAAAAATACTGACTATTATAAACTAAATAGCAGGATGAGAATCCATGTATATCATACCAAGGGCAGGAGGACTAAAACCTTAGTGCATTGGTAGGAGGACAAAAACCTCAGTGCCTAAAATAATAAATTGTAGGAGGACTATAACCTCAGTGCATTTTGGCAGGAGGAATATAACCTCAGTACCTTAAACATGGTGTCACTACTTCTAGTTATGAATGGTCAATCACACATGCTCATAGGGAAAGTAAGAAAACAATATAATTATTTTTAATGCAAAAGATTAAGGAATAGTAGTTGTCATCAAATGGGATCATAAGACCCAAACAACTAATAAGATTATGTCAGGAGACCACAAAAGTGGCTTTTACAAATCAAGGTTAACAAATCAAGGAAATATTCATAAGGAAGACATCCATCATAAGATGATATGAACGTTCACAATTTGATCAATGCCTCATATGGGGAAAAGTTATTTGTTCATAATATTACGCCCAATTTAAATAGAACAGATGCACATACCTAAACATGAGTACTCAACTCAGAGATCAAATTCTGCCCTTCCGAGTCTAAAGTCACCTTAGACCTACATATAATGTTTTATGCATAATTAGGGTTATATATATTTTATATAGGAGGAAACCCTAGAAATCAAATCCATCGGAAAAACCCTACGTGGTCTTTTGTTATTGACCTAACATTGAGTTCAGGGTTTCTTATAAATATCTTAACCCAAAACTCCAATTTTATTAATTATGATGTTGTCGTAAGTGAATCCAAAACCCTAAAAATGTAGTCTTCGAAGCTTAGAAACCAGATGCTAAAAACTATACCAAAATATAGAGAAAAATCCCTAGATTCTAAAACACATTTTTGTGTAATTTTTGGAGTTTCCAGTAAAAAGATATAATTTTTCCAAGTTTCATACATTTTAGTGATTTAATTTAAAAAATTGTGAAGGTCCAATTTGTCCTTGAATGTGGAATCCATACTTTACTTAGTGATAGGGTGTATTCAGCATATCCACACTCACACATCCATGCCTAAAAAATAAATCAAAACTTCACTTTGATGAGAATACCCCTGCAAAAACAACATAAATTAATGGAAAGAGGTGGCTATGAAATCATAATGTGCTCGAGAGGTTCGTCCTCCCCGCAACCTAGCACCATAGTAATGGCTTCAATAAGGAAGGTCCCAGCCAAATTTTGTGGAAATTGCATCGACATCTGAATTGGTACTTTATCTTGTGGAAGTGTGAGAATAAATATGTGGTTCTTCCAGAGTACGGTGCATATTCTATTTTAATGGATTTTGGGTTAAACTTAACTAGGTGATGATCATAGTATTAAGCACTTGGAGGCATAAATATGGTTATGACAAAGAGTTGTACATCCTTCGATCAAGAGTTGCATTAGATGCAACTAGCAAACATTTCCAAACAAAATAGTCAATTTGTGGGTGATCAACTAAAGATGACTCATTATTTGATGAAATATGGTCTTTGTCTCACTAGAAGATTGTAAAATGCAAATCTTTTGAATTAAAAGTGAGGGTTTGTAATTTGAAATAAAATATGGGAACATAACTAATTAAAGTCCAAATTTGTATCATCAAGATCAGAATTTTGAAATCCAATTTAATATTTGGATCAATTTGTTGACTTGTGCAAATATGTTGTATGTATATCAATGGAAAGCACATACAACCTTTTTTGTTTCTAGTGGTCCTTGAAAAGAAAAACTAAATAGTCATAACTTTTAGGACCGGTTCAAGACACTGAGCAGTGTTTTCCCACATGAGTAGAAACTCTAAGTTCTAGACACAGTGATACTCATTGAACCAACTCGGAATGCATATAGATGGAAAGAGAAGCTCATAAGAAGTAGTTCAATGATAATATGGGCATCAAGTATCTTATGATTTACTCCATGAATCATGAGATTCTTAAGAAACATGAGAATATGGATGGATTTTAGGAACATGTACCAAGAACAAGCAAGACAGGAAAGGTATGATGTCTCCAAGGCATTATTTAAGTGTAAGATTATGGAATGTGATCTGGTTGGACCTCATGTATTCAAACTAATTGGGCATGTGGAAAGTCTTGCAAGACTAGGATTTCCTTTAGGCCAAGAGTTGGTCATAGATGTGACTCTACAATTGTTGTTGGATTCATACAAATTTGTTATAAACAAGAACATGAATATTTTTTAATCCATTGATAGAGTTGATTGGCATGTTGAGAATAGTTGAGGGGAAATGAACAATAAGCCCAAATCTATATTGATAGTCAGAAAATAATAAGAAAGTCCTAGGAAAAAGGCAAAGCCAAGAAAGGTTATAAGGTTGGCCACAAGTATTCTACAATTACAGCAAAGAATGAGTGGCAATGGAGACAATTACCACCATTGTCACTAGGTTGAACATTGGAAGAGAAATTGTTGTCTCTACCTAGAGGAATGAAGAACAAGGCAAGGGATAGAAATCTCCATTGTAGGTATATATATTATAGAGATAAACTTATCTACTTCTTCATTATGGGTATTAGATACTAGATGTCGATCTCACATATGCTCAAATATGCAGGATCTAAAAATAAATAGATGCCTAAAGAAAGGTGAGGGGAATATACATGTAGAAAATGGAGCAAGTATTGTTTCCACTATTGTAGGCAACTACTGTTTATCTATGCCTGGTGGACTTGTAATATAGCTAGAGAGCTGCTATTATGTACCTTCCATAAATTGAAATATCATTTTTGTTTCATGTTTGGGCACAAATAGTTTTGAATTGCATATTAAAAAGGGTCGACGTTCTATTTCTAATGATGAGATCTTTAATGGAAGTCCGTCTATGTATTATGGTCTTTATTTGTTAGATTTTTAAACACATATCTACTATATAATGCTAATAATCCAAACCTCCATGACTCAAAAAAGAACTTATATATGGCATTTTTGTCTAGACCACATAAATGAGAAGTGCATTATTAGACTCCACAAAGATGGATACCTAGACTCATTTGATTTTGAATAAACTGAGGTACGTGAATCTTGTTTATTAGACAAGATGAAAAAAGCACCCTTTACCAGAAATATTGTAAGGACAAGTGACTTATTAGGAATCATACATATTGATGTGTGTGGATCTTTTAGCACAAATTATAGAGGTGGGTATCAGTACTTCATCACATTTACTATTGACCCGAGTAGATTTGGATATGTGTATCTTATAAAACACAAGTCATAATCCATTGAAAAGATCAAGGAATTCAAAATTAAAGTACAAAATCATCTTGGCAAAAGAGTTAAAGCACTTCGATCAGATCAAGGTGATGAATACATGATTCAATTATCGAGTCCCTTATGAGGGATTGTAGTATTGGTATAACAATGTACTACACCTAGAACACCACAATATAAGGATGTATCAGAAAGAAGGAATCATACCCTATTGGATGTGGTATTATACATGACAAGTCTTGTTGGTCTTCCAACTTCCTTTTGGGTATATGGTCTAGAAACCACATCATTTACACTTAGTCGGGTAACTTCAAAATCAGTTCAAAAGACACCATATGATATATGGATTGGAAAAGGTCCCAATACATCTTTTATGAATATTTGGGGATGTGAATCTTATGTCGGGAAATAGTTTTATAAAAAGCTTGGATCCTAGTATAACAAGTGTCATTTTGTTTTATATCCTAAGGAAACCAAAGGATGTTACTTATGTATTCCATATAACAAAAAAGTGTTTGCTGCCAAAACTACTAATTCCTCAAAAAGGGATTTATTTTCAGAGGAACTAGTGGTAGGAAAATAGAACTTGAAGAATTTTAAGACCAACGTGATAGCATTGAACCTATGGAGGTCGATAAGGAACAAGAGGAACCACAAACTATTATAGAATTTCAAGTTCATGTGACATAAGAACATCAAAGATCTAGTAGGGAACGTCTTGAGTAGATGAGATATGGATTTCTCATACTCAAGAAGACAATATGTTGGTCATTGATGATGATGAACCAACAACCTATAATGAGTCTATCGAGGGACCAAATAATGAGATATGGCTAGAAGCCATGAAATCTAACATGGACTCCATGTATACCAACAAGGTATGGACCTTAATTGATACACATGAAGGGATAAAACCCATAGGGTGCAAGTGGTTATTCAAGAAGAAGACCTTCATGCATGGTAATGTATAAAACTAAAAAGTTTGATTGGTATTAAAACATTTCAAACCAGTTTAAGGTTTCAAATATGATTGAACTTTTTCACCAATTGCCATTTTAAATCTATCATGATCATTATTGTTGTTACATCTTATTGCGATTGTGAAATCTATCAACTGGACGTAAAAATTGTAGTTCCTTAACAAGAATCAACTTGAAGATGCGTACATGACACAGTCTGGAAGTTTTATCATTACATATGAAGATGGAAAGGTCTCTAATCTACAAAGGTCAATCTATGGATTGAAACAAGCATCTCGGAGCTAGAATATTTTTTTTGATGAGACAGTCAAATAGTATGGTTTCATCCAAAGTGAAGATGAACCTTGTTTTTGCAAGAAGGTAGTGGGAGCATAATAATATTTCATATATTGTATGTTGATGGCATACGATGGGGAATGACATACCTACGCTACATATAGTTAAAATATGGTTGGGAAATACCTTCTCCAAGAAGGAATTAGGGGGAGCATTCAAAATACTAGGAATCAAGATATATATATATATATATATATATATATATCTAGAAGGATTTTTGGTATAAGTCAAAGTGCATACATTGATAAAGTTCTTGAAATATTCAACATGAAAGAGACTAAGAGAGAAAACTTAACCATGTCTCATGGTATAAGTATCTCTATAGTTCAATGTCCCAACTCTTCAGAAGAGAGGACACACATGGATAAGATTCCATATGCATTTGCAATGGGATCTATCATGTATGCAACATTTTGTACACATCCTGACCTCTCGTATCCTTTGAGTATAATGGGTAGGTACTAGTCCGATCCCCATGAAGGCCACTAGACTATTACAAAGAATATCTATAAGTACTTAATAATAACTAAGGATCAATTAAACATATGTCATGGTGAGGAGTTGGCTATAAAAGGTTATACTAATGCAACCTTCCAAACCAACAAAGGTGACTATCAATCACAATCAAGTTATGTGTTTTGCCTCAATGGCAGAGTTCTGAGCTGCAAAAGTTCCAATCAAGAGTCATCGGCTGATTCTACCACAATGTTTAGTACATTGCTTCATGGTTATCAAAGGAAGTTATATGGATCAAGAAGTTCATTGGTGAACAGGGAGTGGTTCCATTCATTAAAGGTATAATAGAGCACCATTGTGATAAGAATGGAGCCATTTCACAAGCTAACAAACCCAGATTACATCATCACCCCAAGCATATAGTATGATGCTACCATCTCAAAGGAGAGGTCGTACATTGAGCAGATGTAAAGATTTGCATAGTACCGACTGAAAGCAGTGTTGTTGAACTCTTAACTAAATAACTTTCATAGTAGAAGCATTAGGTGACTGTGATCCTTAGACTTGAAGTGTAACGACCCCGCCTCCCGATAACCCCCAATTAAGGGAGACCAAGAGATTAGAGTTGTTATCCCAATTAACAAGATCAAAGGTTCGACAAATAATCAGTTATAATTATAAAATTCTACCAAACTATACTAAAATCTGGTATAAAATAAAACTTTACATACCTTTTTCACAAACTTGGATATCTAACTTCTATCCACATCTGGACTCTATTCTAACTAATCCTCCTTGCAGTTTATTTCTTAATTTCACAAAATGCCACTTTACTATTTGTCCTTTTCAATTTGTACCTAAAACGCCGACAAACAAAATGTCAGTCAGCATAAATGAATATGTTGGTATGTGGGGACAACCAAAATTTCACACATATGGCTAACAATCTAAATATCATAATCAAGTTAATTAACAAGCCAATTTACGCTTTAAATGTGACATTATCCACCACTTTTGCCCTAACCCTGGCATACCCACCTTAGGGTTTCTCTTTTGCCAATGACTTAAGGCCACCTTCTCAATCCTGAGCTTGGTGCCTGGGGTCACCTCTCATGGTGCCCATTAGTCATGCAATAAAGACCACCTTCTCAATCCCGAGCTTGGTGTCTAGGGTCACCACTCATGGTGCCCATGAGTCTTCCCTCTTGGGCTTGACCTTTTGGCATCATCCATCAGGGTGGCCTGTAGGCGCGAGAATACACACTTATATTATAATTGTGATAATCATAGTAACTTTATGATTTGCAAGTATGAACATCCAAACTGATAGGTTGCATTCAATGTGATTAATCATTTGAGAAACCATTCAAAAACTAATGTGATTAACCATAATTAACCACATACATGTCATGCTAACTTGAGTGTAGAAATAATTCAACTAAGCAAGAAATCCAGTAAACAAGCAAGCACACAAGATGATCCTAAAACATGCATCCAATTTTACTATCATTGATCAGGCCATCAAGGTCTATTAAACCTAGCTCGCTTCCTAGGGTTTCTAGTCCACTTTTAGGATTTCCATTGCAATTAGGGTTTCACTTCATTTTTACTATTTAAACCCCAATTTTATACAATTACTCACAAACCCTAATTATCTCATCTACTCTTCACAAAAGATATTATGGTTACCTTTTAACAACATATAACCTTAATTTCATATTAAAGGCACAATAAAGAGTCCATTAAGTCTATTATGCCTCTTTTACATTAAAACTACCATTTTTATCCTTTTAAGTCATGACACGATCATTAGGCCCAATTATCATCTTTGGTTCCTTTCAAATTAGCAACTTATCTTTCATGAACTCTATTTATCACTAATTCCACATTTATCCACTAGAAAATCATAATTACCATATTAAGGGTATTTATCCACCATTAGGAACTTTTATACTCAAAATAGATAGAATCATCATATCTCAGCTTTATTCATGAATTTGAACAATTAAAGCCATTAAGAGTCACAATTACTAACATTAGGGTTTCAAGGCCCATTAAAGCTCATTTATGCACATGGAACCCTAAATTAATCCTATTACATGTAAAGTTCATCCTTTTAGATCTTGATGTGTCTTTTATAATAAATAGGTAAATAACAATTTTAATCATCCATACAACCCTTCTCAATACATAATGTCATATTGGAATGTGTAAATTGGCTTGTTAAATAATTTGATTGTGATTATTAAGTTGTTAGTCATATGTGCAAACTTTTGGTTGTCCCCACATACCAGTATATTTCGATATACTGACCGACGTTTTGTTTGTCGGCGTTTTAGGTACAAATGAAAAGAACAAACAGTAAAGTGGCATATGTGGAATAAAATGAGAAGTAACGTACACAGGAGGATTAGTTAGAGTAACCTCTTCATGGATAGAAGTTTATAAATCCCAGATTTCAAAAGGTAAATAAAGTTTTATTTTATACCAGTTTTCAGTTAGTCGGTAAAGTTTATTAATTGTTATTGATTATTTGTCGAACCTTTGATCCTGTATAATGGATAACGGCACCGACCCTCCGGGTCTCCCTTAATTGGGGGTTACCGGGAGGCGGGGTCGTTACAATTGGTATCAGAGCATAGGTTCCTCATCTAATCTTTAATAATTATTAAATTTTACAAATTCTGTAGAACCCAAGGGAGTTATTAGATGATTATCCGAAAGACAGAGGTGTCTAGAAAAGGATCACGACCGGGGGCTGGCAATATTTTCCTCCGCACCGCTAGTCGGAATACGAGGACTCCCGGATCCGTGTGACTGCCTGGCCAAAGTCTTAGGGTATGAATCGAAATAAGATACCTTTTAGGACTCTCTCATCTCGTTCATCCTTTCTCAACTCAAATTCTGTTAAGGACCTTAAGGATTAGGGTTTTCTCTCTTTTCCTCACCCTCTTGAGGTATGGGTAAGGTTGATAAGGATTAAGGAATCCTCCACCAAATTAATAAAAAGCATGTAAATAAGATGTCATGGACATAAGCTTAATAGAGTAAGCGTAAAAGGAATAGATACATGCTTAGGTCGTATGACATGAGTTGTCATTGCCCTCAGGAGAGACTTGAGGATAGACCTCCTTGGCAGGAGGATGGGTAGAGAGAGTTAGTCTTTGAGGTAGAGACCTCCAGCAAAGGTAGAAACCTAGCACATCCTTTGAGGATGATGGTAATCCTAACCCTAAGTGAAGGTTAGAGATAGAGATGACATGATGAGTTAGACCGAGTGTTTGGTTGGACATGCCTTGGGATCATCACACGAGCCATGAGAGGTTGGATAACCTAGTACCTTTGGCAACCCAACCCTGGAGAGGGTCGTGCGTGTTTGAGCGAAGGGTAACTCCTTCATGGATGAGGTTAGAGAAGAACCTATAGGGTTGTTGCCAGTAGGATATAACTTGTACCCAGAGTGCATCAGTAATGGCGACATTAAACGAAACCCTAGTCAAGGGATCATGATGGATGGCTTATGAGATAAACATATGGGGTTATGGATAACCTTGAGTAAACATAAGTTTGAGTATAGGCTTCATTCAAATAAGGGCGTGCTCAGGAGTTTGATCCTTCATAAAGACAGGACCTCCTATAGAGAGGTTGGTTGTAGGATTAGCTCTAGAGAAAGGGAGCAGACCTTGGCCAAGAAAGTTGGAAGCCTAAAACCCCGAAACTTGAGAAACAGTGGGAGTCGAGAAGGATGCGACCTAAGTGGATGATAATGGTCGCCTCATGCATGATCCCTGGAGGTTGATGATGTCTTGGTTAGCTTGAGAGTAACCAAACCCTAGAGGGAGGATGATGCTTCGAGTACCTATGGTACAAGTGATTACCTACTAGATGAGATAGAGAGTGCTTTTGACCCTGAGGAGGTTAAGGCACCAGTGGTGAGGTTTTATACCTAGTAGTTGTCCAAGAAGAGGAATCAACTCTGAAGTGTTGAGTAGAAAGATCATGAAAGTACATGACATATCTTGAACATGCTTGATTCATGGTTAAGAGTTTGAACATGCAGTTGGATACCCAAAAGTGAACATACGGTTCCTAGGCCTAAGAGGGGAAGCAGTGTACTTGATGCTCATGTTGAGATTTGAGTCGGTATAGTTTCGATCATGGTACTCTTAATGTGTAGAGAAAAACCCCTTCAGGTAAGGGTATGTTTGATGAACCCCTCACGAATAAGTTGATCTGATGATGAGGAAAGAGAATGAGTGTGACTTAGCATGGTTTCGTAGGTACGCTTGTGCCTTAGTGGTGGTTGGTTTAAGCATGCTCATATGGATGAAAACCTTAAGGATGGTTGTGACCTTGCGGTCACGGGTTGTAGTTTCCTCCCATCCTGGGAGAGGACCCTTTGGTAGGGTGTGTACCAGTTCTGTCGATTTTGAGGTGACCTGAAGAGGTCTCATAGGATCTTGAGAAGCTAAGTGAAGAGTACATGGTATGAAAATGAACCTATAGGCCCATAGATAACCATCTCTAAGTGCGTGGACGTGTTACCATGGGAGTAACCGGTATGGGGCCTGACCAAGGTAGGCAGGTTACCATGACCCCTGTGAAGGGATGAAAGTTAGTCATGAATGCAGAAAGAGATGATGAAGGCTTGGGTAAGGTTCTAAGTCAGACCTGTACTATAGGAGAATCCCAAGTCTATCCTAGGGTCAGGTAGGGATAAGACCGATGAAAGACGGAGTTGCCTAATTCCCAAGTTGCACATGACCATAGGGTCGGGAGGTAACAGCTATCATTGTCTGAGGGCCATGGGTTAGGAGATTGATCACCTTCATTAACTCATGTGACCCAAAGGGCAAGTGAGTAGGGCACTCTCTGGTGCATATGGGAAGAGGGATGACTCCAAAAGTGTCGGCACCCTATAGACCTAGAGGATATGCCGAAGGATTGTGTGTAAACCCAAGTAGGTTCGAGGCTAGTTTTCCATGAAAGTAACTTTGATATAATGATGATTGAGATATTGAGACATGAGTTGCACGTTTCAACGGAGACTTGAAGGTGTACTGGAGAAGTGGGCTGTACCATCCCTACTCTTGGAATAGGAAGAACTCTGTATTTGGACGGCCGCCAAATGCTTATTTCTTCTTGTTATGAGAGTGAGGGATAGGACAGTATGCATGCCAAACACCAAGGATAAGGATGTTGTGAGTTGGAACGTCGCTATAAGGAATAATGATAGAGATGTGGAAGGAATGATACATGGATGTTTCGTAAACACTAAGAGAGGTAGTGTAGCCAGCTTATGAGGATATTTTATCAGGAACTATCTGGAATTTGCAGATTAACCAAGGTCGAGTTCGATCACAGTGAGTATGAGTTTCTTGATGAAGACAAACTTAGAGTTTGAGATGAGATGATAAGTAGAATACATGGAAGAGTACGTCTTCAACGTTAATTAATACCGAAAGATGTGAAGTGGTAATGGATGCTCTGGTGGAGATAGAGCTACCCGGTTTGGTTAGAAAGGAGTTGTTAGGCTAACCCTACGTTTGGAAAGAAGATGTGTTTTGGTTAACAAGTTAATGATTGTTTGGCTAGTCAGTCTAGTCCTTGATGTAGTGAAAGGATGGTGTTAGAACCTCAAATTCACTTCATTGGAAAAGAAAGTGATGAAACCCTGATTAAAGTGGTTTAGGGTTTCCGAGGCATCAAGCTTGAGGAATCATAACAATACATGAGGACATGATATACCTTGGTACTACAAAGATAGTAAGTGATGGTAGCAATTTGAATGCATAAAACAAAGTTGCATGCAGCATGTGGCCATGCAAGCTAGGAAGTGAAGGACGAACACCATTAACCCATTGCATGGATATATCGTATAAAGAGTTCCCCAGAGGGAATGGGAGTACATCACTATGGATGTTGTGAGTCTCTCTTAGACCAAGAAGGTCAAGATAAAATATGGGTTATGGAAGATCGCCTTACCTAGATGACATAAGAAAGGAAGAGTTCTGTCAAGGGACAGATCTAGTTGAACTGCATATGAAATGAGATGGTACAACTACGTCATGATGCGAGTTCAAAGGTTCTTGATGTGACCTAAAGGTTCACTTCCATGAGGTGGAAATAGATACATGATGAGCTCAGTGTTTGTACAGTTTATCACCCCATACTAATAGACAGTATGATCCGGACTAGAGGGTCTGATGAGAGCATGTGTGCTCATTTAGGGTGATATATAGAGACAGTTCTTAAGATGTGATGTCAATCACCATAGCCTTTATCGGGATGCAAGAAGTTCTATTGGGAGGTTGTGTCGGTCACCACTTCATTATGATGATGTTGGTGAAGGAGGCCTCGCGAAGGTCAGAAAAGAACCCCAGGTGTGTGCAGATGAAGTCGCTTTGATCATGCAATGGCTGAGAGAGAGCCCAATGGTGACATGAGTCATGAGCTGATGCAAAGCAGACTGACATGCAGTTCACTGTGGAGGAATATAATGTGAAAATCCGACCCCTCTAAGCTACAGCTGAGAGAGCTGAGTCCCCGATATATGGGTCCATTTGAGATGGATGGGTGGATATGATTGTGTTTATCTTTGCCCCACAGGATAAATGATGTGTTGCATGAGTCCGATCTAGAGCACTATGTGAGATACCCAAGCCAGGTGTTGTGCCCTGAACCTATTCAGCTTTTGAAAGGCTGAAAAGTCCTGAGTCACCTATGAGGGTACGATATACTAAGGTAAGAAAGAACTCAGATGAAAGCATATGCGATAATGAAGGTTCTTGGGAAACACCATGGAAAGGGTGAAGCCACATGGGAGCCATGATGGACATATGAAAGGCTTATCCTGTTTGTTTGCTTGCTTGATGGAATTTTGAGGGCAAAATTCTCATAAGAGGGGAAGGATGTTACAACCCCAAATTTTGGGTTCAGTTGTTGAGAAATTTAATTTCTCATAATAGAGATAAATGAACAAATAATGGATGAATGCATGGACTTCATTTACAATAGCCTTGTTGTTTGATTTGTGGGCTTTGTTGGCTATTGGGCCCAATAACAAGGATATTCAATTAATTAATGAATAACTGAGAATTTGAGATAAGAAAGGTGTGGAAACCTCTAGAAGGCAAATCCAAAGAGGATTTCGTGCCTCTTAGATTCCTTGGGTTCCAAGGAGTCCAAAGTTGTAAAGAAAAGGCAATAAGAAAAGAAAATAACAATTAAGTGTTTCCTTGTTAAATAAGGGAATTGAAAACATATGTGAAATATGGAAAATATGTGAAAAGAGGAATGAATGGGTAATCCTTAGAGGAATTTCGTGTCCCAAGGATTCCTAATATTAAAAGGAATACCTATGAGGAAAATAAAAGAGAAATAAAGAGAAATCCTTAACAGGAACTATTTTAATTAGAAACAAGCAAGATAATGAGAATAATGCATATTGATGCATTTAATGATAATGAGTGTTCCTTAAACAAGGAATTTCGAGATCTTTGAGTTTCTTGGGATTCAAGGAACCCCAATAAATAGGAAAGAGAGAGAAAATACCAAGATAGCAAAATAAGAGCATAATGTGGTACATTAAAAATGAATTTTGTGATTTTTGATAAAAGGAAAGTATTTTCCTATTTAATGAAAAGAGGATTTCGTTCCAATAGATTAAAAGGGCAAATAAAGAGAGTGAAGGAAAGGGAATTTCGGATTTCCTAATATCCTTATAATAGAGTATAACCATGGTTAAAGAAGAGAGAGAATAGTAGTTCTCTTAGGAAGGATTGACTTCCTATTTTGGAAAAGGGTTCTCAGTTTCTTATATAGCCGACCTAGGGCTTCTGTAATCACCCTATATAAAGGGGAGACCCTTTGGTTCGAGCCCAAAAGAAACCCACGTTTCTTTCCTTCTTATTCTCCTTCATCTTCTTCGTAACCCTAACTAGGGGTGCTAGCGCGACCCTGGTGCGACTACGATCTGGGGCTGGAGGTGAGGATGAAGTGCGACGCTCCCACGACCCCCAGAAAGGAGTCCGACCGTCCCAAAGCTGCTCTGGACCCTGCACGACGGACAAGAAGGTTGCAGGTCGGCCGCACCTTGCTGGGCTAGTAGCGCCACCACAACAGTGGTTTGAGGGCATGGTTGAGCACGGTAGGGGGCGGCGGACGTAAGGGAACCCGAGGGAGAGGTCGCCGAGGTCGGAGGAAGGGAGCCGAAGCCGACGCACAGCTGCAGATCGCGGCTAGAGCGGCACGGCTAGGGTTGCGCAAGGTTGAAGGAGGCAAAGGCCGCATTGGACGAAATTGCCCCTCCGCGGGCTGTATAAGACTTCACTTACGCAAGGGCAAAGTCGACTTTTCGAAATATTTCCCAAAGGGGCGCGCTGCATGGCTATGCTGACGTGTCAGCATGCTATTGGCCAAGTAAGTATATTTTTGCAAAATTCATATCTCGTAAACCGTAGCTCGGATAAAGGCGAATAATATATGAATCTTGCTCAGAAAATCGAGAGGAGTCTAAATAAAATATAGTTGAATCCTAATTCTGCTTGCAATTCTAAAAGTGGTATAAGTTATTAACTTTAATGTAATGATGATTAAGGAACCCTATTTTTGATATACTTAATGTGTTTATTAGGGTTCAATGGATCATTAAAGTTGATATTAGTCTGTTAATAATAAAAAGGAACATTAAGAATAAAAAGGATGAACTTTGCACGTAATTTGGTTATTTTAGAGTTTCATATGCATGAATATGCTTTAATGGGCCTTGAAACCCTAATGTTGACTAATTTGACTATTAATGGCTTTAATTGATTAATTTCATGATTAAAGATGGAATATTCTGAATCTAAGACTATTTCGAGCATTAAAGTTCTTAATTGATGGATAAATACCCTAAATGAAGTAATTAGGGTTTTCTCATGAATCAAGGTAGAATTGGTGATTAATAACGTTCATATGAGTAATAGAGTATAATGCATTACACATTGATGATAAATAAGCATAATGATCCTGTCATGGATTAAAAGGATAAAAATGATAGTTTTAATGTAAGATAAGTTTAATGGGTTTAATTAATGGACAATGATGCCTTTAATTCAAAAATAAGGTTAAATGTTGTAAAGGGATAACCTTAATAACTTTTGTGAATAATTAGGGTTTAAAATAGTAAAAGATGAAAGGAAACCCTAATTGCAATAGAAACCCTAAAAATGAAATAGTAACCCTAGGGCTCGAATAGGTCTATTAGACTTGGATACCATGATCCATGATAGAAGATATTGGATGTTTGTTTCAGGATCTTATTGAATGCTTGCTTGCCTTGTTGATTGGACTATTCTTTTTCAAGTCTGCTTAACAGGTATGTGGTTACGCTTATGAATAACCGCATTAGTTTTCCGCATGTTTGTCGGATGGTTAATCGCATTGATTGCAATTAAATTGGTTGGATGATTCATATTTGCAAATTATAAAGTCACTATGATTATCACATTAATAATAGAAGTATGGATTCTCGCACCTACATGCCACCCTGATGGATGATGCCAAAGGTCAGGCCCAGATGGGTAGACCAATGGACACCTTGAGTGGTGACCCCGGGCACCAAGAAGGTGGCCTATGATATTGCATGACTAGTGGGCACCATGAGTGGTGACCTCCAGGCACCAAGAAGGTGGCCTTAAGTCATTGGCAAAGGGCACCCTAAGGTGGGTATGCCAGGGTTAGGGCAAAAGCGGTGGAGAATGTCATATTGGAATGTGTAAATTGGCTTGTTAAATAATTTGATTGTGATTATTAAGTTGTTAGTCATATGTGCAAACTTTTGGTTGTCCCCACATACCAGTATATTTCGATATACTGACCGACGTTTTGTTTGTCGGCGTTTTAGGTACAAATGAAAAGAACAAACAGTAAAGTGGCATATGTGGAATAAAATGAGAAGTAACGTACACAGGAGGATTAGTTAGAGTAACCTCTTCATGGATAGAAGTTTATAAATCCCAGATTTCAAAAGGTAAATAAAGTTTTATTTTATACCAGTTTTCAGTTAGTCGGTAAAGTTTATTAATTGTTATTGATTATTTGTCGAACCTTTGATCCTGTATAATGGATAACGGCACCGACCCTCCGGGTCTCCCTTAATTGGGGGTTACCGGGAGGCGGGGTCGTTACATTAATCATCTCAAATTAGGGTTTCTTAATCATTAATGCATTAAAGTTGATAACTTCCACTACTTTTTGAATTGAATGAGGAATTATCTTCTAAATATATTTTTAATGGATTCCTCACATTTTTCTGAGAAAAATTGATATTTTACATGTATCGATCCGAGCTACCAATAAAATGATATGAATTTCGCAATAATTACTTACTTGGACCAATGGCAGGCTGCCACGTCACCTCTTCCATGCAACGTACTCGCCCGATTTGGAAACATAACTGAATTATGCTTATACCCTCGTGTAAGTTGGTGGTTCTTCAACCTGCAGAGGGGAAAAATGGTTCAATGGCACCTAGGTTGTCTTCAACCTCCGATGCCCAACCTGGCCACCAACTGCCACCTTCCCACGGTCCGCCCCCTCCTTCCTAGGACTCGAGGACCTCCGCCAATGACTGCCCTAACTCCGCCACCCTCTGCTGCACCTGGGGTACCACCCAGCTCGTGACCCAGTCGGTCGGTTCAAGTGCGCCAAGCCCACGACGCTCCACAAGTCGTGTAGGCATGCAGTAGGTGGTTGCACGAGGTCAAAGCACGGAGATGATAACCAATCATCCCCAGGTCATCGTAGGGTCATCAGGCTTCCATCGCACCTCCTCCACAGCCCCTTGTTGCTCCAGGGTTCGAACTAGCCTCTTCTCTAGGGTTTGCATGCAAAGAAGAAGGAGAAGAGAGAGAGGGATACGTGGAACTCTCTTGAACTCGAACAAAAGGTTCTACCCCTTATATAGGGGAGGGTATCAATGCCCTAAGATGTTCATCCATGAGGAAAGAAGTCCATCTCCCAAAAGAAAATCTATTCCTTCATTGAGAAGAAATCTTCTCTCTCCTAATTATCTTTCTTAATAAACCATATTCATTGGATATTTAGGAATTTGAAAATTCTCTCTCTTATTCTCTTTATGCTTGACTTTTAATCCATTGGCACGAAATTATACTTTCTTATAGTAGAAAATACCTCTTTTTAATAATACCACAAAATTCATTAATTATGTATCACATTATCCTCTTATTTTGTATTATTTGTATTTTCTCTTTGTTTTTCTCTATTATGGCTCCTTGGACCCCAAGAAACTCTAATATTTTGAAATCCTTTTTAGTGGATACTCATTATCCTTCTAGATGCATCTATATCCATTATTTCTCATTATCTTATTTATTAAAATATCTCTTTTTGAGGATTTCTCTTTATCTCTCTTTTTATTTTCCTTTCTAGAATTCCTTCTAACATTAGAAACCTTATGGATACGAAAATCCACCAAAGATGACTCAATCATACCTCTTTCCACTTATTTCCCATATTTTATCATTGTCTCAAATTTCTTTCTTAATAAAGAAATATTTAATTGATCTTTTCTTTTCTTGTTGCATTATCTTTGCAACTTTGGACTCCTTGGGACCCAAAGAACTCAAGAGGCACAAAATCCTCCTTTGGATGATATTCCCTTTCCTTCTAGAGGTTTCTACATCTTTCTTTTCTCCATTTCTTATTTACTCATTTAATAATGGAGTTTCCTTTGTCGTTTCCTTGTTATTGGGCCCAATAGCCAATAAAGCCCACAAAACAACCAACAAGGCTATTGTAAACAAAATCCTTTTTATTCAAAACAAATTATATCATTATTTGTTCAAATATCTTTAATAGGAGAAATTACATTTCTCACCAAAAGAATCTAAAAATTGAGGTTGTAACATGAAGTCACTACATTAATCACGTGTTATTTTGTGCCTTTGACACTAGCCCAACATAACTATAAATAGGCCTACAGAAAAGATAGAGATTGGGTGCAATGTAACAATTGCAAATTATTGTGAGTGACGTAGTTGTAAACTATATGTCCTTTAGAGTGGTATCCCAGTCACTTGATAGTTTAAACTATGGAAATGCATGGCCATGCTCATGTGAGTTAATATATGATATTGAGCTCACACTATCTCAAATGGTCATTTCTAGTTTGAGGAACCTGGATTGAATATTTAGGATATTTGTGACAAAGGGATTATACGGTCATTATGACACTGACTACAATACTAGGATAAAGTTATTCTCCGTCTTCTTCAATTACTTGGGTTCTAGTGAAGTCTAGCTACAATACCGATCATTATTTGTGAAATCATTAGATAATTATTGATATTACAACCAATGTAATTTGGAGGGTATAGGGTCACTCACATAGGATGCATAGGAAAATGAGTATAATAATGGGCATATGATTAATTGGTCGATAAAGGGTTTAGGAAACTAATTAAATCATGGATGGACTGACTACTAGGAAAATTAATCAACTATAGCGGGCCCAATCACCATACTAGATTGAGTCTAGCAGCTCAATTGGACCAAGCCAATTGGTTGACTGAACTGAATCTAGTCAACCTACTAGACTGATTCAAGAAGCCCAAATGGACCAGGAGGATTGGCCAACTAGATAGGGTCCAGTCACCCTACTGGACTGAGTCCAATAGCCCAACTGGTCCAGGTTGATTGGTCGACTGGACTAGCTCCATTCTCCTAACTAGATTGAGTCTAGCAACTTGACTAGACAAGGCTAATTGATTGACCAGATGGAGTCCAATCATCTGACTTGACTGAGTCCAGTGGCCCTGCTAGATAGGATCCAATTGGAAGACTAGATAGGGATCAGTCACCCAACTGGTTAGGGTCAAGTCTGCCAATTGGATTGGGTCTAGCAGCTCAGCTGAGTTAGGCCCATTCACCCAACTTGATTGAGTACAACCGTCAGACTAGACTATCTAGGGGTGGTTTTTCAAAATGTTTATTATGCCTTTTCGTTTCCCAAGGTTTATTATAAACTATGTTTACTTTCCTTTCCTATATGCATGACCATGATAGCTAGGGTTTTGTTTATTACTTTAGAAACACTTTTGTGACAAATCTTGAGGGGCAACTTCTATGAGACAAATGGAGGTACCTTTGAGAAGCCTTGACCAGCCGTTACCATCAAGGAAACAAGGGGAGAGGGGAGTTTACATCAAAAAAAAGGGGGAGAGGAGAGTTTGTGCAATGCTAGCACGTTGCCAATGGAAGGGAAACTCATTCGATATTGTCTCTTGGATTGCAACGTGGAGTTCCATGTCAACAACACGGATGACATAGAGATGTGGACAGGTAGGTGGCTACATCGAAAGATATTCTTTGATGTTATATTCTTTATATGTTCTTTTGAGATCCATCTTTGAATCTACTCTACAACAAAGATATAAACTCACAACCTTCCTTACCTTTATAACATTTTTGACGAGATCCATGGATGGAAACATGGAGAGATTAAATTTTTGTTGTTTACTAGCTGCACTGCACCTGCCGCTCTCTCTCCATGGATTCCTACAATTGTCTCCATGTTGTTCTAACAGTTAATACAAGATAAAGGAACATGTATGTCTTTTGAATGTAGGTTTGGGCCAAGGCCAAAAAAGAGCTTGTTATATATCATAAAGGCACCATACGATACCAATATTTTTTTTAAGTGGAACATGAAATCTGAAGGATAGGAATTTGTAAATTTTTCTTATATAGCCCCTAGGAGCATGTAGGTGTGAGTTATTTTGTGGTCACAATATGGTCAGTGGTATGTTGAGGAATGAATTTATTTACTATTGTCCTTTTTAATTTATTATTTTAGGGGATTAGAAGGTCTTTTGTGGTTATGAGAGGTTGGTGAGGGAAAGGAGTGTTATGAATTCTGAGGTCAAAAACAAGGATATAGCCTTGACACCATGGCTCAAACCTAAATGATATTATATGAGCATTACTAATAGAAATATTGATAGTTCTCATTAATTCATACCTTATTTATGACCAAAATAGATATATTAGATATAATATATAGAAAACATCACAGGCATGGTAAGTGCTAATCAAAAGGTACACGAAAAAGGGAAGGGGGAGAGATATTACAACTCGTGGCAACAATATATAAGCTCAAAACATCTCTTAAGGGGAGAGAGCTTTTAGGTTATATACATACTCCAATCTCAAGTTAGGGGAATTCATTAAAATGGAAGGGGTGACTCCCTTATATTAGACAATAGGGGTAGGAAAGTATTTTTTTTCAAAGGAGAGGGCAGTCCCCCTTTACAAACGATAATCAAAATATCCAAAAATAGTCATACATACATCATCAAGGGGAAATGCTAGGAAGAGGTGGATTTGATGGTTTAGAAGAGTTGTCCTTTTCATCTTTCTTAAATCTAGTGGGCATGGAGGGATGGATGGGGCCTTTTAAGATTGAAGTCTTGTAAGAAAGGATTAGCTGGTTGAACATATGATCAATGTGACATATGCATATTGTGAAGCAATATCATCTGATTATAAATCAGCTTTATAACACAAAAGTCTTGGTTAGAAGTGGTGTAGGTATTTGAGATTACTATTTAATTATGTTCTAATTAAATACACTAAGATTGAGCCAACTAAGGTGTCTAAGGTCTATTGTATTTCTAGGATATCATCTAAATTGTTGGTATGAAGTATGTATGAATATTATTGTAATGTGTATGCTGAAAGTGTATATACTATGGTAGAGAAGTGGTAAGTCAAGAAGGTATGGAGTATTGTTCCCATTTCTTTTCCAACATTTAATACAAGAAAAAAGGTTTGTAAGTGTTTGGAGTGTAGATTTAGGCCAAAGAAGTGCTTTTTAGCAAAGATACACACTTTAAATAGTTTTGATGTTAGGTCAAATTTTGAGAGACCAAATTCTTTTAAGCAAGAGGAACATGAAATATAGGGCATAGGAATTTTAATTTTTTTTATCATGAATACAGTCCCCCTAGACCACGTCATTGATGGGTAGGCAACAAGAATCATGATCTAGTTGATGTTATGTTGGGAATGAAATTATGTACTATTGTCCTTTGGAATTCATTGTCCGAGGGGATAAGAAGGTATTTCATTGTTGTATATGTCGTGTGAAGGGATGGTGTGTTATAAATGCTAAGGTCAAAAAGATTGTTATAGCCTTGACACCATGGGTCAAACCAAAATGATGCTCTATGAGCACTATTGATAGGAATATAGATAGTGCCATCTAAAATAAATCATTTTTGTGATGTTTTTCCATATGAGTAAGCATGATATGTAAAAATGGGAGCCCAAAAAGATTTTCTTGTAGTATTTTTCTATAACAATCGAAACTCAAGAGGAGTCAGGGTAAGAGACGAGGGTATAGAGTTTTTTGGGGGCAAAATATACAGGTGTGGTTGATAGGCTCCTCACATCCCAATGGCCCTCTGATTTTGATTGTTGTGGTAATCATTTTTATGTGCTTAACATTAACAATCAACTGGTACATATATTTGCATATCATTGATGGCCATGCTTGGTCATATATAAGGTTATTTGTTACAATATGTTGCAAAGGTAATACATCTTCGCACTTATTTTGGCTATATTACTTTTGTATGTAGATAGTGAATCATATTAACTTTGATGAAGATCGACTAGCGTGGATGTTTGTGGGATTGATGATCATGTTGACATTGATCAAGAGGTAAGGAAAAAAATAGTCATATACATTCAAAATCATATGTACACAAGGTAAAGTCTTTGACTGTCACAATGTGTGGAATTCTTCTAGGGATTGTGTTAGGTAAAAATTTGTCGTGTAGTGTAATGTACTTAAGATTTCTATATTTTTAAGTTAGACTTGTAATATACTAGTGAGATGGAAGTCATTTTTCACAAGAAGAAAAAAAATAAACTCAAGCCACAATAACCGGAACTCGTTTTCTAGGAACTAAACTCAAATTGTAAGAAATGGAATCCTTTGGGAACTATAGTTGCAGGTAATCAATCAGAGATCAAAAGTATGGCGGCTCTATATTTTTTCCTCAAGTCGATTCCTTAAAATATTGTACCCTCTATTAGGGTAATATCATTTGCTGCATAATTAAGATCTTTTCCCAACTATAGATACAATATTATCCGAACAAAGAAGGGTTTGCATACTTGTCAATAAACAATGCCAATGGATCCTCAAAACAGAGGTTGCTCTATGCATGGGATTTATTAAAAAAAAAATCTATGTTTATCAATAATTCTTAGGAAAACAAAGGGTCGAAACAATGCCATGAATATATGTAATGACGAAGCGTTAGGAAAGTACAAGAGAAACCTATTGCGTTTCCCCACCTCTTTTTAATGATCCTCCTCATCCACGGAAGAGAAGTCAGGTTCCCTTGGCTTCTTCAATGAAGAGAGAACTAGAGATTTGGTGGTTCGACTCCTTCTTATGCGTGAAGTTTCACCACCTCTAGCTACACATCCACTATCCTTCTTCGTTCCTGGTTCTGCTCGTGACTCGGATATTGGCGCAAATGGACCTGATTTTGTAGTCAGTGCATTAGCGGAACTGGTTATAGTAGTATTGACAGAATGCTCCATTCGTCTAGCTTCTACTGTGGCAGCCATAGATGATTGAGTCACCTCATGGGAGCGTGAGCTACAATCGTTTACAACTCGATTTTTAGATGGAGCATCAGCATCTTCCTTTTTACCATAGCTATTAGGGAATGACATTGTCCATCCCACCGGTTTCTCTTGGTATTCCAAGCTATACCTGAGCTCCATAGACACCCGACGCCTCCTCTGGTGACGCCAGGCCGCCTGTATGAAGCAGGCAGCCCAGGTACGCCACTGGTGAGAGTAGAATCGAAACTTGTGTCTCAGCTGCTTACTGTGCAGTCTCCGGAACTGCGCCGCCACGAATTTCAGGTCGTCAGCGACAAGAGCAAAGGCCTCGACCTCCGTAACCGCCTTAACAGTACGTGTGGAGGACGGCAGAGGCGCAGTCGGTCTCGGGTCGAGAGCCCACGTCAGGAGCTCCTCTCCACAGAAATCACCAGGCCCGATACGGCACGAGTTGAAGAACCCAGTTCGGCCGCCGTTGGTGGTGTGAGAGTCCAGGTGGCCGCGGATGATGAAGAACATCTCACTCACCATGTCCAGCTCTCGAATCAGGCAAGTAGCTTGAGTGAAAAGTGCTGGCTTCAACCTCTCGCAAATAGCATCCAACATCCTCTCATCCATCTGATCAAAGAGCGGCACCCTGCGGACCAGGTCCAAGCAGAGATGGCGCTTGATCTCCCTACGAAGATCCATCGGAAGGCTGTGGAGGATAGCTTCCTCATCTACCCCTCGGGTCGCTACCCACCTGTACTGGTCATATCTCCTAACGCTCTGCCTCACCTCCAGTGGCAGCTGCCGGTGCCGCATCCATTTCTCTGTGTCGGTTTTCTTGATCCTCCACTCCTCAATCCGGGCATTTATGGACTGTAGGTAAGACTGCATGTTTCCTATGAGTAAGCCAAACAGAACCAACCCTAGTATTGCTATCACTATAGCAAAGATGATCTCCCCAACGTAGACGCTCGTGGTGAAGTTCTGGCCCAGTGAGCTCAAGTTTTTCAGCCCCCACCAGAAACAGTAAAAATACTTCTGGATGAACGGCAACGACATGATTTTTGATTGAACTGCCTCGGCATAAATCCCGAACGGATAGAAGCCACTGTCTGGGTTGCACAGAACAGAGAGTTTGATGGTCGAAGACCCTGATGGGGTATTCATCCACGAGTCTCTCAGGTCCTTGCTCCGGCAGTCCATGTATGTGTACCGGCAGGAGTACGGATCCTGTTGCAGCTTGCAAGCTTCTTTCCAACACGCTTCTTGACGCTCGATAGATAGCAAATGCCATGAGGCTCCCAGGACCTTCACATCAATGAAGCTAAATTCGTTAATCTAAACCATTCATGAAGTTCGTAATGCTCTATGCATGGGCGAAGTTTCAATAGTCGTGTAATATTAAGTAAATAGCACCTTCTTTCAGAAAAAATGAACAACGCCTCAAATTATCATTGATGGAGTATATTTCGGTGAACATTTTTATTCTATTCCCTACTAAAGCGAGCAGGAAAAGAGCTTTTGTTTAAGCAACAACATCT
This sequence comes from Alisma plantago-aquatica, assembly GCA_963693085.1. Taxonomy (NCBI): domain Eukaryota; kingdom Viridiplantae; phylum Streptophyta; class Magnoliopsida; order Alismatales; family Alismataceae; genus Alisma; species Alisma plantago-aquatica. The sequence continues at coordinate 713,467,560 of OY856412.1, read as the reverse complement.
TCATGATATCTTATTATATTTCCTTACCACAATAACAATGATAACACATTTGTTACTGCTTTTGGTAACAAAAGGTCAGGTCAACTTGTAATGTTGTAGCGACTTCCACATTTACATATCAATCTCGGTGAACCAATACATAAAGACCAAATCCATGTTTCATTAACTTAATTTGTTTTTCCAAAAAAACAAGTTTCATGTAACTTACCACCTACAACAAACCAATCAAATGGGACTTTTGATGAAAAAGTCAAAATGTGAAGAAGCATAAAAGAGTCATTTTGTGTGACTTCCTCACGTTAGATACAGGACAAAAATATCCCCGCCATAGAGCAAGAGGACTGAATGATGTAATTCTCACTACTTACTTGTGGTTTAAATGAATTTCAATTCTAATTACATATTTATTTTCTGAGAAAACTACACCAATTGTGTTTCAATGTTTGATTACCCAACTTAGTCCTCCGTTAAACTCTACTTACTAGTCTGATCAAAGAGCGTTTATGTGCAACAAAATGAGGGTCTACTAAAGTAATTTTGAGTTCACAATTTTGAGCGGACCTAGGAAGGAAAAGTTGAAAGAAAATGAGTGCTATGTGCAAGGATACCGTGAAAAGCACGTGAGTGTAATATTTACATGATATTTATTAGTTACAGCCAAGTTCCGCGTGTGTTATCTCTATAACGTATAAGAAAGGCTAGAGGATGTTGTTATAATTTTGATGTATTTGTTAAAAGTTCTTGGAATTTTAAATAAGATTCTCATGTTTTATAAATTTAACTTGGTGGCCATTCAAACTCTATTGTACATCAAATGTGGCGGTGATGTGCATATATGTCAAAGTGTCCTTTGTGTATTATAACTTCTCTTTTATCCTTCACTTAAAGTAGGACCTTAGTTTTGTCATATTTCCACTATATAAGTCATTCACAAACCATACTCTCAAATACGTTGACATTTTCATCAAGTGTTTTGATGTATTCACATAAGATATTACATCCATCAATTATGACTAGGTCCTTATACATTATTTTCAGTTTTAGAGATAGAGACATGATATTAAAATAAAGTGGGTGATAATTTAAATAATATATTTATGTGATATACTTTCTTGAACTCCATGTCCAATTTTTAAGGTGGTCCATCTGCTCAATTGCGACCAAGGGTGGGTCACTTTATAGAGGAACCTTTCATGAATGAAATGTTGTATGAGTATCAAACTAAAGGATGGAAAACAATATTGTGGTGCAAAGAAATATAGGCAAGCTACGATGGTTTACTAAACTATTTGAGTTCACAATTTTGAGTGGACCCAGGAAAAGTTGAAATGAAATGAGGGTTACGTGCAAGGATACTGTGAAAAGCACGTGAGTGTAACAGTTACATGATATTTATTACCTACAGCCAAGTTCCTCGTGTGTTGTTTCTAGCTATGATATTACTATCCAAGGCATGTGTACCCGAATTCAACATTAATTGGTGTTGATGAGAAACAATATCAATTCTGAGATAGTAAAAGTCAGTGTACGCAAAGAAAAAAGGTCTTATTGGGGATAGTAAATACTTTAGAAAAGAGGCTGCAACTTTTGAGCATACAGACGAACACCACTTACATGACTTGCAAGCATGTAGAGGAGAAGGTTGTATGCAGCTCCAGCCCAAGCAGTTTCAGTCATTACTCCAGTTGCGTTCACAATCTGTGAGGATAGCGGATACACCAGAAACAACCTCGGAACATATTGCAACATGATGCAGATGCGAAGCAAGTTCTTAGTGTTGCTCATTCTGGAGCCTTTTAGGAAGGGTATCACCATCCATATAAGAAACTGCATATAGTAGAACATAAGATACCATCAATTAATGCATATCACCAGTCTGAAGTCAGCTAGCTAGCTTTATATAGCTGGAAACTATGGCAGGTGAGGAACATGTCGATCGCTTACCTGAGGAAGAGGTAATGCGGCAACAAGGTCAAACCAGAAAGCTCTAGACAAATACCTCGAAGCGATCTTCGAAGGATCCACAACCAGCTCCCCTCTCCCAAACACACGAGAGGACGGCGCAATGTATGCTGTTCTAAAACGAACAAAGATCTGAATGAAGTAGAATACATCCGCTACAGTCCGCACCAGCGACAGAGCGACCTCGATGGGAACACTGACGTCTAAGCACTGGTCTTTGGTGGCCTTGGGCAAGTAGAAGAACAGAGGGTCGACGAACAACGATACCAGGCACGCCACCATGAATATCTTGTTCCATTGGTTGATAATTGGGCCTCGGGGATCCAGAATCTTCTTCGTGGCTCTGTCTGACTCGTAGTCCTCCGAGAACACGCGGGAGAGTACTCTCTTCTTGATGAAAACGGACGCCCTTTCTGGACACACCTTGGAAGTTGTTCCCGAGAACTTCTTCTTTCGCGTCGTATCATGTCTCTGCTCACCTTTCTTCTTGAAACTGGGAGATGAAAGTCTCGGCTTGTTTGAGGGCTTGACGTCCTCATTGAATCTGTACGATACGATGAGGAAGAACGATTTGAATAATTGTATGCATTCGGATTAACAGACAGACAAACAACATGAAATCATACGTCTCAGAACGACTAATCAAACTGACCTTACAGATTTGGAACTCAGAGAATTCGCCATTGTCTGTTTGGAGAGCCTTTCCCTCTTAAAATAATTAACCAGCTTGCTGGACACTTGAGAAGCTGCAGGGCCGAGTTGGTTTACGATCTGGCTAAATAAACTTCTTCCTAATAGGCTGGCCGAACAAGGAACAGCTGCTGAGATTGCTTTTCAGGTCAAAGAAAAGGATTGGACATCATTGCTCGACCACAACATGGAAACGAAGATGAACGGGACCATATCTCCTCATAAACTCCAACCTGGTCATAAGTCATAACTACTTTTCTGGCGCGCGGTGCTACAATAATCGGGCCTCTTGTGACGTTGAACGAAAAACAGTGAGGATGCATATAAAACTGAAAAGCGAATACTGTTACTTGGTTGGTGGCTCAGATTTATTCTTGATATTGCTGGGCCTCGTGTCAGTAAGTTAATGGTGTACTACTACCTGATCGTGGAAGCAAGCGCGTCGTGCATGCTTTCATAACCTATCGGAACACGAGTTATTAGGTGATACCTCAGTTGGAATTCACGTGAAAATGGTCCTCTGACTTGATAGGGTAGCAAAAGCGGAGATCTTGGGGCAATAGACAGCTTAGCCGTCCATATCTGATCTATATTGTGACGCCGACGTGATGTCTAGCAAGTCCTGAATCATGGGAACCAAAAGTGAGATTTGAGACGGAGATCACTCAACCGTCAAACGTTCTTATTGCCTCTTTGGTTGGAGGAGACATATGAGAAACTAGAAGAAAAAGAAAACCTAGATTCTTGGAGGGAATGGAATGAGAACCTCCTACCAATACATCTTCAGATATACAACATTGTGATACAAAGCATTAGCTTAAAACAACATGAAGAGATGCTTAGCCTGACTCGACCATGCCTAGGTGACAGCAAGGCCAATATAGTGTAAAGCCACTAGCTCAGACAGTTGCGTGCGGGAGGGATTGACTGGGAAGGTGGGAGATTAAAAACTTCGTATCAATCCCTGAAGGAAGATGGCATCGTCATGTAGGACGGAAGTGTTAGATATATGTCTCACGAAGAGCCAGAGTAGGGTTAATTATGTGTTTTGTGGCTATCTTGGGTATAATAGTTTATTACAACAACTTATTATTGCTAGGGGCTTAGTTCTTATTTTATGGTTAATTTGCTGCTTCGTAGTTTTACTGGTCTAACAGTGTTTCTTAGTTTTTGGTTTTTTGTTAAGTGTTTCATTGCAAATGTCACAAAAACTAGGGGATATGTGTCCAAGCAAAGAGTTTATAATTGATTCGCTTTTTGTGGGCGTCAATTGGTATGCGAGACGGACAAGTCATTCAGCTTACTAGATATTTATGGGAAATTCAGTTATCCTTTCCAAATCCAAATCCCATTGTAGACTGATTGAGAGAACTAAAAACCAAGTAGGAGGATTATTCTTTTCTTTGAGTAGGAGAAATTGTAATCAAGTTGTTGACTACCTAGTTGAATGGGCAGCAAGACATGAATGTCAGTCCGGGAAGTGGACTCGATATCCTAAATTCTTCTCTAGCATAGTTAGGGAGGATTCAACATTAGCCCACAATCTTGTGAGAATCCATCTTTCTGCTAGGCTTACAGCAAAAGTGCACAATGAATAAGAATGACTCATGGGCTTTCAAATAAAATAGAGATAAATAGGTTTTTGAGGATATTTTGAGGGTTTCAATTGATTGCATGAGCTTGTTATTGATTATGAAGACTTAATTTTGATTTCATGGAATTATCTGTCAGTTCCTAGTTATATTGATTTAACTAGAGTAGTATTGTTTAGTTAGTTTATTAAATAGGTGTTTTGTCACAAATGACACGATTAGGGTATACAATCAAATGTTATAAATACCAGTCTTGGGAAGCATGTCTAGGCAAAGAGTATTGATTGTTGAATTGCATTTTGGGAATTGGTTTATGATCAATTGATATTATTGCTTAAAACATAAACTCTAGGTCCATGTCTGAGTCAACACCTTCATCCACCCTTAATTATTCATAGAACAAATATAGCAATAATCACATCCATCAAGACTTAAAAACAAAGAAGTTTGTATATAAAACTAAGTTTTCATTGTCTCTTTTATTTTTCCTCTCCCCAAATCACCTTCAGATCGAGCCCCTTCTCCCAAGATCCCCCCTACTCCTCATTTAGCCTTGATTCCCTCATCAGTTGCTTGTCTTTGGAAGACATATGAAGTTAATGTATGATAGAATCTTTGTAACAACTCAATTAGGGTTTTTTATGAGTTTACATATGTTTTAGGAATTGCGGTTAATTATGATATTTCTTATTTTCACGTGCTATATTATTATTTCATGCACTTATTTGTAAGTTCTCAATTTCATTTGTTTAATTAAGTTGTATATTGTGTTTGCATGTTAATTAGTCATTCAAGAGAAAAAATTACAATAAATAGGATTTAGTCATTTGTAACTAATATCAATGTTTGTGTACATGTCCAAGTATTTAGTTTTAAATATTGACTTGATTTTGAGGAATTGATTCCCTTCACATTGATTAACAACCTATAGATATTCTAGGGAGGGGGTAAATCCATGTGAATATGTGGAATGACTAAAGTCTTATGAATATTAAGTTTGTTTGTGACACTACAACAAATATTAGATTTCCCGGCATAATGACATGCTGTAAAAACTGCATAACTATGCCGGTATTATATTTATTCAGCATTTTTCAATATGCCAGAAAAATGTCGTTGAAAAGCGTGCCGCCAAAAGTTTGACAGCACATTAAGAGTTGTCGTAAATAGTATCAAAATCGTCATTATGCCCATGCCGGGGATATATGGTTATCGCCAGAAAATGATGACAAACCCGACATTCTAATATGTCGGAAATGTACTAAAGTGTCAACACATGAATACTCACGCACGCATGAATGTCACATGGACATCTACAACTGGGAAAATATAGGTGTTGGTGGGCACACGAGTTTGCAAGGGTGGCATGTGTCGGGCGTGTGTTGGGCCAAGCAAACAATGCTAGTTGGCGGAAACAGGAGCATCCTCCAGCAAGCCGTGTGCACAGGCCATAACAAAAGATTTTTACTTTATATACACATATATATACATTATATATGCATATATATGTATATATAGTGAAGACATTGTATAGAACCACATTAGAATAACACAATAATGTACTTTTAAATACAAAATCATATATATAAATGATTGTATTTTGGTACACAAAACTTGTCCAAACCATCATGTTCTTCACCATTACACATACGAAAAATACAAGAAACACTAGTCTTCAACAAAATACAAAGGGTCAGGGAGAAGAACGGCCATCACAATATTCTCCAATAAACATCTTCCTCACATGCACATACTTCTGAAGTGAGATCATATTGTCCGTTGTTGGGTACCTGCACCACGACCTCTCATATACTGATTATGAATGGGTACCTGCTGGATTGAAGGCCAAGGATTATAGCACCGAGTACATGAAGGAAGACAAAGTTATTTGAAAACAATCTCTGCTTGAAGTTGAGGTACGCTGAGGTCCACTTTTCATATAGTTTCCAGAATGAGTTGCATGCTATTTTCATCGCTATTTGCACAGTCCAGGAGTCAACTGGGACATGGAAAAGACCAGTGATATAAAGACCCCATGTAACTGATCAACCTGCGGCATCTTGGTGGATAAGTAGCAAAACGTTTCATCAAATCAGCCAATAGTGGTTGAGGAGTAGTCGATCATCCTGATCTAGAGCATATATAGCAGCTGTCAGAGAAATCCAGTACTGAAAGACTTGATTACTTGTTTCAGTCACACCCAAGAAAGAATTCAAGCTACTCGCTAGATAAAGAAGGCAACAGAGGATTGTCCTATGTGAGGATACTGCAAAACCACCACCGAGAAGAATTAAATCTTATTCACATTTTATTCCATCTATTGGGTCATTGTATAGGAAATACAACCAGGAGAATATGAACTGGATGCTCAGTCGCCAAGCAATGAAAACAACTATCTAGAAAGAACGTATAGGTTTTCCATACAGAAGCACATCAAGATTTCTCCCCATCCATGTTTCACTTTCTGGACTTTAGTTATTGCGTGACTAGCTACCCCATCTATTGTTCCAACATATTGTCAAGTATCATTAAAAACAATGAATATGATATAGTTCTAGTACCAGACCATGCCTCCTCCACCGCCCCTTGCACTTTCGCCGCCAGTGCCTTCTCGAGCAGAAGCGAAACCTTTCCACTGAAAAATGGTTGAGTCTGCTCTGAACTTATCGACATTCTTATCACCGCGGCAATTGCCTTTTCCTTGTACTACAAAAAGGGTGATCCAGTTTCTCAGCTGATGCTGTCAATCTATTACACTTTGATTAGTGTAATGTTCCTTGCTGGATGCCTTATACTTCTCATCCATATGGCTTACGAACCTGACGAAGAGGTAGCAGTTTACCAGGGGTTATGGCAATCGTGGCGTTCATCACCATTTTCATGAACATCTTGTTGGTGGCTTATACTCAGCTGCCCGTTGCCAACTTCATAATGATGTGCGCCTTACTTGGAGCAATCTGTGTTGCTGCCACTGCCTGTTCGGTTTATTTTTACCAGGATCGTACTGTGAAAGAAAGCCTACACGGCAATATATGCTCTTGCCTCTTGGGTTTCTATGTCGTTAAAACACCACAACATGTTGAAGATCCATAGTAGTATTCAAGCTTTTAATTCTTCAAAAGGAATCTATAGATTGAACAATCCATAAACACATTGTCCTACATTTGGAAAATAACAAATCATTCTATACCTGTAATATAAGAAAAATCCTCCAGTGGGATGATAACTCTTTTAGAAAATATCAAAGTATGCTCCATTGACTGTAACCATTCTTAAATAGTGATTCACCTACATTTACAAATATAAACATCTACACATAAGAAACTAAAAATAGTTAGCATAAAAGAGCAGTCGAAATAGCATATTGCGACTTAAATAATTTGTTAACCAAAACATCAATTAATAATAAAGAACAGTCATACCTACATGGTATCAATTAAGAGCTGGTTTTCAGCATCATATTATATATAAGGCAAGATGAGTTGCATTAAGTATGCGAAAGAAAGCATCAATATAATGCAAAATGGATAGAAAATGATAATTATCAGATGTCTATCAAAAGTAAATTGAGACAAAACTCAATAATAGAAAAAGGAGGTTGATCGAACTTAAATCTGAGATTTATGAGGACGAAATAGAAAAAATTAAATTACAATAGATAGTCTTACTTCACAAGAATGATTTATCAATTGTGCAACACTTTGCAGCTTTAATCGTCTTAACAACATGTCCATTGTGCATGCGGGTTCCAACATCTTGTTTCAAAAATAGCAAGTAAACTAAAGCATCCAATTTACTAATGCTTGCTGTCTAAAAAATTCTGGAAAAGTGCAAAAGTAATCTTAGTTCACATTTGAATATGAAGATGACCCCAATGTTCACTTTCTAATGAGGCATAAGCATTTCATGCTCTCACTGGACCATTTCTTGGCATCGACACTTAGAAATCTAAGTTTGACATGTTCTGGCTATGCATAAATCCACTCACACATATAGATGCATATTTTATAGTAAACACACATATAGATATATTATTTTGCAAATATATGTTAACAAATTGGTCATGTAAGCAATTTTCGTGTGTAAGCTATATTTATATATGCAACACAACCATAAAAACTAGACATAAACCCATGCTATGTACGGGTGCCTTAGCAAACTTAAAGGAGAAACTTGTAGAACTATTAAAGAAGATGCAAGAGAAATACCTATGTTTAATTCAACTTCTTATAAAAGAAGATTCTCTTGCCAGTGTTTGTTCGCCTTACTGAAACATAGTTTTGAAAAAAGGCATAATACTGTACATAGTTTTGGTATGTAGTGCAAAGCGAAAAGAAGAATGGTAACACATAGTAGTACGTGGAAAGCATGTTACCATGTTCTCGAGCCGGCTCATCTCCACTTGCATCTTTCTGTCCTTCTCCGACCGCACTCAGTTGATGGATCCTGTAGTGTCTGCTCAAGGACACTCAAAGCGGGAAGGGTACAGTACTGGCTTTCCTCCACTTTCATGAACCTTCACATTATGTTTAGCATATCATATTATCCAAAACCCAATATCTTCAGACTCTAATAATTTGATAAACAAACCTCAGCTCCCTATCCATCATCTCACACATCTTCTCAATTTTCTGAATTTCTTCAATCTGTTCCTAAGAATAATAATATGGTATGTGGTTAGTTAGGCCAACTAATAAGATTAAAGAGGAGCCAAAAGCATGTGTCAATTTCTGCAGCATATGGCACAAAAAAAACTAAACTTGCCCCTTGGCAAGTACTTAATAATGTTGGGAAGATAGTCAAAACTTCATAGATATTAAGTATGTAATGACACGTGAATCTATTCTTATAATTTAGCAATGACCAGCTCTTATATTCGGTAAATATTCAGCAGTAAATGAACTTTTGAAACATCAGCTGCGTTCAGATTCCTTCAACTTATACTAACCACAAATAGAAATTTATACAAAAAGTACAAAGACATCCTTTACAAGTCAAACATAATTTCAGATCTTTTACAATCATAGTCACATATTTTCATAGAAGACACAATTACACATTACATTGTTATATAATCCATATAAAATTAGCTTCTAGCCAGTTCACATAAGGAAAATAAAATGTGTATTGACATGTTTAAAATCAGGTACAACTAAACACACAAATACAGCTACATGTTACAATAGAGGCATGATTCTGCACTCTCCAACTATGTAATAGGAACTTCATTTAATGGGAACTTCTTTATCGCCTAAAGTACATTTATTGAGATAAATTTAACTGTTTATGTCCAATAAAATTCAACTCATTTAATAGGAACTTCTTAAGGAGAAAGAACCAGAAATAGGATAAATTCATAACCACAAAACGCTGAAACACTGATACTAAGATAAGAGTATGTGATCACATTTTTCTATGGTCAATGTCAACAAAAATTCAAAGTAATAGAGATAAGTATTTATCAAGCCTACCTTGTGGTCAATTTCCGACGACATTTCTTTGATGAGACTATATTCAGTATGAGCCGTTTAGTTTAAGACTTACATATTTAGAATATTGATCTAACAACAACAGTTAGCAAGAAAACATGACACTTTCATATGAGCCATATGAAACAAGAGACAACCTAGAGTTCAAGCATTCATATGCTCGTCCCTTTACCCTTTATATCATCAAGGTCCCTGCCCTTCCCTTCCAGAAAAATTTCTAACTGATTCTTTGCCTTCTTTAATTCCTGCCACACATACCAACTCCAGATGCACACCTAAGGCCCAACTAGTTGCGTTAGAAGGAATGATAGTCCCTGCAGTAACAACATTCAATAATAAGAAACTATATAACATATTCAAAGGGAAAAACATTATGTAAACCAACCAATATAGTGTGTGCTTGCTGGGCTTTGGTGATGTGCAATTACTAGAAAGTCTGGCACAAAAATAATTGAGGTGAACATGTACATGTTAGTAAATGACTTCAATAACATGTAAAAATGGATGGTGATTATCAATGCAGAATCAGTCCATCGAAATCAGAACAAACCTATGACCAAGTATTCAAAGAGAAGGATGTGTATAGAGGCAGAGCAGCATACATACATGTTGATCCTTGATAGTCTCTTTAGCTTCTTAGGAAAAGCAATGTGCCCCCTTTCCATCATCATGTGATCAAACATGTGATCCTTGAAGTAGTCAATGTGCATAAATGTTCATACATACACGTTGATCCTTAAAGTAGTCAATGTGTATAAAAGAACAAAATATTTACTACTTAATTCCAAATATATGAAACATAACCAACCACACCATGCACTCATTCTGGTCATATATAATACCATTACTAATTCTACGAACCAGTTTGTGAGAGATTTTCCAAATCAAAACCAAAACCCAACAAACCAAGGACCAATGCACTTCTTTATAAATGCCTAATCTTGATGGATGCAACAACAAGACTATATATATATTTAAAAGACTGATCCTAAATTAGTCATCTAAAAGACTGATTACCATCCTCTTAATTCCAATTCATAGAAGTTTTGTCTTAACCACAAAGAAGTAGTCAGGTAATACACTGCCAATATTAAATTAAAAACATTTATATATTATATAAAAATAAGATAATAGAAAAAAAGATCATCTATGAGGTCCAATGCTTGATTGTGTCATCTAAACAATGAGTTCCATAAGTCCATGAGTAATAGGGACCCCAATCTTACTCCAAAACCTATAAAGAAATTATGTTAATAATATGATCTATGATTAGAAATGTCATATTAAATTTATGAAATACCTCATCATTAGGGTTGTCAATATTCATGCCATCTATAATCCTGCTAGACTTTATTACATTGAATAACTCTCTGATGTAAGTGTGAGCTTTTTCAGCTTTTTGATCAGTCTGTTCATCTCTAGCTCTAGCATCTGTTGCAACCTTTTCTACTTGTTCAACTCTAGCTCGTGCATCATTTGCTTGTTTCTTATATTTTTCAATCTCCTTCATATAAATTGAATTTCTATAGCAAGAATGACATGCAACTGTACTTCCCCGCATACGTACATGGCCTGGTCTTTTGGGTCCAAAGACCTTCAAGCATATCTCATCATCGCTAATTTCAATTGTTCCTTGTTCACGCTGAGACACCAAATCTGTGATTTGTGCCTAAACAACAAATTAAATTGTTAGAATTTTCAATTTGCAAATTTGTTGAAATTTATGTCGAGCTATAATCATGGTTACCATCTTTTCTTCAGCAACAACATCTACAAGCTTTTTTTCTTTTCTCGTTCGAGTCTTTTCAAACATCCTCACACAACTTGGCACAACTCCATTGTTATTGATAGTTTGTATTTTCATAAAATAGATTATGAAATATGAAGTATAACCTTATACTATAAAAATAGGAATAATAAGAACAAATTTCATACTTCCTCATGTTCTATAACACTAAATCGAGTCCTTCCAGTACAGTGAAGCATTGACTGTTTAGAATGACTAATCTTGGTACGAGTACTTGCAGCCTTGCAAATAAACATGAAATAAGATCAATGGATAAAAACATAAAGATAAGTAAAAAAATTGCTACAAGAAAATATCAATAATAAAGAGAGTAGATCATTGTATAGACTCACAAATTTATTTCAAATTTACCTAAAAATAGTCACTTTTCTAATATTTTTTCACAAGAAACTCTCAATCAGATTTTGTTACATTTAGAGGACAATTTCTTAGAGCTTCATCATCAGTGGCGTATGTCAAATAAAGAGCATACAATTCAGTCTTAAATTCATGCCAAGCCTTATTCAATGATCGATACATTGAACGTGTTCTGAGGTCATTTTCCTCAGGTAATAACTCATCACTATGAATGATAAAATCATCCTACGTAATAGTCTTGATTACACCAGATCTGGAATTTAATATCTTGAAAGATGGACGGATGGTGTTGCGGCTGATATTATCCACCTGTCTGCACGAACACAGAGCAGGGGAAGAAATGTTCCATATGAAGATATTCTCTACAAGGAATCAGTTGCGATATATTTAGCTAGGGAAAATGGTTGGAAAAAATAGTGAATATAAAGATTACAATGTTGGGATCTCAGGAGTCAAGACTGCACATTCATCCTATCTATAAGTTCAAGCCTCAATGGATGTGATGTGTTGTTAGCATTTGCTTCTCATATTTGGTTCAATGTAATGTGGCCTTGCTTTGATTTTTATTAGTCATGTGATGGTCGCCTTGTAATTTTAGATTTTGGTGAAGAAACTATGTGATTCAGTGTATAAATACTCATTAGTCAATGAAAATATAGTATCTTTAGGCTTGGTGAAAAAATCCCATGACACATTGACAAATACTCGCTAAACAATGGAAATCTAAAATTATGCATAGATTGCATTATTTTTTGTGACGTAAAATTCAAATAAGTCAGCATGATCAAAAAGCAAATAATGTACATTGAAAGACATAAATGTTGTTGTGGTATCATTTATAGGGATGCTAGTCATGCCACATAAAGTTCATACAAAACAACGTTTTGGTATCATTGTACTGGTATCATTTTCTGGTATTGTAATCAAGCCATGGTATGATTTTCCGACATTGTTCTGATGTCATCATTGTATCTACTATTCTACTTCCTACATCTTCAAAGACACTGGAAGTCTTTTTATGGCACGTGATGAAACGATAATTGTCCGAGACTCCTGAACATGACATAAATGAACAAATACGGCTTTGCTTTGGCCTTTATACAACATATTATTGTGTCGTGTAAAATGAGAATTGTTGTGGTGACTCCAAATGAAATGCATCAGAAATTAGTATATTGAAACATTTACTTGTTGGAACCCGATGAGACAGTTTATTGATCTTATTCTCGTGTTGCCAGGCCTAATACTTCTATTACACCGACTACCTCTACTGTCATCCTCTAGCTCATTATCAATCATATCTTCTAGTGATGAATTTTGGATAATATGACCATCCCCCCTCCATTACACACTGGTAGTTTGCTAAGTTGTTGGATCCCCTTGTACTGAAGTTGAAGATGACACCCTCTGTAACGACCCTGCCTCCCGGTAACCCCCAATTAAGGGAGACCCGAAGGTCAGAGCCGTTATCTAATTAACAGGATCAAAGGTTCAACAAATAATCAGTAATAATTAATAAACTTTACCAACTAAACTGAAAACTGGTATAAAATAAAACTGTTCTTACCTTGGAAAAACTGGGATTTCTAAACTTCTATCCATGAAGATGTTACTCTAACTAATCCTCCTGTGTATGTTACTTCTCATTTAATTCCACATATGCCACTTTACTGTTTGTTCTTTTCATTTGTACCTAAAACGCCGACAAACAAAACGTCGGTCAGTATATCGAAATATACTGGTATGTGGGGACAACCAAAAGTTTGCACATATGGCTAACAACTTAATAATCACAATCAAATTATTTAACAAGCCAATTTACACTTTTCAGTATGACATTCTCCACCGCTTTTGCCCTAACCCTGGCATACCCACCTTAGGGTGCCCTTTGCCAATGACTTAAGGCCACCTTCTCAATCCCGAGCTTGGTGCCTGGGGGTCACCACTCATGGTGCCCACTAGTCATGCAATATCATAGGCCACCTTCTTGGTGCCTGGGGTCACCACTCAAGGTGTCCATTGGTCTACCCATCTGGGCCTGACCTTTGGTATCATCCATTAGGGTGGCATGTAGGTGCGGGAATCCATACTTCTATTATTAATGTGATAAGCATAGTGACTTTATAATTTGCAAGTATGAGCATCAAAATTGATAATTTGCATTCAACAGTTTATTTCAAGCCACGATGGAAACATCGATAAAATCCCAGAAAACTAATTCGGGTAGTCATAAGCGTAACCACATACCTGTACATGCAGATTTGAGACAGTTTAGTCAATCAATAATAGGCAAGCAAGCATTCAATAAGATCCTGAAATAAGCATCCAATATTTTCTATCATGGATCATGGTATCAAAAAGACCTTATTCGAGCCCTAGGGTTACTATTTCATTTTTAGAGTTTCTATTGCAATTAGGGTTTCCTTTCATCTTTCACTATTTTAAACCCTAATTATTCACAAAAGATATTAAGGTTATCCCTTAACAACATTTAACCTTATTTTCGAATTAAAGGCATCACTATCCATCAATTAAACCCATTAAACTTATCTTACATTGAAATTGTCATTTTTATCCTTTTAATCCATGACAATATCATTATGCTTATTTATCATCAATTTGTAATTCATTATGCTCTACTACTCATATGAACATTATTAATCATTAATTCTACTTTGATTCATGAGAAAACCCTAATTACTACCTTTAGGGTATTTATCCACAAATTAACAACTTTTTAATGTTCGAAGTAGGTTATAACCCTGAAAACTTAGTTCTATTTATGAAATTGAACAATTAAAGACATTAATAGTCCTAAGTTCCAACATTAGGGTTTCAAGGCCCCATTAAAGAATATTCATGCATATGAAACTCTAAATTACCTAATTATATGCAAAGTTCGTCCTTTTTCTTCCTAATATTCCATTTTATCATTAACAGGCTAATATCAACATTAATCATCTATTAAACCCTACTAATCACTTTAATCATACCAAAATAGGATTTCTTAATCACTAATACACTAAAGTTAACAATTTCCATTACTTTTCGCATTGCAATAAGAATCAGGCTTCAATTTTATTTTTATCAGATTCTCCTCATTTTTCTGAGCAACTTTCATATTTTATGCGAACCTATCCGAGCTACGGATATTTAGTTATGAATTTAGCAAAATTACCTCACTTGGGCCAATCCGAATCTGCCACGTCACCCTATGCGGCTTGCCTTGAGTTTTATAACCAGATTACGAGAATACCCCTGGTAAGTCATCCGTTCCTTCACTACCCATAGGGGTAGAACGGTCCAATGACCGATTCACCATCTTCTTCCTCACGATGGCGCTACAGCCACCCTAGCCGCACCTTGCACGACTTCTCCTCCTTCCATGGGACCTCGACAGCCCTCGGGGATGGCGCTATCACCTCCGCCACCCACCATCGTCCTCCCTCAAGCTTTGACCCACGGCCAGGTCGGCCGAGATGGGTCGGTCGGACCTGCAACTTGCAGCTGCAAGTGCAGCCGCGGTTGCAGTCAAACGGAGGTCGTTCCCACCTCCCTAGGCCGGATCTTGCCACCAAAACGTAACCTTGACTCCGCAGCACCCCTGTGCACGCTGGGAGACTCCAGATCGTGGCCAGTATGGCCGTTCTTTGAGTGAGATCCGTCCCCGGTCGCTGCTGCACTGCGGCCATCTTTGCAGACCTTCGTAAGGTGTGATGTGAAGATTATGGCGGAGGTAGCTTGTCCACCAGTCTAGGGTTGTCGTGGAGTCTTCCTACATCCATCATGACGACAAAACTACCCTTCCTAGCTCCGGGGATAGTACTACACTCTTGCTAGGGTTTTGTGTGCAAGAAACAAGAAGGAGGGAGAGAGGGGTGTGTGGGATCTTTCTGGAACTCGACCCTGGGCTCTGGCCCCTTTTATAGGGGAGTATATCCTCGCCCTAATATTCCCATCTAAGAGGAAACAAGTCTTATCCTATTAGGAAAATGATTTCTTCAATAAGAAACTAGTTCTCTCTCTCTCATAATTCTTTAGTATACCTTCTTCCTTTGATATTAGGATTTTGAAAAGTATCCCTCTTATTCTCTTTGTTCTTGCTTTTTAAACTATTGGCACGAAATTCTATTTTCATTTAATAGGAAAATACTTTCTTTTTACCAAATTCACAAAATTCATTAATAATATACCACATTATGCTCTTATTTTGCTATCTTGGTATTTTCTCTTTCTTTCCCCTTTATTGGGGCTCCTTGGACCCCAAGAAACTCAAAGAATTCGAAATTCCTTTTTAAGGAATACCCATTATCCTTAAATGCATCAATATGCATAATTCTCATTATCTTGTTTTATTTCTTATTAAAATATTTCCTTTTGTGGATTTCTCTTTATTTCTATTTTATTTTCCTCATTGGCATTCCTTTTATCATTAGAAATCATTGGGATACGAAATCCCACTAAGGATAACTCAAAAATACCTCTTTTCACATATTTTCCCTTTTCATCAATGCTTTCAATTTCTTTATTAACAAGGCAATACTTAATTGCTATTTTCTTTTCTTATTTCCTTTTCTTTGCAACTTTAGACTCCTTGGAACCCAAGGAATCTAAGAGGCACGAAATCCTCTTTGGATTTGCCTTCTAGAGGTTTCCAAACCTTTCTTGTCTCAATTTCTCATTTATTCATTAATAAATCGAATATCCTTGTTATTGGGCCCAATAGCCAATAAAGCCCGCAAATCAAACAACAAGGCTATTGTAAATGAAATCCATTTATTCAAAATAGATTATATCAATTATTTGTTCAAAAACATTTAATACGAGAAATTATATTTCTCAGCAAATGAACCCAAAACTGGGGTTGTAACACCCTCCCTTCCCGCTTCAAGTCTTTTGACCTTGGTGTATATGATTTACACTATGTTATTAGGGGTATATACTGCAATTGCTGTAAATAAAAAATACGTTCATATGATTCCATGATTTGCATTTTTTGGGACATTGGATGATGGCAACTTTGTAGAAGTAATTATTTTTGGGATCGCATGTCATAATAAATATTGATATTGATGTATAGTTGTGAGAAGGCAGAGATTACATGTCCCGATGACCTTCTCTATATAATGAGATATATAGACACAGTGGTAAACATTGAACCTCTTTTACAAATAACATTTTTAATTATGATATATACATGTCCAAAGATAAATAGCGCAATATATTCCATGTCCACAGGTGGTAAATATGAACTCGTGTGATTGATTCAAAGGAAGAATAAGCACAAGTCATACTTTCCCACTCAATACTTCTACATTAGACTATATCAACAGTTATTAGTAATATTGGTAGCTCGTAAATACAAGCACCCTATATAGGAGTATCGAGACAACTATACTCTCTGAAATCCTAGCGGAGCAAGAACAAAGGGGTAATATTCAGTGGCAGTTCAGGTAGTTGGGAGCCAAATATGGGTCTCATACAACCAGAAAGACAAGAAGCAAGTATAGGTTACGAGCAATCCGCACCCCAGTACTTTGTTAAGCTTCATCCCCCTGTGGGGTAAGATGAGGAGGGCCCAGAGCACACCGCTGACAAGGAACCCCAGAACCTCAAAGGTGAACCCGTTAGTGTATAATCTTATCACTTTTAGACAGGGCATGGCAGACTGGAAGATAAAGTTTAATTGTGGGTTGGATTAAAGATTGGGCACACATGAGTAGACCAAAATTAAAATTACCTGATCAAAGAAGAGTGGAATTTTTTCCTTTTCTTCACCTAAACGGTTGTCCAACTGAAGCTCCGGATCCTTGTTGCGGCAGCCGGATTAGTAGGTCGTCGTATCAGACGGCCACTCCACAGCTACAGGTACGAGCCGACCAGAAGCTCTGAATCCCTCCTTCGATGATCAGATGGACTCAGGTTGCACATGTTGTGGTACCAGACAATCGCTCAACAGTAGTACGGGAGAGCTAGTCAGGGCTCTGCTCTGGCCATAAGACAGACTCTGAAGGCACAGCCCGTCGTAACAGACAGCCGCTCAACAAGGGGAATGGAGAGCGACGACTGATTGTTCACGTGAAGAACTCATTTGTGTTAACAACTCCAGTACCTAAACAACAACTTTCCATCGCAGTGGATGGATGGTGGGTAGACGCAACACTATCCAGGTAGCAAAACTAATACCATGTATCAACTACATGCATGAAGAAGAAGAGCATAATTATAGACAACTGCTGCACCGCAATTTGATACAATTGATTTATATTTGTTGCTCACTTCCTAAATTTCAATTAAATAATCAAGGAAACTAGAAAAGAATTTGACAACTTGTTATTCATCACAACTATAGAGAGTGCACACTGTATATCTTCGGAAAAAGCAATACTAGCCACAGAAAAATAGATTTATGGCTTTTATGTAGCATTAAATGGCATTTTCTTGTTACGATATACATATCTTGTAAAGAAAAGACATCAAATGTGGTAAAGTTCTTATGATTCACAAGTAATGAAATTTTTTGACATGACTAATATTATTATAATTAGATCCTACATGTTATTCAAAAAAATTGTAGATACGAACCCACACAATTTTTTGCATGTACAGTCTTTTTCATAATTTCGTAAGTGGCATGTATACTTAAAATTGTATATAATTCAGTAATCTTACTTTCCCTTGCATATGCTTCTTGTCTATAGATTAATATGTATCATCCGTTGCAAATGTAAAGCACTATAGATATAGTTTACTTTACTAGTTGCCAATGAATAGGATTGCTTCATAAACTAACATTTCTTTTTCAAGGTACAAACGCAGATGTCATGGTGTGGCAGGGTGAGGGTGTTGTGAGAAAGCCTCTTCAATGTGCTACTGTTGTGATAGATTGCTTCCTCTCTAGCGTTGGGTTTGACAAGAGAGAAAAGGAACAGAGGAGGCATGGTTCGATGGAATGGAAATGATTCGGCAGAAATTATAGAATTTCAGGATGATCATGGCAAATTAGGGAACGATTAACAGGAAAGAACTCACCTCAACTCAAGCCACTGTAATTGCATATCGTCTTTGATATCTGGTCACCACGAGATCTTGATTTGGCAGTGGAATTGTGGCAGGGCAAGAGGTAAGGAAAATCCAGAATGCCGCCAACAGAGGGAAACCCAAACGAAGCGCAGTTAATAGAGATAAATATAGAGGTTGTGTTGTTGACAGATGGAAATCGAGAATGCCATAAATCAAGAATTAAGTGTGCCTTCCGTGAGAAGATCAATATCACCGTCAGCTACAGAAGCAAGTGTGTGACAGGCCAAGGGATTACCAAGACGTCAACATCCCCAACTGTGAGAAGGTGCTGATGGTGAGGGTTCTGTCTTTGCCGATTAAAGTCTTCGGGAGGGAGAGATGGCGCTGAAGGAGAGGACTCTGTCTCCACATATTAAAATCCTAGCAGAGGAGAGCACGCAAAGCAAGTCAATGGATGCCAGGACTTTACTAGCGTAACCTAGGACTGGGAGACGATGGGAGGGAGCGCAGTCGATCAGATGGAAGCATTCACCCCTATTTTTTCTTTTTGTTGTTTCTCTGAAAATAGATGTGAGTGTGTGCGTGGGACACGGTGGGAGGGAAGGGGCGGGGTAAGGGGTGCACTTAATGGAATGGGCAAATCTAATTTTCCACACCTAACTTAAATTATGCCAGAGTAAAATGTCGACAAATACTAGATTTGTTGTAGTGAGATCAAATGTACCGCCATCTAAAAATAAAGCAATGTGTGAGCAGACATGCATCGGCAACCAAGAGAAGGCGGCGAGGACAAGGTTTCCATCTTCGTCGATCCAAGTTATTGAGAGGAGAGAAGGCGAATTAATCAAGGGGATGTCGAGAGTTTGACCTGGGACACGGAGGAGAGAGGAAGCTTAACCGACCGGTCACTCCTATTTTTCCTTTTTAGTTGTTTCTCCAAAAATACGTGGGCTCGCACGTTTTGAAATGGAGCAAGCATCTCGGGCGCGCCGGTTGAACGCACATTGAATTTTTGGCACCCGATAACGAATATGCCTCTACAAAATGCCGTCTAAAATATAATTTGTTGTAGTGTTTCCACATCAACATCTTTTATTCTCCACTGACTCCTTGTCATGTCTTTAATTCTGTTTAAAACTTTTTGATATGTACAAACCCACGACCACTAGGCAACGCTTAATTTTTTACTCGTTCATGGGCATTTATAACTGAACGAACTGTGAGATTGGTAGTTTTCCAATGCTTGCCAATATGGAGATCTTCTAACCTTGATTCATGTACTTTATCCCTACTAATACTCTTTCTTCCCCTTTTGTTCACAAGGACAACCCAAGCAGCACCGTGATCCATTTCTAGACATGAGGGTGCATTGGATTGGTACATATTGGACACTATATTATCTCACAGAATAATTCATGTACAAAGCCTTCACGCCCAACCATGATTCTAACTAGAATGAAGTGGTGTTGGAAGTTATGGTACTATTTTTTTCTAGTTAGAATCATCACCAACATGAAGGTTTCGTACGAGAACTTCCATAATTTGCTTGAATGTCTGATATGTACCAAGCAACTCTCTTGTTGATGTCTATTAGTGAATGATACTGGTAGGTAGGGTCATCCTTGTTGAAGAAAAAGGAGAGAGGTGAGCAGTGGTAGGACTATCTAAGCTAAAGAAAGGGTACAATCCCTCCAATTAGAATGAAGCATGGGGGAAATAACAATAGAACAATTTTTTTAATAATAAGCGTCTAGAACTGAGTTAGTGGTTAGTTGTTTCTCGGTGGCCTCGATGGTCTAGATGATACAAGATCTGAAACAGAAACAAAGACAATGTAATAACTCATATGAGAAGATAAAATATTGTTGTTTAGAAAATGATTCCAATAACATATACGGAAGTGTGTGAACGAGATGAACCAACTACGGTTGAAAATATGATGAATGATAAACTATTGGTGGTGGTAATTCATATATGTCCTTCCAAGAAATACAAGGCAATATATAGACGTGTCAAGCCATAAATCAATTCAATACTTTTAGCAGCATTGGATGACATCAACAAATATAGGAATGATGTTTTTTTTTCATCTTTTCATGTGGGAATAAAAATAAATTGAATATGAACTAAGGAAAAATCATTTAACGGGTTATCCATGCTTGTCATAAAAAAATTCCAGCCATGTTTTACTCACAGATTGAGCCCCTATTATAGACAATGTGAAGAACATGATAACCTTGTTCTAAAATTATAAGTGACAACATGATAAATTTCATGTTGAGCATGATGATAAGATTGGCGGGCCAATGAACTCAAGAAACATTTTATCCCATCCTAGCGCAAGGTTATTATGCTAATTTTCAACCAACAAGCAGACGAAAATATTTATATTATTGTTATATTACTAAACATCACATTAAAAAATTATTGAATGTACACAAAAAATATTTTATATTATTAAGAAGAATAAACATAAAATATATATTCAAGATCACAGTCCTAAGTTTAACAGAGATAAATATAAAAATATTAAAATAGGGACTTCCTTTAACATTTACTATTAGATATGTGTACCTTCAAATAAAAATCCAATGAATTATTTGACAAAAAAATTGAGACTTTCATAGGATAGAACGCATGGTAAATATATAGACAATAAAAGGAAAACTTTAGTATTGACCGATTATGTATGTTGCAAATAGAATTCAGATACATAAATAACAACATAACAATAGATTTTAGACTAAAAGAAATAGTAACAACCTTCACATCCACCCTTAAATTGATTCAAGAATATTATTATTTTCCAGATCAAGTTTAGATTATACTTACTTGCCTTCATCACTCAAGTTGCGATCTGTTGATGAGTAAGGATAGAAATTGTTGCTCCCGTCAAGGAAAAAGAAAAGGTGCCATCCGTCTATCGAGGGAAGAGATGTAGACCATCTTCAACTTTTCACATAAAGAACATGTGATTGATCAAGACCACATGCTGAATAATCCACATACTATGAATATACTATGAGTGTTTGCTAACCTGTAACCAGCAACTTCCTCGTGGTTGTATCTTGAAGAGAAATCAGACAAACGGGGTTAGCTAGGCTAAATCTGAAATTGTCAACCAGAAAAGATGGTAGAACTGATTTAGCAGACGAAGGGAGAGATGGGCAGTGGGAGGGCTAGGCCACCGAAGGAAAGAAATTCCACCAGAAATGGGGTGAACAAGCGCAAATATGTAGCCGATACAAGGTAGGGCGAGGAAGGAGATGAGAACCTAGCAGAAAAGGGGTGAAGCAACGCACTGGAAAGGCAAAGAGAAGGGCGCGTAGGAGTAGACCGGAGGACCAGAGACCACGGGGAGAGAGGAAAGTGTGGGATTATTCCACGAAGATCTGGAGAAGGGGAAAGTGTGGGATTATTCCACGGAGATGGCGAGAGAGATCAGGAGGGGAATTCCGCTGGAGATCAGGAAAGTGTGCATTGCCACACGAGAGGGGGGCGAGGAACGTGAGATGGGGGAGAGCGAGGAGATGGGGATTGGGGGCGTCGGGCGCGAGATTGGCAAGGAAACGAGGCATGGAGGCAGGTGTGATCGCGGGAGAAGACGAGTTACTAGGTGCGCGGTTCGTTTTTAGGATAATTCTAAAAGGACATAATTGTTTTGGAATCCATTTAGAAGACTCGGAGTGGGAGAGATTGTGCGGCAAATTTAACTAAATATGTCGGGCAAAAATGCTGTGGAATCCTATATTTTTTGTAGTGATTGCTTGCTAGAATATATTGTTGGTATGTATGACCAGAGAGCCATTCATGTGATGATAGTAATGGCATAAATGTAAATGATTTGATTATTAATAAAAGGCAAGCTTCCAATTTATTATGTTTATTTCAGTTATGAGATAATGAAGTAACATAATGAATGTCTAGAGAATGATATTCCTCAATGACGTAAGTCTTTAGGTTGAGGACATGAATAATGAGACCATGTGGATGTTAAGAGTGTACAATCTCATTATGACCATGATAGATTGGTATTGTGGAAGGATGATAGACAATAATAACACATATGATCAAAGTATGAGTTGGTTCATGACAGAATATCATTAGTCATGATATGGTAATATCAAACCAAGCACATAGATACATGTTAGAGAATAGTGTATCGTACAGACCCACTGTGAGACTGACACATGGAAACCATTACCGTGGTATTCATAGTCAGGCCTCACAGTGATGGTGTTGTTTGTGGTTCTTAGACCTGAAATCATTGCACTCATAATATGTCATTTGGTATGCTTTGACATCATCAAACGCAATCCTTAAATATGGGTTGTTATAACGGTGATGATTGGCTGACTGTGACACATGGGGACTGACTGCGAGTGATAGATATGGGATTTGTCCCTCCGACAGGAGTATGATATCATAGGCCTCTTCATTAGCGATAGTGAGATATGTATAGTCATACACATGTGAGTCAATATGTGATATTGAGCTTACATATATCTCAAACAGTCTTCTCTGGCTCAAGAAACAAATTAAATATTAAAGAGAGAGACTACTCCCTGCCTCGAGTTCAATATGGGTATTAGTGACAAAGGAATTATACAAATATGGAAACACCATACATAGATTGAAGGTTGAAGTTGTTCCTCCAACTTTCCATTCACTTGGGTAGCATTGATGTGCGACTAGGCACCACTCTTTACTGGTGATGTCATAAGTTAGTTATGGACATTCACTGCCAACGTGATATGGGACCTATAGGGTCATACAAATTGGTCTTGACCTTGAAGAGGAGTTTGATCATGAATTAGCATTTGATTGATTACTAAAGTGTTTAGGTATTCAATTCATACAATAAATCAACTGACTGGACCATCAAATGATTGGTTCTAGTATTGAGACAACTGTTTGGAGTATCAGGCTGATTGTATTGTGCATTGATTGGAATTTAGCCTGACCCAGACTTCAAGACGCCCATCTCACTTGTGCGAGGTGGTGTGAGACGAACATCTCACTTGCACCAAATGGCCAGTTTGGAAATGCAATTTGATTGCATCAGGGATTGGTGCTGACGTCTTGTCATGCATTAATTAAAATTGAATTGTCGACATATGCATAGAACTGGAAAAGTTCTAGATGACCGTCTAGACTGATCCAGATGACCGTTTGGCATGCAAACCAACCATCTGGCATTCCATATGACCGGTTCGGCTGCCGCAAGCTGTAAAATTTCTCGAATTATTGTGAAAATTTGAGATCTTCTAGTTCCTTCCACTACCGCACAAATTGAAAACCCTGGCCCAAACTCTGCCTATCAATAGAGGGGTATTGGGGGCTTCCCAGAGCACAACAAAGATAATTGGGAATCAATTGTTCTGACAATTGTTGTCCTCTCTAATTGTGGTAACTAAGACAGCCCAAGCAAGTCCTACCCGACTAAGGAGGGACAGCTACGGGAGAGAATAACTAAGGGTCATTATTGCAGGAGAGCAGGTTGGTGACTAGTACACCAACGGGAGGGACAACTCCTTCCTATCCATTCTCGAAAGACAAAAAGAGTTCTAGAAGGTCTGTGTAGACTTCTCTAGAGGCAGGAGGCCATTGTCTACCGCTAGGAGAGCAACACCAACCAGCAGTTCGTGACGAGAGGAGTTGTTGCAGATGACAACATTTGTGGTTACAGTCTATGGTGCAAACCAAGAGGCACGGTAGTTAGATGTGTCCCAGTATAACTAGAAGACGGTTGTGCACCTATGACAATGAGGAAATGTCACTAGACTTACTCTAGGACCAGGTATATCCTCAAAACCATCATTCATGTCTTATAGTAATTAATGCAATCTACTATTTTATGAGGAATATGATAGTAAAAAAATTATTTTACTGTCTATTCAGTAGCCATATTTACCTACAATGGTATCAGAGCCAACAACAATTTAATATATGATGGGATAATTGATATGATTTGATTTTGGTTTTGTCATTTATTTATTGCTTGCGATGCAAATAATGTTCAATCAAATACCATGCAAAATCCCAAACTAACATATATATGATATTTATGCAATTCACATGTGTTTCCCTAAAAGCGTTTTGATGGTGGATATGTTTCAGGGTTATGGCCAATAACCCCTATTATCTGTACACGGTTGTGTGGTTGGTTAATCCTATTTATCTTAGTCTGCTCACCGAGCCTCTATCTTATCTTCCCAATGTAAACTTAATTCTCTCCTACCTTTGCTCCCCTTGAATGCAACTCAATGTTTCCCAATAATTATGTAAAAATAGGATAGTTTACTTTCTTGTTTTGATAAAGAAGAAAGATGCCAACTGACCGCCTAGAGGAGCTGATACGACCGGCTGGCAGGGTCGAGATGACCATTTGGGGGGTCGAGACGAACGGATAGTGATCTGACCAGGAACCCAAAGGACTAGATGAGACAACTGTTTAGAGGAGCCAAATGATCATCTATAGGAATTACCAACTAGTCATTTGGAGGAGACATATGACTGGCTAGAGGACACCAACCGATCGGATAATAGGCAAGCCAACCAGTTCAAAGGTTGAACCAATCAACCCAGATTAGCAAGTGTCGATATTCATCAATAATAGGTTTTTGCATGTGATGTAGATCTGGATTGTGGTAATTCCTTATGGCTCCAAAGAATTACATTAGGTTGGTCATAACCATCGCTTTTGTTTATTTTATATTTTTATTGTGGGGTATAGCATGTATATGATATGTATTATATATGTGGTGATTGGATAAAGTATATGTGTTTATACAAACTCCCTCAACTAAAAATTAAATCTTAGATGCTTTCCAAAAGCAGCACACATGAAAATCTTGATCGACCAAGTGTAGGACATGCAAAAGTGTAATAAGCTATCTATCTTATGAAAGTGTGATGGTAGTAATGTAGGATCCACAAAAGCGGGATGCTTTATTATTGTGTTGGCTTTTGGGTTAGGCTTAATTGGTGATGCCTTAGTGAGACTAAGCACCATAAGCATGTAGATGATTATGTCAATGAGTTTTGTATATCATATATCCAAGAGTTGCATATTATGTAATTATCATGACAGCCTACCAAAATAGTCAAGTCATGGGAGATCGAAAAAAGTCGACTCATGACTTGATGAAATATGGATCTTAGTCCACTACAATATTATACATTGCAATATTCCAAATGGGTATGTGAGGGATATTAATTTAAAATAAAATAGTGGAAGTGATAATAAATAAAGACCTAATTAATATCATCAGTTTTTCAAATCAAAAGTTCTTGACAAATACAAATTTTGTCTTGTAGAATCAAATGACAAACAAATATGTATTGTGATTGGTCCTTAAGAAGGACAAACATGATGGGACAAATTTCCACAACTGGTTTTGGACTTTGAGAAGGGTTCTCAATGAAGAGTGCAAGCTCTACATCCTTGACAAACTAGTGCCAGAAATACATGCTCCTGATGCACCTAGGGCACAAGTGGATGCTTACTAGAACCATGCCAATGATGCCTTAGAGATAAAGTACCTTATGTTTAGTTGCATGAAGTATGAGTTGTATGAGTAGTGTGAGGACATGAGTGTTCTTGAGATGGTAACACATATTAATTAGGTGACACTTGGATTTTCAAAGCAAGAAAGGGATGATATCTTAAAGGTGCTATCTTGAGTCTAAGCTGACAGTGGGAACCTCAGTAGAAGAAATGTGCTCAATATGATTACACATGTGTATCATCTTGAAGAACTGGTCTTCACATTGAGCCAAGAATTGGCCACTGATATGATTCTAAAGATAATTCCAGAATCATATAGTTTCTTTATTGCATGTTATCATGTGAATAATGTGGCTGGACAGATGTAATACTTGCTTGCCATGTTGATTCATACTGAAGAAAAATTGAAGAAGGACAAGCCTGTGATGATGATCAGTGGAGTTGACTCTAAGGATCAAGGCAAGAACAAGAAGAGTTCTGAGGTCAAGTCTAAATCCAAATCTTCAACACTAAAGATGAGGAGAAAGAAAAGTACAAGAGGAACACATCCTTTGTACTTGAAGGCACTCAGGAAGAAGAAGATGGAGATGGTGATCTCCTCTTTAGGTATATATGTTATTGAGATAAACCTATCTACTTCATCATCTTGGGTACTAGATAATAGATGTGGATCTCACATATGTTCTCATATGCATGTTTTGAAAGGAAGTAGGCCTTTGGGAAAAGGTGAGGTCGAATTGTGAGTTACAAATGGTGCAAGAGTTGCGGCCAACACAGTTGGAACCTATAGTTTATCTCTTCCCATAGGGCTTGTAATACAATTAAAGAACTATTATTATATACCTGCTATCAATAGAAACATCATTTCTATATCTTGTATGGACAAGGATGCATTTGAATTTCATATTAAAAATGGTCAATGTTCTATTTCAAAAGATGGAATCTTTTATGGCGGTGCCCAATGTCTTATGGACTTTATTTACTAGATCTGAAGTAGATGTTTATAACGCAAATACCAAAAGACTAAAAATCAACAAATCAAAAAAAATATCTTTGGCATTTTCTTCTAGAGAACATAAATGAGAATCGCATATCTAGACTCCATAAAATGGTTATCTAGACTATTTTGATTTTGAATCATTAGATACATTTGAATCTTAGTTGTTGGGCAAGATGGATAAGACCCCTTTCATTGGTAACAACACTACAGCAAAACTGCCCATTAGTGGCATTTATTTAAGTGGCATTTATAAAAAAAAGCCACTATCTTTCTAATATACATGCATTTTAAATTAAAATGTTGCTGAACCACCTATTATAGGATTTCTGAAAAGGACATAACATTAAAGGCATTTTTATTTCTAATTAGTGGCAATCTTAAATTGTCATACCAAATTAGGAAATATTTTGCTAAACTATATTGACTTCCCGCTCCAAATTAAATTTTCCCTTCATGCTGCACTCTCCGCTCATTTAGCCCGACGTTTCCGATCTCCCCCTCTCTCCCTGCATGACTTCCTAGGTACGTTGGTGGCTCGTGATCGTATGCATACTGGGAGAGACTGGTGGCGCCTACTTTTCTCCAGTTGTCATTTGTGGTGCCAATAGTTGCTGGCTATGGAGTGCCAAGTTGTCAGTGTTGCAGTGACACCTTGCATGTGATCGCAAGCATTAGTTCTTCCTTCTCCACCTATTTGAACCGATCCCAACCAAAGCATACTCAGGCACCGTTCATTCTTCCTCATCTACCTTGGCGGACCAAGCCCAGCCGAAGCACCGCCGCAGACTCAATCTTCCCCTCCGGCATCGGCGAGCTTGAGTGAGGGACTCCGATCAATCCTCTTCAGGTAACCATCGATGCACCCTATTATGTTAACTAAGATGTAGCTTACATACCTCCTTCAAGGTCTCTTTCATGACCGGTGGCTAATAGGCATGTAAAGTGTCAACAATTCTCATGCTTGGACGAAAAATATGTAGGTATCGAATGCCATGCCACTTGGAATTTGTTGTTCATCTATAGGTTATCCTAAATCATCAATAACTATTAATGGGAAACCTTACAGCAAAATAAAAAAAAAATCCGACTAATAACTTGTTTACCAATAGTAGTCCACTCTTGTTTCCAGCCATTTCAATTGACAATACTTAAAAGGTATTTTCCTTGGATCTGACTTCTGTTCTACATACATTATTAGTACTTTTTATCTGTAGTGTTATAATTTTGAAGAAAGACAAGAATGAAGAAACTATAGAACTTCAAAGATGTTAACAGAATATGACTTATAGAGTTCATGTAAACATAACATGTAATTAATTAGTTCCCTATTAAGATGGTGGATTGGTATTTTCTATTCGATGTTTACATGGTCTTCCCACAAAATCGTTTGAGAAACCAAGTGATGTGAAATGCAGTCATCAGTATAATTGAAAAGCATAATGTAGACATAATAATTCATAAGTGATCTCCTTAAAACAGACATAATAATTCATAATGTAGACTACGATAATTGTTGGTACAATGACATACTCGTCTTACTTTCCATCTAAGTCTGATTTGTATACTCAAGTTGTCTTGCTTTAAGGTATCCACAATCAGTTGGCTTGTGTGGATTCAGAACATGCTAATTGGCTGAGAGGACCAGGTCTGGCTTCCGAACATGATAATTGGATTCATCTATGAGGGACTCCCTCCACGACACAGCATCATCAACAAAATGGCCAAGTCACCAGTCAAACGGGTGTCTCAATTCTTGATGAAATTTTGTTACTTTTAAATAAGGAAATCACCAATAAATGTATTTTTTACTATTTTTGTAGAATGAAATTTTGTTACTTTTAAATAAGGAAATCACCAATAAATGTATTTTTATAGTATTTGTCACAATTCACCAGTCAAACGGGTGTCACAATTTTTGATGTTATATTTTTTACTATTTTTGTAGAATGGATAAGTCTTGGATAGAAGAGGATGACCGAATGAGTAGTAAATACCTATGTGGAGTATCCAACTTTTTGGATTTCACTTTTCAACATTCAGTGATTGGAGATAAGATTGTATGCCCTTGTAGAAAGTGCACTAATGTATACCAGGTCACCAGACAGACTGCATTGAGTCATCTATTGTGGAATGGCTTCTTACAAAGCTATATTTCTTGGGCTTTTCATGGAGAAGATGTTGATGTTGAAATGGATGCTCCAACTGATCAGGGTGATTGTCTAGATGATGAAAATTTACAAGATATGTTGCATGATGTTTTTCTAAGTTTCAGTGAAGATGAAAATATGGAAGGAGTACAGTCGGCTACTGATCAACATTTAAATGCTGACAAATTTTATATCTTGTTAAAGGATTCTGAGACAGAATTATATCCAGGGTGTAAGAAACTTACCAAACTTGCTTGCATCCTAGAATTCTATCACCTCGTTTGTCTTAATGCCTTGAGTAAGAAAACATCATATATGTTTCTTAAGTTCTTTAAAAAAATACTACCAGAAGGAGAACAATTACCTAATTCCTTTTATGAGCTAAAGAAGACAATAAAGGAGTTGGGATTACATTATGTGAAGATTCATGTTTGTCGAAATTGTTGCATGTTGTTTTGCAAGGAGTCTAGTGATAAAGATGTCTGTGATACATATGGAGAATCAAGATGGCTAACGACTTCAACACCAGATGATGATGATGAGGAGCTAGTAAACAAACCCAGAAGAACACCTGCTAAAGTGCTCAGACACTTTCCACTTATACTACGGCTGAGGAGGTTGTTCATGTCATCAAAAACCGCTTCCTTAATGAAGTGGCATGCAGAAGAATATGAAAAAGATGACAAGTTAAGACACCTGGTAGATTCACCTGCATGGAAAACATTTGATGTTATGCATCCAGAATTTGCTGCAAACGCTAGAAATATTCGATTGGAACTTGCCACTGATGGATTTAATCCTTTTGGGACAATGAGTAATTCTCATAGTACATGGCCTGTTGTAATTATTCCATATAATTTACCTCCTTGGTTGTACATGAAGCAACAGTATTTTATGTTGTCCCTAATAATTTTTGGAACATCTTTGCCACAGAATATAGATGTTTACTTGTGTCCCTTGATTGATGAGCTGAAAGAACTATGGAGTACTGGTGTACAAATATATGATGTTGGAGCCAAGGAATTCTTTCAGATGCGTGCTTCTTTATTATGGACTATTAGTGATTTTCCAGGATATGCACATCTATCTGGTTGGAGTACTAAAAGCTACAAAGCATGTCCTTATTGTAATAAAGATATTGTCTCACATCGGTTGCCACATAGCTGTAAAGTTTGTTACAGAGGACACCGTGGGTTTTTGCCAGCTGGCCACAGATTCCGAAAAAAATCTAGGGCATTTGATGGTGAGCAAGAATTTAGGAGTCCACCTAAACCTCCTTCTGGAGCTGAAATCTTGTCACAATTGGATGGCAGAAGCATTGTAATTGGTAAGAAAAGGCCGAGAGGTAAAGATTCGACACACAATTGGGATAGGAAAAGCATATTCTTCGAGCTACCATACTGGAAATCTAACATTGTAAGGCACAATATGGATGTCATGCACATTGAGAAGAATATATGTGAGAGTATTGTCGGAACATTGCTAGGTGTGAAGGATAAAAGTAAGGAAAACTTGAATGCAAGGAAGGATTTGGAGGATATGGGAATTAGATTTCCGCTTCATCCACAAACGATTAGCACACATTCCATACTACCTCCAGCTTGCTATACGATGAGAAAAGAAGAAAAAATATCATTTTGCAACCTCCTGAAATCTGTCAAAGTTCCAGATGGGTAGGCATCTAATATATCTAGATGTGCACGGCCGACGGATCAGAAGATGCTACTAATGAAAATTCACGATTATCACGTGTAGATGCAACAACTTTTGCCATTAGCTGTCACTATGTCTTTGCCCAGTAAGAATTCTAAGTCATGTATTATTAATCTTTGTCACTATTTTCAGAGGTTGTGCACTAAAGTCATAGATCTAAATGATTTTGCTACATTGGAAAATTCAATAGTTGTGACACTTTGTGAGATGGAGAAGATTTTCCCTCCATGTTTTTTTGACATAATGGTGCGTCTATCAGTCCATCTCATTTTTTAAGCTAAGATAGTCAGCCTTGTTCAGTATCGTTGGATGTATCCAATTGAAAGGTAACTTTTCATACGTCATGATGACTTCACCTATTGGAATTTAATTTGTCATAATATTTTCACCAACTTTGTTATCAGGTATCTGCAGACCCTAAAAAGATATGTTCATAATAAAAGATATCCAGAAGGATCAAAAGCAGAAGGATATATAGCTGAAGAGTGTCTTACTTTTTGTTCAAGATACTTGGATGGAGTTGAAACAAAATTAAATTGGCCAAATAGAAACGATACTGACGAAATAAATTTGGAAAACGAGCCAACACATGACAGTGATGATTGGTCGATTTTCTCTACAATAGGTCGTGGTGTTGGTAAAAATGATAGCATGTGTCTTGGATGAACATACATTGCAACAAGCCCATAAGCATGTACTATTCAATTGTGACGCAGTTGAACCCTACATTAAGTAAGTTAGTGACAATTGTCTTCTATTATTAAAATAGTATTACATATTCCAATTACATATTGCACATATTTTGTTTTCAGGAAGCACTATGATATCATTAGGCTAAAACATCCTCATAAGTCCTTAAAGGAGGTATAGAGAATACATAGTAACTCATTTGATGGATGGTTTAAGGAACATGTAAGTTAATTTGTCATAATTAAATTTATTATGCTTCATGATTAAATACTAACAAACTTTTCTTGTGTTAGATTGAGACACTCCTAAGAACAGAGATGGTGGATAATAAAATCAAGTTTCTTTCTCAAGGTCCACATCAATTGGTCGTTAAGTATAAGGGATACATTGTCAATGGTCACAGATTCCATACCAAAGCAAAAGAATGACATCTAACAACATAAAATAGTGGAGTCTTTCTAGTAGCTAAGATTGATTGTTATGCTAAAACCACTGACTGCAATCCAATTACTAGAGATGTTACCTACTATGGTGTTTTGAAGGATGTTATTGTGCTCAATTATTATGAACACTTTAAGGTGACATTATTTAAATGTGATTGGGTGGACATCTACTCCAAGAGGACAATCAAGCATGATGAACATGGGTTGACTCTTGTTAATTTGAGATGACTTCAATCAACTGGAGAACTGTATGTAGTGGCATCTAAAGTTGGACAATTATTTTATGTAGAACATGTCACTGCAAAAGGGTGGCATTTTGCTGTAAAGATTCCCCCACGAGATACGTTCAACATGGAAGATCCATCTTGTAGTGAGACTGTCAAAGCTTATGTGCAAGGTGAACCTAAAGATAGGCCATCAATGACAACAGAGGATGAAAATGCAGACTGTGACATAGTTAGATTGGATATGGAAGGAATTACTATTGATAGTTCAAGAATTGAGAAAGACCCATCCCAAATTCAGCAGGATGACGAAAGTGTATATCAAAGTGATGAGGATGACAATTTTGAATGAGAAAATTACAAAGTAGCAACCAATGTTTATTTTAGTTTGTCGTTATTATTTGACTTATATATGCATGTTTTGTTGGCATGAAGTTTCCACTGTCTGAAATGTATCTGACATATTTTAGTCGCATGCTTCTATGTGTGTTGGATTATCTCACATATTCTTGAGAGAGAAGGTTGTCTGATCAGCTCCTTCGATGTATTGCAGCCTAGCCAAAGTGGTATCTAAAAGTAGTATTAAAAGTAGTATGTTTTGCTTCAATTCTGATGTCCAACTTACTAACAATGATGATCACCTTTTGCCTTTCCTTAATGTAGGTGTATGCAATCAGAGTTTCATTTTTATGCAATCCTCTTCACTAACACTGTTGCTAGCTCTGTTGTTACTGATATGTTGACAATGACTTCATGTACCTCTGCAGTTTTGCATCCTAATTTCTCTGCAGAGGTACATTAAGTCTTTCTCAACATGTCAGAACTATGCTCTGGTGGAGAAGTATATGAAGAAGCCTCAAGAAAGAATGGTTTCTCCAAGAGATTAAAGGACATTCTCGAGAGATAAGGTTGTCTGATCATCTATGTTGATGTATTGCAGCCTAGCCAAAGTAGTATGTAAAAGTAGTATCTAAAGTAGTATGTTCTGCTTAAATTCTTATGTTATACTTACTAACAATGATGATCACCTTTTTCCTTGCCTTAATGTAGGTGTATGCAATCAGACTTCATTTTTATGCAATCCTCTTCACTAACACTGCTGCTAGCTTTACTGTTACTGATATGTTGACAGGGATTTCGTGTACCTCTGCAGTTTTGCATCCTAATCTCTCAGCAGAGGTACATGAAGTCATTGTCAACATGTCAGAACTATGCTCTGGTGGACAAGTCTACGAAGAAGCCTCAAGGAAGAATGGTTTCTCCAAGAGATTAAAGGCCATTCTCGAGAGATAAGGTTGTAAATGTCTTTTTTCTTCCTACTCTGGAAAGTCTTCTAGCATGTTTTGCAGTTACTAGTTTTTTTCATGTGGTGGTTGCCATGACTGGTGATAGTGTCAATGATGCACCTACTCTAAAAATGGCAGACAATGGTATTTCCATGGGAATTTCCGGAACTGAGGTGATTATATTCGCTATGGGAATTTTTATATCTATCTTCTTGTCTTTTAGTCATTATTATCGATAATGATGTTTCTTCTCTTTTTATGTGTCAGTCCAGGTTGCCAAGGAGGCTTCATACATGGTTCTTGCTGATGATAACTTTAGTACAATATTTATTGTAGTTGACGAAGGGAGATCTATCTATAATAACATGAAGGCCTTCACCAGGTTATTCTCTTATTAATCATTTTATGCTTTCTTACCTTACTAAAATTCTTTCAACTTATTATGTATAGACTATAGTTATATGAGAACACTGGATGAGATTGAGTTTGATTATAATCTTTTGCTTTTACATAATTGTCAAGATTGTCAGCTTTGCCCCCTTTCTATAATCTTCTTAGTTGTGTGCTTAGCTAAATGTCTAAAGCTTTGCTGCGTGGCAAACTCTATTCAGCTGACATAATGTGAATGGTACATTTGAAATTATCACCCCTGTCGAACTTATTAGGAATGGTGAGAAGGTGGGTTCTTGTGAGGATGCCCTTCTTGCAAAGCTCGGCATTAGGTCCTTCTCATATGGACTGGTTGTGATGTTAGTTTATGATAGTGGGTCTATATTCATCCATGAGGTCCCTGTCCTTACTGAAGATGACCTTATTTATAAATTTGGCAATGGTGCTATCTTCCCTGATACTATCTTATTGCATGCTCGTGTTGTAAGTTTTTTTGTCTTACATTTGCATGCAAGTGCTCAACTTTTTGCTCACTTCATGGTAGGATCCTAGCAAGTTTGTAGTTGTTGTTTCCCCTGTTGCTGCTTCAGGCTATGCAGTTGCACCTGTGGCTTCTGCTGCCAAGGTGGAAGAGAAGAAGGAAGAACCTACTGAGGAATCTGATGACTTTATGGCCGAATTATCATATGCTATCACTACAGCTGAGAAGAAGGATGAACCTTCATTGCAGTGTAGCTGGTATAATCCTACAGAAGCTCACAACTACTTGGAATGCTAGAATGGAGTTGTATGTTTTTGTAAGAAAATGAGTTTGTATTCCTTTGGGGGGGGGGTCTCCAAGTGCAAATTGAGTTGATATCCAGTTAGTGATCATGTCTATAATATGTACCATATATAGTCATATGCGATGGTGTTGTATTGAATATAAGGGGCAAGGTAAAATGTCCTCCCCATGTAATTGTCATTTGATTATAAATAAAAAAGTTCAATACTTCTGGAAAAATGTGTTCGGCTTCAATTGGCATTCAATTAGAAAACTTGATCATGAACTACAAATTGACTGACTAAAATCTATAAAAAAATTAGTAATGCAAAACTAGTATGTCATTACTGGCTTTTTTCATAAGCCACTACATTCAATCAAAACCGTTTTATACAACAACATTATACAAAACAGTGGCATTTGTATAAAAGCCAAATGATGGATAGTGGCTTTTCTATAAATGCCAAATGATGGTTTAGTGGCCTTTATGTGGCATTTATTCGAAGCCACTAAAGACAAACATTTAGTGGCTTTTACAACTTAAGCCACTACCTTCCTAGTGGCATTGGCGCTAGAGGCATTTTTTTAAATGTCAACAAATGTCGCTAAACCTGTTTACTGGCTTTTTTCAGTGGCATTTCTGAAAGGCCACTGATGTGAATGTTTGTTGTAGTGCAATGAGTGGGCTAGTGATCTATTAGGACTCATACATATTGATATGTGTGCACCTTTTAGAAAAAATGCTAGAGGTGGGTATCAGTACTTCATTACTTTTATTGATGACTTCGGTAGGTATAGCTATGTTTATTAAATGAAACATAAGTAAGAAACTCTTGAAAAGTTAAGGAGTTTATGAATGAAGTACAGAACCAACTTGGTAAAAGTATTAAGGAACTCCATTCTGATCAATGTGGATAATACTTAAACCAAGAGTTTGAGAACCTTCTTAGAGCACATGTGATTGTTTCCAATGGACTCCACCTGGAATACCTTAGCATAATGGTGCATAAGAAAGAAGGAATCAAACATTTCTAGATATGGTATGATCAATGATGAGTTTAGTTGAGCTTCCTACTTCCTTTTAGGGTTATGCTCTTGAAACCTCCACGTTTACACTAAACTGAATACCATCTAAATCGGTTCAAAAGACACCATATGAGATATGGACTGGGAAGCGTCTCAAAATATTTGTTATGAGGATTTGGGGGTGTGAAGCTTATGTCAAGAAAATGTTTCCTAAAAAGCTTGGCCCTAGATCTGATAAATATTACTTTGTTGGATATCCCAAAGAAACCATGTGATACTACTTGTATAATCCATCTGACAACAAAGTAGTTGTTGCCAAAGATGTTGCATTCCTAAAAAAGGAATTTATTTCCAAAGGAATTAGTGGGTGGCAATTGGAACTCGAAGAGGTTTAAGACCAACAAGAAAACATTGAACCAATAGATGAACAAGAAGAACCAAGAGAATCACAAGATGTTGTGGAGTCTAAAATTCCTTAAGTAATATAGGAATCTCGTAGAGTAATAGGACACACCTTGAGCCTAAAATATTTGGATATCTTGTGACTCGGGAAGATGGTGAATTAGTCATAGTTGATGAGCCAATAACTATCAAGATGTTATAGAGGGACCAAAGTCTGAGATATCGCTTGAGGCCATGAGATCTAAGATGGAATCCATGTATGCCAATAAAGTATGGACTTTGGTAGATCCACTTGAAGGGGTAAAAGCCATAGGGTGTAAGTGGGTCTTCAAGAAGAAGGACGACATGGATGGTAAAGTACAAACCTATAAGTGAAGATTGGTTGCAAAGGGTTTCAGACAAGTTCAAGGTGTTGACTATGGCGAAACCTTTTCTCCAGTGGTCGTGTTAAATCCATCAGGATCATGCTTGCTATTGCAGCTTATCATGACTATGAGATTTAGCAAATGGATTTCAAAACTACATTCCTTATGGGAATCTTGTTAAGGATGTGTATATGACACAATCTGAGGGTTTTATAAATCCTAAGTTAGCAAATAAAGTCTGTAAGCTACGAAGGTCAATCTATGGATTGAAGAAAGAATCTCAGAGCTGGAATCTTTGTTTTGATGAAACACTCGAAGAGATTGGCTTTATTCAAAATGAAGATGAACCTTGTGTGTACAAGAAGGTTATTGGGAGCATAGTGACATTCCTCATATCATATGTAGATGACATACTATTGATGGTAAATGACATCCCTACCTTACAAAAGGTCAAGGCATGGCTTGGAAATACATTTTCAATGAAAGACTTGGGATAAGCATCCTACATCTTAGGGATAAAGATCT
Organism: Alisma plantago-aquatica; assembly: GCA_963693085.1. Classification (NCBI taxonomy): domain Eukaryota; kingdom Viridiplantae; phylum Streptophyta; class Magnoliopsida; order Alismatales; family Alismataceae; genus Alisma; species Alisma plantago-aquatica. The sequence continues at coordinate 713,430,156 of OY856412.1, read as the reverse complement.
ATAGAGATAGATCAAGAAGGCTTCTTGGACTAAGTTAGAGCACATACATTGACAAAGTGTTGAAGCGTTTCAGCATGGAGAACTCAAAGAGAGGAAACATGCCTATGTGTCATGGTGTACCCATCCCCAGAGCTCAATTTCACAGTTCTTGTGAGGAAAGGGAACACATGAGTTTGATTCCATATGCCTCAGCAATTGGATCAATCATGTATGTAATGGTGTGTACCCATCCAGATATCTCATATGTGTTGAGCATGACAAGTAGATATCAGACAGATCTAGGTGATGCTCACTGAATAGCCGTGAAGAAATCCTCAAGTACTTGAGAAGGACTAAGGATTAGTTCTTGGTCTACGGAGGGGAGGAAGAGTTGGTGGTAAAAGGTTACACCAATGCAAGCTTCCAGACTGATCAATATGATTACAAATCGCAATCAGGATTTGTGTTTTACCTAAACAACAGAGATATAAGCTAGAAGAGTTTCAAGCAAGAGACAATTGTCGATTATACAATAGAGATTGAGTATATTGCTGCATCAAATGTAGCAAAGGAGGTTGTATGGATCAAGAAGTTCATCTCTGAACTTGGGGTTGTTCCAAGCATCAGCAACACAATTGAGCTATATTGTGAAAACAATGGAGCTATTGCACAAGATAAGGAGCTATATTATGACTACTCCCTGACTCGAGCTCAATCTAGATATCGGTGACAAAGAAATTATACAAATACTACGACACCATACACAACTTTTAGGTTGAAGTTGTTCCCCAACTTTCCATTTGCTTGGGTAGCACTGATGTGTGACTAGGCACCACTGTTTTCTTGTGATGTCATAAGTTAGTTATGGACATTCACTGCCAACGTGATATGGGACCTATAGGATCACACACATAGTTCTTGACCTAGAAGAGGAGTTTGATCATGAATTATGATTGGATTGATTACTATAGTGTTTAGCTATTCAATTCATGCAACAAATCAGCTGATTGGACTGCCAAATGATCGGATCAAGTATGGAGACAACTGTTCGGAGTGGCAGGATGATTATATTGTGCATTAGTAGGAATTCAGCCTGACCCAGGATGCAAGACACCCATCTTACTTGTGCGAGACAACCCTCTCAGGTGGTGTGAAATTACCATCTCACATGCACCAAACAACCGGTTTGGGGATGCAATTTGATTGCATCAAGGATTGGTGTTGATGTCATGTCATGCATTAATTGGAATTGAATTGCCGACATGTGCACCAAATTGGGAAAGTTCCAGACAACCGTCTAGCTTGCGAACTGACCACCTAGCATGCCAAAAAACTGGTTTGGCTATAGCAAGCTAAAAAAATTCCAAAATTATTTCAAAAATTTGAGATCTTTTGGTGCCTTCCACTCCCGCACATACTAAAAACCCTAGCCCAAACTCTACTTATAAATAGAGGGATACTTGGGGCTTCCCATAGTATAAGATAGACAATTGAGAATCACTTGTGCTAACATTTATTGACCTCTCTAGTTGCGGTAACCAAGAGAGACCAAGCAAGTTCTACCTGACTAGGGAGGGACAGCTACGGGAGAGAAAAATTGAGGTTCATTGTTGTAGGAGAGTAGGTTGGTGACTAGTACACCAACGGGAGGGACAAATCCCACAAGTCCATTATAGCAGGATGACAGGATTTCTTGGCGGTCCGTGTGGACTTCTCTAGAGGTGGGAGGTCATTCTCTATCACTCAGAGAGCAATGTCAACCAACAGACCGTGACGAGAGGAGCTACTGCAAACAACGACGTTCGTGGTTGTAGTCAGTGGTGAAGACCACGAGGCACAGTAGTCAGACGTGTTTGAGTGAAACTATAAGACAGTTGTGCACCTACGTCGATGAGGATATGTCATTGGACTTGCTCCAAGACCAGGTATATCCTCAAAACCATCATTCATGTCTTATAGTAATTGACACAAGCTACTAGTTTATGGGGAATATGATAGTAAAAAAAATGTTTCTGTTGCCTATTTTGTAGACATATTTCCTACATATATAAAAAATATTTATTGAAAAACTACTAAAAAGTTGAATTTTTGACCAAAGGGGAAACAACAATGATTGTTCAGTAAGTTTGCATCTAGATATCCTACAAAGAGCTAAGAACATTCCTCTCAAACTATGACACTTTTTAGTTATCAAAAAGTTATAATTATGTGGTTTCATATTAAGTTCTTCATTCATAGTTGAGAATGATGTGGAACAATTATCCCATTACATATAGTGAACTTGGATAATTTTTATCATACAAATTTCAAAGTTCATACAAATTTTATTAGTAGAGTACTCTTGTATAATGGTTTCACATAGTCTTAGAATATACCTAGTTTTCCAACCCTAGTGTGTAAAAAAATGTACCACATGAATTCAATTACAATGTTGGAAAGGAATGGGTGAGAATTTTGTATATACTAATACAAGTATATGAAAATAATATAATGCAAGATATTTGTGATGTGATAGGGAGACTATCTAATGTGGAAATAAGTGCATAGAATAAAAGAGTGGTAGGTTCTCTAGAGTATAGATCGAAATAATCACCAAGAAACATATTTCCCAAATATCATTGTTAGTGGAAATAAATATAGATTTGTGTTTCAAATTTTACTACAAGTTTAGTGAGAGGAAACGCAGATGATGTGAGAGGTTTGGAATGGGAGAGAGTGGGAGAAGTTAGAGGTGATTATCAAAGGATAATGGTAATTTCCTCCAAAGAAAATTCCTATCCCACCTTGATATCGTACATGTCCAAATAAGTCAAAGATGAGCATGTTGACCTCTCCTTAACATTGGGCAGGTCTCTTCTACAACTAGAAGCTAAGAGAAAGCACTCTTATGCAATCTATCCCTCCAGTTTTCATTGAAAGTGAATTGAGATAAAAGCTATCCAGAGCACTAGAGATCACTATGAAATGGAGTAATATGGGGTCGTGAAAATATTTAGTCTGAAGCCTCACTGGACAACTCTTGTTAGATACTTTGAACATGGAATCTGAAAGCTATTTTTGAGGTTATCCCAAGGAACAAGAGCTTCTTTATTGTGATATTCAAGGAAGAAGATGATATGAAGATAGATGTTGAAGGAGGTCCATGATTTTTTGGAGGTAAACCTCTTCAACTTAATAAATAGAAGACTGGAGAGCCTCTCAAAAAGAAAAAACTGACTAATATTGCAATATGGGTCTGCTTCTCAAACTTTCCTTTTGATGTTTTGGGTGATGAAATGATAGGGCTTCCAGAAAGCTACTTCTAACACTATTTGTTTGGATTTTTTCTATAAAGACTTAGAAAAACTTGATTACATTTGAATTCAAGTTCTTTAAACAATTATAATCTCCCCTATCTTATTGTGATATGTAGATATAGCTATGACTAGATTCTTGATCACTCCATAAAATGTGGTTGTTATTGCCATGTGTCTATTATTTGCAGTCCTTATGTAGAAAATAAGTAGTGTTTCCATATAATATGTAGAATATCTACCAAATTTGATCTTGTATTACAGAAACTCCTCGAAACTAGTTCTTTCCTAAAAGTCAAGAAATTCATGTGAATCACTCTAAATGTATTACTATGCATCGACAAACAATGAAATTTTTAGTCAATCAATATGTTGTTTAGAGACAAATGACTAAGGATTCGACACCCTAGGGGTCTATTCAATAAATTGTTATTACAAAAAATATTAATGTTTCCTTTAGCTCAGCCCAATAACTTAAGTTTTTGAATTCTAAAATAAGTTATTTGCATCATCAATCAAGATAACTCTAGTTAAATAATCTATGAATAAGCATATGAATCCTTTGGGGTACTCTCAACATAAATATATTGTGATTTTTTGAATTAAGAAGAACTTGTAATCCAGTCAATTGGTCAAAAGTAAATGTTCAAGCAAACAACTCCTTTCAGTAATTATTATTTCTATCTATGTAATTATCTATCAAAATTCAAATGAGTCTATGAATCATTGTTTCAATCAAATGAAAAATCATAAGTAGCCTACCTAGTAAGTATTTCTTCAAGATAGTCCACTTCAACATCCAGTTCCACTTTATGTAGGATATCCTTTATTGAGAAATTACAAACCTGAAGGATGATGATGGATTACATATTGTTGTAAATAGGAGGATCGGACCTCCTAGGAAGTCAAATAAAGGAACTTCAACATCTAAAAGGACTAGGTTTCCTCCAATATGTTTGGGAAACTAGGAGATCTTATTGGAAAATAACTAGATGTTACATGGATCATGTCAGTGTATTTTCTAATGGATGAGACTTTTGGTATATTCCCATGGAATATATGGGGTTCTAAATAATCATGGACTTCAAGAGAAAGTAATAGATGAGATGTTAACTTTTGTCTTTGTAATAATATTCTTCTTGAAATCAAAGTCAAATAAGAAAAGATTTATAAGTCCATGAATAAGATTTGGTTTGAGTTGCAAACCTTGTCAGTTCACCCCTTGGGAAGAATTGTCATTGTGTGGATCATAATATTGTCAGTATGAAGAAAACAAAGGAATTTGATCAACTTATTATCTATGGTGTTGATTACAAAGGATTTAATTCTTATATATCTACTATATATGGATACAAGATGAGAGTAAAAGATCTGACCTATGAAAGATTTGATAAATATCCATCATTCTACTAATATACCGTCAATTATATCAAGAACTACAATACTATCAGTGAAACAGATGAAATAAAAGGAAGAAAAAAATATTTTGTGAGTGATATTGATGATTTCAATGATACCATGAACATAAAACATAGGCAAGAGATTTATATGAAAGATGCTTTTTCACATGAGAAAATGGACAATGAGGTGAAAATATTATCCTTTCTAACATTGATATATGTCATTATAATGCTAAGCTCAAGGATTTTTAAGGATCTTTATCCATAGTACAATTGATTGTAAAGTTTGATTGTTTAAAGAAGAAGAATAGAGGCTATTTCAAATTGCTAATTGTGTAGACAAAAATTCCAATTTTGTAGACTAAGTTAAGGAGTCATGGGATTTCTAGATTATGGGTGACTCCATGTTCCAAGTAATGAAAATTCAAAAGAGAAGTTTATCAAGTGGAATAGAGAGCATTTTTATTACATCCATGATAAAGAAAATAATTGGAGCATGATGCTTTTGAGATGTTAAGATTTTTAATTAAATTGAACGATTCTACTTTTATGGATATTGCAACCAAAAAAATAATCAATGATGCAAAAGTAGTCGAGGATGAGAATATGTTCCCAAACAGATGTTAAGGGTCTAGTTGATCAAATTGGGGGATGCAAGAACCATTTTCTTCTATAATTCAATGAAATCCATAGGTTCCACTAATATATTAGATGTTTGGATATCAACAGTTCCATGAGCCATGTTAAAAAAGAGATATCTAATCATGCTTTTTATTCTACAATGTCATTTTCAATCACTATGACAATTCTAGTCATGCTTTTTGGGTTGATAACTGGAAGGTTCCTAGTATTTCTAAAGAAAATTTCAAAGTCATGTATTTCTTTAGTACTATGAAGGATGATGAGAAAGTAATTAGAGAGGTGGATGGTGAAAGATAACTAGGCTCATAATAATTTAATGGTTATTTTTACAAGATGACTTGGAACATTATTCACACTGATATCATTATAGCCATACATAACTTTTCTAAGAGAAACAAAATGTTGGAATAAGTAAATAAACCATACATCACTTTGATCACAAAAGTTAAAGAGTAATCCTTTTTCAAATATTGGAACCCCATGTTCAGCTGCAGTTATGGTTATAAGACCATTTCAAAGGATTTATCTAGCATGTTAAAAGTTAGTTTGCCACTATTATCATTTCTTATTAGAATGTGTTAATCGAAGAGAGAGATTTTGGATGCCCTCTTAAAAATGAGCTAATTTGTGAGTTCAACAAGTCTAATGGCACAGATAAAATGTACATTAAACCTAGACTTATTAAAGTGTATGATTCTATCAAGTGGTCATATATCTTTCATATTTAAAAGATAATGATGTTTCCTAGATGATGGATTGAATGGATATATACTATCATACATACTACTTGCCTTGATTTCTTGATCAATGCAAACATGTTGAAGATAGTTATCCTTCGAATGGTATTAGGTAGTGTAACAACCTAGGATTTGAGAAATGGGGTAAAATGATCTTAAAAGGGATGGTTGGACTATGTTCATATCACCAAGGTGCACCTCCTTTTTAAGGATCTCATCATGCATACTCTATAGATAGGCATGCTCATCCCAGAATAGTATTAGGATGTGTGACCTATTGGGAAGCTGATCCCAAGATGTGCTTGAATGAAGACAAAGCACGCAGTCGAGGCCATTAGTGGTCTGTTGGGCCAGTCATCATTTCTAAAACTCTACTAGATCCTTGGGAAATGGGCTCGAGAATTACAAATAGTATCATGGCTAAAAACCCTTCAGTTGGTGGGGCCACATGGGCATGTGGCATGCCAGTCTTGAGTTGTGTGGTCCAAACTTGTTGGAAAGGGTTGTCCATGGTGATGCATCCACCCTTGTGCTTCTAGTCTTGATCAGGAGATGGGTGCACATGGGTCTTTGTGGGTCTGCATTGAAATGGATAACAATTATGAGGCCTTGTATTTGATCCTTCACAAGGAAAGCAAGAGTCTAAGTGGGGGAGATTGTAACATCCCAATATTTGAGGCCTCGGATAAATTTATTTTAATAAGAATCAATGGAATATCCATATCACCAAGGTGTACCTCCTTTGAAGGAACATCGTCACTAAGAACTCTAGGTTAAGCATGCTCATCCCAGAGTAACAAGTATGGGTGACCTACTGGGAAGTTGATCTTGGTTAGTGTGTGAGTGAGGATAAAGTGTGTAGTCGATGATAGTGGTGTTTTGTGGGACTGGTTGTCATTCCTAAAATTGTACTAGAGCCTTAGGCAGTGGGTCAGGGCATTACAGGTTTGGTTCTCCTCTTACCTATTCTCTCTTTATTACTATGATGGAAGGGTTCAGTGCAATGATGAAAATATTGTTGAGAAAAACTTGATAAATTCTTTCATAAATAACAACACACGTGTCTCCCACATTCTATTTGCAAAAGATTAATGATTTTTTATAAGGTTGACCTTGTTTACTCTTAGAAAATTAATGTAAATTTTGGATAATGCACTTAGGAATCCTAGTATTTGTCACCTGAATACCATTATATATCTGGAGATGGTATTAGTATGAAAGGATATCAAATGTGAAAGGTATTCCCGTGCAGAGATTTCCATGCCTGCAAGTTGAGAACGATAGCACTAAAAATGGTTGTTTATAAGAACCATGTTTTTTTAGACTTAGAATCCTTCAAATATACATTACATACTATATTTAAATGACACATTTTGAATATTGTTCCTACACCATTTAGGACATAAAATACTACGAGTCAAAATGATTCCATTAAAACTAGGCCTAATGATCTTCTCAATTAATTTGAGACCATTTTGGGAAGAAATGTTTTCCGTAGTGTTTCTTTCAACAAGGATGATATGTCAAAAACAACATGATTGATAAAGGTGAGTTTGCTATGAGGTATCTAGGGCTACCTTTGTTTTATGGTAAACACAAAATATTCTTATGTATACCTATGATTGACAAAGTTACAAGAACACTTAAAGGTTAGAAATGCAAAACTCTTTCATTTAGTGAAGGATTGAATTATTGAATACCACCCAATATGCATTACATTGTTGTAGTCTTCAACCTTCCCTCTTCATGTTTTTTTCCTTTGAGGAGATTGATAAGATTTGTTGATGGTTTATCTAGCAAGGTCCTAATCTATATAATAAAATACACTATGTCAACTGGGATTTTGTTTATAGGCTAATAAATAAGGGGGACAAGGCATTTTAAAGAATTGATGACATTGGTAAGGTTGGTATGATAAGCTTGGAATATAGTTGCTAGAAAAAACAATCTTTGGGTCAAATAGCTTATCAGAATATACCTTAAAATGAATCATTTTGCTCCTAAAAAGCCAATCCTAATGGATCCTGGATTTGGAGGCAAATTTTTCAATCCAAAAACCTCCTCTTGCTCCATATTTCTTTTATAATTGGCAATAGAAAGGAGATTAGATTGTGGAAATACCCTTTGTTACCTAGAAATTGTTTCCTTAGTGAATGCAGTAATAAATCTCAAATCATGTTTTAGTGCCTCTAGTTACCTCAACAACTTATTTAAGATCTTACATTGGTTGATTCATATCAGAAGATGTTATATAGATCATCAAAATGTTTTGAAATCCGTAAAAATTGACTTATGTACAAAATATTTCATTCTTATTGAAAGCAAAAGGCATATTGACTTCAAACAATATAAGGAGATTGTAAGCCATTCCCATGTGGATTTAAACTAGGAAAAATGACTCTAGAGGTATACCCATCCTAGAAACATCATTATGACTTACTGAAAAATGTTCATCACAAGACTGGCCACTGAACATATGCTCCAGAAATTTTGAGAAGGATACAGAACCAAGATGTTTTTTTGTGAAGTTGACTCTTAAAGTATAAATGAAGTTTTATTCATTTTCTCTTTCTCATATGTAATCTGAAAGAAGGAAAATGATGTAAACGAAGGGTCTAGTATCCTATAATCATTGGGGATTGTTTGGAGTTCAGTTCCAAATAAGAACACATTGTGACTCTCTCCATTATTCATTTTATATGGAAAGAAAGAAATTTTAAATCATTTTGAGGAAGGAAGTTTGAACAAAAGGAATGACAAAAAGATATACAATTTATTCTTAACATGTATATACAATACCCCACATTTTGATAATTTTGTTCTGTTTTGTACTTATTCTTTCTGTCCTTTATTTTGTATAAACTTTATACCTAAAAATATGAAAAAGGCACACTTAATGGGAAAATAATATGTAAACATGACAAGTTATGGGATTTATGATGGAAAAATAATGAGGACACAAAATGGTAAAAATATAGAAGAGGACATCATAGATAGTAAGAACCTTGTAACAATAATATTACAATCTAAGTTCTTATCAGGAGAATATGAAATGACCCTAAAAATAAAATCCATAAGAAATAATAATGTCATGCGATTATCACAAATAAAGGAACTCCAAATATATAAACATACAATTGCAAATATTTATATTACAGTGAGGATGTCCCTAATATGAACAATGAGTAGGAGAAATTCTACAATATGGATCTTTTAGAAGAACTATTTGTTAGGAATCATGGAGGCAACAAAAATGGCACAAACAACAACAAATATCTCCATGTTTCCTACAAGAAGATCTCATCAACAAATGTGTATCTAGAAGGAGGGTCTGTGAGGTATACATTTTCATGGAGCAATTCCAGTAACATCCTCACAAATTCATGTGTGTTATTCATGGTGGTGCACGAACAGCCCTCGAAGACATCCTCTGAACATAGTTGCACGGTTCCTGCATCTCTATGTATTCCACATGGATGATGGAAACTCCATGTCGTATCGACTGAGTCAGTGGGAAGGACAAGCCTCTCTCTTGTTGATGTGCATCACAGTTGTTCACCCTCTCTCTCACATGTGGACAAAGACAGCTAGGTGTCATGTACAAGACTGTGTGTATACGTGATTCGGCCGTCGTGCCCCTTTAAATAGGAGAGTCAAGAAAGTAGGGTATCCAAACCATAGGAAATGAAAAGGTGGCGGATGCATTCAAAGTGGCTAACATATGGACAGTCAGATAGACACTTAGAATATTCTAAAATCATGCCATTAATGAATTAATCATTAATCACACTAATTGATTAACTAATTTTCATTCACCCTAATGGAAACTCCAATCAATTGCTTAGAGTTATCTAGTCTACTTATCATATAAGACAAAATTTCAATCCAATCAATCAACCTAACCTTTCATCCAGTTGTCTTGGATCTTATTCTAGTATTGTTCTAGTTAATTATCTAAATATTTTAGTAACTAATATAGCTTGAAATTTTCCAATCATGTCAACAATTATACTCCTATTTCAATGCATCATGTGTATGACCCTATTGATTCCACATGACGTTCTAGTGATATCTATAATCAAATTGTGACCTCACAAACAATTATTGGTATCTAACAAGACTTAGTTGCCACACAAGTGATTGGAGAAGTTGGAGAACAAATTTAACCTAACATCATGACCAGTGTTGTGATGGATTCTATAAACCCTCTGGTTATGATATCCAAATTATAATGGAGTCATGGAACATCCACTTATTGTTCAATTTGTGTTAATTGATATAGATTAGACTATTTGAGATACATGTAATCTCAATATCATATATTAACCCGCATGAGCATGGCCATGCATTTCATAGTCTCACTCATCAACTGGCCATGATATCACTCCAATGGGAGGGACAAATTGCATCTACATCACTCATAGAGATCCTCATGTGTCATAGTGTACCTAAACACTACCTATATGGTAACCCCTTATTCAAGGTCACGTTGAGTAGTGTTGGAGGACACGTACAACATGTGACTAATATAGTGACTTGACATTTAAGGACCACAACCACTTCTATCACATTGAGGTATAATTTGGTCAGTCATTATTGCTTTCCATGTATCACACTCAAAGTGGGTATGTCCAGTACACTTTTTCATAACAAGTACCTATATCTTTGACTCAATATCCAATATCATGAGTAATAAGACATAACCATCAATCAATAAACATACCAGTTTTAATGTATTATTGTTGTCTTACTATCCACAATAATATCTGACTAGGGACTAAGATAAGAATGAATACTCTTAATATGCACTTGCTCTCATATTCAGAACCTCAACCTGAATTTACATGTCATTAAGTCGATCATTCTTAGGAGATTATATATTTATTCATTACCTCATATTGAAATAAAGATGATCATCGAAATTGTTTTTATTAATAATCAAATTAATTACAAGACGTGACATTACATCATCATATGATTGGCCCTCAAAGAATACAATCAACACTATTTTCATGCCAAACAAAATGAGGAAAATAAAAAGGATGATTACATATTTAAATTTTAGAAAGTGGAAATGATTGGGAGAGTTTTAATGAAACAATAGATAACATAAGCAATAGATGAGTAAAGAGACATCAGTAAAAATTATTACAAGGAAATCACACAATTTATTCATGTATAAGACAATACTATGATTTGTAAGGAAAAAATAGGTATGTTTTTATCCCATGAGAATGTAAAACATTTAAGCCATTGAGGAGCATGAGGATATATTTGTATTCTTAGTAGCAATTCCAATCTACCAATGACTTTTATCAAGCCTGAAGAGAGGACATACACTAATTGAAGAACTTGCAAACCAAATAATTTAGGACAATGAGCAATACGAGAATTATAAACTTGATGTAGGGAATTGCCTCTCAGTTGAAAGTACTTTTTTTAATCCTAAACTAGTTCTTATGTATTTGGATGACTTCTAATGTATGTTCTTGTATAAGTATACAGTTTATTAGAATATATTTGATTGGTCTCTCTTTCAGATATTTTTATTGAATCGCCATTAATACTTTGGAATGTGTGGTGGAAGCCATGAAAAGTTGTGATGACATTAAATATCCCTATACATATTTAGTTATAGAAATGTTGTAGTAATGCATGTAATACATTGTATTATTGGATTATATTAAGTTTAGGATTTTACTCTGCAACCCTATATTACTAAAGTAAGTTTATATTAGTTTGATTAGATGTATACCAAGTTTATACTTCCATATAACTGTTGAGGACACAAGTCTGGTTTTGTACTCTTGCATTAAGTTTCAAATTGATAACTGAGTATATTTTAAGAGATATGAAATGGACTAATTTAATGTTGAAGTTAATAATAAAGGTACATAGTCGTACCTAAATGTCATAGAACTTCATGTGATGCTTGTGTTTAACATGGAAGAAAATTCTAGAGCCAACTTGTTAGTCGAGAGTAACTATTTGCATAGTATTTCATGGAAAGTGTGTTGGGTAGATGATAGTATTTTTTAGGGTACATGTGGTCTCTTTGATTAATTAATTTGTACATACTAAATGGTTGTTTGAGGTAGTTGTAGTTTAGAGTATATCCATGCATAATCGGGCCCTTGTAGGGGGGAGTTTAGTTTGGTACTTTCCAGTTGTGTACCTCAGTTATCTTGTTTATATGATGATGGAGCTTCCTTGTGATGTTGTGTATTCTATTGAAGTATTTTATGACAATGTAACATGTATATTTTATGAAAGTATCTCATATGTAAATCATGTTAAATTTTAATATCTTATAATATTAACCATACATGAAATCTATCTAATAATGTTTTGATTACATGAAAACTCATATTCATGTGATGTTTGTAGTTTTGTTGCTTGCTTTTGATATCACAGTGTCTTGTGATTTTGGGTTTTACTTCAATTGGTACCTCCTTGTGAACCTCAGGTAGCATAAATGCAAAAATAGTTGATGGTCTCAGTGGGTGGGGTGTCATACTAGAAGCCATGTTTTGATATTAGGACCCATGTGCTATTTATTGTCTAAGTGAGTTTCATACAGTCAAATCTTGATGCCCTAATGTCTCATTAGTGTTAATGATGATGAGTTGATATGACATGTGATGTACATATATAAATACATATCATAAAGAGTTTCATACAAATTAAGAAACTATTTGACATGTTATAATAATTTTATAAGCTATAGCTAAATGAGAACCCTATATCTTATAAGAAATGTGTACACTATGATGACAGTGGTCACAGCCTGTTGTATGATGGGTGATGGGACATGGACACAATTGTACAATTTTTACTTGAGTGTGATATGATGGTCCTTTGCCACATCAAACAAGTTTTTCAAGAGAGGAGGGGACTTCACCCTTAGATTCTACATATCTCCCAAAATAGGGTAGGTTGTAGCCCCAACTTTTTGTAGGTTTTTGCCCTTTACCACAACTCTCAATTGATTTGTGAAGGGGTGTTGAGAATTTGCTAACACAATTATCCATGGATTTAGATTAAAGCTTGGCCATAAATCAAGTGTTTGTTGTGTGGTGTATTGGTCTTGGACACAACTATTTCACTAATAAGTGATATGCAAACTAGATACATAATAGATGATGAAACATGCATATAAAAGATGAATATTGTAACATCCCAGGATTTGAGGCCTTGGATAAGTTGATCTTAAAAGGAATATTTGAACTACCCATATCACTAAGGTGCACCTCCTTTTCTGGGAGCCCATCACTAAGAACTCCATAGTTAAGCATGCTCAGCTTGGACTAGTACTGGGATGGGTGACCTGTCGGGAAGTTGATCCTGGCATGCGCGTGAGTGACAAAGTGCGCAGTTAAGTCTAGTGGTGGTCTTTGGGGACAGTCGTCATTCCTAAAACTCTGCTAGAGCCTTGGGTAGTGGGCTTGGGCTTTACAAATAGTATCAGAGACATGACCCCTTCAGTAGGTGGGGCCCACATGGCATGTGGCATGCCAGTCTTGAGTCGTGCGGTCCAGGCATGTTGGAAAGGGTTGTCCATGGTTGATGTAGCCACCCTTGCGTTGGTATTCTGTGACCGGAAGTTGGGTGTCCATGGGCCATGTTGGGTCTGCACTCAAATGGGGAAATATTATGAGGCCATAGAGTTTAGCCTTGACGGGGACGTCAAGAGTCCAAGTGGGGGAGATTGTAACATCCCAGGATTTGAGGCCTTGGATAAGTTGATCTTAAAAGGAATGATTGAACTACCCATATCACCAAGGTGTGCCTCTTTTTTTGGGAGCCCATCGCTAAGAACTCCATAGTTAAGCGTGCTCAGCTTAGAGTAGTACTGGGATGGGTGACCTGTCGGGAAATTGATCCTAGCATGCGCGTGAGTGAGGACAAAGCACGCAGTTAAGGCTAGTGGTGGTCTGTGGGGACAGTCGCCATTCCTGAAACTCTACTAGAGCCTTGGGCAGTGGGCCTGGGCTTTACAAATATGGTTATGATTTTTATATGTCTCGATGGTAATCACCTGATTCTCAGAATTGAATGAATTACTTTCACTGCTATCAAAATAGGCTTTTGTGTTGGTTTGAAAAGATCATAGGCATTGTTAAAAGACCATAGGCATTGTTATTAACTGACGCCCAAGTGCGTAATCAAGAAACTAGATCGCTGACATCAATTAAAGAACCTATGCATTTGCGTTGGCAATTCCAATTTAAAGTGATGACATGGTGTCATTTAATGGGGCAGTTTTTCACCTACAAGCATCATGACATGTGAAAATAAGTCGTTTGTTTTTGTGATTAAGTGACACAATTGGTTGGTGTTTTTTATGGTGTTGGTTGCAAAAGTTTACTATTAAATAAAATTCTGTAGCACCACTATTTGCAATATATATATATATATATATATATATATGTGTGTGTGTGTGTGTGTGTGTGTGTGTGTGTATATATATGATAGATTACACTTGAGTGTACAAATTACACCATACACATCAATGGTGTTTGCCTATCTAGACCGTATCTTTGCAAAATCTAATTCATTGGTCTTCATTGATACAATATTAATATGCCTCATACAAAGTTGGAGCCCATTTGGATGAGTGTAAGTCATTCATCCAAGGGCAACAAATAGACACACATAAATAATTTGAAATGCATGATGTTTGCCTCCTTTAAATGCATGACCTATAAGTGTCCAAATAAGATGAAATTATTTTTAGTATGTTCTTAAGATATTTAAGAAGGTCAACAGTTTATATTTCCAAAATAATTGCTTCGTGATGGAAAATAACTGAGGTGTATAGCATCTCTGGTACACTTTAGTGTGTTCCATCTTCACTATATACATCTATATATATATATATATATATATATATATATATATATATATATATATATATATATATATATAGATATATATATATATATACATATGTGTGTGTGTCATATATCCGTCTCAGGTATACATGCAGGACACCTAGAAAACATGGTATAACCCAATAATACTATATAAATATATATATATATGTGGCTAAAAGAATTGTGTACCCGAGTACATGTAGCTTACATGTACCCACCTTCATTTATGGGGATTGTAAAATTGTATTGAATAATCCAACCTTATGGATGTATAGTATACCCCTTAGATAAGATGTGTACAAAAAATCATCGTAATCTGATATTCATAGAGCATACAATAAAACAAAATGTCTATATTCTAATCAATGGTAAGTTGTAGAAATTGCATAAACCATTGAATGATGTATGGCTATATCTCACGATCTACAAAAGATATGGTTATGATTTTTTAAAGACATCTAATCTATATAGATTTGAATCAATCCATATGGTTGGATTTTATCAACATACTCCACATATGCTATTTTAATGGCCAGTACACGTAAGTTACATGTACCGGCTGGTACACACTTCCTAACCTATATATATATATATATATATATATATAGATATATATATATATATATATATATATGAGTCAGGCTAGAATACACTCGAGTGTATCTGGAGCAGAATACACTCAAGTAGTTTTTCATGATGCAATATTTTTTTGAAAATCTAATCTGTTGATCTTCTTAAACATCTCGTGAACAACTCATACGCAAAATTTGAGCACATTTGGATATGTATAGCTCATGTTATGAAGACCGCAAAAATTATACATTTCAAATTAGTTTCGTGCGTTGATTTTGTTGCCCTTGGATGAGTGACTTACACTCATCCAAATGATCTCAAAATTTGTATGTAGCCTAATTATAGTATGACGGTGAAGATCAATGGTTTACATTTTGCAAAAAATAGTCTTGATATGCAAGCACACTTGAGTGTATTCGTGCGATATGTACACTCGAGTGTATTCTAGCCTAACTATATATATATATATATATATATATATATATATATATATGTATGTATATATATATGTGTGTGATTATATATATATATATATATATGTGTGTGTGTGTGTGTGTGTGTGTGTGTGTTCTATAGGTCTCTCTCTGGTATACAGGCATGACACCAAGAAAACATGGTAGAACCCAACAATTCTGAGACAAGACTATTGACACTCTATTTCGCATATCACCAAACCATCTCCAAATAAGATTTAAAAATTCCAGGGTATACCAACCATAAGTGTCCATGCAATTTATGAGTCTGAGCATCTTCTCTCAATCCTCAAATTGCTACAAGATTATCTCATTTTACCATTTTTTTACTAGCAACTCAAGGAAATAGATCTACACACTTAATCACTACACAACTACGGTTATCGGCGATCAATTAAGACAAATACTTATATTTTGATGGCACCAATAAAGTTATAAACAAGGTGTACATATGTAATTGTATCATTAATCAAGTGTAATAATTCTATAAGATATAAAACATATTCACATATGCCATTCCACTACAATTAGGGTACAAGAAATCACCTTCGACCATATCAAGGCCCCATTCATCAAATTAGGACACAACTAGAACCAACTTACCAAACAAGGCCCAAAACATCAAGTTAGGATACATCACCTTAAACTAGGTATTGGCTGGGATATTTGTCCCTCCACTATTTCATTTCAATATGCAATGGAAACATGAAATACAATCATTATCCCATAAGTGAAACTTTGCATAATACTCACCTAGAACACAACAAGATTGTGCAACAAGAATAACTTTCACCCTTTTAAATTAAGGGTTACATTGAGGAACTTCAATATCATATGGTTCTCAAGAACATCTCTTTCAATTCAATAAATCATCATGTCATAACTCTCTAAGAGCCTACTTGAGTATAATAAAGTGTACATCCTCAATTAGAGCACATAGCTTCTTGGAACTACTTAATTGGACCAGAGTATATTTCATTATTTAAAGGGAAAATGTATCAAACATATGATCACATATATATTCAAATTAAGTGTATTGAGATACTTTCTATTATCTTATAGTTAATATAGATTTAATTATATATTTAAACTTCAAGCCTTGGACCCCAATTGTCTAAATGATAATACCCTCAATAGTACCATCAAGGTAAAAGCATCAAGCTTTCATGTCCACTTGTATATCCCATATCTAAAATTCATAATGTAATGTCAATTGATATTTCATACTTGGTCGGTTATGTAATATTATATGAATAGAAGATAAGACAATAATATATCTTAATAGGGAAGGTGATATATCCCATTAGATGGCGTCTTAAAATTATGGTTTCCCTAAATTACATAAAGCTCACATTTGATTTGTAAACCCCCATACCACGCCATACATACCTGATTTTTTGGATCATTCAATATGGCATGGCCATTCATATACTTATGCATAGGGAATTATAATCATTTTTAGGGTGATTAACAAGTCAAACTTGATATATATCACCATCTTGGCATTAAAAGGACCAAAACACCAAATTAGGGTATTTGAAGGCCCAAATTACCTTTAAGGACAAACCAAGTAAAGGTCCTCGTAGGAGAATAGTATGCACTTGAAACCTTGAACATAGATTCAAGGGGAACATACCAGACACCACAAAAATTTTGGCTTAAAACCAAAACAAATGTAATAGATATGTTATTCACAAGTTTATGCATAAAAGGGTTATTTTGAGCCACAAATGAACCACTTTTAAAGACCAAATATAAGTGCAAATGGAACTTTGAAATCATGAATTCTAAGGAAGTTCTATTTTTCATCTTAGAATACCTCACAAAGTAATAAAGGTAGGTGAGATTCATTCATCAACTCGTTATAGTACAAAAGGGGATAAAAGAGTAGTTTGGGTATATCTATAACACTTTTACATAGAGAAACTTATCAAATGAGAATAAAACTTAATAACAATTATAAATTTATCTCAAATTTGTTATGAGAACATGCTTCTATTGTAAGGGGTCATGTGTAATTCATCCATCATCAGTATGGCATCAAAGTACCTTAAAAACCATTTTTATGGCACAAAAGCATAAATTTCGAAATCCATTCCATAAGGTATTAGGGGAACATATAGTTATCAACAAGGGGTCCTTTACAGGGTTAATAATACAATATTTGTTCACATTAGGGCAAAATAGTTCATGAAAATATCTCATATATATATATATATAGACACACACACTCACACACACACACACAAAGAGAGAGGGGGAGAGAGAACAATATCTAAGAACTTTAAAGCCAAAATAGGGTTTAGTCTGCACAAGTTGGTAAAAGAAGGTATTTGATGTTATATCACTTTCCTATAGGGGGAATAATCACTAGGTTAACACAATAGAACTGAAAATAGCTTCCAACCTAGAACATCACTCCAAAATCCACAAAACTGAATGTCCAAGCAAGATCTATCTTCCCCTAGAACAAAGAGAGGTCAAATGAGGGTTCTTTGGCTATATGGGGTATGTTCCACCATAGAACTCCACGGAGTTAAGTGAAAGGAATAAGATGAGGTTAGGAGAAGTATGAAGAGAGATATTATAATATGTTCCTTACATGGTTATGGTTTTAAACAAGCCACCAAGTTCGAAAACACCTTAGACAAGCTTCATCAGCAACATGCATCCACATGTATCAACATTTAATAACATTCATCTATACATGTATCAAAATACAAGACTTCATCCACTGCCAACAACCTCCTTGGAATGCTTATTGACCAAGATGGTCCCTTCCACATTTCCACCAACACTTATGATGTTAAAATGATCATATCGGTTGATGGGGATGGGAACTTATAAACTAGAAGGTGCAAATCTCAAAACCACCCATAACTAGTGTTTAGAATGGACATTGATCAAGACATGACTTTCATTTAACAAATCAGCCTTCCCTTTAGCAATCCTAGCATTAACATCAACATCGGCATCATTCCTATCAATTTACACAATATTCCCATTGGTCTAGCACTTCTAGTGACTAGAAATCCATCGGTTGACACTCTCATTGGCCAACAATCCCATTGGTTAACACTCTCATTGATCCCCAACTAGCCATCTGTTGATCTATATGCTAGGATATCCATTAAGAATCTCACATCAAGGGTATCTAGATTGTTTATGATGCACCAACTCTATTTGGCCAAGAGGGACTAATTGAAGGATCTAAGATCTGGAACCCCAAACCTCCTTTTTATTTTATGATACACAAAGAGCTCCATCTTTTCCAAAGTTTTCTCTCTATGTGTGTAGCCCCCCACCAAAATAATACTTCCATGGTATTCATATCATCTAGCAAGCACTTGGGAAGCTTAAAAATTCTCATCATATAGGAGGGTGTATTGTCCCAATATTTGAGGCCTCAAATAATATGATCTTAAAAGGAATGATTTGGACTACCCATATCACCAAGATGCACCTCCTATTCAGGAATCTCATCACAAATGAACTTTGTGCTTAAGTGTGCTCATTCCAAAAGTAGTATGAGTGACCAGTTGAGAAGTTCATCCTGGTGCAGTTAAGGCTAGTTGTGGTTTGTGGTTCCAGTCATCATTCCCAAAACTCTACTAGAGACTTGGGATGTGGGCCCAGATTTTACAAATGGTATTAGAGCCATAACCCCTCCAGTAAGTGGGGCCAAATGGGCATATGGCATGCCATTCTTTAGTCGTGCAGTCTAGGCATGTTGGAAAGGGTTGTCCATGGTGATGTAGCCACCCATACACTAGTATTCCATGATTGGGAGATGGGTGTACATGGGCCATTTAGGGTTTACATTAAAAAAGGGGAAATATTATGAGGTCATATAGTTGATCCTTGACAAGGATGTCAAGAGTCTAAGTGGGGGATATTGTAACGTCATAAGATTTGAGGCCTCAGATAAAATGATCTTAAAAAGAGTGATTGGACTACCATATCACCTAGGTGCGCCTCCTTTTTAGGGAGCTCATCACTAAAAACTTTGTTGTTTAGTATCCTCATCCCAGAGTAGTACTAGGATGGGTGACCAGTCAAGAAGTTGATCATGCCTTGTGCGTGAGTGACGACAAATCACATAGTTAAGGTGTGTGGTGGAGTGTGGGGCTTATCATCATTCTTGAAACTCTGCTAGAGCCTTGGGAAGTGTGCTCGGGCTTTACAAATGGTATCAAAGACATAACCCCTATAGAAGGTGGGGTCCACATGGGCATGTTGCATGCCAGTCTTGATCTGTGCGGTCCAGGCAAGTTGTAAAGGGTTTTACATGGGGATGTAGCCACCCTTGTGATGATATTCTGTGATTGGGAGTTGGGTATCCATGGGCCATTTTGGGCATGCACTGAAATTGGGCAATATTATGAGGACTTATAGTTGAGCCTTGATAAGGACGTCAAGAGTCAAAATGGGGGAGATTGTAACATCCTAGGATTTGAGGCCTCAGATAATATGATATTAAAGTAATGATTGGAGTATCCATATCACCAAGGTACGGCTCATTTTTAGGGAGCCCATCACTAAATAACTTTGTGGTTAAGTGTGCTCAGTCCAGAGTAGTACCAGGATGGGTGACCAGTTGGGAAGTTGATCACAGATTGCATGTGAGTGAGAAAAAAGCATGTTGCTAAGGATAGTGATGTTTGTGGGGTCAGTCGTCATTCTTGGAACTCTTCTAAGCCTTGGGAAGTGGGCTCATGTGCTAATAATGGTTTCAAATACATAACCCCTCCAGTAGGTGGGCCTATATGGCCATGTGGCATGCCAGTACTGATTCATGTGGACTAGGCATGTTGGAAAGGACTATCCATGGTGATGTAGCTACCCTTGCATTAGTATTCTATGATCTTTATCTAGGTGTCCATGGGTCATTATGGGTCTATACCGTAAAGGGGAATAATAATGAGGTATTATAGTTGAGCCTTGATGAGGACTTCAAGAGTTTATGTAACGACCTGTGCTTTTGAGTGTCTAAAAGACCTTAAAGTCACACATCGTCACTCATAAATTCCAGGATCAGATTCATGAAATAATACAGAATAGTAAGCAATTTCCATTAATGATCAAATAATTACATATTTGCATAAAAAGCTCCTCTAAGGAGTTACATAGAATTAATTTTTCCATGTGTGAAGATAAACCATTAACATTAAACCTTCAGGAATAACTCTAGTGTCTTCAACATCTTTATTTGTACCCTCATGTCCATGAATCAAGTATATATGATACCTAAAATGCCGACAAACAAATACGCAGTCAATATATTGCTATACTGGTACGTGGGTTCAAACAATAATCACAAGCAACATATAAGCAAACATTTGTATCTTTCATATAAGAACATAAACTTGTTTTCATATTCTAACCCATATCTGGTCAACTACCTCAGGTGTAATCACTGTCCCTCCAGGGCTCATGTGCATTACCTTAAGATCAGTCTAACCCAGGGTTCAGAATATATTTATTTACTTTACATGATACTCATAGGAACTTTATAGTTTATAAGAAGTAAATAAACAAGAAAGCAGTTTATTTATTATTCAATCCTCATCGAGAAACATCGGAAATCTCTGAATTTGATACATGTAATCATAAGAGTAACTACGTACCTTATGCCATCACAGAAACCATGCAGAACATCATATACTTTAAGAATGTTTCCAAACATCCAAGCTACAAAGCATTTAATCAACAAGTATCTAAAACAAAGAATACTACATATGTGTAACCATGTATTCATATTCCATTACTCAAATCTAGATGTGCTCCTAAACTAGGGTTTAGGACTATTTCATGTTTGGACTAGGGATTAGGGTTACAAACCCTAACTCCTCACGTTATGGTTTCTAAGATTACTAATTCCATTATGTATATTAGGTGGAACCCTAATCATCATCACAAACATATAAGACTACTCATAATACCTAGATCACATTACTAGCATTAAGATTATATCACGATGTCTACATTGGTTTCAAACCCGAAATTAACATATATAAGATTGCTAATCTAGAATCGTCCATTATTCACCATTATCAAGGTATTACTCATTATATATGTCTAGATCAGGTATGAACATAACATAACCAATTCTAATCAATTAAGCATCATATTAACCTAAATCTAGGCTTTCCTTTTTATATATTTTTTTGATGACCGAGAGAACACATTCCGGACGAAGCCGACATGGTAAACTCTCGAGGCATGAGAGGGTGTGGTCTGGTTACCCCCCCTCCCATGCCTAATCAGCGTGGATTTTCGTTCGCAAAGTGCCTTCGGTGAGGTTCGAACCCGGGTCCTTCATTGGGACTTACCGAGCTTTCCTTTATATTAATCACATTAACACATGTATTGCACATACTTTTAGAACAGAAAGCATAATAATGTTCTGATAGTATTTTATTTGCATTCCTCTCGTTTTCCTGATTAATTTTCATATATTATATATTGCAATCTGAGTTACCAATAATTAACTAGAATTATTACAAGATTACTAAATTCAGACCAATCCAGGGATGACACGTTATCAAAACAATACCTTATTCTTGGTTGGTTCAAGGCCACGGGAAGAGACTTCTTTACCCTTGGTTTGTAAGTGAACCTGGAGGGGTATTAGGGTCATTTGATTGTATTTCTCCTTCAACCTCCCATCGGGCTCCCTGCGCACGTATAGCGCGATCCGAAGCCGGGGTCGGGCTGTGATTGGCCATCCTCCCCGATGCGCCGCCACTCGCTCTGCCCGCAGCGCCACCGTACGCCACCACCTCCCCTATGCAGGGCATCTCAGCGGCTGCTGATGCAATAGTGCCATCTCCAGTGCAGTAGCTCGTTCCACCCTTCCGTCGGGACCCTAGTCGTCCTCCTCCTCTAGCTACACCAACAGGGTTGATGATCTGGCTTCTTCTCGCCTACAAACTGTCGCCCTACCTTCCGCCTTCATCCGTGTACACTATCCAGTATAGGAGACCTCCTCCCTGAGCTAAGAGGCGCCAAGGAAGCCACACCCTGGCCTCGCTTGCGGAAGCACCGACGAGCTAAGCGAAGCCATTGCAAACCGCGGCTGGGCTAAGGCCATGGAGTACCACCGCCAGAAGATGGCTGGATCCAGGGTGGATTTGTGGAGGTGCGAGAGCTTCATGGTGCACAGGGTGTGAGAACCGGATTGTCACTGGTACCACCAACGCTGGGATTGATCCCCTTCGTAACCCGTCATCCATGGAGTTCTTCTTCATGGTTGTCTCATGGTCAGACTGAGATAACGGAGTAGATACAGTTGGTCATGGCGACGAAGGTCATTAGCTTCATGAAAAGGCACTATTCTATCACCTTCGGCAATCTGTAGGTTGTGTTTCATGTAGGAAGAGGGTGGCGAAGGGGGTGGAGATGATCCATGGGATAAGGGGAGGAATCCTACATAGGTATATATATACCTGCCCAAGAAAGCCTCCTGCTGATCCCGTCTCCTCTAGGATTTATTCTCTATTCTAGTCAAAATCAACTTGACGATTTACCTAACTATTAAAATTAACTTTAGGTCAAAAAATGGTTTGGGTATTTTAATTACCAAAATGACACAATTCCAAATTTAAATGGCATGTTTCTGAGGCAATACGTCCCCAAAGAGGACGCATTGCTCCTGGTGGGACCAATACGTCCCCTCAGGAAACATATTACTACTTTAAAAAAGCAATATGTCTCCAGTGGAGACGCATTTCCTCCAGTAGAGCAATGTGTCCCTAAAGAGGATGTATTGCTTTATTTGTTTGTTTATTTTACTTTTATTTTATTATGATACCATGTACGTTATATAAATACATATATCTGTTAAATTGCTAAATGAACATAATCTACATTAACTTATATACAATTAACCATATATTTTAAATAATACCTGAACATAATAAATAATAACAGAATATTATATTTCATTAATATACAATATTTATAATTATAGATAGAAGTATTTAAAATTAATGGATACAATACTAAAATTATATAGTAACGTTTAAAACTATAGAAATAAAACAAATATATACATATATACATATACATGTATATATTGATTTGTAAACTAAGAAAAAAGAAAAAAGAAAACTAATATAGAAACATATAGCACACATTGCACAATATATATAAATATAATATATATATATATCAAAGCCAAGAAATATAATATCAAAAAATATAAACATGTCAATTATGCAAAGTAAAATATACTGAAACAACAACAATGAACAATCAAATTAAAATATAAGATACATACAATTTTAAATCAAATAAAAAATCATTATATATTTGATTTATCATATTATATTTGTCTTTGAACTCGATAAAAAGTTACAAATATTATTATGTTATTATGATTTATGTTAATATATATTTTTTAAACATAATAAAAAGTTTGCTTCATAATATATTACTATTTTTTATGTGTTGCATTTATGATCATATGTATCATATATTTTATTTCGATTATCTATTATTATTGATCATGTATATTTACTTTATATAGTTGACATTATATTTTTATTATTTTGATATTATGTATCATACCTTTAATATATATATATATATATATATATATATATATATATATATATATATTGTGTGTGTGTATTTTATGTGCACCAGCGTGTCTTATATACTATCATATTAGCTTTTATTTTAGTATTTTTTTTAGTTTTTTTATTATATTTTTTTCTAAGTTTACAAATAAATACATGCATATTTTTTCTTTATTTCTATAATTTTAGTATTATATCCATTAATTTTAAATATTTTTATTTACATTTATAAATATTATGTTTTAATAAATATAATAATTTATTATTATTTTATTATATTCAGATATTATTTTAAATATATGGATAATTATATATAAGTTAATGTAGATTATTTGCATTTAGCTATTTAACATATATATGTATATATAATATACATGGTATCATAATTAAAAATAAAAAAAGAAATATGTCCTCACTGGGGACGCATTGCTCTGTTGGAGACAATACGTCCCCATTGGGGACGCATTGCTTTTTAAAGTAGCAATGTGTCTCCCGAGGGGATGTATTGGCCCCACCAGAAGCAATGCGTCTATTTTGGGGACGTATTGCCTAAGAAATGTGCCATTTTGGGAATTAAGTTTTGAATCATGCCATTTTGGTAATTAAAATGTCCAAACATGCTATTTTGGTTTTTTGGCCTTAACTTTATCGTTGAATCAAGGAAAGGGACAAGAGATAATGCTCACAATAAACAAACCCTCCATCCTTCTCTCTCTTTGTCTTCCTTTAAAGTATTTCCTAAATTAAACATCCTCCCCATGTGGAACTCATTAAATCCTTTTCCACTTATATTCCAAAATTGGGGTTCATTGGGTTACCTTTAATATACCAAACTCCTCCTTTCCTTTAAACCGTGTCTCCTATTTCTTTTAGGAAACTTACATATTGTTCCTTTATTTGGCTTTTAAGAAAAGGTTGGATAATCCTTTAAATTAATTTTCAATGCCACATATTATCTTGGATTATCCTAGAAACCTTCTCATTATCTTATTTTATGATTATCCATCAAACATAAATATTTTGGATACCTATTATGATCACGAATATCCACTATATCCAAAATCATGTCCCAGGGACCCATATATAAACTCTGATTATCCAATTGGCTGAAAAGTGTCCCCGAGGCCCATGAATCTCATCTTGGGCCTTTCAAATGTTCCATGAGATTAATTACATTCCAGATTGCCAATCTAAGGCTCTGATCATCATTGCATCTTACATTAGCCTCATATAAACGCATATGTTCAAAAGCACATTATTCTGTTAAATAGATCATTTAGGCTTAAAATCTATGAATTTCAAGAATGTAACATTCACCCCTCCTTAAAAGGAATTTTGTCCTAAAATTTAGGCCCACCAAGCCTAGGTGAATGGTAACTCATCTTATTTTCAAAACTTAGGGTTAGCACCCTACTTAGATGGCTTAACAACTTTTCATTATCATACCAGTTTTTATTTTATTACTAAGATTGGCACTTGAATTGAAATTCAAGTATATCCACATCTCTAATATACACATACTATCATCACTTGATGATTTCATTCTCATTGGTGATTTCATTATTACTTGGTGATTTCTCTTTTCACCTAGGTTTCCAACTTATTATTCATTATCTTAACACAAGGGTGAGGTAACACCTCTAACCCTAATTCATGTTATTACACATCCAAGGTAGGATATTCATCCTCATTATCTCAATTTTAAAGCATAACAGGTGTCTATCCAATTTCCCTCCCTCATGATGAGATGAAATAAGCATTTGGCTACAGCCCAAATACAAAGTTCATTCCATTCCAAGAGCGGAGATAGTCCATCCACACATTACCTTTCAATTTCACATATTAAGCTGAATCATACTCGATATGACTCAAAACTTACTTGTCCTTAATTTCATTGCATTCTTATATTCCATGAATTTAGGTGCCCCTTTTCTTACGATTAAATTAGGGCACAACTTCTCTCTAGTTTCTATGACTTCCTTATACCTTTTATATTACACCTCATGTTTTGTAAGTCTTAGCCAATTCCTTGAAGTCTCTAGGGGTATAGGTACCTTTGGAGTGATCTCATCCCTATGCATCAACAGAGTGCCTTTCACATTCACCCATTAGGCTACATGATCCTCACAGAGTTAGCTAATCTCCTGAGTCATGTACCTTGGGTAAACCTAGATTTTACCTCCCGACTGCATGGTCATGTGCATTTAGGGCATATCAACTCCCAACCCATCAGTCCTATTTACCTCTAATACACCCTACTTGACCCTAGGATTGCATTAGGTCTCTATCCTCCCTAAGGGTTTCTTTTGAGATGTCGCATCTTTTAAGCACATTATTCTCTTATTTAATTCGTTAACATGGATTACCTTCATCTCTCTCTTTTGAGTACACATAATGCAGTGTCGTCCCATCATTGGGCTTAGGCCACCTTCCCTCTAGGGCTTGGTTCCATGTCGATCTTCCCTCATGGGCTTGACCTCTGTGATCTTCCCCTCTAAGGGCTTGATCCTAAACAACTACAGTGTAGACTTGGCCACCTTCCCTACTGGGCTTGGTGCATGTCTGGTCTTCCCTCCTGGGCTTGGTCGTCCACTTAGGCCACCTTCCCTCCTGGGCTTGGTGCCTTACTGGTCTTCCCTCCTGGGCTTGACCAATTGTGTCACTCAGAGTTGGCATCCTTCGGTTCAAAGAATTTATGTTTTTTTAGCAAATGGATCGATTCATTACTTGTTGGCCATACGACATCTACAATTGGGAAGAAAATTACAAATAGAACAAACAAACATCAAGTTCAGTAACCCAAGAGCACTACATCTCATATTGGAATGAGAGTGAAACATGTTTGCATTGATTCTTCTTCCTTGAGGCTGTCTTAAGCAGCTTTTCCTGAAGAATTCCTTCAACCTGAGCATTAAGTAGTGGTAGAGGGGTTGGAACAAGATGGTATTCTGCATGTATATTAACTCAAACAAAGCCATACAACTGAGTAATAAGATCAAGCCAAAGCAAAATGGAGATCTAGTCATAGCTAGAGATCTCATCACTCTCCCGAGGAGAGGTCGCAACAAAGCGTGACAGATAAAATGCCGACTAGCGGTGACAAATCAGGCAGCACAGAACGAAAAAACAAAACAAATGTAGACTAATAAAACGCATAAAGGAAGGAAGTGGGAAACTTGGGTTGTGAGGAACCAGAAAGCGGGTAGAGTGTGGTAGAAAATGATTGCAGTAATAAAGAGGGTAGTCGAGGTGTGCCTCAGCGCCCCTTGCACTGTAGCCACCACCCCCTTTGTGAGCATCATCTAGAACCAGGCCCTAGGGTCCAGAAGTCGGCGGCGCTCGAAGAAGAGGAGGATGAAGCTGATCCCGCCACAACTGACCACCTGGATCCGGATCCTCCCTACCCAAGCAAAGAGAGAGCTCGGGGGGAGCAGGTCGGTGCACTCCAACAGCCAGAACCCCTCCCCCAAGCCAGCCTCTGAGCACAAGAACGTTGGCCCTAGTCACCCCTTTCGTTACCAGACAATGCTCATTGATTAGCTTTTCCTATATGAAGGTAGATTGGCAAGTATTCAAAAAAATTATGCACTTTCATTTTTTTTATATCTTTAACACTTCACTCCTCTAGGTGAGGATTAAGGTTATCTCAATACTTAAATACACTTATTCACTTACCTTTTAAGGGAAAGTCCTAGCCTAGGGTTCCTTCTTGTCTCATACGAGGGGGTTAGGCTCTCTAGCTACAACCTAATCATAAGATCTAGGTTTTTCCTCCCTCATAGGTCATCTTCCCACTCTTTGGGTTGACCCACCCTAGGTTGGTACACTAACCCTAAAGGTTTCATAGATATCTTTTTTCTTCTTCTTTTCATTAGGCATAACTTTTATCATTTTAACATATCATTCTCATGTTTGATCAATTTCTAGAATATCCCCACATGGTTTCTGTCCATTTAGTGAACTTGGGTCACCTTCCCCTCCAAGGGCTTGGTGCTACATCAGCCTTCCCCTCCAGGAGCTTGGCCACCATCACCAAACTTCTAGAGACAACATAAGGGGTTTGAGCTAAATTATATTCAAAAAAAATCTCACATATATATAATTATTGGGTTCATATATTTCTTAAGACCGCTTACATAAGAGTCATGCTCCTTATGCACACATACATGGGAGACTGGGTCACCTAAACCCATCCATCTATTTTTTTTAATTCTTGATTTCAAGTTTCACATGGGTAGTGTCCCATACCACCACACCATGTTCATTATTTAAGATTACAGTTTTAGGGTTAGGATAATACTATACCCTACCTCTAAGAGTTTTCAAACCCTAATCCAAGTCCTTCCTCTATGAAAGGGCTTACCCATACATGTATCTTTCTAGTGTCTACCCTTACTAGAGGGACCTACAAAAGGTTATATATTTTCACATTTTACTTCTCTAATTAAAATTTTATTTTCAAAGCTTTTTAAGAAAGAGATGAGAAGTAGAAAAAATGTGAGATAAGAAACCTAAAAGACACTTTAAGATTTACTAATTTTTCTCTTAAATTTTATAAGGATGATTTGAAATTATAGACTATTACGTATTAGTTGATGAATTTGTGCTCTGATACTAAATGTAACGACCTGCACTTTTAAGTGTCTAAAGGACCTTAAAGTCACATATTGTCACTCATAAATTCCAGGATTAGATTCATGAAATAACATAGAATAGTAAACAATTTCCATTAATGATCAAATAATTACATATTTGCATAAAAAGCTCCTCTAAGGAGTTATATAATTTTTAAACAGAATTAACTTTTACATGTATGAAGATAAACCATTAACACTAAACCTTCAGGAATAACTCTAGTGTCTTTAACATCTTTATATGTACCCTCATGTCCATGAATCAAGTATATCTGATACCTAAAATGCCGACAAACAAATACGCGGTCAGTATCTTGCTATACGGGTATGTGGATTCAAACAATAATCACAAGTAACATGTAAGCAAACATATTTATCTTTCATATAAGAACATAATCTTGTTTTTATATTCTAACCCATATCTGGTCAACTACCTCAGGTGTAATCACTATACCTCTGGGGCTCATGTGCATTACCCTTAAGATCAGTTTAACCCAGGGTTCAGAATATAGTTATTTACTTTACATGATACCCATAGGAACTTTATAGTTTGCATGAAGTAAATAAATAAGCAAATAGTTTATTAGTTGTTCAATCCTCATTGAGAAACATTGGCAATCTCAAAATTTGATACATGTAATCATAAGCGTAACTACGTACCTTATGTCATCGCAGAAACCACGCAGAACAACATATACTTTAAGAATGTTTCCAAACATATAAGCAACAAAGCATGTAATCAACAAGTATCAGAAACAAATCATACTACATATGTGTCATTGTGTACTCATATTCCATTACTCAGATCTAGATGTGCTCTTAAACTAGGTTTCAAGACTATCTCATGTTTGGACTAGGGATTAGGGTTACAAACCCTAACTCCTCATGTTATGGCTTCTAATATTACCAATTCCATTATGCATATTAAATGGAACCCTAATCATCATCACAAACATATAAGACTACTCATGATACCTAGATCACATTATTAGCATTAAGATTATATCGTGATGTCTACATTGGTTTCAAACCCTAAATCAACATATATAAGATTACTAATCTGGAATCATCCATTATTCACCATTATCAAGGTTTTACTCATTATATATGTCTATATCAGGTATGAACATAACATAACCAATTATAATCAATTAACCATCATATTAACCTAAATCTAGGCTTTCCTTTATACTAATCAAATTAACACATGTATTGCACATACTTTTGCAATAGGAAGCATAATCAGGTTCTGATAGTATTTTATTTGCATTCCTCTCATTTTCCTAATCAATTTTCATATATTATATGTTGCAATCTGAGTTACCAATAATTAACTAGAATTATTACAAGATTATTAAATTCAGACCAATTCAGGGATGACACGTTATCAAAACAATACCTTATTCTTGGCTGGTTCAAGGCCACGGGAAGAGACTTCTTTACCCTTGGTTTGTAAGTGAACCTATAGGGGTATTAGGGTCATTTGATTGTATTTCTCCTTCAACCTCCCATCGGGCTCCCTGCGCACGTACAGCGCGATCCAAAGTCGGGGTCGGGCTGTGATCGCCCATCCTCCCCGCTACGCCGCCACTCACTATGCTCGCAGCGCCACCATCTGTTGCTACCTCCCCTACGTAGGGCGTCTCGGTAGCCGCTGATGCAACAACGCCATCTCCATTGCAGTTTCTTGTGCCACCCTTCCGTCGGGACCCTAGTCGTCCTCCTCCTCTGGATGCACCAGCAGGGTTGACGATCTGGCTGATTCTCACCTACAAACTGCCACCCTACCTTCTGCCTTCATCTGTACACATCGTCCAGTATAGGAGACCTCCTCCCTGAGTCAAGAGGCGCCAAGGACGCCGCACCCTGGCCTCTCTTGCAGAAGCACCGATGAGCTGAGTGAAGCCATTGCGAACTGTGGCCGGACGGAGGTCATGGAGGACCATCGCCAGAAGATGGCTGGATCCAGGGCAAATTTGTGGAGGTGCTAGAGCTTTATGGTGCACAGGGTGTGAGAACCGAATTGCTGATGGTACAACCGATGCTGGGATTGATCCCCTTCATAACCCGTCATCCATGGAGTTCTTCTTCATGGTTGTCTCACTGTCAAACTGAGATAACAGAGTAGATATAGTTGGTCATGGTGACGAAGGTCATTATCTTCATGAAAAGGCACTATTCTATCACCTTCGGCAATCTGTAGGTTGTGTTTCATGCAGGAAGAGGGTGGCGAAGGGGGGTGGAGATGATCCATGGGCTAAGGGAGGAATCCTACATAGGTATATATATATACCTGCCCAAGAAAGCCTCATGTTGATCATGTCTCCTCTAGGATTTATTCTCTATTCTAGTCATAATCAACTTGGCGATTCACCTCTTCTGTGTTACCATAAACTATTAAAATTAACTATATCATTGAATCAAAGAAAGGGTCAAGAGATAATGATCACGATAAACAAACCCTTCGTCCTTCTCTCTCTTCATCTTCCTTTAAAGTATTTCCCAAATCAAACATCCTCCCCACGTGGAACTCATTAAATCCTTTTCCACTTATATTCCAAAATTGGGGTTCATTGGGTTACCTTTAATATATAAAACTCCTCCTTTCCTTTAAACCATGTCTCCTATTTATTTTAGGAAACTTACATATTGTTCCTTTATTTGGCTTTCAAGAAAAGGGTGGATAATCCTTTAAATTAATTATCTATGCCACATATTATCTTGGATTATCTTAGAAATCCTCTCATTATCTTATTTTGTGATTATCCATCAAACATAAATATTTTGGATACCTATTATGATCACGAATATCCACTATATCCAAAATCATGTCCCAAGGACCCATATGTAAACACTGATTATCCAATTGGGCTGAAAAGTGTCTCTAAGACCCATGAATCCCATCTTGGGCCTTTCAAAGTTTCCATTAGCTTAATTACATTTTTGATTGCTAATCTAAGGCTCTGATCATCATTGCATCTTACATTAGCCTCGTATGAACACATATGTTCAAAAGCACATTATTTTGTTAAATAGATCATTTAAGCTTAAAATCTATGAGTTTCAAGAATGTAACAGTTTAAGTGGGGGTGATTGTAACATTCTAGGATTTGAGGTCTCGAATAATATGATCTTAAAGGATTTATTGGACTACCCATATCACCAAGGTGAACCTCCTTTTCAGGAAGCCCATCACTAAAGAACTCTATGATCAAGTTTTCATCCCAGAGTAGTCCTAAGATGGGTGACCAATTGGGAAGTTGATCCTGACTTGTGTGTGAGTGAGGACATAGTGGACAGTTAAGGCTAGCAGTGGTTTGTGGGGCCATTCATCATTTTTGAAACTCTACTATAGCCTTGGGTAGTGGGCCCAGGATTTACAAGGGAATTGACTATATTACACCTATAATAAGAATATCTTTTTCCACTTTAAACATGAGCTTCTCCATCCATCCCTGAGTTTTCCCCCAAACACTCTCTTTGGTTTGGCCAAAGATAGCTTTCTTAGACCTGATTACATCAGCAACAACCAATATTTCAATGAGTTAACTCTAGAGAAGAGCACAATGTCATCCACAAAAAATTGACGTGTCACTCTAGGAACACCCTATTAGTACAAATCATGTGGAGTTCTCTTTCATTATCAGCCTTAGTTAAAAGATTGGAGAAACACTCTGCACAAATGATGAAGAGATATGGGGAGACAGGGTCCCCCTACCTCATATCCCTTTATGGTATAATATGTTCCCTTCACCTACCATTAATAATCAAGGAGTCAGTAACACTAGAAACACACTCCATAGCCTTACTCTTTGAAACATGTCATAAGATTGTCTTCAATAAAATTGCCTCTAAAAAATTTCAATCATCTTTTTCATGTGCTTTGCTCATTCCATCTTAAGAGCCATTAGTCATTATTTGCCTTTATTTTTTCCTCATAGTATGGAAAATTTCATAGATTACCATGACATTATTAGTGATAAGTCTCCTTGCAATAAACACACTTTGATTCTCTAATATGATGTTGGGCGGCAAGCCTTTCGATCTACTTCCTATCATCTTAGATTTGATCTTTGTACAAGACATTCTAGAGGCTAATGGGTCTGAAATATGAAGTCTTCTTCAGGTTCCTTATTTTGGGGATAAGAGCAATGGATGTGCAGTTGATTTTGTTGATTTTTCTCTACTCTTATTACATGTTCATGATAAACTCCATTGCATCATCATCACCCACTACATCCCATCCTTTTTGTAAGAATAAGGCTTTTATCTCATCTAGCCTCGAGGCCTTATTAGGATGCATGTGACTGATCACCTACCAAATTTCCTCCTTGATGGGGATCTTGTTTATCATCTCAGTCACTTGTATATCTAGCATGGTTGAAACTCCATTCATGAAATCATCAAGAAGAAGAGGATCATCACAAGTAAATAAATTGTTAAAATGGTTAAGGATGACATGCTCAACTCATCTAGGGTCCACATCACTGATCATATTCATCTTTAATGTCGTTGTTTATATTTCTTCTTTCTCTTTCCAATGCTTTATGGTGGAAGTAGCTAGTGTTTTTATCACCACTAATAAATCTCATTTTCCCTGGCCTTGGAAAACTAGTAGCTCACATCCTTGTGGAGCATCTCTTGTGGTTCCTCATTTATGGTTTCACACTTCTCCAACATATCAACATATGTAATATCCTTTTCAGCTCAGATCAAATGTTGTTCAGTGTTTCTTATTCTCTTCTTCATGCTTTCAAACTTGCTATTAGCCCATTCCTTTAGTCTAGCACCACATTTCTCAATTTTTTATATTAGTCTTGTTTTCATTCTTCTATATAATATCAATGATCCCATCACATTCAATATCATAGAATTACAATGGTTTGAACCTAAAACTAGTATTGTCTTGGTACTCTCTCTCACATATAGCATTTTTCATTAAGAGGGTATGATCTGAGAAGGTGATAGACATATATTTGATGGTTCTTGTAGGGTACAAGTGAATCCAGTCAGTGTTATCCATGAAATGGTCTAGTCTCTCCCTAATGATCATTTCTGGTTTATTCCCTTGACGCCAGGTGAAGATAGACTCTCTCCATTTGAGATCAAGTAGACCAAAATCATCCATGAAATTCATGTAGTTTTGGATAAAAATTCCACTCTCTTACTCCCTCCCTCCCTTTCCATGTCAAATATATCATTGAAGTCTCTCATGAACATGGTTGGTATATTGTTTTGGATGTAGTTTGTTTTCATTAGTTCCCAGTTGCTTTTTGTTGTTGTTGGGCTACCCATCCATAAATCCCCATTTGCCTCCATTCTTTATTATCTTATCATCCCTCACCTTGAAAGAAATGTGGTGCTTCAAGTAAGACTCAATGGAAACATCAAGATATCTCTACCAGATCCTCAAACCCTCAAGTTCCCCTCACTGGTAAGGCAGATGTTGTTGGCGAAACCAAAATTTCTTTTGATTTTTTCTACTTATTTTTTTATCAGTCATTATCTCCACAATGAAGACATTGTTGGGTATTTCCCTCCAACACCAATGTTGGAGCACCAGAACTATCTTTGGGTTACTCATCCCTTAACAGTCCAGCAAAAAAAAGATCATTGTTGTTCCAAGTGTTGGTCATCGCCAAGCACCATTACTTCAAAGTTGTTGTTTTCATTGGTAACCTTGATGTTTACTTTGTACCTTTATGCTTTCAACAACAAGTCAAATTCCATGGATGTAGGTCCCGCTTCAGTAGTAACTTTTCTCTTCTTCTTACTTTCTATTCCACGACGCCCCCTGCCCAATACCTTCATTACGGTTTCCCCCTTTGTGCATTGGTTCTTGTTCTTATTTTTTATCTTAATTACTCGTCCACATAGTTCTTTATTAAAATTTAATATTTCCCTTCTCCATATAGTAATCGGTCATGCATTAGATTGTTTAATAGATGCTTAAGTAGGCTCAGGAGTGTTGTTAGCTTTTTTGTTGGGTTTACTTTGCCATATGGGCAAGCATCCTTTCCTCTCTCCTTTCTTCACGGGTGGTTGTTCCACTTCTTTGATTGCATGGACGTCTTCATGTGTTGTCATCCCCCATGTTGATTTTTGAAGGTGGTAAGACCCTAGTGGTGAGATTCCCTCACAATACTTTTATCTTCAAGTGAAAACATCCCCACTTATTTTATTCAATGCTCCCTTCACTTACCTTCCTTGCATACACTATGAGTTTTGTAGTAGGGGTCAACCTAAATTCATGTGTTTCTCCTTCTATTCCTTGTTATTTCTCCCAATGTTGGTCCTAGGTTGGGATTTTGATCTCACCTCCCCTCCATAGTTTGCCTCTTCCTTTCTTGAGAGGTAGTACAACACCAGTTTTCTATTAGCTATACTATTTTCTCTAGCTTTGTCACCCCTATTAGCACTTCTTCTTTTCATTGAGATCTTTAGTCAAAGACCCACTTGTGTTCCTCCTCTTTTTCACCAGCTTAGAATGGATCTAGCCCTTTTTGATGTGGGCATTTCTCCCATATTGGTAGCACAACAATGAAAGCCTTTCATATTTGATCTATATATCAATGACCTCTCCACCTCTTCCTTATATTTTTTGGGTCCATACTAGGGGGCTTTGGGTATTGATCTTCATTCTCACCCACTAGGAGGCCTCCCACCCCACCTCCTCTTCATCATGAGACACACCAATCACACCAAAGTGAGATTACTCAAAACCAAAGCCTGAAATTATCAACTAACAACCACATTGCCACAAAATAGGGTAAATTAAAATTGATGTTATAAATCCATCTCAAGCGAATATATAAAAATCAAGGTTCACAACCTGCCATCACATGTATCACATATCATACCATAAAGTTATATACATCCATGTACAATAGTCATCCTTCTAAAAACATGTTATAAAACATAACTTGTTCACATATACAAGACATACATGTACAACCATGGCCTACTGCCATAAACCTTGCATCGATGTACATTATGTACAAAACACCCCTTATAGGACTTGAGAGTACAGGGGCAGCACATAGGACTCTACTACAAAGCACTAGCAGCATATCCAACCTTCAACACTTACTAATCTCCTTGTTGTTATTCCTCAAGTACACAATCTCTACCATATCGTTGATGACCACCTAAAAGATGTGGAAACCCACGGGGTGAGATTAACGTCCCACTGAGAGATATAACTCCCAGACAACAACTATTGTTGACACATATATACTTAAATTAGAGGTGATATCACTAATAGAATGAGCAGATTCAGGTAGATGATTAATGAAAAACTAATAACACTGGTTAGGCAGATTAAGCAGCTACAACTGATCACTGGAACATCATATACTTTTAGAAGGAATATGAAGAGCATGTATAACTGTGACAACTAAATAGTATAAGAAACATGGCAAGGCGTCAATCAATGTGAGTTGTGTTTAGCCCAAAGTAGATATACTACACGGTTGCATTATTCTTTTATTAAGCCATGTGGATATGAGGTAGACCACTCAGACTCCAAGTGACCATTGCTAAGTTAAAATTAGTGCCACAAAAGATCTAGGATAGTCGAACTCCTATGATCTCTCACACCCTCTATCGGTCTGAGTCTGTTGCAGAGACATATACAGTCCAACTACAAAACAACCTAGTCCACCTTGGTATATAGGCATGGCACTAGTAAAGAGGGTATATAATCCCAATCATATGAGATACAACCATAGTTTTCCTTTATAGCATCATATATATTGAGATACGACCATATCCATACTTCTTCCAAGGCATGACCACAGTCATCCTCCATAATCTAAATTTTGGAGGCAAGGATATACCCTCAACTTTCACCCCCACATATTCAACAATATGTACTCCAAGTTTCCCTTAGGAATTACTCGTTTCACCATCCAACAAGTCTTGACGCTGAAGATGGATCTATGGCTCATGGCAATCTACATGATTAAGGTTTCACTTGATCAGTTAATGCCAATTGGGTACTTTTTAATGCATCAATCAAGTTACAACCTACAAACCCTAAATAGATTCTACAAAGATAAGGGTAGATTGCAACTGTTGAAGATATTTAACATATTAAGTACAAAATTGATCACATCACCACGTGATACTATATCACTGCCATACACAAGCCCATCATCATTATCAATTGTCATGGGATATCAATCCCTCATCGCATCACTAGAGGATATCACCTCATATTAGGCATTAAGCCTCTACTAAGGTCACAAGACCTAGTCACATCATCATTATCTTACCATCCCTCTTCAAGGCTCATTATCATCATCATGTGAGATATAAGAGATACCATAGTAATCACAAGCTATGATGTTCATTCAACATGCAACATTAGGGCTACACAAGTAGGAGAGGGAAAATATTTCATTATATGATATCACTCAAGCAAGTTAGCATTAGTCACCATGTAGTCATTTTAGGGTTAGGGTTTCAACAATGTAACTCATCTAGGGGTTTCATAATAGTAGTTAACATCAAACCCTAAGGTGCATCTCTTCCCATATTATTAAATCACATATTAATGTCAACCATCATCACTATAGGCCAACCATATAAAGAGAACATATGTCATAAAACCTCATCGGTCGAATACAACCAAAACTAAGAAAATCTCATTGGTCGAAGAGAACCAAAGCCACATATCTTCTACGACCAAAGAGAAACAACCAACTTGTTAAGACACTTCAACCTTTGGAACCAAAGAGAATCATCTTCCCACCTACGATCGAAGGGAACCATGTCACACATTTAATCGAAGAGAAAACTAGGTCAAGCAGCCCAAGGGATCCTCCACCACTTCATCAACTGAAGGGGGAGGTCCACCTACCATCAAGCACATGGATAAAGCATGGCGACCGAAAGAAACAAGGGTAAAACTCATTGACCAAAGACACATGGTCACCTCTTCGACCACACAAAGAAAACCACTAGCAACCTAAGTGCATCCAAACTGCATCACCCAAAGGGGATGCTACTTGGAACCATCAAGAGAGAAAAAAATTCTCAAAACTAAGATCAGTAAGGTGATCAATGCCATGAAACTAAATCTGAACTTGAAGTTCGGTTCATGAAGGAAAACATCATCCAAAACCCTAGAATCTGACAATCATAACGTAGGGAAAACCAAACCAAGATCATGGAAGAAAATCAATGTTCCAAACATCACATGCATCCAAAAACCTCCATTACTAGTAGAGAGAAAGAAGAACCAAAACATGGAGAAAGACATCACTGAACATGTGCATTAAAGAATCAACATCTCCACCATCCATTAAAAAATATTGGGCATAGGAATTAGGGTTTAAGAGAAAGAGCTAATATATGTAATGTTACTACAGAGTCATAGACCCTAAAATAAGATATCATCATCAAGAATCTTCATCTTATAATTAGGTTTAAAGATAAGATAAACTTGCATGTAATATGAGTGAAACTATAGTAGAGGAGAGAGTTATATAACCTGCATTGAGGTTAAGATCAACTCCCAATCCATGAAGCTAGAAGGAAGAGAAGCAAACCATAGCTTGGATCAACTTCACAGACAAGAAAGATCACCTCAAGAGAAGAAGAACAAACCAAGATCAAAGCAAGATCAAAGAGAAGAGGGTAAAAACTCTAGACCAAAAAAGAAAGGGGAAAGCGGAAATCTCCTTCTCACATAGGTACTACCATGGAAAACCATGAATTCGACCACATAGAGAGAAGTTCCCCAAGAGTGCCACCATGGAGGACCATGGGTTTGGCCAAGAGAAGAAAAGAGAGGGTAAGGTTCAAGGAAATAAGATTAAGAGGGATAAACCACTTACCAAGCACAAGGATCACCAAAGGATCAACAAAGGAAGATGCTCCAACTGTAGATCACCGCATGCAAGGTTAGGCCTCCTTGCTCCTAGGTTGAGATGCTTCTCTTCCTAGCACCAAAGAAGGGAGAGATCCAAGTAAGAGGAGAGAAATAGATGATGCAAAAGGATCATACGCATGCAAGGAGGAAGGTATATATATCCAAGGGTAGGAGAGAGCTAAGGAAGGATAGGTGTCCAACTAAACATGTCATTTGTCCATCATAGAACAACCATGAAACTACTAAAACAATGCATGCAACTAAGACCATGAAAACCAAGGTACATTAGTGACCTCACATGGTCTAAGGGACCATTGGTTAAAGAGAATTCTAAGCAACCATATAAATAAAAACCCACCGACCGCTTAGATCTCGACCCTGGCTCCTTAAGCGAAGAAGGAAGAGGTCAAGAGCTCATCGGTCAAAGAGACACAAGGCACATCCAAATCCCATAGACCAATGATATCAAGTTCAAGGAAACAACAAAAACCAACCCAAACAGTCAACACTCAAGCAAGGTCAACCATCTACACAAGGCACTAAAGCAAACCTAAATTGTCTACTCCTGATGTCACCTCAACATCCAAGGTACAACAAGGCACCCCTAAGCATCATTCTCTCTCTCATGATTCTAAAATGTAGGAGGCACATACAACATATGACAAATTTCAAGATAAACCCTCAACATGGGTAAATTGCAACTTGGTTAAAAATAAGCACACATATAGAATAACTAGATCAAACATCATCTAAACAGGACCAAACTGAATACATAAGCATGCCACATGTTATTAAAGCATCTCAAGATATTGGATTAACATTTTAATCATCTTATTATGAAAGCAAACAAGAACAACCAAAAAGCCAGGTTAGGGGTCTTACAACCATAAACCCCCAACAAGGATTTCGCCCCTGAAATCCTACGCAAAAAGAGAAGGGTAATTCCTACGCATATCATCCTCCAACTCCCATGTGGCTTCCTCCACACCATGATGGTGCCATAAAACCATAACCAACACTATATCCTTCTTCTTCAACTTCTTCATCCTTATATCAAGGATCAACACAGGACCTTCCACATACAAAACGTCCTGATCCAACTCAACCTCCACAGGTTGCAACACTAGTTCTGTATTAGGGTGACACTTCCACAACATAGATACATGGAAGACTAAATGCAACATGTTCAACTCAGGTGGTAACTCCAAACTATAAGACACTTTCCCAACATGTGTCACCACAGGGTATGGTCTGATATACCGGGGAGCTAACTTACCCTTCTTCCCAAACCTCAGCACACCTTTCAAGGAGAGACTTTAAGATACACCTTATC
This sequence comes from Alisma plantago-aquatica, assembly GCA_963693085.1. Classification (NCBI taxonomy): domain Eukaryota; kingdom Viridiplantae; phylum Streptophyta; class Magnoliopsida; order Alismatales; family Alismataceae; genus Alisma; species Alisma plantago-aquatica. The sequence goes on along the minus strand of OY856412.1, from coordinate 713,389,757 downwards.
TCCCACCTGGAATTCTAAAGGCATGTGATGATTATCAGCTTAAGACTTATGTCGGTATTGGGCTCCCTTCAACTATTATTGTATCATCTTAATCTTCTTTATTGTATAATATACAAGCTCAGGCCCCAAAAGTTTATACTCACTCGTTTCATATCAACACAACATTGACCAATAACGTCTCCCATACAAAGCTTTGTCAGGTGCACATCCCAACTGCCCAAAAACTAGAGAACACAAGCTCTCAATAGGTCCTCCAATATTTGTATAGTCCTCTCATATTGTCCATCTGCCTACGGGTGAAACATTGTGTTGAACCTCAACTATGTCCCCATCGTTGAATGCAGGCACTCCTAAAAATGACTAGTAAACTGAGGACCTCCTTCAGACACTACATACACATGTGCCAACTTCTTTGTTGTGTACGTTGTCTTCATAGGAAGGAAGTGGGCTGACTTGGTCAACATGTCCACTATCACCCAAAAGGAATCATGACCTTTGGCCATCCTAGGAAGGCCAACCACAAAGTCCATCATTATATGATCCCATTTTCACTATGGTATAGGTAATAATTGAAACATTCTTATAGGCTTCTGATGCTCAGCCTTGGCCTGTTGACACACAGGACACTTTGCCACAACTCATCCATGTCATGCTTCAAGCCAGGCCACCAATATAGATCCTTCAAGTTACAGTATATCTTGGTGCTACCTGGATGCATAGTGTACATAAAGGAGTGATCCTCCTCCAAAACCATATTCCTCAGACCATCAACATCAGGAACTACTAGTCTACCATGGTAACACACTAATTATATCCAAATAAAATAATCAAAAACCTTGCTTGTATATGTATGTGATTGGATATTGATTTGGAAAAGATATTGGAGGATCCAATTCTACTAATTTTGATTATTTCCTTGATTAGTTCATGATATATTGATTAAGGATCCATGTAGAATCCTACAATATGATATTTCATGTGACTTTTGCCTAAAAGTAAGCCCAATGGCCTATATGTTTAGAATTGAATTGACATGTTTAGAATCATATTTGAATTGTACTAGAATGTATTATATAAGTGTATTGTTGAATGCTAATGGAATTGAATATGATATACACATAAGGATTAGTATGAGGTGACCACATTTTCTAATTAGGGTTTGTGTTGAGGAAGTGAATCAAATGAGTCAACTAATCAATGTATACTTATGATTGATGAATGGAATATGTGAAAATGGAAACTAGGGTTTCCATGTGTGTTAAAATCCCTAATGAACCTCTATGCATCATTATGAAATTTCTTAGTGATATGGCTCTTATGATGTGTTGAACTAAGGATGACTTCTTGAAAATCCTAAACATTTAGTATTAAGACAAGTATGAGTGATGAAGCTAGAACTTGTATATGACGTTGTAAATGTGATGAAATGTTGAGTGTAAGTATTAATACTTAAATTAAATATGACGAGTCTTATTAATATTATATAAGCCCAATGCATCTGTTTTAGCATGACTTATGAAATGATGAGTAAGCCCTCACATGAATGTGGGTCCTTTTATACAAGATACATAACAATGAATCATGAAGGTTGATTAGAGATTATGGTGTAAAAAGATGAAACCTAAAATATTCCTTTAAGATAAAGTGAGTAGTATAATAAAGAATGATCATTGTTGATTATGGGAATGATATTAAAGTCAATGACATGGTACACCTATCTAAAAATAAGAAACAATATGAAGAAAAATGTAATGAATGGTGTAGCAAGCTAAAGATGAAACTAATGAAGTTATTTGGATGGTCTTTCATCTTTTATTTAAGTACATTTGTCTAATCTAGATTGAATAAAATTAATTTGGGCTTTGATGGGTGTTAATGAGAAGAGAAGAATTGGATATCAAGTGAATTAAGAATGATTGTTCCAATAATGTAATGAACCTGACATGAAAGAAGTTGAGATTGATGAATATGAAATGAAGGAAAAAGATGAGAATTAATAGACAAATCTAAGAACAAAACTCTAACCCTAAAATGTTGATATGGATGATGCCAATGAATAACAATCTCAAATGAGGGATTAAGGAATGTACATAACTGTAGTTTAATTCAATTAAAAGATGAGGTTCAAGCATTTGAATTGATTTAAAAGAATGTGTTCTTGTATTGTATTTATTTGATAGAATACTTGTACTGTGAGAATGAACCGTTTTGATGGAATTCAAATGATAATCACTATGTTTTGATTAGTAACCCTAACTGACGAATGTGAAATAAAAGAAGATAACTAAGTGTGTTATGAATGTTTATGCATGAAATATATTTGCGTCTACTGAAATTGGATGGAATAAGTATATGTTGTATGATAAAACTATTATGAGTATGACAGATGGTGCAAGATACCTATATGCGTGTACTATTGCTAGCTCTAATGTCTCTATGAATATTTGTTGAGAATTGTGACATAGAATGAACTAATAATAAATATGTTGAGATTGAATTTAGCATGCACTACTCACATTTGAAAAACCCTAATGAGGGTAAATATTGCATAATGAGATGATGACTAGACAATAAGATTATGTCTCGAGCTGAAGGCCCACTGTTGATAATTGTTATGATATGATGTATAAGATAGAAATAATCATATGTGTTGTAATCTACAAATTTATTGTGCTTCTTACTTGAACCACTGTCTTTTTGATAAACCTAATATGTTTCATGTTATTCTAGTTATGTGAGAATACACACATATGATACATGATGTTTTGAATTCTTTTAAGATGAGTAAAAGAGATTAATAACAAGTGAAATGATAAAACATCTAGTTAGGTGCCATGAACACTGTGAGTTTCCCCCAAGGACCACAGTGGGGAAACAAATTAGATCTCCTTGTAGTAATCGATGAATTATGAGAAGGATTTCCAGAGTTTGGATTGAGACCTTAAAGGTTAGACCACCAAGATTTAGGAGTGAGTCATATAGAGTGGTTCTAGCCCTGAACCCTTACTGTGAAAGTCTATGTCCAGATGGAATAGAATATGATGAAATGAAATAAGTGAAATGTGAACATATGTGAAATGTTATGATATGTGATATATTGTTTTGCTAGTTCCTATCTCGTATACCCGAGATGAGGACGTTAGCCTCTTTAGGAAACCCTGAGGTGGCCAGGGTTTGTTGTTGATATCTTAGGGTGGCTGGCTAAATCCTAAGATAGTGACGGTGAGTCGTTGACACGACAATAAGGCGTGGTGACTTCTACTTGGTGGGGTACAAGCTAAGTAGTTTCAGGGAAAATGAATAAAAGATGATAAGATGTGTAGGACATGATTTAAATGGTTGTTACATTCCTTGTACTACTACTTGATGATTTGTCATTATTTATTATGCTTCTTATTGTGGAAAGTAATCAAGTTTCTATGGACATTTTCTATTTCATATTATGATCTATCATGTTGACCAGTTATAAATATTGGGATTTAGATCCATTCTGAATATGAGTTGGATTACTTACAATTTGATAGTATTGTTTGGTAGATATGTATTATGTGTACTTTAGCTTCAGGACTGCATGATGTGTTCCTGGTCCTCCTGGTGTAGTGTCACAAAGATAATGTTATTGTTATATATTGATTCAAAATGCTTAGAACTTGACTTAATACTCATGCAGTAGAATTCTTAATCTAAACTAAGAAGTATATGTTGATTTGTTCATGGACATGCTTTAAAATATGTTTTAAAGTTATAATTGGTTTACATGATTACCTTATGTGTTAGATTACCATTGTAGATTAGCATTGTAAGCTAGATTTGACTTGTGATTGAACTATCTGCTAGACGTTTCAATATATGCATGTTTCTATTAAGTTTATTATGTGTAATCTGATGTTGATGCATGTACCTAGCTTGAGTGGGAGGTAATTACTCATTAGGGCTCTATATGAGTCTCATGAGGCTCTTTCAAATGTTTTTAAGTATAATGATATCGAGCGGAGAGGTCGTGACAAAGAATATATAAATAGCATAATCTAGATAGATTAGAATGTCCATGTACACTCTCTTTCCTGATATGGGGTGTAGAATAAGTTTGTCCATCAATGTACATGTATCTGATGTAATCTGAACCGCATATGAGAACAAGATTTGATTTCGATTTTAATGGAGTTGAATAACATATGTGATATCTAACAAGTGTTGTTGAACTTGGCGTACAACTTGTGTAGCCTCAACAAAGTCAAAGCATGTCACAAATGTTGTTCATGTTTGTTACTGACTCTAGAGTATATCAGGATGTTGTTGATGAACACAATGATGAGTTGATCAAGATAAGGCCTTAACACCCTATTCATCAGGTCCATGAATTTTGATGGTGTATTGGTTAGCCCAAACAACATAACTACAAACTCTTAGTGACCATACCTAGTCCTAAAAGTTGACTTGGGTATGTCATCAGCCTTGATCCACAACTGATGGTATACTGACCCCAGGTCTATCTTAGAGAGTACTATTGTAATGATTTGTTTTCAAATTAGTCGTCTAATTAGGGTTTACCTAGATGAATGTATGTTTAACCAGATTGATCATTGTTTAAAGCTTGATCAATGATGGTAGTTAAGTTTTGATGATTTAAATATAATGAGAAGGTTTAATCATTCTTTGATTCACATAATTAGGGTTTAAGAATTGAAAACCCTAATTGACCAAAAATTAGTGTTTTGATGACATATGAATACATAATTTGATAAGTATAGTGGCTCACTAAATAATTTTTAATATTTTATGTGTAACTTTGATTTAGTTGAAATTTTGATATAATTTTGTATATCTCAAATGTGAGAACTCTTGAAAATATCAGAATTTTTGAATAATTCTCTAACATGTTTGTCGATCGAGTTTACACAAGATAAACTCAGTCGATCATGTATTCAAATTGAAATATCATAGTTTGGTATTTTAATTTTATGTTTTTATTGATACATCCACTTTTAACTGTAGTTGGGAAACTCTATTATAGATGTAATAATAAATTTTTGTAATTTTTGAATGATGTTTGATCTCTACAAAAAGGGGTGTCAGTCGAGTTCTGCCCAGGACAAACTCGACAGACCATATTGCAGACTACAATACAGAAGTCTAGTATTTGATTTTTTATTTATTTATTGGCAACTCCAAATAATATAAAATTTTAATTATATCTTACAAACTCAATTATAGACATTTTGTTAAATTTTCATAATTTTTTATGATGCTTGAGTTCTTAAGAGTGTGGTGTCGGTCGAGTCTATAACTCAGTCAGCCAACCAGTCTGAGAAAAATAAAAATACAATATAGGGCTTGTTTGCAATTGTTCTAAGCACCTAAATTCATCTATATAACTTATCTAACACACAAGGAGCTCTCATAACTCATCATTCCTATCAAAGAAATGGTATTTTTATAGAGAGGGGAGAGCTAGGGTTTTGAGAAGAGAAAGTGATGGAGATGTTGACCTAGGGTTTCCCTACCCAAGAAATGATGAAATCAAGTAAGTTTGGCTTATTTGCATAGCATTTCATTATGAATGTTCTCCTACGTGTCAAGATTCTCTTGTTGGGTTTTGTGGAGAAAACATGCATGGCGGAAGCAACAAAAAAATTTCCACGCAACCCGAAATAGGATCTCGTCGACAACAGCATATTTAGAAAGAGTATTTGTGGGATATACCTTATCGCGGAGCAAGTCCAGCGATGTCCCGCTGCAAGATGGTGTGCAACATTGCTGGCCTACATGGATGGAACTTCTCTCCCATTCACTAAGTGTGTCACAGGAAGATCCGGCAGCGCTTCTTTTGTACGATGATGTACGCCACTCGTAGCACGTACGGATGGTCATAGATGTCCTCTAAACGTAGGCGTCTCAGTGTCTGCATCCCTACTTTGTCCACGCGGATAGACTGGAACTCCACGTCACACTTCCTAAGCCGATGGGAAGGATTCATCTCTGTGTAGTGGTGTGCTAGCATCGCAGTTCTCTCCTTTCTCTCCTAAGGATGGTGACGGCTAGGGTTTACATACGTGAGCATAAACTGAAAAGCCTCTCTTAATATCTTATATATATATATATATATATATATATATATATATATATCGGTCGTCCAGCTCCTTTAAATAGGAGATGGAAGGAAGCAGGGTTTCCTAAACCCATTGGTAAAAAAAACATTGTGTTAATTAAAATGCTCATGGATTAATTAGAATATTATATAATTAATTAATTAACCAAATAATCGTATTAATTGATTAATTAATATATGACCCCATGCAATCGCTCGAGATGGATCTATGGGTATATATACCAACATCTGTCCCTCCTATGATTTGATTTGAAATCACAGCATAGCTCCCTCTTTTATCACTCTCTCTCTCTCTCTCTTCTAATCTCCATTTCTAGGGTTTTCGTGTTGAGAGGAGGAAGAATTGGATTCAATTGCTAGATTTTATTGGATTTCTAGAAATTTAGAGTTGACCAACGAATTTAAAGTGCTTGGAACCTGAGGTTAGTGTTTTTCTCCATCCTAAGATCTGTACTCATGTTGAAAGCCTAATTCTATCTGGATAAAATAATTAAAAACCTTACTTGTATATCTATGTGGTTGTATATTGATTTGGGAAAGATATTGGGGGATCAACTTCTACTGATTTTGATTATTTCTCATTGATTGGAAGTTGATTAGTTCCTGATATATTGATTGAGGATCCATGGAGAATCCTATAGATAGATTACTATGCTATTCATGTGAATATTGCCTAAAAATCAACCCAATGGCTGATATGCTTGGAATTGAATTGACATGTATAGAATCATATTTGAATTGTACTAGAACGTATTATACAAGTGTATTGCTTAAAGCTAATGGAATTGAATATAATATACACATAAGGATCAGTATAAGGTGACCACATTTCTTGATTAGGGTTTGTGTTGAGGAAGTGAATCAAACGAGTCGAGTAATCAATATATACTTATGATTCATGAATGGAATGCGTGAAAATGGAAACTAGGGTTTCCAAGTGTGTGAATAGCCCTAATGAACCTTGTGCATCATGATGAAATTACTTAATGACATGATTCCTATGATGTGTTAAACTAAGGATAACTTCTTGAAAACCTTTGATGGTTATAATTAAGATGAGTATGAGTGGTAAAGTTAGAATGTGTATATGGTGTTGTAAATGTGATGAAATGTTGAAGTGTAAGTATAAAACTTCAGTTGAAGATGATGATTCTTACTACTGTAATCTAATCCTAATGCATCTATTTTATTATGACTTAAGAAACTGTGAGTAAAGCCTCACATGAATGTGGGTCTTTTATACAAGCTACATAAGGATGAACTAAGAAGAATGATTGAGATTATGATGTAAGGACATGTAACCTAAACCATTATTTTAAGCTAAAGTGATAGTATAATAAATAATGATCATTATTGATTATGGAAATGACATTAGAATTCAATGAAATGGTACACTTATCTAAATATAAGAGATAATATGAAAAAAAATGTATTGAATGGTGATTGCAAGTTAAAGATGAAACTAATGAAGTTATTATGATGAGTTATTTACTCTTTTATTTTAATTAAATGTGGCTTAACCCAAATTGAATGAAATATACTAAGAACTAGACTTTGATAAATTTTAATGAGAAGAGAAGCATTGTACATAAAGTGGATCAAGAACGATTGATCTGAATAATGTAATGAACATGAAATGAAAGAAGTTGAGACTACTGAATATAAAATGAAGGAAAAAGGATGGGAATTAGTAGATGATTCTAAGAATCTAACTCTTATCCTAAAATTATGAGTTTGGTGATGCTAGTGAATTACAATTTCAAATGAGTAATTAAGGTATGCACATACTATAGTTGAATTCAAGTAAAAGATGAGGTTCAAGCATTTGAATTGATTTACAAGAAAATGTTCTTGGATTGTGATTGTATGATAGAATACTTATATTATGAGGATGGATTATTTGATGGACTTCAATTATATTCAACATGTGTTGATTAGTAACCCTAATTGAAGAATATGAAATAAAAGAAGAGAACTAAGTGTGTTATGCATGTATATGCATGAAACTTATTTGCATCTATGGAATTTGGATTGAATAAGTATATGTTGTATGATAATCTATTCTGAGTATGATGAATGATACAAGATATCTATAAGCATTTACTATTTCTAGTTCTAATGTCTCTATGAATATTTGTCAAGAACTTTGATACACATTGAACTGATAAGAAATATGTTGAAATTGAATTTGATATGCACTCCTTACATTTGAGAAATCTGGATGAGGGTAATTGTTGTTGGATCTAGATCTCTTGGGGGTGAATCAAGCTTCAAATTCCTCACAAGATAAGTTAGACCTTAAAATTATATCAATTGAAACCAATAGCTTAAGTGCAATTTGAATTCCTAACTAAACAATCATAGCAAAGATGAGAGAAATTGAAACAAGCACTTGGACACGGTGGTTTAGAGTGGTTCCACTCTCCAAACTAGGAGAGAGTCTATCCACTACCTAGAGAGGTCAACCTTTAGGACTTTGCAATCTTTGTATACTTATATTCCATTCATAAGAGATACAAGGAGACCACCATACATCCAAGGACTTACCTATTCAATACAAGAGTATTCCACCTACACAAGGACTTACCCACATGATCAAGATGTCTTCGGCCTTCAACAAGGACTTACCCACACTTGCATCAAGTCTTTGTCCTTGAAGGAATTTACCCACTCTTCTTAAATCTTGGTCGTGCCCTTCTCCTTCACCTGGAGAAGATCTTCACCTCCTCTTCAACCTTGAAGAAGAATAGCAATAGCTTCACCTTCACTCATAGCAGCTTGTTTCACCTTCTCTTCTTTGAGAAAAGGGGTAGGGAAGATGGAATGGAATGAGAGATTTACAATCACAAGGAAGCAGATCTCTTACAACAGGCCTAACTAACTCATAATCATAAAATTCTTTCTAAATGAGAGAGAGAGAAAGGGGTTCAAGGAGTTGCAACACACTCAACTATGGCAAGGACTTAGAATGGCATGGATGAGAATACTTGGAATGAACTCCAAGGGGTCCTATTTATAGATGGGGTCTTCCCCTGAGTGTGGGATCACTTAAGGATGAAATATAGCCATTTTCCAAATTACAATAGATCTATTCTCACTCAAAAAAAGTCACCAATAGTTATAATCACTTTTTCTACATTTTTTGTACAGTACATTCAGACGAGTTTTAATAAAGATAACTCGACCAATCTACTAAGTGACAAAGCCAATATTCAAACTATCGATCGAGTTTGTTCTGGGAAACTCGACCGATGAGTCAAAATCAGTTTTTCTTAGTTGATTGATAGGTCGAGAGTTCTATGAGTGTGCAACTCAACTGATTGGTCTCTCTAGAAAATCCATCACTGGATCGGTCGAGTTTCTAACTCGACCAATAAAAAGCCTATGACAAATTTTATAAATTGACATTTGTGTAATCAAACGTTGGAATTAAGTGTCCCTGATTTTTTCTCATCTTAGTTACAAGTCATATCATCAATACAAGTGATTACAAAAATCATCTAAGGTCATTTGGAGTGATTTCCCAGATTGCAGACTTGCATTGCTTTTGACTTGAACTTGAACAAGCTAGGGCTTGTGTAATTTGATCATTTTCATGCACCTAAAGCCTAAACTCCATCTTAAACAAACATATTAGATATATAGGAATGGAATGGTTAAGTCATTATAAAAATATGGGCAATGTATAACTCTCAAGTTAACATTCTCCCCCTTTTTGACAATGACAAACCATTGCCCAATCATATTGAAAAGGATATGTAAAGTTATACCTTTGCCTTGTAAATTGTAGGGGGATTCTTCATTTGAACATGTGAATTGCTCCCCCTCAATCTATGCTTACTCTTACATGCATAGTTAGTCTATCTACACAAAGCAACATATCATATATACCATATGATCCTTTAGCAAGTCACATGATAAAACACAGGCAATAAAAGCAATATGGTTGGGCTTCAAAATATTGAACTTCTCTCCCCCTTTTGATATTATCAGTTAAGAAGGGGGTAGAACAGCACAGAAGTGGGTCTCCTCCAAGAACAACCAAACATACATCGACAACATGCAATCTCAAAGCATACACCAAACAGAGATGAGAGAAACATACCATCTAAGGCATAATCAAAATATGGTAAACATGGCACCAACTAATGAGATATAGTAAATCAAAGAGTAAGTTTACAAAAGATTAAGCTTACACCCCAGAAAGCATGTTCTCAAAAACAACTACAAGCCAAAAAGATGAAAACAAGATGATAAAATAGTACAACTCAGAAAATGTGCCCAGATGTTTTTAATACAAAATAGCCTAGAAAGATATATATGATCAGTGTATAGACTAAATAACTAGAAAATATAAACATCTAGGTCATCTATGTCCACATCATCAACATCATCATCGAAAGCTTCTCGCTTGTAGTCATCATCTCCATCTGAAGGTACGGCAGAGACAACAACATCACCTTCATCACCACAGGCACCAACAGAGCCACCATCATCCGCATCATTCTCATAAGCCTCCTCATCAGTAGCAGCAACCTCCTCATCATCCTGGTATGGCATCTCCTCATTAGCAAGAGAACCAAAACCATGACTGGGCCAACGAGCATTCTGCTCAGCCCAAGACATGCCAAGAGCATGAAGTTCATTGGCCTGTGGGAAGGAAGGAGAAGAACTACCAACACTAACAAGCAGAGTGGCCAAGGGGCTATCTATCAGAGGCAGCATGCTAGGGGTAGATCCACCAATAGCAGAGGGTGTAGTAGCAAAAGAAGCATGTGGAGGGACTGGGTAAAAGTGATCATATGCATAGAATGCATAGTCACCTCTTGGATAGGGTAGAAAGGTAGGATAAGGATGTGCATAGGATAGGTTCATATTTGACATGATGGAACAAAGGTCCTGATGCATGTGCTCCTGAACCTGAAGGTTATATGCATGTTAATGCATCATGTATCCCATAGGGGTTTCATTGGATACATGGAATGAGGCACGGGAAGGTCAGGTAGGCCGAGGTGGTGGAGGTGCATAGGTGGAGGTAGAGGTAGAGGCACCATGTGTGGTAGAGGATGGGATAGGCACAACCTTTTGAAGTGTGGTCTCACTAATGCAAACTCCTTTCCGGGCAAGTTTGTAGTGAAGGTCATGGGAAAGAGATTTGCTAGTGGCAAGCTGAAAAAGACCATAGATCAGGGCTGGGTAGGGAGGGTGGGTTCCACGGGTGTTCTTGTCTGAGTCAAAGAAGGTCATGTGGTGGAGAACATATCTTGCCCTCTTCTCTCCTATGTTCTTTAAGAGACAATACATAATTACCATAGTGTTTTCTACAATTTCATTCTGATTTTTCTTGGGATGAATATTGCGGTTAACAACTAAGGCAAGCATGTGGTTCTTGAGATCTAAGGCGGAGGAGGGAAGGGTACACTTATTCCTATATGGGAATTGAGGCTTCTTCAAGAACTTATGAATATCAAGGATAGTAAGATTATATTACTTGTAGAAGGCCTCAGGCTTGACTAGGTCAAAATACTCAGGGTAGTCCTTCTCCAGGTGTCAGTCACTTCAGTACCCGAAAAGAAAATGTTTTGGGTATCCTCAAAGACTTGGAATTTCTTCCCAGCGATCATGGAAGTGAAGACTACTTTAGTATTGGGTGGTCGTATGATTGTATCATAATTCCATTGCAAGTTAGCATAGAATTCATGAACGACTTTTGTGCTAGTTATGGAATTGTTGTAGCACAAGCGTTCGAAACACAAGGCATAGAGATGGTGATTGTAAAGCAACTTGGCCACTTGATCAATGACCATTTTTCTATGTGGGTTTGGCTCAAAAAGGGCATGGAAAGGAAAAGTATTTCTAGGAAGGAGGTCCTCGTACCTATTAAGAGCCTCATTGGAGACAAAGAAGGTTTCATCCAAGGGAATGAGGCGCAAGTTGGTAGACGATGATGGTGCTCTAGTTGGGGCGGCCCTCTTTCTCCTATTGGACACCATGGAGACAAAATGGAGAGGATGGAGAGAGAAAAAGAAATAGAAACACTACCAAAACTCATCCACAAACCTAGGGTAGATAGAAAGAAAGGTCAAGGGAGGTCAATCTAGGTCAAACTAGGGCTAGGGAGAGAAAAGTTGGGGCTAGGGTTGAGAGCTTGAGAGAGATAGAGGTTAGATCAATCAATTTTTCTCTAGTTGAGAGGGAGAAAAGTCAGCCAAACCTAACTTATATTTGCTCCAGCCCAGCCATCAGTTGATTTTTGTGACTTAGAAACTTGACCGATAGGCTCTTTAAAAAAAGCTCTCAGCCTCCAATCGGTCGAGTTGGTAGCTCGTCGATGGTCCAACTGAACCAACATTAGAAATTCTAATTTCTAGCCATTAGAGTGCTAATTAAATTTATTCTTAAAGTCCATTTTGCATTCTAAATATACTTAGGCACATATCACTCATCATTGGGTACTATTTTGTGATAAAACAAGAATTTGCAAAAAAATACCCAAAAACAAGAGAAACATAAGGCAAAAAGAACATGAAAACCAATTTTAGCATATTATCAAGCAATGGTGATCAAAACATAGGCAAAGCATATAAAATATATGACAACTATCTAGAAGGTACATCAGATTCATTCAAGGCAGTTATGAGCAGTTTAGATCTAATAAAGTTAAACTACTCACTAGCTAGAGGTTTAGTGAAAATGTTCGTTAACTGATTTTTCGTGTCTACATGCGTGATATAGATACCCTTTTTGGCAATGTGATCATGATGAAAATGATGGTGAACCTCTATATTCTTAGCTCTACTATGCAAGATATGATTATATGACAAGTTAATTACACTAGTATTATCACAATAGATAGGATCAACATCAAAATGAATGTTAAAGTCTTGGAGCATTTGCTTCATCCATAGGACCTAGGCACAAAAACTCCTGGCTGCAATGTATTCAGCCTCGATGGTTGATAATGTCATTGTGCTCTATTTCTTGGAGAACCAAGACACCAAGAATGGTCCTAGGAGAAAGCAAGTGCCACTTGTGCACTTTCTATCAATCAAGCATCCCACGTAATCCGCATCACAATAAGCTGTAAGAGTAAAGTCCCTTGACTTGGGATACCATAGACCAAAATTGGAGGTTTTGGCTAAGTACCTTAAAATCCTCTTGACAGCTATAAGATGTGATTTCTTAGGGTTTGATTAAAAGCAAGCACACAATCCATCACTAAACATTATATCAGGTCTAGAGGCAGTTAAGTAAAGTAAACTTCTGATTATACCTCTATAGAGCTTCTCATCTACCTTCTCACCTTCTTCATCCTTATCAAGTTTGGCAGTATTTGACATGAGTGTATCCATCGACTTGGTGTTCACCATCCCAAAGTGCTTGAGTAACTCACTTGTGTACTTGCCTTGGTTGATGAAGTTCCCATCTTTAGTTTTCTTGAGTTGAAAGTCGAGGAAGAATGTGATATCACCCATCATACTCATCTCAAATTCACTCTGCATAAGCATCAAAATGAATTTTAAAGTCTTGGAGCATTTGCTTCATCCATAGGACATGGGCACAACAACTCCCGATTGCAATGTATTCAGCCTCGGTGGTTGATAATGTCATTGTGCTCTATTTCTTGGAGAACCAAGACACCAAGAATGGTCCTAGGAGAAAGCAAGTGCCACTTGTGCACTTTTTATCAATCAAGCATCCCGCATAATCCGCATCACAATAAGTTGTAAGAGTAAAGTCCCTTGACTTGGGATACCATAGACCAAAATTGGAGGTTTTGGCTAAGTACCTTAAAATCATCTTGACAGCTATAGGATGTGATTTCTTAGGGTTTGATTGAAAGAGAGCACACAATCCATCACTAAACATTATATCAGGTCTAGAGGTAGTTAAGTAAAGTAAACTTCCGATTATACCTCTATAGAGCTTCTCATCTACCTTCTTACCTTCTTCATCCTTATCAAGTTTGGCAGTATTTGACATGGGTGTGTCCATCGACTTGGTGTTCACCATCCCAAAGCACTTGAATAACTCACTTGTGTACTTGCCTTGGTTGATGAAGTTCCAATCTTTAGTTTTCTTGACTTGAAAGTCGAGGAAGAATGTGAGATCACCCATCATACTCATCTCAAATTCACTCTGCATAAGATCACTAAATTCTTTGCAAAGATCAAGGTTAGTTCTGCCAAAAATGATATCATCGACATATATTTGAATGATAAGAAAATTGTTAGAAGTGTGCTTTAGAAATAAGATAGAATCTACTTTGCCCATGATATACCCATGATCTAACAAAAAGTTATTTAATTTCTCATACCAATCTCGAGGTACTTGTTTGAGTCCATAGAGAGTTTTTGCAACAAATAAACATGGTTAGGTAATCTATCATTTTCAAATCATGGGGGTTGTGCAACATACACTTCCTCCTCAATTGTACCATTCAAAAATGCACTTTTAACATCCATTTGATATAGAAGAAAATTTTTATAACTGGTAAAAGCAAGAAACATATGAATGGACTCAAGTCTAGCTACAGGTGCATATGTTTTATCAAAATATATACCTTCATGTTGATTGTAGCCTTGAGCAACTAACCTTGCTTTGTTCCTTACCACTTTTCCGCTTTCATCTAGCTTGTTGTGGTAGACCCACTTGGTGCCAATGATCTTTATATCAATTGGTCTTGGCACTAGGGTCCATACTTTGTTCTTTTCAAATTGCTTCAACTCTTCTTGCATAGCTAGGATCTACTCATCATCCCCAAGAGCTTCCTTGACATTCTTTGGCTCAAGTTGTGAGATGAAGGTGATGTTGGCTTGTTCTTTGTTGAATGCAGCCTACATCTTCACTCTTTCAAACGGAACGCCTAAAATTATCTCTTTTGGATGATTCTTTGCAAATCAGGGAGTTGGATCCTTCTCTTCATCTTTCTATTCTACTTGAGTGACCACCTCTTTTCCCTTTTGGGTGAGTTGAGTTCTTTTAGAATAGGAATTACCTCACTTGCAACATCATCATTTGGAATAATATCTTTGGGAATATAGGGGTTAGTCTCAATAAACTCAACATTTATAGATTCTTCAACTTTAGCAAGATCAACATTAAACACTCTATAAGCCTTGCTAGTAGTGCTATAGCCAAGAAAAAAAGCCTTGTAAGATTTTAGATCAAACTTGTCAAGAGAATCTTTCATATTCAAAACAAAACAAGGACATCCAAAAACATGGAAATACTTGATAGAAGGCTTTATACCATGGCATAGCTCATAGGGAGTTTTCTTTAAAGAATGATGTGTAAAAACCCAATTTTGCAAAAAACATGAGTTACTGACGGCTTCGGCCCAAAACTTCTTTGGAGTGTCATACTCTAAAAGTATGATCCTAGACATCTCCTATAGTACCTATTCTTCCTCTCTACAACCCCATTTTTTTGAGGTGTTTGAGGTGAACAGAAGTTATGTGCATAGCCAGGTTCTTGACAAAAACATTCAAAAAGATCATTTTCAAATTCTCCCCCATGATCGCTACAGATGGAGATGATCCGGCAAGAAGCTTCATTTTCAACTCATTTACAAAAACTCGAGAAAAATCAAGTGTATCACTCTTGGAAACGAGAAAGAAGGTCCAAGTATATCTAAAGAAACCATCAACAATAACAAGGCAATACTTGGAACCAAAAAGCGATTGAGTTCTTATTGGTCCAAATAGATCAATGTAAGAAGTTCAAGAGCTCTCTTGGTACTAAGGACTCCTTTGGATTTAAAGGAGGACCTAGTTTTCTTTCTTTGGGTACAAGGTTGGCATTCCTCATCCTTTTCAAAATCCAATTTGGGAAGTCCCTTGACCAAGTCCTTTTTGCTCAACTTCTTCAACTGATTGCATATTTACATGACTACGCCAACAATGCCAAAGAGAAATATCATTCGAATTGACTACTAGGCATCTACCAATAATAGGCTTAATAGAGTCAAGAACAATTACATAAAGATTATCATTTCTAGTTCCCTTATATATGACTTGATAGGTAAGGGAATATAGAATCAAGCATTCAAAAGAAGTAAATAGTACAACGTAACCATTATCACATGATTGACTTATACTCATTAAATTGTGATGTAGGTCATCCACAAAAATAAGATTTTTGTTACACAAGGATTCACCAACATCACCCTTACCTTTGACCTTACCTTTCTTATTGTCCCCAGAGGTAACTGATCCTCCTTTCTTTTGGTGAAGTTGTTGAAATGGCTTATATCACCTGTCATGTGCTTAGTGCAGCCACTATCAACAATCCATCTACCTTTTTCCTACAAGAAAAGAGAGTGTCGGTTCCCAACTCAAAATTTGGGATCCAGAGTTATCTTGGGGACCCATTTCATCTTTGGGTTGGTCCCCTTCGGCTTTTAAGGACAATAAGTAGAGTAATGATCACCACACTTGCAATGAGAACAAACCATAGGATTCTTAGTTCTAGAGGACTCTCCAATGAAAAAGGAGGTCTCCTGGCTCTTTTTCTTACCTTTGTCTTTGTTCTTGCACCTAGGTGCTCCCCCTACAAATCCCAAACCACTAGTACCACTTTGTTTGGTATAATGGTCAAGGATTTCATTTGGGGAGTTTTTCCCTTTGAGGAATTTCTATATAGAGGCCCTAAGTCTATGATTATCATCATTAAGAGATATGATAGTATAAGACAAACTAGCAATATCATCTCTAGCATGAACAAGGTCAGCCTCTAAATAGAGGGCTTTAGTCAAATAAGAATCTTTCTCAAGAGAAATGGATACAATATCATTACTAGGCAAGATAGGTCTAGAAGATAAATCATTCACTTAACCAAGAAACCTAGCATTTTTAGATTTAAGCACTTGATCTCTTTAAGATAAACATCCCTCTCATCCCTACGAGCATCAACAATAAGCTTAAATTTAGTATTTTCAGTTTTAAGAGTTTCAAGCTCATTTAGGCACTTTTGTTTTCTTCCTTAAGAGTTGCAATGTTCTTAAGAAACACACCATTCTCTACTTCAAATCCATTGTATTGGAGCTCAAGATCAAGATATTGGCCTTGAAAGTTATCAATACTCGCAAGATGAGTTTTCTCATTAATCTCAAGAAAGTTTAGCATACAAATCATCAATAATTTTTCCTAACCTTTTTCTTTTAGATTTACATTTAGCAAAGGATGAACGGGTAGAAACAAGCATATCAATAAGAGTTTCCTTAGATAAATCGTGCAAGCTTACCTCACTTACCTCACCAATTTCTTCACTGGTAGAGGCCATGAGTGCAAGGTGGCACTCTCCATCTTCTTCAGAGCTAGAACCACTTGAGGATGATTCCTCCCAAGATGCATGAACTACATTCTTGTGTCTCTTCTCCTTCTTATACTTCCTCTTGTACTTGCTCTTCTTCTTATACTCTTCCTCATTCTTGGAGCTACACTTGTGGTGTGACTTTCTTGACTTGGGACATTCACTCTTGCAGTGTCCCCTTTGTCCACACTTATAGCATCTAGGAGTAGAGGAGGAGGATTGCTTTCCCTTAAAGTGCTTGCCCTTGGTGTAGTTGGCTTCATGCTCACTAGGGCCATCATCTTCATTAGAGGAGGAGGGAGATGTCTGGAAAGCAAGTTGTTGTTGAAGGATGATTGCCTCCATTTGTGCTTTGAAAGCACTATCTTTGATCTTCTTGGCTTCCTTCTCTTCTTTCTTGGCTTCTTCTTCTTGCTTGTCAAGCCTTGGCTCATCAACTTGGAGGTTGCTAATGAACTCTTTGGTTGGGATATCACCAAGGCTCCTAACTTCTTAAATGGAGGTCACCTTTGACTCCCATCTCTTTGGTAGAGTCCTTAAGATCTTGGAGTTGATTACACCTCTATCCAAAGTGTTGCTCAAAGCAACTAGGCCATTGATGATCACATTGAGCATGGAGTACATCTCTGTAATCCCTTCTTTCTTGCCCATCTTGAAGTTCTATAGAAGGTTGTTCAACATGTATATCTTAGCCTCCTTAACTTGCTTTGTGCTCTCATAGGTAACACACAATTTATCCCAAATCTCATAGGCAGTGTCCCAAGAGGAGATGTGGTTGAAATCCATTGGGGTAAGGGCTGCATAGAGAATGCTTATGGCTTTGGCATTGAGCTAGGCTTCTTTAAGTGCAACTTCATTCCATATTAAAACAGCTCTGTTTGGCTCCTTGTATGGTGTGACCATCACCTTCCACATATCAAAGTTGATGCCTTGAATGTAGAACTGCATACATCTCTTCCAATAGAGGAAGTTGGTGTCGTTGAAGACTTGAGGATGCATGGAAAAGTCTCCCTATAGGTTGAGTGAACCAAGTTGGTTATCGCCCATCTTCTCATCTTATGGGAGATTGTTGGAGAATATCTCTGGCTCTGATACCACTTGTTGTTTCTAGGGCGCTAGAGGTGGGGTGTATAGAGCTTCAAAATTCTCACAATATTAGTTATACCTTCAAATTATATCAATCAAAACCAATATATTAAGTGCAATTTGATGTCCTGACTAAACAAGCATAGCAAGGATGAGAGAAATTGAAACAAGCACTTGGACAAGGTGTTTTAGAGTGGTTACACTCTCCAAACTAGGAGAGAGTCAATCCACTACCTAGAGAGGTCAATCTCTGGGACTTTACAATTCATGTATACTTATATTCCATTCATAAGAGATACAAGGAGACCACCATACATCCAAGGACTTACCTATTCAAGACAAGAGTCTTCCACCTACACAAGGACTTACCCACTTGCTCAAGATGTATTTGGCCTTCTAAAAGGACTTACCCACACTTGCATCAAGTCTTTGTCCTTGAAGGAATTTGCCCACTCTTCTTGAATCTTGGCCTTGCCCTTCTCCTTCACCTAGAGAAGATCTTCACCTCTTCTTCAACCTTGAAGAAGAACAACAACAGTTTCACCTTCACTCAGAGTAGCTTGCTTCACCTTTTCTTCTTTGAGAAAAGGGGTAGGGAAGCTCGAATGGAATGAGGCCTTAACAATCACAAGGAATTATCTCTCTTACAACTGGCCTAACTCACTCATAATCACAAAATTCTTTGTAAATGAGAGACAGAAAGGGGCTCAAGGAGTTGCAACACACTCAACTATGGCAAGGACTTAGAATGGCATGAATGAGAAAACTTGGAATAAACTCCAAGGGGTCCTATTTATAACTAAGGGTGTTCCCTTGAGTGTGAGATCACTTAAGGGTGAAATATAGCCATTTTCCAAGTTACAACATATCTATTCTCACTCAAAACAAATCACCAACGATTATAATCACTTTTTTTACATTTTCCATACAGTACATTTGGTTGAGTTTTAATAAAGATAACTTGACCGTTCCACTAAGTGAAAAAGCCAATTTTCAAACGATCGGTCGAGTTTGTTCTGGGAAACTAGACCAATGAGTCAAAATTAGTTTTACTTAGTTGATCGATCGGTCAAGTTCTATGAGTGTGCAACTCGATCGATTGGTCTCTCTAGAAAATCCATCATTGGATCGGTCGAGTTTCCAACTCGATTGATAAACAACATGTGACAAATTTTCTAAATTGACATTTGAGTGATCAAACTTTGGAATTAAGTGTCCCTGCTTTTTTCTCATCTTAATTACAAGTCATATCATCAATACAAGTGATTATAAAAATCATCTAAGGTCAATTGGAGTGATTTCCCAAATTGCACAGTTGGATTGCTTTTGACTTGAACTTGAAATATTTAGGGCTTATATAATTTGTTCCTTTTCATGTACCGAAAGCCTGAAATCAATCTTGAACAAACATGTTAGATACATAGGAATGGAATGGCTAAGTCATTATCAAAATATGGGCTATGTATAACTCTCAAGCCAACAAATGTTTCATAATGAGATTATGTCTTGGGCTGAAAGCCCACTGATGATGATAAAACCTTGATGGGGCAAATGTTAGACAATGAGTTTACAGTTGAAAGCCCACTGATGATGACCGCTATGAGATTATGTAGAAAATGGAAAGAATCATTTGTGTAGATCATATGTGTTGCAAAATACATATTTGTTGTGCCTCTTGATTTAATCATTCTCTTTGTCAATAAGCTTAATTGGTTTCATGTTATTCTAGTTACACGAGAATAGACACATATGTTATTTGATGTTTTGAATTCTTTTAAGATGAGTAAAAGAGATTAATAACAAGTGAAATGATGAAACATCTAGTTAGGTGCCTTGAACATCGTGAGTTTCCCCCGATGACCACATTGGGGAAAAAAAATGGATCTCCTTATAGTAATCGATGAATTATGAGAAGGATTTACGGAGTGTGGGTCGAGACCTTAAAGGTTAGACCATCAAGACTTAGTAGTGAGTCATATGTAGTGGCTCTAGCCCTAAATCCTTGTTGTGAAAGTATATTTCTAGATGGAATAGACTATTATGAAATGAAATATGTGAAATGAAAACATATGTCAAATGTTGTGATATTTGATATACTGTTTTGCTGGTTCCTATCTCGTATACCTGAGATGAGAACATGAGCCTCTTAAGGCAACCCTGAGGTGGACAGGGTTTGTTTTTGATATCTTAGGGTGTCCGACTAAACCCTAATATATTGACAGTGAGTCATTGATACGAGAATCGGGTTTGGGGACTTCTACTTGGTGAGGTACAAGCACAGTAGTTTTAGTACAAATGAATAAAATATGACAATTCGTGTAGAACATGATTTGAATGGTTGTTACATTCCTTGTACTACTAGTTGATGATTTACCATTGTTGATTATGTTTCTTATTATGGAAAATAATCATTTTTTTAAAAAAGATTATCTATTTTATATTTTGATTTGTCTCATTGACAAGTAGTAAATGTTGGGATTTATATCCAGTATGAATATGATTTGAAATGCTTGTCATTAAAAAGTACTATTTGGTAGACACGCCTCATGTGAGCTTTGTCTTTAGGACTACAGGATGTGTTCCCGGTCCGACTGGTGGAGTGTCACAAAGATAATATTATTGTTCTGTATTGATTCAAAATGCTTAGAACTTGACTTATTACGCATGCAGTAGGATTCTTAATCGGAGCTAAGAAGTATATGTTGATTTTACAAACACATGCTCTAAAAGATGTTTCAAAGTTATAATTGGTTTAAGTGATTACCTTATCTGTTGAATTAGATTACCATTGTAAGATAAATTTGACTTATGATAGAACTATCTTTTGGACTTTTCAATATATGCATGTTTCTATTAAGTTTATTATACTTAATTTAATGTTGATGCATGTACCCAGCTTGAGTGGGAGGTATCCACTCACTGTTGCTTTATATGAGTATCATGAGGTTGTTTCAATTTTTTTTAGGCATAATGCTATCCAGTAGAGAGGTCGTAACAAAGAAGATATAAATAGCTTAATCTAGATAGATTAGAATGTCCATGTACTCTCTCTTTCCCGGGATGGGTTGTAGACAAAGTTTGCTCATCAATGTACATGTATCTGATGTAAACTAAACCGCATATGAGAACAAGATTTGATTCTAGTTTTAATGGAGTTGAATAAGATTTTTGATATCTAAATGTGATGTCCTTGATGTGACATTGATTTATGAATTTGTGGAGAAAGAAAAGGGAAAAATTTATCTGTATTTTTCGTATATTGTTTAATCGCCTTTGTCGATAATACATTGTTTTATTTCATAATTTGGGTTTAGTTTTTGGGATTATCTGTAATGGTTAGTATTTATGCTAATCAAAAGAGTGGTCCCGACAACGTGCTATCAGAGCCTAGGTTAGATGAGTTTAGGGACAATAGGATCTAGGACTAAATGATAATGTGGGTGTTCAATGTAACTTGAATGGTGTGCCAACTGACTTAACTCATTATCTAGATACTGTGGTCAAGTATTTGGGTATTGAAGTAATCTAGTATGAAACTAATCACTGTACTTCTTTTGGATGCCCTGACCAAGTATCCAAGTAAAACGGTTTGGTAGTATAATAAGATGCATGGAAAAAAAACGAATGGTGATAAAATGGTGAAAGAGAAAAGGATTTTATAATCCAATATGGAACCTATGGCAAGCATTAAATTTAATATAACAAATATGAAAGCATAATGGATTATGAATACAATCTCTAATGAGTTTTATTTTGAGTATGAAATCTAAAATTGTAAGAAAAAGCTAGGAACTAAGAATGATGCACACTAATTGATCTTCTTTATAAAAGAAAAATGATGAATATGGATGATAATATAGAATGAGTTATAATCTTAATCAATGAGATACATAATCAAATTTTAAAAGGATGTGAAAGATGATGTGAATTATATCTTGATAAATGATGTATTACAAAGATTTGTGAATTCAATGTTTGTAATACTCAATGAGAGATATGATGACAACAAAGGATGAAATATCCATCTAATACAACAACAACAACAAAATGATGTCATACGAAAGAAAAATAAAACAAAATTATTTCTAACTTGATGTCAAGAGAGATGAACTATTAGATGATATGACAGAATCCTATAAGGAGGGGAGAATTTGTAATGACATGTTTTCAAATTAGTCATCTAATTAGGGTTTACTTGGATGATTGTATGTTTAACCAGATTGATCATTGTTTAAAGATTGATTAATGGTGGTAGTTAAGTTTTGATGATTTAAATATAATGAGATCATACTTTGATTCGCATAATTAGGTTTTAAGGAATTGAAAACCCAAATTGGTCAAAAATTAGGGTTTTGATGACATATGAATATAGAATTTGATAAGTATAGTGGCTCACTGAATGATTTTTAGTATTTTATGTGTAACTCTTCTTTAGTGAAAATTTGATAATATATTTTGAATATTTAAAATTTGAGCACTCTTGAAAATATCAAAAATTTTGAATAATTCTCTAAGCTATTTGTCGGTCAAGTTTCCCTAAGAGAAATTCAGCAGATCATGTATTCAGATTGAAATATTATACACTGGTATTTAAATTTTATATTTTTATTGGTACATAAAATTAATTTCAAATTTTAATTGTAGTTGGGAAACTCTATTATATACATACCATTAAATTTTCATAATTTTTGGATGATGTTTGATCTCTATAGAAAGGGGTGTCGGTCGAGTTATGCCCAGGACAAACTCGACTTACCATGATGTAGACTGCAATATAGCATTCTAGTATTTGATTTTTAATTTATTTATTGGTAAATCCAAATGATTAGAAAATTTGAATTCATCTTCTAAACTCAATTTTAGACATTTTGTTAAATTTTCATAATTTTTAGATGATGTTTGAGTTCTGAAGAGTGTGGTGTCGATCGAGTTTATAACTCAGCCGACCAACCAGTCTGAGCAAAATAAATATACAATGAAGGGCTTGTCTGGAATTGTTCTAAGCACCTCAATTCATCTATATGACTAACCTAACACACAAGGATCTCTCATAACTCGTCATTCCTATCAAAGAAATGAAATTATAAAGAGAGAGAGGAGAGCTAGGGTTTTGAAAAGAAAAAGTGGTGGACATGTTGACCTAGGTTTTCTCTATTCAAGAAATGATGAAATCAAGTAAATTTAGCTTCTTTGCATAGCATTTCATGATGAATCTTCTCCCACATGTAAAGATTCTATCCCATCTCTGATTTGGTTTGAATTCACATCAAATCTCTCTCTTTTCTCTCTCTCTCTCTTCTAATCGCCATTTCTAGGGTTTCCATGTTAAAGGGGGGAAGAATTGGATTCATTTGCTAGAGTTTGATTGGATTTCTAGAAATTCGGAGTTTGATCTTTGAATTTATGGTGCTTGGAACCTAAGGTGAGTGTTGTTCTCCCTTCTAAGCTTTGTATTCATGTTGAAAGCCTAATTCTATCCAGCTAAGATAATCAGAAATCTTACTTGTATATGTATGTGATTAGATATTGATTTGGGAAACATATTGGGGGATCAACTTCTACTAATTTTGATTATTTATCATTGATTGGAACTTGATTAGTTACTAATTTATTAATTGAGGATCCATGGAGAATCCTACAAATAGATTACTATGCTATTTCATGTGAATATTGCCTAAAAATTAGCCCAATGGCCAATATGCTTGATATTGAATTAGCATGTATAGAATCATATTTTAATTTTACCAGAATGTATTATACAAGTGTATTGTTGAATGTTAATGGAATCGAATATAATATACACATAAGGATCAGTATAAGGTGACCACATTTCCTAATAAGGGTTTTTGTTGAGGAAGTGAATGAAACGAGTCAATGAATCAATGTATACTTATGATTGATGAATGGAATATGTGAAAATGGAAACTAGGGTTTCCAAGTGTGTGAATATCCCTAATGAACCCTATTCATCATGATGAAATTACTTAGTGATGTGATTCTTATGATGTGTTGAACTAAGGATGACTTCTATAAAATGTTAGATGTTTAGTATTTAGATGAGTGTGAGTGATAAAGTCAGAACTTGTAAATGTGATGAAATGTTGAAGTGTACATATTAAAAATTCAATTGAAGATGATGAGTCTTACTACTATAATCTAATCTAATGCATCTATTTTATTATGACTTATGAAACTATGAGTAAACCCTCACATGAATGTGGATTGTTTTATAGAAGCTACATAGCGATGAATTGGGGAGAATGATTGATATTATGATGTAAGAAGATGTAACCTAAACCATTCTTTTAAGATAAAGTGATAGTATAATAAAGAATGATCATTTTTATTATGGAAATGAAATCAAAAGTAAATGAAATGGAATACTTATCTAAATATAAGACACAATATGAACAACATGTATTGAATGGTGATTGCAAGTTAAAGATGAAACTAATGAAGTTATTATGATGAAGTCTTTACTCTTTTATTTTAATTACATGTGGCTTAACCTGAATTGAATGAAATATACTAAAAATTGGACTTTGATAAATTTTAATGAGAAGATAAGTATTGTATGTAAAGTGAATCAAGAAAGATTGATCTGAATAATGTAATGAGCATGAAATGAAAGAAGTTGAGACTAGTGAATATAAAGTGAAGGAAAAATATGGGAATTAGTAGATGATTCTAATAATCTAACTCTTATCCTAAAATGATGAGTTTGATGATGCTAGTGAATGAAAATTTCAAATGAGGGATTAAGGTATCCACATACTGTAGTTGAATTCAAGTAAAAGATGAGGTTCAAGCATTTGAATTGATTTACAAGAAAGTGTTCTTGGATTGTGATTGTCCGATAGAATACTTATATTATGAGGATGGATTATTTGATGGACTTCAATTATATTCAACATTTGTTGGTTAGTAACCCTAACTGGAGAATTTGAAACAAAATTAGAAGAGAACTAAGTGTGTTATGCATGTATATGCATGAAACTTATTTGCATCTATTGAATTTGTATGGAATAAGTATATGTTGTATGATCATCTATTCTGAGTATGATGAATGATACAAGATATTTATATGCTTTTACTATTACTAGTTCTAATGCCTCTGTGAATATTTGTTAAGAACTGTGATATACAATGAACTGATTAGAAATATTTTGAAATTTAATTTAATATGCACTCCTTACATTTGAGAAATTAGGATGAGGATAAATGTTTCATAATGAGATTATGTCTGGGGATAAAATCCCACTAATGATGATAAAACCATGATGAGGTAAATGCTAGATAATTAGGTCAGAAAGCCCACCGATGATGAGTGTTATGAGATTATATAGAAAATGGAAATGATCATTTGTGTAGATCATATGTGTTGAAAAATACATATTTGTTGTGCTTCTTGCTAAAATCATTGTCTTTCTCAATGAGCTTATATGATTCATGTTATTCTAGTTATGTGAGAATAGGCACATGTGATATTTGATGTTTTGAATTGTTTTAAGATGAGTGAAAGAGATTAATAACAAGTGAAGTGATGAAACATCTAGTTAGGTGCCATGAACACCGTGAGTTTCCCCCAAGGACCACACTGGGGAACAAAATGGATCTCCTTGTAGTAATTGATGAATTATGAGAAGGATTTCTAGAGTGTGGATTGAGACCTTAATGGTTAGACCACCAGGACTTAGGAGTGAGTCATCTGGTGGCTCTATCCCTAAATACTTTTTGTGAAAGTCTATGTCCAGATGGAATAGACTCTGATGAAATGAAATATGTGAAATGAAAAATATGTGAAATGTTGTGATATGTGATATATTGTTTTGTTGGTTCCTATCTAGTGTACCTGAGATGAGGATGTAGCCTCTTTAGGCTACCCTGAGGTGTCCAAGGTCTGTTGTTGATATCTTAGGTTGGTCGGCTAAACCCTAAGATGGTGATGGTGAGTCGTTGACACGAGAATCAAGTGTGGGGACTTCTACTTGGTAAGGTACAAACCAAGTAGTTTCAGGGCAAATGAATAAAAGATGATTATCCGTGTAGAACATGATTTGAATGGTTGTTACATTCCTTGTACTGGTAGTTGATGATTTACCATTGTTGATTATATTTCTTGTTGTAGAAAATAATCATTTTGTTAAAAAGATTATCTATTTTATATTCTAATTTGTCTGCTGAAAAGTAGTACATGTTGGGATTTATATATACTATGAATATGATTTGGAATGCTTGTCATTTGATAGTACTATTTGGTAGACATGCCTTATGTGAGCTTCATCTTCAAGACTACTGGATGTGTTCTTGATTCGGCTGGTGGAGTGTCACAAAAATAATGTTATTTTTATGTATTGATTCAAAATGCTTAGAACTTGACTTATTACTCATGTAGTAAGATTCTCAATCGGAACTAAGAAGTATCTATTGATTTATTCATAGACATGCTCTAAAAGATGTTTCAAAGTTAAAATTGGTTTAAGTGATTGCGTTATCTGTTGGATTGGATTACCATTGTAAGCTAAATTTGACTTATGATAGAAATATCTTCTAGAATTTTCAATATATGCATGTTTCTATTAAGTTTATTATACTTAATTTGATGATGATGCATGTACCTAGCTTGAGTGGGAGGTATCCACTCATTGGGGCTCTATATGAGTCTCATGAGGTTGTTTCAAATGTCTTTAGCTATAATGCTATCCAGAGGACAGGTCATGACAAAGAAGATATAAATAGCTTAATATAGATAGATTAGAATGTCCATGTACTCTCTCTTTCCCGGGATGGGTTGTAGACTAAGGTTGTTCATCAATCTACATGTATCTTACGTAAATTGAACCG
The DNA here is from genome assembly GCA_963693085.1 of Alisma plantago-aquatica. Taxonomy (NCBI): domain Eukaryota; kingdom Viridiplantae; phylum Streptophyta; class Magnoliopsida; order Alismatales; family Alismataceae; genus Alisma; species Alisma plantago-aquatica. The sequence continues at coordinate 713,362,405 of OY856412.1, read as the reverse complement.
CATATGAGAAAAAGATTCTAGTTTTAATGGATTTGAATAAGATTTGTGATATCTAAATGTGATGTCCTTGATGTAACATTGATTTATGAATTTGTGAAGAAAAAAAGGAAAAATTTATCTATGTTTTTCGTATATTGCTTAATCACCATTGTCGAGAATTCATTATTTTATTTCATAATATGGGTTTAGGTTTTGGGATTATCTTTAATGGTTGGTATTTATGCTAATCAGAATAGAGGTCTCGATAGCGTGCTATCAGAGCTTAGGTTAGATGAGTTTAAGGACAATAGGATCTAGGACTGAATGATAATGTGGATGTTGAATATAACCTGAATGACGTGCATACTGACCAAACTCATTATTTAGATACTTTGGTCGAGTATTTCTGTATTGAAGTAAGCTAGTATGGAACTATTGATTGTACTTCTTTTAGATGCCCTGACCAAGTATCCAGATGAAGTAGTTTGGTAGTATAATAAAATGCGTGAAAAAAAATAATGGTGATAAAATGGTGAAAGCGAAAAGGATTTTATAATTCAATATGGAACCTATGGCAAGCATGAAATTTCATATAAGAAAGATGAAAGCCTAATGGATTATGAAGATGATCTCTAATGAGTTTTAATTTGTGTATGAAATCTAAAATTGTAATGAAAAGCTAAGAACTAAGAATGATGCACACTAAATGATCTTCTTTACAAAGGAAAAATGATGAATATGGATGATAATATAGAATGAGTTATAATCTTGATCAATGTGATACATAATCAAATTTTAAAAGGATGTGAAAGGTGATGTGAATTATATCTTGATAAATGATGTATGACTAGGATTTGTGAAGTCAATGTTTGTAATACTCAAGGAGAGATATGATGATGACAAAGGATGAAATATCCATCTAATACAACAACAACAACAACAAAATGATGTCATATGAAAGAAAGATAAAATCGAAGTATTTTTAACTTGATGCTGAGAGAGATGAACGATTAGATGATATGATATTCTTCCACATCTTTTTCTAGATTTTAAGATGAAATCCTATAAGAAGGGGAGAATTTGTAATTACCTATTTTCAAATTAGTCATCTAATTAGGGTTTACTTGGATGATTGTATGTTTAACTAGATTGACCATTGTTTAAAGCTTGATCAGTGATGGTAGTTAAGTTTTTGATGATTTAAATATAAATATAAGGTTTAGTCATACTTTGATTCACATAATTAGGGTTTAAGAATTGAAACCCTAATTGGCCAAAAATTAGGGTTTTGATGACATATGAATACATAATTGTGATAAGTAAAGTGGCTCAATGAATGATTTTTAGTATTTTGTGTGTAATTTTGATTTAGTTAAAATTTGGATATCTCAAATGTGAGCACTCTTGAAAAATATCAGAATTTTTGAATAATTCTCTAACTTGTTTGTCAATCGAGTTTCCCTAAGAGAGACTCAGACGATCATGTATTTAAATTAAAATATTACAATATGGTATTTTAATTTTATCTTTTTATTGGTACATACAATTAATTTCAAACTTTAATTGTAGTTGGGAAACTCTATTGTAGACATACAATTATATTTTCATAATTTTTGGATGATGTTTGGTCTCTACAAAAAGGGGTGTCGATCGAGTTCTGCCCAAGACAAACTCGACCGGCCATGTTGTAGACTACAATATAGCAGTCTAGTATTTGATTTTTTATTTATTTATTGGTAACTCCAAATGATTGGAAATTTTAAATGCATCTTATAAACTCAATTTCAGAAATTTTGTTAAATGTTTATAATTTTTGGATGATGCTTGAGTTCTGAAGGGTGTGGTGTCAGTCGAGTTTATAACTCAGTCGACCAACCAGTCTAAGAAAAATAAAAATACAATGAAGGGCTTATTTGCAATTGTTCTAAGCACCTCAATTCATCTATACGACTAACCTAACACACAAGGAGCTCTCATAATTCATAATTCCTACAAAATAAATGAAATTATAAAGATAGAGGAGAGCTAGGGTTTTGAGAAGAGAAAGTGGTGGAGATGTTGACCCAGGGTTTCTCTATCCGAGAAATGATGAAATCAAGTAAATTTAGCTTTTTTGCATAGCATTTAATGGTGAATCTTCTCCCACATGTCAAGATTCTATCCCTTCTCTGATTTGATTTGAAATCACATCAAATCTCTCTCTTTTATCACTCTTCCTCTCTTCTAATCCCCATTTCTAAGGTTTCTGTGTTGAGAGGAGGAAGAACTGGAATCAATTGCTAGAGTTTGATTGGATTTCTAAAAATTCAGAGTTTGACTTACAAATTTAAGGTCTTTGGCACCTGAGGTGAGTTTTTTCCCCCTCCTAAGCTCTGTATTCATGTTGAAAGCCTAATTCTATCTGGCTATAGTAATCAGAAACCTTACTTGTATATGTATGTGATTGGATATTGATTTGGGAAAGATATTGGGGGATCAACTTCTACTAATTTTGATTATTTGTCATTGATTGGAACTTGATTATTTATTGATATATTGATTGAGGATCCATGGAGAATCCTATGGATAGATGAATATGCTATTTAATGTCAATATTGCCTAAAAATCAGTTGAATGGCCGATATGCTTGGAATTGAATTGACATATATATAATCATATTTTAAATTTGCTAGAATGTATTATAAAAGTGTATTGTTGAATGTTAATGGAATTGAATATAATATACACATAAGGATCGATATAAGGTGACCACATTTCTTGATTAGGGTTTGTGTTGAGTAAGTGAATCAAATGAGTCAATTATTCAATGTATACTTATGATTGATGAATGGAATATGTGAAAATGGAAACTAGGGTTTCCAAGTGTCTGAATAGCCCTAATGAACTCTATGCACATGATGAAATTACTTAGTTACATGATTCTTATGATGTGTTGAACTAAGAATGACTTATTGAAAACCTTAGATGTTTAGTACTAAGATGAGTATGGGTGATAAAGTTAGAACTTGTATATGGTGTTGTAAATGTGATGAAATGTTGAAGTGTAAGTATTAAAACTTCAATTGAAGATGATGAGTCTTACTACTATAATCCAATCCTAATGCATGTATTTTAGAATGACTTATGAAACTATAAGTAAACCCTCACATGAATGTGGGTCATTTTATACAAGATACATAACAATGAATTGGGAAGAATGATTGAGATTATGATGCAAGAAGATGTAACCTAAACCATTCTTATAAGCTATAGTGTTTAGTATAATAAATAATTATCATCGTTGATTATGGAAATGACATTAGAAGCCAATGACATGGAAAATTTATCTAAATATAAGACAACATGAACAAAATGTATTGGATGGTGATTGCAAGTTAAAGATGAAACTAATGAAGTTATTATGATGAAGTGTTTACTCTTTTATTTTAATTACATGTGACTTAACCCAAATTGAGTGAAATATACTAAGAACTGGACTTTGATAAATTTTAATGAGAAGAGAAGCATTGTATGTAAAGTGAATCAAGATAGATTGATCAGAATAATGTAATGAATATGAAATGAAAAAAGTTGAGACTACTAAATATAAAATGAAGGAAAAAAGATGGGAATTAGTAGATGATTCTATGAAAATAACTCTTATCCTAAAATGATGAGTTTGATGATGCTAGTGAATGACAATTTCAAATGAGCAATTAAGGTACGCACATACTATAGTTGAATTCAAGTAAAAGATGAGGTTCGAGTATTTGAATTGATTTATAAGAAAGTGTTTTTGGATTGTGATTTTCTGATAGAATACTTATATTATGAGGATGGATTATTTGATGAACTTCAATTGTATTCAACATGTGTTGATTAGTAACCCTAACTAAAGAATGTGAAATAAAAGAAGAAGAGAACTAAGTGTGTTATGCATGTATATGCATGAAACTTATTTGCATATTGAATTTGGATGGAATAAGTACATGTTGTATGATAATCCATTTTGAGTATGATGAATGATACAAGATATTTATATGCTTTTATTGTTTCTAGTTCTAATGCCTCTGTGAATATTTGTTAAGAACTATGATATACAATGAACTGACTAGAAATAAGTTGAAATTGAATTTAATATGCACTCCTTACATTTGAGAAATCCAGATGAGAGTAATTGTTGCATAATGAGATTATGTCTCGGGATGAAAGCCTAGTGATGATGATAAACCCCTGATGGGGTAAATGCTAGATAATGAAATTAGGGCTGAAAGCCCACCGATGATGACTGTTATGAGATTATATAGAAAATGGAAAGAATCATTTGTGTAGATCATATGTGTTGCAAAATACATATTTTTTGTGCTTCTTGCTTTAATCGTTGTCTTTCTTGATGAGCTTAATATGTTTCATGTTATTCTAGTTATGTGATAATAGAAATATATGTTATTTGATGTTTTGAATTCTTTTAAGATGAGTAAAAGAGATTAATAACAAGTAAAATGATGAAACATCTAGTTAGATGCCCTGAACACCGTGAGTTTCCCCCGAGGACCACACTAGGGAAACAAAATGGATATCCTTGTAGTAATCGATGAATTATGAGAAGGATTTCTAGAGTGTGGACTGAGACCTTAAAGATTACACCACCAGGACTTAGGAGTGGGTCATCTGGAGTGGCTCTAGCCCTAAATCCTTGTTGTGAAAGTATATGTCCAGATGGAATAGACTCTGATGAAATGAAATATGTGAAACAAAAAATATGTGAAATGTTGTGATATGTGATATACTGTTTTGTTGGTTCCTATCTATTGTACCCAAGATGAGGACATGAGCCTCTTTAGGCAACCTTGAGGTGGTCAGGGTTTTTTGTTGATATCTTAGGGTGGTCGTCTAAACTCTAAGATGGTGATGGTGAGTCATTGACATGAGAATCAGGTGTGGGGACTTCTACTTGGTGATGTACAAGAAAAGTAGTTTCAAGGCAAATGAATAAAAGACAACAAGCCGTGTAGAACATGATTTTGAATGATTGCTACATTCCTTGTACTACTAGTTGATGATTTACCATTATTGATTATTGTTGTGGAAAATAATCATTTTGTTAAAAATACTATAGGTTTTACATTCTAATTTGTCTTGTTGACAAGTAGTAAATGTTGGGATTTATATCCACTATGAATATGATTTGAAATGCTTGCCATTCAATAGTACTATTTGGTAGATATGCCTTATGTAAGCTTCAACTTCAGGACTATAGGATGTGTTCCTGGTCCAGCTGGTGGAGTGTCACAAATATGATGTCATTATTATGTATGGATTCAAAATGCTTAGAATTTGACTTATTACTCATGCAGTAGGATTTTTAATTGGAACTAAGAAGTATTTGCTAATTTGTTCATAGACATGCTCTAAAATATGTTTCAAAGAAATAATTGGTTTAAGTGATAACCTTATCTATTGGATTAGATTTACCATTGTAAACTAAATTTGACTTATGATAGAACTATCTACTAGACATTTCAATATCTTCAGGTTTATGTTAAGTTTATTATACTTAATTTGATGTTGATGCATTTACCCAGCTTAAGTGGAAGGTATCACTCATGGGGGCTCTATACAACTCTCATGAGGTTGTTTCAAATGTTTTTAAGTATAATTCTATCCAGCAGAGAGGTCATTACAAAGAAGATATAAATAGCATAACCTAGATAGATTAGAATTTTGTTGTACTCTCTCTTTCCCAAGATGGGTTGTAAACTAATTTTGTTAATCAATGTACATGTATATGATGTAAATTGAACCGCATATGAGAACAAGATTTGATTATAGGTTTAATGGAGTTGAATAATATTTGTGATATCCAAATGTGATGTCCCTGATGTAACAATTATTTATGAATTTGTGAAGAAAGAAAAATGAAAATTGTATCTGTGTTTTTTTTTTAATTGCCTTTGTCGAGAATTCATTATTTTATTTCATAATCTGGGTTTAGGTTTTGGGATATCTCTAATGGTTGGTATTTATGCTAATCAAAAGAGAGGTCCTGACAACTACAACACCTCTCAACTGATCAAATAGATTGTCAAACCTCAATAGCGGTCTATCCTCGATAGCGGGTACTTGTTCTTGATCGTCATTTTGTTCAACTATCGGTAGTCGATGCACAATCTTATAGATCTGTATTTCTTATTCACAAACAACACGGGAGCACCCCAAGGGGAAGTGCTCGGTCTTATAAAGTCCTTCTCTAGCAGAACCTGCAAGTGCTTCTTCAACTCTTACATCTTAGTGGTGCCATCATGTACGGTGATTGTGTTGTCTGTTGTGTACCAAGAACTAGATTGATCTTAAAGTCAATCTCTCGAGATGGGGGAACACCAGGAAACTCATCAAGAAGCACATATTCAAACTCATAGACCACTGGCACCTCCTGGATACTAGGACTCCTTACCTTGGTATCTGCCACATGTGCCAAAAGCTTTGCACCCTTACCTCATCAGCCTCTATGTCATCATCACTGACACCAAGCACATCGGGACAATCTTCCTATCTCCTTGGAAGATTCACAAGACATCACCATCAAAGAATGTCGCTACTTAGGAACTAAAGTCCAAGACCACCTGATACTTCTCCAAGGTATCCATTCTAAGGATCACATCAAATCTATGCATGTCAAGTGGTATAAGATCCAATTGATTGTTGTGTCCTAAGAAAGAAAGAACGCGGGAGGACACACCTCCCACAACTCGGCAGAACCAACCAAAGGGGTTTCTAAGTGAAGACTATCAGGTTTATGACTGACCGGCAAGGAACAATTAGTTATCACTTCCCTAGTGATAAAAGATTGTGCCTCACCTAGGTCAACTAAAAATAGATATAAAGCAGGAAGAAGACAAATTAGAATGAAATAACTCCATCTGCACTGTCATGACCCATGGATTGGCCATTCCTTTCAGATGACTCATGGCATAGAATCGAGTTGTTGCCTATTGTCACCCCAGCCTTTGTTGGCCTGCCCAAACAATCTTGCCTGTGTTGACCGTGTCCTCTGCCTCCACTACTATTGAACTGTTATCATTGTTGTCACCCTTGTTGACTCTATCTCGATTGTTGTGCCACCTCCCCATCCTTCACTGAGTAAAACATCCTTAGATGCCCTTGTTGTCCACCCATAAAATATGTCCTTGTGTCAAACTACGGCCTAGACAGCCCTGACACTAAAATGGATGTTGTACTATGAGCTCCCACCGACGGAAAGCTACAGCATCTGCCCTTGCTCAACGACCACTGAGGCTAAACCACTAACCTCTGCTCTGACTAAGGTGTTGAAAACCTTGACTTCTTGAAGCCTCCAGAAGATTGTCTCTGAAACTGTGTTGGTCACTTCTTGGTGTTAGCTTCACACCTATCGTCGGCTGCTCTATCCTTCTCACAGACTCCACAAATGTGGCAAACTTCTATTTATTCTCCAAAGTTGACACCGTATTCATCAACTCTGAGCTCAAACCCTTCTCAAAAAACTAGATCCTCTCCTTGTTTGTTGCAGAAATGTGAGGATAAAACCTCAACAACTCCATAAACTTCATCGTGTACTCATTGATTGTCATAGAACCATGTCTAATCTTTTCAAATTGTGAGATATTCTCATCCAAGTACGTCTCTGAGAAGTATCGGTTCACAAACTCCCAACGAAACTCCTCCCAACCGATCACCACTCTAGGCCTCTTCTCTTCCTCAATGGCCCACCAATGGCCAACACTACCCTTCAGCAGTTACACTGCATGCTTCACCTTATCCTACTCATGGATATTGAGGATCTAAAAGGCCTTCTTCAGCTCAGTCATCTGCATATCAGCATCCTTCGGGTCCTTCGTATCTACTTACTCTAACTCTCAAACACGTCACAACCTCTCAAAGGTCTTCCCAGCACCCTAGGATTCCACATTTGGAACAACTACCCTTGCTTGGGGTATGGGCACCCTATCCCCCATATGCAAAATTGCAGTCATAAATTGTCCAAACATGGACTAAAAGGCGGGATTGAATACGGTTGATGGGTCAATTTGAGGCACTCCATCTACTCTAGTCTGCCTCCTGGCACCACCTCCTGGTGTAGCAACACTACTCTCAGCATGTTCTTTGTGTTCTCCAGACATATTTTCTTCTTCTACATAAGCAGAAGTTATGATCAGATATGTTGGATAACGCAACAACAGACACAAACCTTAGTCATATGTCTCTGTAGACTTAGCAAACCTAAATCTTAGATACCAACCAAGTGTGACACATTGTTCACACTAAAGAAATATTATTCAAAACCAAAACATAGAATTATCAACTAACAACACATTACCACAACACAAGGTGAATTAAAACCAATCTTATAAAGCCATCTCAAGTAGAAACATAAACATCAAGGTTCACAACATGTCATCACATGTATTACATATCATACCATAAAGGTATATACATCCATGTACAATGGTCATCCTACCACAAACCTGTTACAAAAGATAACATGTTCACATATACAAGCCATACATGTACAACCATTTCCTGCTTCCAAAAACATTGTATCAATGTAAACATCTATAAAACACCCCTTCCAGGACCTAAGAGTACAACAAGGGCAACACATAGGACTCTACTACAAAACACTAGAAGCATATCCAACCTTCAATAGCTATCGATCTCCTTGTTTCTCTTCCTCAACCACACGATCTCTACCACATTGCTGACGGCCACCTAAAAGATGTGGAAACCCATGGGGTGAGACCAACGTACCAGCAAGAGATATAACTATCTACTAAAATTTTATTGTTAACACAAATATACTTAAATAGGATCATTAATAGGATCAGCAGATTCATCTAAATGAATAATTAAAACTAATAACATAGCTTAGATAGATTAAGCAGCTACAACTAATTAGTAGAACATTATATACTTTTAGAATCTATATAAAGAACACATATAATTGTTATCAATAAAATAGTATAAGAAACAAGGCAAGGCATCAACCAATGTGAATTGTGTTTAGCCCTAAGTAGATATACTACACGGTAGTATTACATCTTTTATTAAGCCCTGTATAGATCAGGTATACCACTCATACTCCAAAAATCCAAATCTTTTTGCTAGTCTGTTTGTTCCTTCAACCAAAGTCATCTCTTCAAAATTGTTATTTATATAATGTATCAACCTATCTATAAGGTGCAATTCCAACATAACAAAATAAATGAGCATGCAATCACAACTATTGTACATGTTGTAGGTTTTTATAGACAAGCATTCATGTATCATAAATAGAATATATGTGATTTCTACTACATAATTCTATAATAATTCTTATATAAGAACTACATGCTAGTGTTGTCTTACAACATTAGTTCATTATTTAGACATGTTGTTAGTGATGAGAAATAAAGACGAAGTTGAACCTCCGTAAGCCTATTCTCAACATGTTTCTCACCCATACACTGGGGAAATGCATGATGAGAATGAGGACTTAGATTTCCATTTTAGATTTTAATAATACAAAAATTCTACCTCATTTTTCGAACTTGCTTTTTGTTAAATGTTACTACATGATAGAATAATTAGTTCCCACAAAATACGGTAATAATAAGATCATCCACTTGAAATCTTCAACCTACTAGAAAATAGGGATATTATGTATAGTTGACTCAATTATTGTTTTGAGTTTACTCAACACATTGTTATTAGGAGTTACAATGAACTAGTTTCAACTAGGTATTCGTGTGAGAATAAAATTGATGAACATAAAAGGTGGTAATCACAATAGCAACAAAAGTTGGGGAGGCCTAGACACAACATGAGATACTCAACCATAGTTTTCCTCTCCTATTTTCAGTTGTGTCGTTCTTGTCAAGTGTGCTTGCTGGTGAATGTTCATGAGTGCATCTCTATATAGATGTGTATGTATTTGTTGTTGTTGTGCAATACCCTTCTCCACCATGGACACAACAATCTCAAACACCTTTTAGAATAAGGCATACATGACGCTTGTGTCCACCAACATACCAAAAGCTAATTATGTTATCCTACAATTAATTAACTATTTTATCACAATCACTTAATAAAATTATTAACAATAGGCAAAAAATAGTTTAGGAAAATTTTTGCCATATAATGGCCATGATATCAATGATGCATCATCATGTCGAGCAACAAGAACTCAAAATTGTATTCAACCAAATCCAGAGGTCGATGCACTAACTACACAACACCAACTATGAGCTACTAGAGGGTGTGCTTTCTGAACCAATCAAACATTAACTAGTGAAGAAGAATATTTTTCAAAATTTCATCTTTCTGATGACTAGTGTCACCCTGCTCAAAGAGATTACTTAGTTTGATCAATGTCTATTGAGTAGACATTGTCTTTGGCTATATGTCTTATGCTAATTCATGATAGAGGGTCTCTCTACATGTAGTTCAATTTATGTCGACTACCAAATACAAAAATTGTCAATGATTCAAGAATGGGAGTTAGGAAATGAAAAGTCATGATGAAATAAATAAAGACCAACATGTATGATGTCATCATGAACCAAGGTACATTTATGCAAAAGAAAAGAAGAGAAAATGTTGAGAACTAAATCCCTCTGAATGTTTGATTCAAGCCAAATTAGTAACCAAGACATATGAAATAAAACAACCATTAATAAAATAATATGTAGTAAGAAGCAATTAATAGAAAAAATCACACAACATAGATTTGAAGAACTATAATCTTTTCTTTTCAAGCTAGTGAAGCAATTTTCTTCACAAAAAAGCCCCCATAAAAGTAAAAGTAGAATAGACCTGGTAACCTATAGTAAGACATACTTATAACATGGATTATCAACTTGAGGAAGTAAGTTTTGGTGAATGTGGCAAACGGAACATCAATCATTGCAAGAAATGGACTTGGTGACCAGTACCTAGAGATCGAGTGATCAACCTCTCAAAGCAACTCAGTTTGCATGAATTTTGTATTATGGAATACTAGTAATAAACAAGCCAATTCATAATGCCTTCCAAGCTCCATGTTTTTTCATAAACGTCTCTATACACAAAATTTGATGCCACAACTAATTCTAAGTGTACTAGGAGCATTCTGCCACACATAAAGAAGTGTCTCAAGAAAAATGAGCAACTAGTAATAAAGATTTGTTACAAGAAAGCTCACTAACTATTGTGTGCAAGAAACATACTCTACAACTTATGTCACAGTCAAAATTTTGGTTAGATATTTAAATAACTATTTCTATATCTATTACTAAAAAATAACAACTCAATAAAAACAACAACAACAACAAAATGTATTCTCCCCCTTGCTCTATTGAGGCTAGGGTTTCTTCTTCAAGGATGGCTAATTGGGGGAGGGGTATTTGGCCGCAAAGTGGTGTCCTGCTCCCCTTCAACATCTTATCACTCGGTGTCATTAGGGTATCTTCTCTAGAAGGTGTAGCTATTTTTTCCTCTGGCTTCTTGGTGTTGGCACCATAGGTGCTTTTATAGACTTTTAGGTCTAGATCTTGGGTGTCTCATAGGCTTCTCGACTCTTCGGCTGCTTCTAGTCGTCTAATCTTGCTTGGTGGCATGTGTGTGGTGTATTTGGAGGCATCAGTCTCCTTCATTCCTATTGTTGGGCTTGACTGCGACAAGTTTCCTACCCTTTTTCCATTACTTGTTTTCTAACTAGACTAGGTTTCTTTCTTGTTTGTTTTGTCTTGCTCATCATTAATGGATGCTACTTTCCCTCCTCTTAGTAGGTTACTTTTTCTGGGCCAATTTTGTAACATTGTTGTATGGCAACAAGTACGGAGGTGATATCCTTTTGGATACCAGTTTGGTTTTGTTACTCTACCACTAATACATGCTCAACGTGAAGGTATCTCTCATAGAAAACTACATTATATAATGGAATAGAAGAGGGGTACATGCATCATTGTTATCATCAGATTCTAGTATGAGCTTTTTATGGTGGGTTATAAATGCTCTTGACGATTGTGTGATATGTTATTTTATCTTCCTCCTCGTGTAGATGTCGTATGGATCCTCCGTAATGAAATTAGTCTTTTTATCTAAAATAACTATGTTTTGACAATAAACTAGTGCCAAACATCCTAAATCAATCTTAAATATATCACACTTCATTCAAGAATTATATGATTGCTCCTCAACATGCTTAGCTCCTTCAAATGAAATTTCATGCACATTGTCAATGTACCCTATTACTCTTGAACTATTGAATTGATATAGAACAAACTTTCTTTAAGAAATTCTTTAAGCCAAAAGTTTTTTCCAAAATAATTGCATTCCAATATTCAACATTTATACACTAATTGGTTTGTGTCTTGCTTTTGTTTCTTTCATTCAAAAAATGCAGTAGAGAACAGAAGGACATTGTATTTCTAGAACCACAATGGGACTCAAAACCAAAAGAGGATGTACATAGAGTGTGCTTCACTAAATAGGTGTTCAAAATATAAAACATTTACATTGCATATGTCCTATCTTGTAGAACATATGGAATTGTTATTCCTTGGTTGATCAACACCACTATTACCACAATTCTCTCACTTAGTAGTTTTCTCGGTCAACTTTCTTGATACCATGTTTGTCTTCTTTGTATATTATACTGTGTTGATATTTCACTTCCTAATATATTTCTAAGGACATCATTCTAGTTGTTGTATTCTTGCTTTCTAGAAGTCGTTGTGAATCAAGAAAATGTGGCATACAGTCTCTTGTCGAACATTATGGAAATGTGGGACACTCTGTGAGCATTTGACATTAGACATTTCTAAAAAAATTATAGGAATTAGGACATTGAAGCTTTGTATATGAAAACACACCTTATTTTTATAGGATGAGTTAATTCATCTTTTTAACAATTGTTGTATTCTAGATATGACCACGTATACAATGCACTTCGCAGTTGATAATGCACTATACAAAGGTTATTTGTCAATTTTATCATGATCTTCCTAGAAGACTAGCAATTTCTTTTGCATTATTCTTCTATGTTTAGTTGTGCTTTTCATTAGAGTCCATCATTATACCAAACTTTTGCTCTTTGCTCATAAATGTGTGCATACATGTTGTTCCCATACAAGGACGTCCCTATGTCCATCATCTGACTTTTTGTTTAACTTGAGATTTGGTATCATTCTATTTGATTTTGAACATTTATGTCTCCTTAATACTTTACACACACTATCCAACAAAATCTATATTTGTTTGGGATATAAAGAGCTTTATCGAACATTGCAAATGCCTTTTCTTTTCTAGGAAAAATTTGGCACCTCAACACTTCAAGTCAAGTGAGTGACATCTTAGTCATATTGACATTTTTTGGTGTCTATGTAATTGGAAGTCTTATGGCCCTAGCTTGTTGCAGTTCTCTATAAAAAAACTATCCAAAAATATATTGATCTTACTACATGTCTAGTGATTTCTTTTGCACTATCATGCTATTCTTAGTTGTGATTTTTGTTGAAACTCACCATTTTGCTAAACATGTTCTTTTTGCCCATAAATGTGTCATGTGTGCATATATGTTGCTCCCATACAAGAGGTACCCCGTTTGATATACTTTATTTGTTACAATTGACACTTGTTGTCTTTCAATTTGTTGTCAAACATTTTAGCTTCTTAATATTTGCACACCCAAAAAAATTGACTAGTCTTAAAAGAGCTTTTTGAGTCATTGAAAATGTTGTTTGTTTTCCATGTGAACTTTAGCACTTCAAAGCTTCAGTGCAGCGAGTGAAATCCCTATGGTATTGATATTTCTTTCAGTGTCAATTGGAGATCTGATGGCCCCAACTTTTGATAGTACTTACTAAGTTAAAGGCTTTAATAATCTTTAAGAGCTAACAAGGTAGACATTTAGTTGAGTGAATTTGATACATGGATTACGTCATTATATGCAACTACGGGCATTTATCACCCTGGTGATTTTTCTGTTGTAGACACATTATTTTTGGGACCCCATCAAATCCTTGCTATTTGGTTTATTTACATAATTTGAGTTGTGTCATACTACAATGATTGAAAGCCCCAACATTTCCTAAAAGAGTCAAGCGTGGGCCCACACTAGACTAGACAAAACCTTAAATTTTGATCTTGACATGTGACGAATCCTAAAGGAAAAATTTACACATTATCTGGGTTATATGTGAGACCAATGAAAATCTCTATTTGACCTTATTAATTATGGGCACAGATCTAGTTTGCATCTGGATTAGACAAAATATGAACCTCATCCTTTCTATAATATTCTAAGAAGGTATTTTTATTTTGGTGTCATAGGTTATTGCATACAAATGTGTCGAACCAGACTGCACACATTTTGGGTCCCCTTTTATAGACCACACTAAGCGCCAAAGGGTTTCACACCCATATGTGCCAAACTAGATTGCACATTTTTGGTTCCCCTTTTACAGATCACAATGGGCGACAAAGGGTTTCACATCCAGATGTTTTAGACAATATTGAACATTTTTGGGTTCCCTTTCAGTGGATCATGTCGGGTGCTAAAGGGTTTCACACACAAATGTGCCAAATCAATTCACACACATTTCATTTTTTTCTCAAAAAGGACACTTGGGCGCCAAACCCTTTCATGCCACTAAGTGGCAGCTTGATATGTGTCCACCAAAACCATGTTGATCTTGGGAACCATGAGAGAGGGCCACTTGCTATCCCATGACTATTCTCAGAGAGACTGGGGTGTTAGTTTGAGGAAAGTGGAGGAAACCACCTTGACTCTATAAAAGGAGAGAGAGGACCCCCAAAAGGAAACCCTAGATGACCAAGGGGAGAGACTAGAGAGAGAGAGAACCACTACTTTGTGCAAAACCTATCCTTTTGAGAAGTGTGAAATCAGTTCATGCAAGGAAGTGTTAACCATGTTGGTGCCCAAAAGTGCGAAAGGAGTCAGCATTGGGAAGTATAGATTGGACCGAAGTCTTCTTCATCTCTATCATCGGAAACTCCCTGAAGTGCACATCCAATCTGCACCCTAAAGTATGAAACCATTTTCGGACACAAAATACAAAGCATGGTGAGAGCACTTCAGATTATTTTCTTCCTCACAATTCACATACCGATGTGTTATATGAAACCCCTACATTACTGTTTCCATAGGAGAATCTGAGTAATGGTTTTTTACCCTTTCCCAATTGTTAAATGAGTGTGATCTATTTAGATTCTCGTATTTCTTCCTTAGCCACGCACAAGTCACTTTTTTCTAGGTTTTTGGGTTGTCCGACTAAAACTCAGTGGTGACTCCAAACTCTTTTCTCATTTTCAATTTATAACAAAAACAAAATGATGACTCTATTGGGATCTCCTCACACTCAAGTTGCAATTTTTTTCTAGATCTAAACTTAAACTAGCCTTTGCTTGGTCGAATTTGATCGGTCAAATTTGATCGGTCTCCATGCCTTTGCTCGGTCAAATTTGATCGTGCGAGAGGAGTATCCGCTCCACTGCTGTCGGTATTGACATCGGCCACCGACGACGACTGCCCTAGCAACACTGCCAGCCAGGGTCTACCCTCGATCCTTGTCCGACACGCCCTCTCTAGGAAGAAAGGATCTGAGCATCGTCTCTTTGGTGATCGTTCAGGCCCGTGCTAGTGGGAAGAAACCGATGGTCGCAGGTACGCAGCCTCGTATCTGGTTTGTAGTAGAATTGGGGCCTACATTGGGCTCCTTCTGTGTGGGCGTCATCCTCTCCAGGATCTTCTGATCTGTCGTATGGTGCTCCGACGTCACTTAGGTGGGGTTTTGACACGAGCGGAGGAGCTTTCTCCTAGTTTTTGACTAACGTTGGTGAAATGAAGATTTGTCCCTACATATCCATGCTCTGCTCCAGATCTAACCCCTCCGGTGGAGGAGGGAGCAAATCCCACGCGTCGGAGTCAGATTCGGGGGCGTACGAGGCCCGTCCCGCTCCCTGCTTGGGTTTCCTCTAGCCGATTGGGTTTAGGCCAATTCTACCTGCTGCCTGATCTATTTTGAGATCTGGAACCTCGACCCAGTTAGGGGATCGGGATCTGCCTCTGGAGGATACTAAGACATGGACCTATCTCACCCGCATCTAGAAACTGGCTTCTTAGGGCAAACACAAAGATAATTCTCTAGTCTCTCACGACATTAGTTCTTCTTCATTCAGCCATTTTGTTGTCCAACAACAGATGCATAGCATGATAGGATAAGAGGATGGTCTATTAACATGTCTTGGGATTGGCATGCATTCTTCATCTACAGGTCATTCTAAAATTATATGTCCTTTTCGGAGTCTTCATTCATGCCACAACAAACCTATTGGGTTGAACATCATGGCTTCTCGCATGCGTTAGTACACTTGTCCTCACGAGCACGAGTAGCTGACATTAACAAGGCTTTGGAATATTTTGACGTTTCAGAGTGTAAGGAGTGGGATCCCATAGGGAATCCACTCCCTACTAGAAATAAGAAGGCAACATCCCTTGAACCAAACACCGCATAATTTTTTTTCAAAATGGATGATAATCAATTCATTCAATATGTATGTATCATAATACCAAAAGTAGCAGCGGAATATAAAAGTTCTAACTATTACAAAGCTTGATAACATTATACAACTCTCCACCACACATTGGTGAGTCAATAGAAAAACTATCTACAAATAAGGATCCAACTGGGGGTCATCTAACCACCTCTTCAAAGACTCTCAAAGCTCAGCTACAAGGTTGTTGTCCAAGTTCACCTTGATTATCCTCTCCTTGCACTAAACCTGGGGATGGAAGCATACCCTACAAAAAGGAGAAGAAAATGTAACATCAGCAAAAGCTGGTATGTGCATACTAAAATAGGAAATTGAGCAATATGTGGAATAAATGACATCAAAATGTACAAGACTTCCCATGAAAAGAGAAAAGTACTACCCAAAGGGCATAAAAGGTAAGAATCACATTAAAAGAGATAACTACGAGAAAAGTATAAGATCAAGGCATACATGTGTTACACTAGTGATAATACCAGACAATATAAACATATAGGTAGGAAATAACACATCTACCAAAAATAAAGTGGGGTGAGCGGGAATTGTATATATATATACTCTAAACATGGAGTGGGCAGGAACTGTATACATCTGCCCTGCGTAGGAAATACACATCTACTCAAAATATATTCATATGTAGGAATTTTTAACATCAGCATTCATATGTGGGATTGTTCACATCCACATAAAGTAACATGTAACAATATACTAGAAGTCACAACATGATGCATATCAAAAGAATAAGTAAATATAAAAGAGAATAAGAAAAATAAGAACATCCAACAAATAAAGTGGGATCAGAAGATCCATGTCATCACATAATGTGCATATAAACATCCACTACAAAGGTGGGCAAAGAAGCACATATCACGAAAGAATGTACTACCATGAGAAATGTATAAGGAAGAGTCCAAGAGAATGTCAAATTAGGATAATATGATCACAAGATCAATAACAAAAGTAAGTAGTTCACATGAACCATAATTTCAAAGAAAAAGAAATAATGTGTAGGCTAGTGTCCATAGAACCAAGAGAAAGATAAAAATAGGTTAATTGCTCAATATGAATAATAGGAGATGCAAACATACCTCTCTTGCACCATGGTTGCGGAGCACCTTCAGGCAAAGTAGCCAACAGTAAGGCAACTTCCATGAGTCCAGAAAATACCACCCCTACCTTCCCCAGATCTTGGCACAGGCAACAAGCCAAATCTCAAGGTCCCTGGCCGACGGTAGCTCAAGAAAACCATGACTAAGGCTAATAGTACTGAAAATCACAAGCGATAGAGAAAGTGGGTAACTGAGAAAGAAAACATGAGAGACAACCCGCACGATGGAGAACGTGTTCATAAGTCGATGCTAGAGGTCCAAACATAACCCAATCATGAACTCCAACTACTCTCAACTGACAGGATAGCGGTGACTAGTCGACCGAGGGGTAGGTAAAGCCTCACGACAAACCGAACATGCAGAATGATACGGGAGGAATTTAGGATGCTTACCGCACACTCAATTGCACAAGATGTAGCAGATTGGGTTGAAATGGAGTTGAGATCGTCGGCGATGAAGGTTGAGTAAATCCAGGGGTTCGGGGCAACTACGAACCCAATTGAAAGAGGAGAGTTGGAGGAGCATCGAGGATGGATTCTAGGCAGCTGCGTGCAGATGGGGCACAATGGAAGTACTTCTGTGCAAAAATAGAAGAGAACGATGATTTGGGCATTTACTATATATAGTGTGTTAGTGCTAGAGTAAGGGGTCAAAATGTGCATAATCGAAAGAGGAAACCAATGGCAAAAGAATCATGGGAATCGGATGAGAAATGAGGAATCTAGAAGACAAAGAAAATCGAGTTTACTATTCTCAGTGGGTCACTCTCGAGGCAGGAATGATGCCACAGTTGTTGGATTGAAATATCAATGGTCCAGATCAAGTGAATAATCACATTAGAAAATTAAGGCGTGTGACGGTGTGACAAAATCCAATTAATTTAATAAAGTGACATTGCATTTAATTTTATTTCCTTTTTCTTCAATTGAGGGTCCAAACCTTATCCAAATTAAGTGAAATTTTGCACAGAGGCCAATGAAGGCATGTAGATTCTGATTATCTATTATATTTTCCTTTTGGAGACTTTTAATTCATTAAATTAACAAATCTTATTTTCTCTTTCCTCATGCATTAATGACATTAGGATTATCTAAATTTTGTGAAACTTCATCCACAAGTTATCTTTGATGTGTTGAATGCAAATTTACTTTTTTTTTCATTTTTGGAGTTATTTGTCTTATTATTCCACTTATATGGCTTTTACCCTTTTTCTCTTTCCTAACTCACCTTAAATATTCAAGGTTGTCCAAATTTAATGAAAATTGACATATATGCTATTTTTAGGATGTAGATTATGAATTTGAAGTTTGTTTTCACTTTTATGATTTTCTTTTATGAAATATGTCATATTTGATATTTATGGCCCTTTATTACATTAGTTATCCCATATATCCTTATTAATACTATTACCCCTTCAATTATTTCCAAAACTTCATATTACTCTCCTAAGAGTTATGTGTGGTTATTTTGTACGAATTATTATGAAATCTTCATTTATCACGTGTGACATATTTTATGTGTCTATTATTGGGCCTAAGACTAAGGTGAAAACATGTATTAACTCAAGAGGATTTTACTTATCATCTTTTAGGTCTGAAATTTGTTTGGCTAATACAAAAAGGTCAAAGTTCTAGGGTAGGGTTCAAGATCTAGTTCATTACAACATCCACCCCTTGAAGGGATTTCATCCTCAAAATCAAAACATCCATATAAAAGTAAACAACTATTTACCACCCCTTAAAGGATTCATCTTATTAAGTCAAACTATACTAGGTACAAAGGGTTCCACTACACTTTCTTACATCCATGCATACAAGTGTCATGCAAAAAGGAAACATTAACTTAGAAAGACTAACTATGGATCACCTTGTTCATGTTCCTCCTCCTGAACTTCTTCACCATCTAAAGAAAAAAAACTCTTCTCGCTCTTCTTTCCACAAGTCTTCTACCATTATTATTTCCATTATTCTAATGAGGTACTCGAGTTGCTTGTTGTTGAGCTGGTACTTGCCCATTATGAAGCTTGGGGCACTTAGGTTGGATGTGTCCAGGTTCATTACAATAATGACAAATCGGTAGTTTATCCTTTCCTCGAGCAACAGAGTCCTCTAATCGACGATCACCTTCAGGGTGTTTCCTTTAATGATTGCTCTCTTTGTGTGACCAAAAACCAAGATATGATTCCATAGCTAAGACCTTATTTGCCATCTGTTAAAAGGCCAAAGGAAGTTGTGGAATAAGAGCAAGACCTACATTGTAGTTGAGTCCTTGTAGGAATAGATCTGCTTTACGTTCCTCACATAGTCCTTCAGCATATCTCTCAAGCAACAGGAACTTTTGCACATTAGCGGAAATGGTTAAGGAACCTTGATTCAAACTATAGAACTAAGCTTCCTTCTTCTTTAGAGTAGTAGTGCATATATACTTTCCATGAAAAAGCACCAAAAACTACTCCTAGGTCATGTTTGCAATGTCACGAGTCCTTGCAATTCCATTCCACCAAACTCGAGCAAGTCCATCAAGTACATAGGCAGCAAATCTAACCTTCTGGTGTGGAGGACATGCCATACCATCAAAGGTTTTCTCTATGGCTAGCACCCAATCATCAGCTTTATCGACCATCTCTATTTCACCTTCACCCTTGAAGGAGGGTGGTTGCATCTTCATGAATTCCATCATTGAGTACTCCTTAGGTTTTTCAGACACATGTGGGTTGTTTAACTTCCATGACATGGCTGTGGAGATAAGCTGCCTTAGCATGGTCAAGTCTTGTTTAGGAGTGATGACTATACCTGCATTAGCAGCAGCAGAGGCGGGGTTTCCTGTCCAACCGATGGCCCACTTCTAGTTAGGGGAGTACCTTGAGTCACTGGAGTGGTAAAGGGTGGATCCATCCTTGGCATCCCAAATCTGGGGTTCTGGGGTGTCTCATAGTCGGACAGGTTGTCAACAGTTGAGTTATCTCCCGCCATGAGATTTTCCATACACAAGGTAAGGGTACTAGGTATAAGCAACCTATGAAAAAGGTAAAAATCCTAAGGGAGACAAGATTTAAATAGTTAGATAACTGACAACCACTGTCTCTGATACCATGTTGTAAGGGGTGGCATCCCAGAGGGAATGCACTCCCTAGTAGAAATAAAAAGGCAACATCCCTTGAACCAAACGCCACATAATTTTTTTTTCAAAAGGGATGATAACCAATTCATTCAACATGTATGTAGCATAATACCAAAAGTAGCAGTAGAATATAAAAGTTCTAACTATTACAAAGCTTGATAACATTATACAACTCTCCACCACACATGGGTGAGTCAATAGGAAAACTATCTAATTAAATAAGGATTCATATGAGGGTCATCTAAACACCTCTTCAAAGACTCCAAAAGCTCACCTATAAGGTTGTTTTCCAAGTTCACCTTGATTATCCTATCCTTGCACTAAACCTGGGGATGGAAGCATACCCCATAAAAAGGAGAAGAAAAGGTAACATCAATAAAAGTTGGTATGTGCATACTAAAATAGGAAATTGAGCAATATGTGGAAAAAAGGACACCAAAATGTACAACGATTCCTATGAAAAGAGAAAAGTACTACCCAAAGGGCATAAAAGGTAAGAATCACATTAAAATAGATAATTAAGAGCAAAGTATAGGATCAAGGCATTCATGTGTTTCACCAGTGACAATACTAGACAATATAAATATGTAGGTAGGAGATAACACATCCACCAAAAATAAAGTGGGATGAGCGGAAACTATATACATTTGCTCTAAATATGGAGTGGGTAGGAACTGTATACATCCGCCCTAAGTAGGAAATACACATCTACTCAAAATATTTTCATATACAGGAATTTTTAACATCTGCATTCATATGTGGGAATGTTCACATCCACATAAAATAACATGTAACATTATACTTACAGTCACCACATGATGCATATCAAAATAATAAGCAAATATAAAAGAGAATAAGAAAGATGAGAACATCCAACAAAATAAAGAGGGATAGTAGGATCCATGCCATCACAAAATGTGCATATAAACATCCAATACAAAGGTGGGCAAAGAATCACATATCATGAAAGAATGTTCCACCATGAGCAGTGTATAAGGAATAGTCAAGAGAATGTCAAATTAGGATAATATGATCACAAGATAAATAAGAAATAAAGTATTTCACATGAACCATAATTTTCAAAGAAAAAGAGATAATGTGTAGGTTAGTGTCCATAGGACCAAGAGAAAGATACAAATAGGTTAACCACTCAATGTGAATAATAGGATATGCAAACTGTTGGTATGTATGCCCATAGAGAAAGTCATATGATGATTGTAATGGGATACTTTGGTTTGAATAATAATAAAGGCAATTTCCGATATATATGTTTAAACTGTTTCTGAGATGATAGTGTAACATGATAGATGTCTAAAGAATGATTTTACTCAATGACGTATGCTTTTGGGTTGAGGACCTAAACGATGAGATCATACGAATGTTAAGAGTACACATTCTTGTTTGGTCCCTAGTCAGTTGTTATTATGGAAATAACCATAGACATCAATAACACTAAAGACTAGATTGTGTGTTGGTTGATGACAGAATCTCATTAGTCATGATATAGTGATATCAAGCCAAGCACATAGGTACTTGTTAGAGAACAAGGTACTGGACAGACCCACCGTGAGAGTGACACATGGAACCATGACTTGGTAGTCACAGTCAGCTCTCACAGTGATGGTGGTGAGTGTGATTTTTAGACCTGAAATCACTACACTCAACACATGTCGTTGGGTACACTTTGACATCATCAAACGCAGTCCTGAAACATGGGTTGTTATAAAGGTGATGATTGGGTGGCTTTGAGACATGGGGCTTTTGAGGGGTGAGTGATAGATATGGGATTTGTCCCTCCTAAGGGAGTTTGATGTCCTTGGCCACTTGATGAGTAGGATTGAGAAAGGCATGCGCATGCACGTGTGAATCAATATGTGATATTGATGTCACACACATCTCACCCAGTCTACTCTAAGATCAAGGAAATGAATGAAAGTTGACAGGATGACTGTTCCATTCCTCGAGTTCATACAGGATATCAGTGACAAAGGAATTATACATTCACTATAACACCATTCACGGATTGTAGGATTGAAAGTTGTTCTCCAACTTTCTATTTCACTTGGGTAGCACTGATGTGTGACTAGGCACCGCTCTTTTCTTGTGAAGTCATAAGTGTTATGGACTTTTACTGCCAACGTGAAATGGACCTGCATGGTCACACACATAGGATTTAACCTGGAATAGGAGTTTGTCCACAAACATGTTTAGATTGATTGCTAAAGGAGTTTAGTAGTTCAATTAAACACTCAATCAATTGATAGGTCAGTATCATAGTGTTCAAGGTGTTGGACTGATTGACTAGAGTATCAGATTGATTGAAACTGTGATTGACTGATTCTGCACAATCTACACTCCCAACTGATCGGCTCATATGATGAACCGATCGGCTGCACTTGGTGAACAAATCGGCTCAACTGGTGAGTCGATCGGCTCATGAACAAGGTGAAGTGATTCATTCAAGTGTTGAAACGATCGGTTCAAGTCCAACCGAGCAAGTTGGGAAAGTAAGATTGGTGAGAAATTTCCTTTCGTTTCACTTGCCCAATTTGATTGGAACAAGGATTGGTATTTGATACCAATTCGAAACAAAAGAAGAAAAGTCAATTGGGAACTGATCAGGACCACGAACCGACCGGTTCAGAAGTGAACCGACCGTTTCATGGGTCCCAACCGATCGGTTGAGGTGTCAACCAACCGGCTCAGATCCCCAACTGACCATTTTAGTTGTGAAATGATCGGTTCAGGTTACACAGTTGGTTGTTTTTTGTGGAAAATCTCAAACCCTTCTACTCCTGCTTTAGTCCCATATTGCCCGGGATAGAGAACCATGTCCCATGACCCTCCTATATATAGGGGTATTGGGGGCTTCTCAAATAACAACTCAATGCAACCAGTTGCTCTGTGAAGTTTTCGTTCTCTCTGGTTTTGGTAACCGAGAGAGCCCGAGCAAGTGCTATCCGATAAGGGAGGCACAGCAAGGAAAAGACAATTTTAGAAAGAGACTGGTGGCAGGAGAGTGTGTTGGCGACTAGTACGCTGATAGGAGGGTGCGACTCCTTCTGATTCCTTGTGGGATAAGGAGATCAGAGTTCCAGGCAGTCCGTGTGGATGACTATAGAGGCGGGAGACCTCTGCCGCTCGGAGGACAACTATCAATCCCGACAGTCCCGGTGAGACCAGGAGTCTTTAGTCCCAGTGTGACCATGAGCTGCACAGACATCGTCCAAGACCAGAGGTAAAGACTACGCAAGGCACGAGGTACTGTCGCCGAGCAAGCCTCGGGACAAGGTATGCATTCACAAACCATATTTCCTATTGTATAGACGTTGACGTGACTCCTTTTGTTCTGGGTTTTGGGAGAAAATTTTTTTGTTTCCGTTGCTTCTCTGCCTCCCTTAAAACCCAACAGTGGTATCAGAGCCACGTCAACTGCTCTATATTTTAGGATTATCGATATGATCGATTTTGGTTTGTCACCTTTATTTATTGCATACGATGCGAATAAAATTGGCTTTATGCATGTCCAATCCAAAAATCCCAAATATACATATATGATATGTAATATTAATGCACTCGATACGCGTCTCCCTTAAACGAGTTTTGTGGTGGATGTGTAGCATGGTTATGGCCTATAAACCCTATATCTGTGTGTGGTTGTATGTAGTTGCTTGCATCTCGGTCTGCGCACTAATTCCCTTTCTCTCATTCCTGATGTAACTCGAAGTAATTTGAGATTTCTTTTCCTACCTTTGCTCCCCCCGAATGTAACTCGGGGTTTCACAATTCAATTGTAAATAGGATAGATTTTATTTCTTGTTATGTCAAAGAACGGTGGATGACCTGAGACGATCGGTTGGTGTTCCTAACGACCAATTCGAGGAGCGAGATGAGCGGGTGGCGACCTGAGGAGATGCACGATGACCGGTGAACCAATCGGTTGGAGGCGCCAGTCGATCGGCTGGTGGCACCCGAACAACCAACTTGATGGTGAGCTAATCATTCATGGAGATGAGCTGATCAAACCCAGAAAGGCAGGCACAGATTTCATCTTGTACAGGTTGCATGTGATGTAGACCTAGATGACTGTGATTCCTCTTGGCTTGAGGAATCACAATAGGATGGCCATAATCATTGCTTTTTGTCATTTTGCATGTTTTCTGTGGGATATAGCATGTATATGATATGTATTATATATTGTGGTGATTGGATATGTATATGTATATAAAAACCAAATCCCTCATTAAATATTAAAGTTTTAGATGCCTTCCAAATGTGACACATGTGAAAAGATTGATCGACCAAGTGTGGGCATGCCCAAGCGTGGTGCACCATCTATCTCGTGGAAGCGTGAAGGATGAATGTGTGGGTCTGGTCAAGCAGGGTGCATGTTCATCATGTTGGCTTTAGGTTGGACTTAACAAGGTGACCTAGATAGGATCTAGCACCTTGAGGCATGGAGATGATCATGGCAAGGGGTTGCATATGACATCTTTCAAGAGTTGCATATGATGCAATTGGCAAGAGTTTCCTACCTGGAAGATCTGAGTTGTGGGTGACAACCCAAGCTGGTCCATGGCTCAGAGGATTTCAGGATCTTGACCCACTAGAAGATTGTGCGCTGCAATCTTCTGAATTGATGGTGAGGGCTGTCAATTTGAGTCAAAATAGTGGGAGCGGTAATTAATTAAAGGCCTAATTAACTATCATCAAATTTTATTCAAATCAAATCAAAAGGAGTTTTGACAAATGCAATTTTCTCTTGTAGAATGGCAAAAGAATCATCTTTTAAAATGGGCAAATTAATTGAGAACAAATTCCATAGCTGGTTGAGGACTGTGAGAAGTGTTCTGCACAATCTAGATATACCAGGAGCCTTTGAATCCACTCTATGTACGCTTAATGCGTTTGTGAAGAAGAAAGAAAGTTCATTGATAGAGATCAATGGAACGAAAGGTAAGGGAGAGAAGGGTTCTCTCGCCAAACCAATTTCTTCTACATGGAGAGGATGGAAGGAACGATGGAAGAAGAAGTTAGAGATAGAGATCTCTACTTCTGGTGTATACGTGATAGAGATTAACTTTACTACTTCTTTGTCATGGGTACTTGATACCGGATGCAGATCTCACATTTGTTCAAATGTGAAGGATCTTAACAGAAGTAGGCCTTTGGGGAAAGGTGAGGTTGAATACGTGTTGCCAATGGGGCAAGAGTTGTCGCTAGTGTCGTAGGAACCTATGAGTTAACTCTACCAATTGGGCTAATAATAGAGATGAAGAACTGCTATTATGTACCTGCCATAAATAGGAATATCATTTTCTTCTCTTGTTTGGACAAAGATGGATTTGAATTTCTTATTAAGAATGGAAAATGTTCTATTTCTAAAGATGGGATCTTTTATGGCAGTGCCCCAATGTCTTATGGTCTATACTTGATATATCTAGAGACAACTGTAAACAACATAAACACCAAAAGGCAAAAACTCAACAACTCAAACGAAACATATCTTTGGCATTGTCGTCTAGGGCACATAAATGAGAAGTGCATATCTAGACTCCATAAAGATGGTTATCTAGACTCTTTTGATTATGAATCAATAGAGACATGTGAATCTTGTTTATTGGGCAAGATGACCAAGACTCCCATTTCAGGTAAAGGTGAGAGAGCTAGTGATCTATTAGGACTCATACATACTGATGTATGTGGGCCTTTTAGAACTAATGCCAGAGGTGGGTATCAGTACTTCATTACCTTTATTGATGACTTCAGTAGGTATGGCTATGTGTACCTAATGAAACATAAGTCAGAAACCCTTGAAAGGTTCAAGGATTTCATGAATGAAGTACAGAACCAACTTGGTAAAAGTATTAAGGCACTTCGATCCGATCGAGGTGGAGAATACTTAAGCTAGGAGTTTGAGGACCTTCTGCGAGCCCGTGGTATTATATCACAATGGACTCTGCCTGGAACACCACAGCATAACGGTGTGTCTGAAAGAAGGAATCACACATTATTGGATATGGTGCGATCAATGATGAGTTTTGTTGATCTTCCAATTTCTTTCTGGGGTTATGCTCTTGAAACCGCCACGTTTACACTTAACCGAGTACCATCTAAATCGGTTCAAAAGACACCATATGAGATATGGACTAGGAAGCGTCCCAATTTGTCTTTCCTAAAGATTTGGGGTTGTGAGGCTTATGTTAAGAAAATGTTTCCTGATAAGCTTGGACCCAAGTCTGATAAATATTATTTTGTTGGATATCCCAAGGAAACGAGGGGAATTATCTATACCACCCTACTGACAACAAAGTGTTTGTTGCCAGGACAGCTGTGTTCCTAGAGAAGGATTGTATTTCCAAAGGAAGCAGTGGGAGGAAAATAGAGCTTGAACAGGTTCAAGCCCAACAAGAAAACATTGAACCGGTAGATGTACGAGAGGAATATGAAGATTCACAAAGTGTTGTAGAATCTCATTCTCCTCAGGTAACACAAGGACCTCGTAGATCTAGTAGGACCCGCCTTAAACCTGAGAGATTTGGATACCTTGTGACTCAGGAAGGTGGAGAGTTGATCATAGATAATGATCCAACTACCGACGTAGAGGCTATGGAGGGACCAGATTTTGAGAAATGGCTTGAAGCCATGAGATCCGAGATGGAATCCATGTACTCCAACAAAGTATGGACTTTGGTGGAACCACCCGAAGGGGTAAAACCCATAGGGTGCAAGTGGGTCTTTAAGAAAAAGACCGACATAGATGGCAATGTGCAAACTTATAAAGGCAGATTGGTTGTGAAGGGATTTCAACAAGTTCAAGGTGTTGACTATGACGAAACCTTTTCTCCAGTTGCCATGATTAAGTCCATCAGGATCATGCTTGCTATTGCAGCTTATTATGACTATGAGATTTGGCAGATGGATGTTAAAACTGCATTCTTTAATGGGAATATAAATGAGGATGTGTACATGACACAGCCTGAAGGTTTTGTAGATCCAAAGAATGCCCATAAAGTCTGTAAGCTACAAAGGTCAATCTATGGATTGAAGAAAGCATCTTGGAGTTGGAATCTTTGATTTGATGATGAAGTCAAAGTGTTTGGCTTTATTCAAAATGAAGATGAACCTTGTGTGTACAAGAAGGTTAGTGGGAGCTCGACCACATTCCTCATATTGTATGTGGATGACATACTTTTGATGGGGAATGATGTCTTAGCCTTAGAGAAGGTAAAGACTTGGCTTGGGAATACTTTCTCAATGAAGGAATTAGGAGAATCATCCTACATTTTGGGAATTAAGATCTATTGAGATAGATCTAGAAGGCTTCTCGGACTAAGTCAGAGCACGTACATTGATAAAGTGCTGAAGCAGTTCAGCATGGAAAACTCAAAGAGAGGCAACATCCCCATGCTACATGGAGTCACTATCTCTAGAGCTCAATGTCCCCAATCTTGTGAAGAGAGGGAGCATATGAATGGGATCCCATATGCATCATCCATCGGATCCATCATGTATGTTATGTTGTGCACATGCCCAGATGTCTCATATGCTCTAAGCATGACGAGCAGGTACCAGTCAGATCCCAGGGATGCTCACTGGATAGCCGTAAAGAACATCCTCAAGTACTTGCGAAGGACTAAGGATCAGTTTCTTATTTACAGCTGCGAGGAAGAGTTGGTTGTAAAGGGTTACACTGATGCAAGCTTCCAAACAGATAAAGATGATTACAGATCGCAGTCAGGATTTGTATTTTGCCTTAATAATGGAGTTGTGAGCTGGAAGAGTTCCAAGCAAGAAACAGTTGTCAATTCTACTACAAAGGCCGAGTATATTGCTGCTTCACATGCAACAAAGGAGGTTGTGTGGATCAGGAAATTCATTTATGAACTTGGTGTAGTTCCCAGTAGTTGTGATGCAATTGAGCTTTTTTGTGACAATAATGGAGCTATTGCACAAGCTAAGGAACCCAGATCACATCAGCGGTCCAAGCACATACTGCGGTGCTTCCATCTCATATAAGAGATCGTACAATGAGGAGATGTGAAGATTTGCAAAGTACCAACTGAAGACAACATAGTTGATCCACTGACTAAGGCCCTTTCTTAGCAGAAGCATGATGGTCATGCTAGGTCACAAGGATTGAGGTTCCTTGGTGACTGTCTCTAAGTGCAAGTGGGAGTCTGTTGGTATGTATGCCCATAGAGCAAGTCATATGATGATTGTAATGGGATACTTTGGTTTGAATAATAATAAAGGCAGTTTCCGATCGATATGTTTAAACTATTTCTGAGATGATAGTGTAACATGATAGATGTCTAAATAATGATTTTACTCAATGACGTATACTTTTGGGTTGAGGGCCTAAATGATGAGATCATACGGATGTTAAGAGTACACATTCTTGTTTGGTCTCTAGTCAGTTGTTATTGTGGAAATAACCATAGACATCAATAACACTAAAGACTAGATTGTGTGTTGGTTGATGACAGAATCTCATTAGTCATGATATAGTGATATCAAGCCAAGCACATAGGTACTTGTTAGAGAACAAGGTACTGGACAGACCCATCGTGAGAGTGACACATGGAACCATGACTTGGTAGTCACAGTCAGCTCTCACAGTGATGGTGGTGAGTGTGATTCTTAGACCTGAAATCACTACACTCAACACATGTTGTTGGGTACACTTTGACATCATCAAACGCAGTCCTGAAACATGGGTTGTTATAAAGGTGATGATTGGGTGGCTTTGACACATGGAGCTTTTGAGGGGTGAGTGATAAATATGGGATTTGTCCCTCCTAAGGGAGTTTGATGGCCTTGGTCACTTGATGAGTAGGATTGAGAAAGGCATGTGCATGCACGTGTGAATCACTATGTGATATTGATGTCACACACATCTCACCCAGTCTGCTCTGAGATCAAGGAAATGAATGAACGTTGACAGGATGATTGTTCCATGCCTTGAGTTCATTCAGGATATCAGTGACAAAGGAATTATACATTCACTGTAACACCATTCACGGATTGTAGGATTGAAAGTTGTTCTCCAACTTTCTATTTCACTTGGGTAGCACTGATGTGTGACTAGGCACCGCTCTTTGCTTGTGAAGTCATAAGTGTTATGGACTTTCACTGCCAATGTAAAATGGACATGCAGGGTCACACACATAGGATTTAACTGGGAATAGGAGTTTGTCCACAAACATGTTTAGATTGATTGCTAAAGGAGTTTAGTAGTTCAATTAAACACTCAATCAATTGATAGCTCAGTATCATAGTGTTCAAGGTGTTGGATTGATTGATTAGAGTATCAGATTGATTGAAACTGCGATTGACTGATTCTGCACAATCTGCACTCCCAACTGATCGGCTCATATGATGAACCGATCGGCTGAGCTTGGTGAACCGATCGGCTCAATTGGTGAGTCGATCGGCTCATGGACAGGGTGAAGTGATTCGTTCAAGTGTTGAAACAATCAGTTCAAGTCCAACCGAGCAAGTTGGGAAAGTAAGATTGGTGAGAAATTTCCTTTCGTTTCACTTGCCCAATTTGATTGGAACAAGGATTGGTATTTGATACCAATTCGAAACAAAAGAAGAAAAGTCAATTGGAAACTGATCAGGACCACGAACCGACCAGTTCAGAAGTGAACCAACCATTTCATGGGTCCCAACCGATCGGTTGAGGTGTCAACCGACCGGCTCAGATCCCTAACCGACCGTTTCAGTTGTGAAACGATCGATTCAGGTTACGCGGTTGGTTGTTTTTTGTGGAAAATCCCAAACCCTTCTACTCCTGCTTTAGTCCCATATTGCCCGGGATAGAGAACCATGTCCCATGACCCTCCTATATATAGGGGTATTGGGGGCTTCTCAAACAACAACTCAGTGCAACCAGTTGCTCTGTGAAGTTGTCGTTCTCTCTGGTTTTGGTAACCGAGAGAGCCCGAGCAAGTGCTACCCGATAAGGGAGGCACAACAAGGGAAAGACAACTGCAGAAAGTGATTGGTGGAAGGAGAGTGTGTTGGCGACTAGTACGCCGACAGGAGGGTGCGACTCCTTCCGATTCCTTGTGGGAAAAGGAGATCGGAGTTCCAGGCAGTCTGTGTGGACGAATGCAGAGGCGGGAGACCTCTGCCGCTCGGAGGACAACTGTCAATCCTGACAGTCCCGGTGAGACCAGGAGTCTTCAATCCCAGTGTGACCAGGAGCTGCACAGACACCGTCCAAGACCGGAGGTGAAGACCGCGCAAGGCGCGAGGTACTGTCGCCGAGCAAGCCTCAAGACAAGGTATGCATTCACAAACCATCTCTCCTATTGTATAGACGTTGACGCGATTTCTTTTGTTCTGGGTTTTGGGAGAATTTTTTTTGTTTCTATTTCTTCTCTGCCTCCCTTAAAACCCAACACAAACATACCTCTCTTTAGAGTAATCTATCGAAAGCTAAATCAGGTCCAAGCCTAGGCCTCCAAAGAACCTATTAAACATATGTGTGAAATTAGGGTTAGATTTACATTGATTTCTCAAACCCTAAAGTCACCTTTTTCCTTACATGTGATTTAGGTTATCAAAACTATGCCATATTTTAGATTACCTTTTTCTGAGTTTAGAACATATTTTATTATATTTTTCTAACTTATAAATTATTAAGTATGAATTGTGTAATTTATTATATATTTAGGAAAATCCATTAAAACCCACCTATCATTAAACATTGGATTTAGGTGACAAAACCAACACCGTTAGAAATCTTACATTTTTTTTAATTTATTGACTATTTATTTGTATTTTTCTTATCAGTAATTAATTTATAGTGATTTTTTTAACACGGGCCAAAGACACAAATCCATGTCAGCAAAGTAGTTTGTGAGAGAAAGAGAGAGGGAGAGGAATGTGCATCCGAGTTGGCCCAATTAAGGTTGGACAACTTGGTTAGCCTCTTAAACAAGTCAATAGAACTTGGCACAAAGTCAAGGGAAAAAGAATCAAGGTGAAAAGACTATATTGCCCCTGAGAGAAAAAGCAAAAACCAAAGAGGAAGGAGGGTATAGGGTGAAAACACCTATGGGGATTCTTCCACCAACACTAGCTCTCGTACCATGGTTGCATAGCACCTTCATGCAAAGTAGCCAGTGGTAAGGAAACTTCTGTGAGTCCATAAAACACCACCACTACCTTCACCAAACCTTGGCGTAGGCAATAGGCCAAATCTCAAGGTCCCTAGCCTACGGTAGCTCAGGAAAACCATGGCCAAAGTGAATAGTACCAAAAATCACATGAGAAAATGAGTAACTGAGAAAACAAAACATGAGAGGCAACCTGCACGATGGTGAATGTGTTCATAACTCAATGCCAGAGATCCAAACATAACCCAATCATGAACTTCGACTACTCTCAACCAACAGGACAGCGGAGGCTAGTCAATTGCGGGGTAGGCAAGGCCTCACGACAAACTGAAGATGCGGAACGATACAGGAGGAGTTTAGGATGCTTACTGCACACTCAATTGCACAAGAAGTAGTAGAGAGGGTTGGAATGGAGATGAGGTCTCCAGTGATGAATGTTGAGTAAGTCAAGGGGTTTGAGGCAACTATGAACCCAATTGAAAGAGGAGGAGAGTTGGAGGAGGATCGAGGATGGATTCTGGGCAGTCACGTGCGGATGGGGCGCGATGGAAGTACTTCTGTGCAAAAATAGTGGATAATGATGATTTGGCCATTTACTATATATAGGGCATTAGGGCTTGAGCAAGGGTTCAAAATGTGTAGAATCGAAAGAGGAAACCAACGGCGAAAGAATCATGGGAATCGGATGAGAAACAAGGAATCTAGAAGAAAAAGAAAATCGAGTTTATTGTTCCCAGTGGGTCACTCTCCTACTCAAGGTAGGAGATGATGCCACAGTCATTGGATTGAAATATCAATGGTCCATATCAACTGAATAATCACATTAGAAAATTGAGGCTTGTGACAGCGTGACAAAATCCAATTAATTTAATAAAGTGACATTGCATTTAATTTTATTTTTCTCTTTCTTCAATTGAGGGTTCAAACCTTATCCAAATTAAGTGAAATTTTGCACAGAGGACAATTAAAGCATGTAGATTCCAATTATGTCATTAGATTTCCCTTTTGGATACTTTTGATTTATTAGATTAATAAATCTTTTTTTCTCTTTTCTCATGCATTAATGACATTAGGATTATCCAAATTTGGTGAAACTTCATCCACAAGTTATCTTTTTGATATTTTGAATACAAATTTACTGTTATTTCCATATTTTGGAGTTATTTATCTTATTATTCCACTTATATGGCTTTTACACATTTTCTCTCTCCTAAACTCACCTTAAATATTCAAGGTTGTCCAAATTAGATGAAAATTGACATATAGGCTATTTTTAGGATGTAGATTACAAATTTGAACTTTGTTTTCACTTTTGTGATTTCCTTTTATGAAATATGTCATATTTGATATTTATGGCCCTTTATTACATTAGTTATCCCATATATCCTTATTAGTACTATTATCCCTTCAATTATGTTCCAAAACGTCATATTACTCTCCTAAGATTTATGTGTGGTTATTTTGTAAGAATTATTATGAAATCTCCATTTATCACATGTGACATATTTTATGTGTCTATTATTGGACCTAAGACTAAGGTGAAAACATGTTTTAACTCAAGAGGATTGTACTTATCATCTTTTAGGTCTCAACTTTGTTTATCTATGACAAAAAGGTCAAAGTTTTAGAGTAGGGTTCAAGATCTATTTCATTACAGGGAGTCTCTTACTACTTCTTAGCGGGAAACTAAACATTGGATGTGTGGTTTTTGTCTCTACATGCTACCTTGGTCTAAGGACTATTCTCATAATGAAGTTGAAAGTTTTGAAGCTATAGTCATTCTCCCACACTGATGTTGCTCGGATCCATTAGACATCATTATTAGTATTCTGGATCCTTATAAAGAGGTGTCCCCAATTTTTCTTCCTTGTAACTTGATGACCTGTCAACGCATAGAATTGCCACCTTTGCCAACAATATGACTTGATCTATGTGCAAATCTTCTCAATAAAGTATTTTAAGTGTGGGCAAGGGTGATGGTGTTGTGGGGGGGAGGGAATAGGGAAAGATGCTTTTTGTGCGTGGGGACGAGTGTGATTGAGGACAAGGGTTTTTCCTCCATAGTATGTCGGTGGCCCAACAATCACTGGGGAGGGCTTCTTCCTAGTTGGGGGTCATTGTGTTCCTTTTGTGGTGGCAGGAAGACTCTCCTTAGATCCTTCCGACGAGGGTGATGGCCAGGAGGCATCAAACAGGGTTGCTCCTCCTCCCCTATTCCTTGGTGTTTGTCGGATCCCAAAAGATACATGTCTTTGTTGCTTAAGGTGTGGACATTGGCAGCAGACATGCTCGGCTCTGAGGATTTTCTTTTAGTGTGGATCTCATGAGCACTTGGTGAGAGGTTGCTAGCTTCTACTGGGGTGGGGTGGTAACATCTCCTTCATAGGTGCTCCCAGAGACACATGTTTTCAATGTTTGTGGTGTGGGCACTAGAAAATTCATTGCTCTTCTCTGAGGGTTTGCTTCAGGTGCAGAGTATCGAGCCTGTAACATACTAGATCTTGGAGCCTAACCTGGAAGTTGGCAATTTTGGACTTAGCCAAACAAGGTTAAAGGTTAGACCTGAATAGATGTTTAATATAACCCCAATGAGTTAATGCATGTATAGATGACCTTAATTAAACCTAATGTTCTAACATTAATCTTAGATTTATAATGGATACATAAAACATGCCACATAAATCATTTTGGTGGTAATATGAAGATAAGGAACTTAATTTGATGAATAATTCAGATAATGGGTTGTTAATGGGCCATATGACATATCTCATAAAATAAGTCTCAAAAGTGGAAACAAACTTCAAATTCAAAATCTACATAACAAAATTAGCATACATGTCAAATTTTATCTAATTTGGACAACCTTGAAATATTAGGATAAGTTTAGGAGAGAGAAAATGAGTAAAAGGCATAAGAAATTAATAATGTGATTATATAACTTCAAAATGTGAAAATAATGGCAAATTTATATTCAACACGTCAAAGATAACTTGTGGATGAAGTTTGGTCAGATTTGGATGTTGTTTGTGCAACTTATGCAATTTTAGGTACAATCTGGACTTTTTTGCAATTTATCCAATTGGAAGGTTTTCTTTGCAAATTGTCACATGCATTATAATCCTTATATATTCCCATACCATTCTCAATTTTTTTAACCAAGGTGCACCTCCTTTTTCGAGAGCCCATCAATAAAGAACCCCATAGTTAAGTGTGCTTAGCTTGGAGTAGTACTAGGATGGGTGACCAGTCGGGAAGTTGACCCTGACTTGCACGTGAGTGAGGATAAAGCACGTAGTTAAGTCTAGTGGTGGTCTTTGGGGCCAGTCATCATTCCTGAAACTCTACTAGAGCCTTGGGTAGTGGGCCTGGGTGTTACAAATGGTATCAGAGCCCATGGTAGTCGGAATCTAACTATTTCAATTTTGTCGCCCTAGTTAGAATCATTGCCTTACCTTTATGTGACATGTTTTCCCTAGATTTGATCAATATATGATGAAGGGTTGATTTAGGATCATATAGTTTCACATTAGAATAATGATGAATAGATCCCTAAAATATTTACAACTAAAAGATGCATAAGTAACCATAGTAACTTGAGGTTGTTTAGTTTGGCCTTTAGGCGGCTACTAAGACATGAAGTTGAAAGTAAAGGTGTCTAGAAAGGATCGGGGTTTGGGGGCTGGAAAGATTTTCCTCCGAACCACTAGCTTGGTTTATGAGGACTCCCAAAATCATATGATACCAGACTGGCCTGAGCTGATATGAATTGTCTAAAATAGCATGCTTTTAGGCAATAGTAGCCTTAGACACTATATGATTTATTTTTAGGGACCCTAATATGTTGAACTAGTCTCCCAGGTGTAAAGGCTTGTTTGAGGATGGACAAGAGCAAGTTAACCCATAGTTCATAGTTAGTCTTTACAAGTTATGTTTTTTGCATGATTTGAATGTAAGGAAGTGTAGTTGAATGCTGTGTACCTAAAGAATAGTTTTGACTTAATAAGATGAATCCTTTAAGGGGTGGTGAATAAGTTGTTTTTTTATATGTGTATTTTTTTTATATTGAGGGCGAAATCCCTTAAAGGGGTGGTGTGCTATAATATACTAGATCTCAGACCCTACCCTGGAAGTTGAAATTTTGGACTTAGCCAAACAAGGTTGAAGGTTAGACCTAAATAGATGTTTAGTATAACCCCAATGAGATAATGCATGTATATATCACCTTAATGAAACCTAATTTTCTAACATTGATCTTAGGTTTATAATGGATACATAAAATATGCCACAAAACTCATTTTGGTGGTAATATGAAGATAAGGAACTTAATTGGATGAATAATTTAGATAATGGGTTGTTAATGGGCCATATGACATATCTCATAAAAATAAGTTTCAAAAGTGGAAACAAACTTCAAATTCGAAATCTACCTATCAAAATTAGCATACATGTCAAATTTCATCTAATTTGGACTACCTTGAAATATTAGGATAAGTTTAGGAGAGAGAAAATGAGTAAAAGGCATAAGTAATGAATTATGTGATTATATAACTTCAAACTATGGAAATAATGGAAAATTCATATTCAACACATCAAAGATAACTTGTGGATGAAGTTTGGTCCAATTTGGATGTTGTTTGTGCAAGCTATGCAATTTTAGGTACAATCTGGACTTTTCTGCAATTTATTCAATTGGGAGGTTTTCTTTGCAAATTGTCACATGCATTATAATCCTTATATATTCCCTTACCATTCTCGAGTTTTTGAACCAAGGTGCACCTCCTTTTCCGAGAACCCATCAATAAAGAACTCCATAGTTAAGCGTGCTTAACTTGGAGTAATACTAGGATGGGTGACCAGTCGGGAAGTTGACCCCGACTTGCGTGTGAGTGAGGATAAAGCATGCAGTTAAGGCTAGTGGTGGTATGTGGGGCCAGTTATCATTCCTGAAACTCTACTAGAGCCTTGGGCAGTGGGCTTGGGTTTTACAGGGCCACCTTGATCGCTCTTGTCAAACTAGGCAGGTGACAGTCTCATTGTGTGATGACAAGATGGCTGGCGAGGCATCCATGTGGCTCATTCATGGACAAACCATAGAGACGGAATGTCCGATGGGGATGTGACACCAGATCTGTTCGAACGGATTGTTGGGTGTATGAATATGTTGGGGCTCACAAAAGCCTTCATCAAAGATGCCTAGGGCACTTCCTTGAGTCTCATCTAGGCTGTGGAGTCCCAGGGGATCATGGTCAGTTTGGTGTTGGTATCTCTAGCGCTTCACCCAACTCAACGGTTGTTGGGTATTCTAATGATAATGTGGTTTCTACGAGTGGAGTGGATGTTGGCGATGGGCTCGATCTTCTCCTGGTCAGTCCCGGTGGCAGGAAGAAGTTGGGATGGTGACTTTGATGGGGGTTTGCTTTGCAGTCCATGAGGTCTACTTGGGTGCTTGCTGGAGTCATTGTGTCTTTTTAGAGGGTGTGATAGATTGATTAGATTGGGGTGTCTGTGGGCAGATGGCTTTTTTATTATTTTGTTTTCACTAATGTCTTGATGCATCTGTTCTGGTGATCCTTTTGAGCCTGATTGAGGGGTGGGATGAATATGATTGACCTCATTTTTAATTTTAAAAAAAGTATTCCAAGTGGGTTCTCCCACTATCAAGAGCATCCCTTTTCTCTGTCGTCTTCCCTTTTCTATTGCCTTATGGATAGGTCTCAACCATGTTACATCTTTCCCATCTTCTATTGAGGAATGGATACGTTTGCTTTTATTTAATATACATGTTCTATACCATTTTACTCCTTTGAATGTGAATGAACGGTCTTCTTGCAAATGTACCTCCTTCCAAAAACTCATAATTCTCAAGGATTTGGAGACTTGGAACTCTGGTTCTGATATAATCCAACAACTTCTTGTCAGTATTTTACAACATCATCAACTGGTCCACCGTGCGCATAACTGAGATGTCAATGTATCTTGTGCCAAGTCTAAGGTCAAGGATGACCATTTTTCAGTGCTATTCTCTCTTCTAGCGGGGTTTCACCTTATGATTCTACCACTCGACCAGTTCTTGAGTCCAAGCATCCATAGCTTTGACCTCCTATTGTTCCATCATCTTTAGAAATATCTTTGTCTCCTCTCGTAGTATGGTTGAAGATGCTATTTTATCTTTTCATAAAGGGACATCTTGTGCACGTAATGACCTTCATGTGCAACACCTTCTTGACGCTATTTTGGGTGTGGCTATTGTAGCTAAAGACCAGGTTTTGGATGCTATATTTTTTGTTGTTAATATTTGGTTGGTTGGTTGTTGTCCTATCTCTTTGTTGCCTTACATTTCTAGTTCCCCCTTGACCCCTCTTCTCAATCCTGACAACGACATTCGTCCTATTGCAGTTGGTACAATTTGGCATCATTTTGTTTCCAAAATTGCATCAAAAGGAGTTTTGTCTGATATTGTCTCTTATCTTTGAGATCACCAGTTTGGTATTGCCATTCGTAGAGCTGTTGAGGCTCTTTTTCATGTTGTGACATGCCTTATTCTTGACAAGCAGCATGTCCATGCACACTCTTTGGCTCTTGTAGACTTCTCCAATGCCTTCAATATGGTTGACAGGTCCACCATCTTTCAAGAAGTTTGTCTTTAGTGCCCTACAATCTATTGTTGCGTTGAATTTTGATACTATTCACCATCTCATCTTTACTTAGATCAGGATGAGCCTATTATGTTGTCTACTGGAGTCCAACAAGGTGACCCACTTGGTCTGCTTCTTTTTTCCCTGGTTCTTCACCCCCTTATTTTGCACTTAAAGGATAAATGTCATTAGATTTATTATCTTTCTACCTGGATGATGGACTCTCATTGGTGACACTGCTAAAGTGTCTAAGGCCTAATCTCTTTTGCAATCTTTGGGTCCAAATTTTTTCCTTCATCTCAACATTACCAAGAGAAAATTTTTGACCTTCTAATGACCCTAGAAGAGCCCCGGGTTGTGAATTTTACCCTTCAAACATCACTTAGTCCATACGGGCGTGAAACTTATTTGTGATCCAGTTTCCCTTCACCCATGCTTTGTATTGGATCTATTGAGTAAACATGTGCTCAAATCATTAGATATGATGTATCTTCTTGCCTTTCTCAATGATCCACAAATGGAACTACTTCTCCTAAGGTCATGTGTTGGTATGCCCAAGTTGATGTTCTCCATCCAATCAACGCCACCTGATCATGTTGCCTCAGTCTTAGAAGACTTTGATCGTGGACTCCGTCATTGTCTGTCTTGCATTATTATCAGTGAAGGCCAACGGTTTGGCGATTTACAATAGTGACTTGCCACTCTACCCATGCATCTTGGAGGGTTAGGCATTACGACTGCCCAGGATATTAGTAGTTATGCATTAGTTGCCTCTAATGCTCACACCATGGAGCTTCAAGACCATATTCTCCATGGAGTTGGTCTCACTCTTACAAAGTAGTACATTTGACTCTGCTTATGAGTCCTTGTACAACCTCTTACCATCCTTTTTCTGGTCCAATATGGCTAATTCACCTTCTGCCACCCCAAAGACATAGTCTCTATTGGAAAACGCCTACTACAAAATATAGCTTCAAGGATTCTAAATTGACTCTACAACAACATGTTATTCTTATTTCTCCACAAGCTAACCATGCACAAGATTTTCTACTCAATGTTCCTATTGATGGTCTTGGATTATGCATGACACCAGTTGAATATCGATCTATTATATGTTACCATCTATTAATCCCACTCTTGGCGACAAGCATTGCTCACTATGTCATTCTACAGAGCTTAATCCATTTGGTGACCATGTTGTACACTATCGAATATGTCATGGTTTCAAGGTCCACCACAATATTATTCATGATGCCCTTTTTGACATTCTTTCTCATGTTGGTATACAAGATTTAAAAGAATCTCTGGTCGCATTTCTTGGGTCACGAACTGATGGTTTCCATGCTTAGAGACCTACTGATATCTTATTATATGATTGGACTAATGGCAAGCATGTGTGTACTGATCTTACTGGGTTTCTCCATTGACTAGAAATATTCCTACTAGCTTCAAGGTAGGACAAGCAACCTATGATGCAGACGCACACAAAGTCAGCAAGCATGGTGTCTCATGTAAAGCAAACAACTACCATTTTCCACCATTAGCATTTGATATCTTTAGGGTGCAAGCTAATGATTCAATTTCTCTCTTGCGGCACATCCAAAATATCATAAATACAAATGTAATGATGCCATCATCAACATCTTCAGATTTTGTCTTTCATTCTTTGGGGTTTTCCATCCAAAAAGGATTGGCGGCCCAATTCATAGCTCATGCCTCTATGAAGGCATTTCTGTAAAAATATTGTAATGACGATAATTAATATTTTTAAATCTACCAGTGCAAATCCATTTGGCATTTATCAGCAAATTGGATTGTGGACTAGGAACAAAGTTTTTTTTCTTTGAGTCAGAAATGATAGGACACAGGTTCCATTCACCTCCATTCACTTCCAGAAGCACAAAAATGATGTTCAGTTAGACAATCTCTAATTT
This sequence comes from Alisma plantago-aquatica, assembly GCA_963693085.1. Taxonomy (NCBI): domain Eukaryota; kingdom Viridiplantae; phylum Streptophyta; class Magnoliopsida; order Alismatales; family Alismataceae; genus Alisma; species Alisma plantago-aquatica. Next base: position 713,321,948 of record OY856412.1, on the reverse strand, counting down.
TTTATTAGTACGAAAATATCAATGCAGATTTGTTTCACAGCTGATTTTTCTTAATGTTGGTCCATAATCAGTTGACCCATGGGATAAATCATTCTTTTTTTTTTGTCAAACCCTAAATTTTGAGTGTCAACGGTACAATTTTGCATGTTTGGTTAAATTTGGGCTAGTTTAAGTCTAGATATTAACAAAGCACGCGATACAATGTTTTTTAAAATCTGTCTTATGCTCAAATGTTTACTTGTTGAGTGCAAAAGGGTTTGACACCTCAAATTCTATATAGTTCATTTCGCACATTTTAAACAAGATTGGATTTTTTCATATCTTGAGAAAGCACTCGATCTAGTATTTGGAATGTTTTTGTCAAAATCCTTAATATCAATTTGTTGTGTGCAAAACATTTAACACCTAAAATGTTTTAAGCTTGAATTTTGCACGTTCAATAAATTTGAACTAGTTTGAGTCTTGTCTTTGATAAAGCATGTGATATAATATTTTTACGTATTTTTGCAAAAATTCTAAGATACTTGACATTTAATGTAGATTGGTTTGGCACTTTTCGGTGTGAATCTATTTCACATCTATACTCAAATATAGCTTGGGTAACTCAACAAATGCATAATTAGAGAAATCATTTGAACTAGATGATTGTTATGATGTTTTGGGGGAGGGAAATATTTATACAGGTGGGATTTTTGATGAAGTTTGAGATTGCTTTTTCTTCCCTGGATTTGGAAAGCTCGAATGTTGATCGGTCTTTTAGATCTAGCGCTTGACTCCTTCCCCTTTCTCTATTTAAATCTTCTCTCTGGTTGAATGTAATTACTTGTGTGTTTGTTTACCATTCTATTGGGGTATTAAACATGTAAAATCACCTTGTTGCACATGCACATGTCCCAATAATTTCCAATTGGTCACGAGTGGCAAACTATTGACACTCACGCTAACACTCTCAAAAAGGCTTGGGGATGACTTGTATGGGTACTATCACTGCATTTGCAAGTACGTACGAAGGCCCAGAACACTTCATCCTCTCATAGTTCCAAAGACTGATTGTGACCACCATAACCACGAGTATATTGGGGGTAGTACCAAAACCAGAAGAACCTTGATCTTACCTTAAGAGTGGAGATATCATAGAAATCACTAGAGAAGTTAAGGATCACATATTCCTTGTATTTAGTAGCTTCCTAAGTGAGGGTGAAAATTTTGAAAATTGAAAATGGGGCTAATTGAGGGTATTTATCCTGCCATATTACATGTTTGTTTGAGACATGATTCATGTAGTCAAACAAGGTTAAGAGAAGTAATCCCCGAGTTTAAAAAATAACAGACTGAGCAAAAATTGCTTTTGAACAATTTAGTGTAGCTCTCTTTTGCACAATTCAATGCATATCCCTTTTGCACAATTGAGTTGCAGAGCAGGTCTGCACTATACTGGACAGGTTTCACATCTACTATGATTCATACACATCTATGGTTCCATATTACATTAAATCTCTACACAAGTTTCAACCTAGTATATATGGTATTATACAAATCCTAGATTAAGTCAAGATTTTGACCTTGTAACCCGTTATCATTCAAGCATGAATCCCTTTTGCACTATTTAGTACAAAATCTTTTTGCACATTTTAGCACAGAACATATTTGCACATTTGGGTACACATCAAGTCTTCAAAAGACTAGACACATGTCAGATATTCTATGATTCATACACATCTACAAACCCATATTACATTAAAGCTCTACCAAGTTTCAACCTAATAAATATGGTATTATGCAAAACCCAGATAAACTCAAGATTTTGACCTGGTAAACCATTATCATTCATGCATGAATCCCATTAGCACAGACATATCCTTTCTACACATGTTAGTGCAAAACTTGTTGCACATTTAGGCGCAGATCAGGCCTGCACCAAACTAGACATGTGTCAAATCTGCTATGATTTAGACACCTCTGAAAACCCAGATTACTTTCAAGATCTGCATGAGTTCAAACCTAGTAAATCTGGTATTACATCAGAGGTTCTATCCGAGCTTTGATATGATAAATCCATTGCCATACAAACTCTGATTAAGTCAATGTTTTAACTGGGTAAACCAATATCAATACAGTACATATTTCTTTTGCACAATTTAGTGCATATCCTTTTTGCACATTTTAATGCATATATGTTTCACATATTTAAGCATAGATCAAGTCTGCATCAGATTGGACATGTGTCAGATCTCCTTTAGTTCAAACACATCTATAAAAACCCATATGACATTGATGTTTTGCACGAGTATCAACCTAATAAATAATATGGTATCATACAAAACCCAGATTAAGTAACATTTTGATTGATGAATCATTATGCTTACAGTACACATGTCTTTTGCACAATTTAGTGTAGATCCCTTTTGTGCAATTCTGTGCAATCCCTTTTGCACAATTTAGTGTAGATCCCTTTTGTAAGATTTAGTACAGAACATTTTTTCACATTCAGGTGCAGGTAAGGTAAGCACCAAGCTGGACATGTGTCAGATCTAATATGGTAAAGTACATATCCTACAAACCCAAATCATGTTGAAGCTTTTCCGGAGTTTCAAACCAGTAAAGCCAATGTCATAAAAATCAAGATTAAGACTAATTTTTGACATGGTAAGCCCTCATCCTTCAACTTATTGGTTTCATCAAATGCTTCTCAAAATATTAAAGTATGTTACAATTTATCTCCATAGTTTGTAAGATGATATACCAGTTTGACTCACCATACCTGACACCCATTGAATTTCATAGAAATCAATAGCCCTAGCATCCAACATTGAGATGTTCCCCTTCTCACACATTTTTTAAACATATCCACATTACTTTCATCCACCTCACCTCCAACCACTATCTCCTATTAGTCACCACCATGTAATATCATTGGTTAAACCTACATTAGGAGTATTGGTTTTCCTTCTAGTCACCATAAATGACTAGCAGTCAGACAAACTTAATCTCTGATAAGGGAACATCCTATTCAATAAGCTCATACATAGAAGAGTAAACTTTATGCATCCAATAAGGATTTCTAGACAAAGGAAATGAGTAAAACCCTTATAGCATGCGGAAGGGATAGTAGTCAGATAGTTCTTAAATCCTTTAGCAGACCTAATAGTTGGATGATTGATATCTTCTATGTGATGTTGACTCTTCCACCTTACTTTTATAAATGAGATATTAATAGACATTTCCTACCTTCCATGATCACCCATCCATCTTATTCCAATTGCCTTGTTCATTCTACCTCCCCAATCATAATCATGAGAACATCCTAGATCATATCAAAATAGAGATGACACATCTATGCAAAAACTTACTCCTCTCAATGGAAAATCATTTTCCGATCTGTGTGCTCAACCTCTTTCTCTATAAGGGACAGATCTTGTTTTTTTTTCTTTCATTCATTGTTCACCATCACATTTACCCCTTGCTATGCATATGGCAAAATTTCATTCACTAAAGGCCATCCTTCCAAGAATGCTCGGGAAAACAAATGCCATTATCATTATGGGCTTATCTAACGTCAACTTCAACATCAACGGGTGCCACCCTTTATTCTTTAGTTTATGGAACATAAGTAGCTTTACCTATTAAGGTTGAAATCACTTCATTAGGAATCATTCAAGAAGTCAATACTTCAAAGATAGACTGGATACAAGTTCATATCTATTCCTTAAATATAATCAAAGAGAAACGACTACAAGCACTACATAAAGCCTTTGGTAAGAAAGTGTGTCCATGACAATTCAAAGAAGGTGATATTGTTCTTTGCATTCTCATCAACCGTAACACTTGTGATAAGTATAATCTAAAGTGGGAGGGGCCCTACATTGTCCATAATTCATATTCCGACGGATATCTACATTTGCAAAATATAGACGGAGACATGCACTTGACACATATCAAAGCAAGTCATGTGAAGCTATACCATTGTTGGCGGTAAAGCCATGTAAATGCACATAAAATACATCATGCTCTTGCAACAAGGACATAGATACCCATAGATCACTTGAGAATACAAGTGATAAAAAAATAAAAAATGTTGACCTTAATAAAATAGGATATTGACCTATGACAAAGGATGGAAACCGTCATATCCATGCCCAATAGTTCATAAAATCAATATTGAACTTATAAACATGACATGCAAACCCTCTACCAATGATATAGGGAAAATTCAAATCCCTCACACATGCATATGTAAAAGTTTAGAACAAAAGGCTCCTATTTATGGTAACAAAATCGTATTGTAGTAACCATGTTCACCAACTTCCGGTCTCAAAAAGAAAAAAAATATGACTCATATTGCACATGATTAATGTCTAGCTTGTAGTATAGATCAAGGCAGGGGCAACAATATGACTCGTGGCTCAGTCAAACATCTAACACCGGTAGGCAACAATGACATTAACCCATTTCTTCATTTTTGTTAAGGAAGATTTACTTTAGTTGAATGCCTTCATCCAAATATGTACACACGTGATAATGTCAACATCCACAACACTCATCACTATGACACTTTCCTTATCACTCTAAAAGTAGGACATGCAAGGAAGGTAGTTATGATTGTGACTAGTCAACGTCTATTATTGTGATGTCTATACCTCACTCAATGGGTGTAGGTATTATCCTCCATGGATAATCCTCATGAGGGAATGGCTTGCTTGAGCATAACTTAATCAATCATTGGGATAATATATTTGTGTCCCCATCCTAAGGCTCTAAGCATCGATGTCCCACAATCCCTAAACCATATAGAACGAGAAGGGATATGTGCTTGTGATACATTTCTTGAGCTCAATAATTGATTACAGTCGACTTCAAAGACCAGTAAGCAAAGAATCTTCCATCCTAAAATCTTAAGCACCAGTGTCCCAAGGTTCATTCATAATTGAACAAAGGTGTTATGTGTTTGTGACAAAGTTCCCATGATTATAAAATGATTAGACATGTTGTCTACGACCATTGAGTCACAAAATCCTTCATCCTTAGGCCTTGAACACCAATATCCCATGGTTCTTTTGTAATTTGACCAAACGGATATGTGTTTGTGACAAATTGTTTATAGAAAAAAGAAAAGAAAGGAAGAATTTGGTCTTTTTTATTTGACAAGTGACTCTATACAAAGTAAGTGGGGAACCAAGTTTCTCTTATGTCCTTAATTAAGTGATCCCTATAGGACATCTTGTGAGGAATAAGTACATATTAGTAACTCAGAGAGGTTATGACATTGCTTAAATACACCTGACATGTTGACTGGATCACTATTGAAGGTAGGAAAGGGATTTCTTAATGGGTAGAGTGATCATCCACTTTCATTTGATAGACATTCCTTTCCACCTAGTTCATCAACTACACATATTTCTGTAAGCCCACTGAACTTTCTTAACGCGTTGAATAAGCTTAATTACCATAATTGAGTTCTTAGAACCCTAATATAACCTTTTTATATGCTTTTAAATCATAATACAAGCTTAAGTTTCAAATTTGATCCAATTTGGACATTGTTTGAGTAAGTTATGCAATTTAATGTACATTTTGGACTTTTCTATAATTTACCCAATTGAGGGGTTTTCTTTGCAATTTGTCACATGAATTATGTTTCTTAGATTTTATCTTATCATTCTTAATCTTTTTCAGCCATAGGGTTCCTAGTTAAACCTTGGTTTGAAGGTGTTTCTTCCAAGGGTATTTTAGTGTTTACCCCTTTATGGATGACGTACCTTTAGGAGCTATCAACTAGTGATTTATTTGTTTTGCTTAGAAATTCAAGAAACAAGGGATAAAAAGGTCTCTATGATATGTGGGTAAGATTCTTGTGTGTGTTCTTGTATATTCTTAATAGTTTAAGGCCATGGACACTTGGAAAGATACTAGAACTTCAACTTTTTCTTTTTCTTTATCTTAAAGTTTTATATACCTATCCCTAAGAAACTAAACAAATATTTTGCTCTTCACCACTTCCCTCCTACAAACCTCATTCTCCCTCTGTGATTCTGAAAAGTTCTTGTCCAAGGAAGAAGAAAGTGGGGATCTTCTTGGGAAAAAAACATATAGGGTTGCAATTGACTTCCTTTAGGTGTTTCTAAAGCTCCTTCTTAGTGATCTTGACCTAAAAGTGTAAGTATTCCCTTATTTCCTCTATTTATTTCTCTGTTTTTCTTCCTACTATATTCCTCCAGTTTAGAACCTTGTTGTTCCATGGTTGAAGTGGCTCTAGAACTCAAGCATCTATCTTTCTTTCTTCTTCTTCTAGGGTTTTGCTTCTTTGTCGAGAGAAGTGCCTATTTGGCCAAGTTTAGATCTAAAAATTGGTTTTTCTTGCCTTATTTGCTCGAGATTCTTGCTTTTTTGGGTCTGACTTACTCTATAGAGGCAAGTTATATAACATTCTTCACTCATATTGCTTGCTAGAAGCTTGTTAGTTCATGTTTATGCTTTAATGTGATGATCTAAGCATAGAGAAACCATGCTTGTTTAGGGTTACGAATTTTTATGGTGTTCCCTATTCTGTTCTAGTTCTATATGAACTTGTAAATATGTGTATGACCTTTCTAAGGTATAATACGATCCGGGACAGGTTGATAGTAACAACCTATGGTGCTAAGCATAAAACAATTGATGGTCCAAATTAAGGTTTTCAAGCTATTTCCTTCCCTACCACACAACCGATGGTGATACCATTCAACAACCAATGGTGTTGCTATCTTGGCAACTGATGTTCATGATCAAGGGTGTCAAATTATGGTGATAACCTATGGTCACCCCTCACCCTTAGGTCAGGTTTTGGCTCAATTAGAAGTTTAAGGATCAACCATTAAGTACCCTAATGATATTATCAATCAATGATGGCATTAGCTTAATATTTGATGGTGTTGAATGAATATAGTGTTGATCTTATCAACCAATGGTGAGTCAAGGTTTTAACTGTATCTTCTTTTCAGCCCCTAACCAATGGTTTCTTGGTTCAATGAATTCAATGGTGAAACCATACTCAATTTAATGATTTTGAATAATGAACCTGATTTAATGAATGAGATTGGATGATTTAACATCCAATGGATTAGAATAAATCAAATGATATTAAATGTTGGTTCTACTAATTAAATTCCATGGTACAACACCTTTGAACTTATAGTATTACCTTTGCCCTCGTATGAATATATTTGATAGATCATCATAACGAGTGAATGTGTACCCCTAATGAAATATGACTTGTTACACCAACTCTAATATGACGAAGTGCTAGTGATTGATTGTAATCATCCTTCTTGAAGTGATTAAATGTCATTATGAAATACTCTCTTCTTGTGTTTAAACCATACTATGATGATAGTTGAGCATAATAGTTTGTGCAATGCAAATCTTATATGTCACATGTATGATTGATGTTCCATTGAGCCTTGTTTTAAGGCATTGAAAGACAATGATAATTATGTAGGAATTTATGAGGTGGTCATAATGACCTTTGGGCATGTTTGAGCCCTGATTGAGGTGAAATCCTTTTCATGTTCCAATAAGGGTTGAAACCCTAGAACTTCTGATAAGAAATGGGTATCTTGAAATAGTATGATGTAATGTGGTTCATTACAATGCAATGGATAATAGCATGTGATAATGTGATTAAGATTTATACCTCAAATGTTTTATATCTTATGAAGTTGCAAATCTTATACAGTTGATAGAAATAGAATGGGGTTTGTACGTCCATTTGTATGATTTAGCCTTAATTCACCCAATTGGCATAACTAATCAAGTGAAATTCTAATCATGTAGTGCCTTGTGCCATAGATCTATCTGATTGTCAGGACTTGCCAAATAGTGAAATGAGTATTCCTAAGGGAAACTCAGAGTGCATACTGATGAGTATGCGATGTGATTGTCATCCTGAATTCAAGTGTTAGGGAGGATGACAGTGGTCATGCCTAGCCCTCAGTTTGAGAATGGTTGTGGTCGTGTCTTAGTGATATATATATATATATATATATATATATATATATATATATATATATATATATATATATATATATATATATATATATATATGACGAGATTGGAGGACAAATGTGGTTGTACCTCGGATGGTAGGGTATGCGTACCTACCTCCTTTCACTAGTGTCATGACTGTACTAAGGATAGACTAGTCTATTAGCAGCTTGACCTTATGTGTCATTGTGGCAGACCCGTACTGACCGGGGCGGAGAAGATCTTCGGAGTCTGGCTCTTCCTAGATCTTGTATGGCATTGATTTCGACTTAGTAGTGGTCAGTTGGGACTTGAGTGGTATTCCCTCAAGGCAATATAATAAAAGAAGTAATATAAGTCGTGTAGTATACTGGCTATGGTTAAATACATCTCACATTGTTTGATTAGTCTTTAAATTGTGTTTATACTACTCAAAGTTTACAAGATGTTATCATATGACCTTTGAGTAATTATACTTCTTGTCAAGTTAGTTTGCTTAATTGCTTAGTATGCTTAACCTATTCAATCTACTTAAATTGCTTGTTCATTACTATATCTGCTCAGTTCATTTACTATCAATCAATCTGTTGTAATCAATATATGTTGGAGAGAGTTATATCTCTCGCGGGGACTGGGTCTCACCCGTGGGTCACCATATCTTTTTAGGTGGTCGTGGGAAACGAGGTCGAGGTCATGTTGTGGAAGAGAATTAACCAGGTGATCAATTGATTCAGAAGGATGGTCATTTGTAGATGTTAGTAGTAGAGTCCTAGTGTCGTCCATGTACTCTCAGGTTCGGGTATGGGATGTGTTTTCTAGATGATATACGTGTATCGACATGAGATTTTAGTAGTATGCCAATGTTTGAAAATATATGGTATGTACATGTGAAATATCTTTTGTATACAAGATGTGACTGAGGTCTTTGGACCCCTATGTGAATACTTGTTACAGTATATGAGAATGGAATGATGGACCTTTATGTAAATGTTCTGGAGTTTATTTACATTGTTGAACCTTGTTTTAATTATTCTGTATTTTTGACTATGTGATTGACTAGTAGTTGATCATGTTTTGTGTTTTGAGTAATCTCGTTTAGCATGATGAGGTGTCGCAGTTAAGTTGGTATTAGAGCTCTAGGTTTGTTGAGTCTATAGGGACATAGGACTTAGATTTGAGTCCGTTCTTATGTATTCAACATATCTGATCATAGTTTATGCTTATGAAGATATGTCTAGAGGACATGAAGAACACATTGAGAGTAGCTATGTTGCACTAGGAGGAGGTGCTGGGAGGTAGGCATGACATAAGAGAGTGCTAGAAATAGGGCAAGAGCAACCCACAATGCCTCAGCTAGACCCAAAAACGATGGCCAATCCTGAGTTTTAGTCTATGTTTAGACAGATTATGGCCACAATTACATATATAGAGGACAAAACACCAGTACCTCAAGCTAGGGCAACCATCCCTAATGTGGAGTCTCAAGGTGTCAGGAAGACGTTTGAACACCTTAGACGTGTTGGGACGATTGAATATGTTGGTACTTCTGATCCAGTAGACGCTGACATGTGGTTGACTGAGCTGGAAAAGGTGTTCAAAATCCTAAACATCCCTTAAGAAGACAAAGTAAAGCATGTTGTCTATCTGTTGAAGGGTAGTGTTGGACACTGGTGGGCCATAGAAGAGGAGAAAAGGCCAGGAGTTGTGATTGGATGGGAGGAATTTTGGTGGGAGTTTGTCAGTCGGTACTTTCCAGAGACATACATAGATGAGAAAATATATCAGTTCAAGAAGATTCGTTAGGGAGATATGACTATCAATGAATATGAATCAAAATTTATGAAACTTCTGAGACTCTATCTGCACATGGCAGTAACAAATAAGGAAAGGATCTGGAGATTCGAGAAGGGTCTGAGTGTAGAGTTAACTACTACAACATCGGCCTTGGAGAATAGGGAAAGGTTTTCCACCTTTGTGGAATTTGTCAGGAGGATTGACAGGTCTTCCATAAAGAGGCGTGAAGCTAATGCTAAGAAGCGGCCTATGCAGTTTCAAGGGAAATCATCTGGAGGCTTTAAGAAGCCAAAGTTTTTCCCACCACCGTCGCAACCATGGTCAACCTTCACTGAACCAAGATCACATGCACCGTCACAGTGGACCCCGAGTAGGGGTAGAGGTCACAGTTTTCTACCGATAGGAGCTTGAAGTTCATCATCAATCTTAGTTACATGGCCATTTAGACCACAGAGTGATAATCGAGTGTGTAATCAATGTCGACAGACAGGGCATATTAGATAGAATTTCCATATGAAGGTTGAGGTGGTGACTCAGCAGCTAAGGCAAAATCAGCAGGGATCACAACAATGATAGTTTGATATTGGTAGTGGCAGAGGACGCAGTCGAGCATCACATATAGGATCCTCTGGATAGGTGAGCAGAGGACATGGACGCCAGCAAGTGACAGCTAGGTTCTATGCCATGGCCCAGCCAGAAGTAGTGGTCAATCCACGAGTCATGATAGGTCAGATGGAATTATTTCATTTTGATTTGTTTGTGTTTTGTTTTGTATCTGTGCTAGTAGACCCAAGTGCAACACACTCTTTTACCACCAGAGAGGTGATAGGCTGTAAAGAAGTGACACCACTCCTCTACTAGAAAGAAAAGACCACATCCCTTGAACCAAACACCATATAACTTATTTTTCCAAGGGATGGAGACCAATTCATTCAACATGTATGTATCATTACACGATGAGTAGCAACAAAAAAGATCATTATCTAACAATTTACAAAGCTTGATAACATAATACATCACTTCACCATACATGGGTGTCCAAAAGGAAAACTAAATATATAAGCCAAAGACCAAGTCGAGGGTCATCTAACCACCTCTTCAAGTCTCCCAAAAGCTCAGCTACAAGGTTGATGTCAAAGTTCACCCTTCCCTAGTTAAACTTGGGGTTGGAAGCATACCCCAAAAAAGAAGAAAAGAATAGAAAACATCAGCAAAAAGTTGGTATGTGTATACTAAAAAGATAACTTTGAGAAATTTAAGCAATAAGGGCATCAATTGTAAAATGCTTCCCATACAAGAGATAAGGACTACTCACACGGGCATAAAAGAAAAGACTAATCATACCATGATAAAAGAGGATACTTGCCATAAACAAAACAATAAAATTTGTGCAACAAAAGCACATAAATAGGTAGTAGGGCACACACCTCACAACATCATCAAACATGCATGCATGTGAGATAAACATAGCCCTAGAACAATATAAACACAAAGGTAGCCAAGCACAAACTTGAACCTGATGGAGAAAGGAATATTGTCAATCTCCCAATATATAAAGTTGAGTATGGATTACTTCCACACTCAAGTATAGAGAAGTGGTATACTGCCACCATCCTTAATAAACAATAGGGGATTACTGCCCCAAAACCAAAGTAATTTACACTACTCTAGTGCTATTGAATAACATAGCATGTAAAATGTAGAGGCAAGTAGAAAAGTATAGTCAAAAGATGATACAAAGGTTGCCATCACACAATGGACAACACAAACATATAAAAATCCACTTCAAAGTGGGCACATATCATTATAAGAGACCAACATGCACCAAGGCACAAGATAAGATATCAAGAGAATATCCAAGTCCATAATAAGCAAGATAGTTCACATGAACCATGATATCAAGAGAATAGGCATATGTGTAGGCTAAAGTCAAAAGAATGATAATATAGGTTAATTGCTCAACATAGAGGAATAAAGGATACAACATACCTCAATATCAGAGTCCAAAGGCCAAAGCACTTCTAGATCGAAGTCTAGGTCACCAAAGAGCCTATTAAACACATATACAGATTTTATGTCAATTTCATACACATTAAGCAAACCCTAAAAAACTACCTTTTTATTAATGTGTGAATTAGATTATGAAAACCATGAAACATTATAGATTTATTTATTAGGATTCCAAAACATATTTTATAATATTTTTCTGACTTATAGATAATTAGTTATGATTTTTAATAAATTAATTCATCATTAATTAGATCTTTTGAAAACACTTGTTATTAATCTTTAGATTTAGTTATCAAAACATATACCATTCAAAATCCCTTATTTTTATGAATCCAACGAGTATTTTTCCAGATTTTTCTGATCATCCATTAATTAGTTATCGATTTTTAAACATTAGCCAATTAGAGAATTACACGTCAGTAGATTGATTTGCAAAACAAAGAGAGAGAGTCAACGTGGACCTGGGTTGGCCAATCATGGCTACCCATGTCATTGGACAACTAATCCAAGTAACCCAAGACTTCACGCAAGGAAAACCAAAGAAATTGTATGAAAAGACCATAATGCCCCTCAGACGAAAAACCAAAACAAGGTTGAGGACAAGGGTAAAGAGGGGAATCTATACTGGGGTTTGTTCCCCCACGAGGAACCCTTGACAGCTGAGAGCAACATGATGATAAATGAACTCCAGATCACAAACAAGCACAAACCAGGCTAAAGCGTCAACACCAACCTCGTTTCAAAAGCTCCTACGAACTTATAGGACAAAACAACGACAAAATTGGTCAAGCATAGACCGAGAAAGACCAGTTGCCAGCACAGAAGAAACTGGAGAATCAGGGCAGAGAAGAAGAGTCAATAGAGGGCCAATTAGAGAGCATAGGAGGGTCAAGCACCCAAAACCGGAACGAGAGGGCAAGAAACCTAGCGAGAAGAGGAACCAACCACTGACTATTCATAATGAAGCAAAAACCCAATCAAAAGAGGGAATTTGCCAATACCTAAAATTTGAGAAAGGCAAGAGCTCTCGAAGCTTGCCTACACCTTCACGAAGAGAAACCAACCAAGAACGAGCACCACCACGCTCTAGAACCACCAGACGAACTTGCCGCCAAAGAAACTGGGAGATGGAGTAGGGAGACGGGGTTGCAGGGCAATCGAGTTCAAAGTGGCCATTGTCGATGATTACAGGATGCTTGAGGATTGTTGGGGAGGCCATATTTAGAGGAGTGGAGCTAGGGTTCCATGGGAAAACTGTGCAGAAAAGGAAATAGGGGAGACAGGGGAAACTTCCCTTCGACTGGGCGATAGAGAGAACGATTCCCCATCAAAGCAGGGATCTCCAAAATGGGAAAGAATCGAGGATCGTGAAAAGAAAGCCAGAAATCCATGTGGAGAAAAGGGTAAAGAGATCTAAGCCATGGAAATCACCTTCCGCTATTCGGAGAACTCTAAGTTCCAGTCGGATTAGGCGGGTTGGGGAGATGACCTCTGGGTCGTCGATCAGATCCGTGAAATGGCAACATTAAATCCAATCCGTTTGATGGATCTGTGAAGAGAAAATTTAATCCATCAATCGTGTGACACATGAAATCGAGAAACTATATGAAATTGAAGCAATTTAAATTGTAACAGCTGCTTAATTCGATTAAAACTAAAGTGTGATGCATTTAATGTACATATTTTCTCTTTCCTCTTTTCAGGGTCCAAAACTTATCCAAGTTAAACCAAACTTGACACACAAGTTAAGTAAAACATGTAGATTCTAAATCTCTAATTAGATTTCACTTTTGGAAACATTAGATATGTGATTTAATATATTCTTTATTTCTCTTTCTTGATGCATTAATGACACAGATTATCCAAATTAGGTGAAACTTCATCTACAAATTAACTTAAGTGTGTTGAATATGAATTTGCCTTTATTTCCAACTTTTGGTGTCAAGAATTACAATTATTTATTAACAACACCTTTTAGGAAGTTTTCTCTCCTAACATACCATGTTATTTCAAGGTGGTCCAAATTAGATGAACATTGACATGTGGGCTAAAATTGACGTGTAGATTACGAATTTGAAGTATATTCTTTATTTTGAGGCTTTCTTACATGGGTTATGTCATCTGGACCATTAGAGGCCCATTAGCTTAATAACCATTCAATATAGTTCTTATGTGTCATATTTGATCATTAAGTGTGATTTATTGTGTGAAACATTGTGTACTTTATATTTGGCTTAATTACATGCATTAGCTTATCCTTGTGTGGCCAGGTCACAATGGTCAAACTTCTAGGGTATGGTTTGAGATCTAGTATGTTACATAGATAGTTTTTATCTACATGTTAGTCTTATATCTAATAGCCTGCGGCTAGAGACTCCTTTGGTTGGTTCTGTCGAGTTGCGGGAAGTGTGCCCTTCTTGCGTTCTTTCTTTTTTTGGACACAACATTCAAGTGGATCTATTGCCACTTGGCATGCATGGTTTCGATGTAATCCTAGGAATTGATACCTTGGAAAAATACAAGGTAGTCTTAAACTGTAGTACTAAGGTGGTGATGTTCCATGATGGAGATGTATAGTGGATTTTCTAGGGTAATAGGAAGATTCTTCCTACATGTTTGATGTCAGCTATGACAGCTGAGCGGTTGATGAGACAAGGATATGAGGCTTTCTTAGCTCATGTTGTGGATACCAAGGCCGGAGGTCCTAGTATCCAAGAGGTACCAGTGGTGTGAGAATTTGAGGATGTATTTCCTGGTGTTCCCCCTCCTAGAGAGATTGAGTTTGAGATCAATCTTGTTCCTGGAACACAACCCATAACACAGTCAGCATACAGAATGGCACTAGTAGAGATGCATGAGTTAAATAAATAGTTACGAGAACTATTAGAGAAGGGTTTTGTCAGGCCAAGCACTTCCCCTTGGGGGTGCTCCCGTGTTACTTATTAAAAAGAAGGATGGTTCAATGAGGTTGTGTATAGACTACAAATAGTTGAGAAAGGTGACAATAAAGAATAAGTATCCTTTGTTAAGGATTGATGATCTTTTTGATCAGTTGAGAGATGCCACTGTGTTTTCAAAGATAGACCTGAGGTCATGTTACCATCAGTTGAGAATTAAGGCCGGTGACATACCCAAGTCAGCTTTTAGGACTAGGTATGGTCATTATGAGTTTGTGGTTATGCCATTTGTGCTAACCAATGCACCTACAACTTTTATGGATCTGATGAATAGGGTGTTTAGACCTTATCTTGATCAATGTGTGGTTGTGTTCATAGATGATATCCTGATATACTCCAAGGATAGTAAGCATCATGAGCAACACCTTCGTCAGGCATTGACTTTGTTGAGGAAGCATCAACTATATGCTAAGTTCAGCAAGTGTGAATTTTGGTTATCTGAAGTGTCTTTTCTGGTCCATGTTATATCTGCAAAAGGCATTTGTGTTGACCCCAAGAAAGTGGAATCTGTACTAGAATGGGAACAACCCAAGACACCGATAGAGATCTACAGTTTCCTAGGTTTAGCAGGCTACTATAGGAGGTTCATTAAGGACTTCAATTCTATAATGTTACCCCTAACTAGGTTAACCAGGAAGGATGTTCCTTTTGCTTGGAATGACAAGTGTCAACATTATTTCCAGTTGTTGAAAGAAAAGTTGACCAGTGCATCAGTGTTAGTGCTATCAGAGCAAGAGAAAGGCTATATTATCTTTTGTGATGCTTCAAAGAATGGGTTGGGATGTGTGTTGATGCAGGATAAAAATGTAATTTCTTTTGCTTCGCGACAGCTTAAGAAACATGAGGAGAACTACCCAACACATGATCTAGAGCTTGCAGTGGTGGTCCATGCCTTAAAGATTTGGAAACATTATTTTTATGGAGAGAAGTGTCAGATCTTCACTGACCACAAGAATCTACAGTATATCTTCTCAAAATAGGAGTTGAATATGAGGTAGAGGACATGGATGGATCTGATTAAGGATTATGATTGCTCAATAGAATACCATCCAATGAAGGCAAATGTGGTAACTGATGCATTGAGTAGATAGTCATCTTCATTATCAACGGTAGATAATGCACAATTAAATTCCTTGATGTGCCATAAGAGAGATATGCTAGTGTCTCTTCGCCAGATGAATGTACAGCTAGAAGTTTCCTCGTTGACAGGATTTTTGGCACATTTATAAGTTAAACCTACATTGAGATAGCAGATTCATGATTCACAATAGAATGATACTTTGATACAAAATATCTGATCAAGGATTGACAGTGAAAAGTATGATGGTTTCTATGAGGAAGATGATGGTACAGTTTGTTACCACAATAGGATAGTAGTTCCTGATGTTGATGGGTTGAGGGAGATGGTACTTGAGGAGGCTCACTCCTCCATGTATGCAAAATGTATCCTAAAAGTACCAAGATGTACCAAAACTTGAAAGACATGTATTGGTGGCCAGGTCTAAAGTGTGATGTGGTAGAGTTTGTTGCCAAATGTCCAGTTTGTCACCAAGTGAAGTCTGAGCACCATAAGCATGCAGGGACATTACAACCCTTGCCAATACCACAGTGGAAATGGGATCATATTACTATGGACTTTGTGGTTGGTCTTCCTAGGACAACAAAGGGTCATGATTCCATATGGGTGATAGTAGACAGATTGACTAAGTCAACTCATTTTCTTCCAGTCAAAATGACATTTACAACAGAGAAATTGGCACAAGTATATGTTGATGAGATAGTCTGCCTACATGGAATTCTGGTGACTATAGTTTCTAACAGAGGTCCACAGTTCACAAGTCATTTTGGGGAGTGTCTACATTCAGCAATGGGAACACAGCTGAGATTCAACACAACTTTTTATCCATAGACTAATGGCCATTCTGAAAGGACTATTCATACTTTATAGGATCTCTTGAGGGCATGTGTGCTACAATTTCTTGATAGTTGGGATACACATCTGACTTTGATAGAGTTTGCATACAACAATAGCTATCAAAGAAGTACAGATATGGCTCCTTATGAGGCTTTGTATGGAACACGATGTTGGTCTCCTCTTTATTGGTATCAGATAGGTGAATATCAACTTTTGGGTCCTAAGCTAGTACAGAAGACTACAAAAAAGATTAAAGTGATACAACAATAGTTGAAGGCAGCCCAAGACTGGCAGAAATCTTATGCAGATAACCTACATAGACCACTTGAGTTCCAAGTGGGAGATAGAGTATATCTTAAGGTTTCTCCTTGTAAAGGTGTGTTGAGGTTTGGAAAGAAGGGTAAGTTGGCTCCTAGATTTATGGGACCATACCCTATCCTAGCTCATGTTGGAAAGGTAGCATACAAGTTGGAGCTACCACTAGAGCTACATAGATTGCATAATGTCTTTCACATCTCTATGTTGAGGAAATGCCATCCAGATACTGAGCAGACAATCCAACCAGTAGAGGTTGAGTTAGATGAGGATATCTCCTATGTTGAGGCTCCTGTGTTGATGCTAGATAGAAGGGTGAAAAAGTTGAAGAGAAAAGATATAGTACTAGTGAAAGTTTTGTAGCATCACTATGGCATAGAGGAATCCACATGGGAACTAGAGAATGATATGTGTAGAAAGTACCCATCTCTCTTTACGTAGGATTTTGGGGCGAAATACTTGTTAGGGTTTATAGTTGTAAGGCCCATGAACTTGCTTAAAGAGTTGAATAAGCTTGATTATCATAATTGAGTTATTAGAACCATAATCTAACCTTGTGATATACTTTGAAATCATAATACAAGCTTAAGTTTCAAATTTGGTCTAATTTGGACATTTTTTTTTGTGAAGTCAGGAGGCTATCTTATTCATCTTGCCCTCCTCGTACAAGCTAATTTATCAGCAAAAGTGATTACATTATTTGAAATGCAAGAATGAAATTTGGTAGTACTACTACCATTACAAAGTTCTGTATGGATAATTCCTTTAACTGTTTTAGGCGGTATTCTGCAAAAACAGAATCCATTCCCAGATTTTAGGTGGAACTTAGCCAGAGTATCTGCAGCATTGTTTGCTTCCCTGTGGACATAGCAAATGGACCAATTGGCCTTCTTTTTCTTCTTGATTTGAAGAATCCATCTTTCCAGCTTCGGGTTCTCCTCATGATCTACTTCCACTGCCTCGCAAGCAAGCCTGGAATCAGTTTCTATAATTGCATGGTTAATCGCCAGGTCATGGGCAAGGTCCATAGCCAAGACAATTGCCTGAAGCTCGGCCTCAAGGGAGTTCTCAGCCTTACAATTGTGTGCTATACCTCCATGCCAACCTCCGAGATGGTCTCTACAAATCACCGCAGCGCCTGCATGCTTGTTCTTAAAGGCTGCATCTGCGTTTAGTTTATAGGCGGGGTACTTTGGCTGTTGCCAACCTTCATCACGATCTAGCATGTGTGGTTTCTCTTCTTTCTGCCATGCCACTTCTGTCACCTTCACTTCTTCGGTTATCTTACTAACAAGATAGTGAGCAGTAGTCGTTTTATTTTCAAAGATTTCTTCATTCCTGTTCTTCCAAATTATCCAGCAAGTAATAGAGAACATAACAACATGCTTCCTTTCCCCTGACAGATTCGTGCTTAACCATTGCCATGTGTCAGTCGCATCGTTAAGCACCAACAGTTCCTGAGGACTCAAAACTTTGCTCCATATGTCCTTAGCTTTAGGACAGTCACGTAAGGCATGAAGCATTGTTTCTTCATATCTTCCGCATCTAGGACAGTCCGCAATATTGGTCATTTGTCTTCTAAACCGCCTACTATTCGTAAGGATAGCTCTATGACCCACGAGCCACAAAGAACTTTACTTTAGCAGAGATCTTGAGCTTCCAGATAAGGTTCCATTTTCCCTGGCATTGGATTTCTTTCTGGGACCTAAGAGTTCTATAGGCACTCTTGGTGGAGAACTGCCTGTTATCTGTGTGAATCCATACCCGTACGTCGTTTAGCTGTGAATCCATAGGGACAGGTATTTTTAAGATTTGCTTGATATCCTCTTCAGCGATCCACTCCTTTAGGAACTCGGTGTCACATTCATTGTTGAGATTAACAAGGCTAGCCACCTGTAAATCCTCCAACACAGCTGGTATCGGCTTCCTAGTTCGATCATACAAACGTATGTTATGGTTCCACCATTTATCATACCATACATTGATGCTCTTGCCACTTATGGGGTTCCAAATGGAATTCTCGTCAATAAACTCTTTATAATTCATGACTGTACAACCCATCCTGGATGAGTTTCCAGTTGTTCTACTGACGTGTTTGGTATAATTATCCTTCATTCCCTGGCACCAAAAAGATTTCCTCCCAGTCTCTATCTCCCAAGCATGTCTGCTAATCATCATCTGGTTCCATTCACGCATTGATTTAATGCCAAGGCCACCATTGTCTTTGTTGTCCGTCACCTTGTTCCAAGCGACCAAGGATAAGGGGTTGGACTTGTGCCCCCCACCCCATATGAAGGACCGTACATTAGCGTCAATTCTATCACAAACCTTCATAGGGATTACTGTCGACTGCATCGTGTATGTAGGAATGGCGCTTAGGGTGGATTTTGCCATACAGACCCTACCAGCAAGAGAGAGGCTCCGTGCAGACCAAGAGTTAATACTATTTGTCACCTTCTCGATAATTTCACCATATGTACTGGTTGAGACCTTCTTATGAATGAGCGGCACTCCGAGATATTTTCCAAGGTCAGTAGCTTCTGTAAAGCCGCTCATCCTACATAGCAACCGTCTTGTAGTTCCAAGTACACTTCTCGCAAAGTGGATGTTAGATTTCTTTACAGAAATAGCTTGTCCAGATACAGCACCAAATTCCTCGAAGCACTGTTGGATCGTTTTAAGCTGTTTCAAGTCTGCCTTTGCGAAAAGGATCATGTCATCTACAAAACACAGATGAGAGATCTTTGGACCATTAGTAGATAACTTAATCGGGGTCCAATCCTTGGTTTTCACCCTGCTATCAATATGTTGATTAAATCTTTCAAGACATAACACAAATATGTAAGGAGACAGTGGGTCTCCTTGTCTGAGGCCCCTGCTGGTTTTGAAACTATCCGTCAAATTGCCCTTCCATGCTATAGATGTTTTTCCTTCAGTCATGGATCCCATAATATAATGAATGATACACTCAGGCAGACCAGTCTTCTTCAACGTGTCTTCCACAAAAGTCCAGTTCATCCGATCATATGCTTTAGAAAGATCAACTTTAATCGCCATCATCCGTCTAGCTGATTTCCTTCGCATGTTGTGAAGAATCTCTTGCACAATAATAATGTTGTTCGTGATCTTGTGCCCAGGAACAAAGGCACTCTGTGTCGGGGATACCCACTCCTCCAGAAAAGATTTGATTCTTTCGAAAACAACTTTAGATGCTAATTTGAGATTAATATTGTTCAAAGATATGGGTCTAAACTGTTCACATGATTCAGGTTTGGAGACCTTTGGGATGAGAACAATTGTTGTAGCACATAGCTCTACATGAAGTGCTTCTCCAGGTAGGGCCTTGGATATAGTAGAAAGAACAGACTGCTTGATTGTATGCCAATTAGCCATCAGAAAAGAGCCATCAATGCCATCCGAACCACAGGCTTTGTAAGGGTTCATGGATCTTAGGATATTATAAACTTCTGCCAGTGTCAGAGGTGTTGAAATCATCCTACATTGTTCTTCAGTTAGTGGAGTAAAACAGCCATAATACTTATGTACCTCATGAGTATCCGTCAGACGATCTTCAGTCAGAATAGACTTAAAATGATTGACAAGCATACTTTGGATTTCATTATCATCACTTGTCCAATCCCCGTTTGGTCTCCTCAACATGGTTATGTTATTGTTGCGCCTCCTTTGTTTTACATACGTGTTATAAAACTTCGTGTTAATATCACCATCAGCAAGCCACTGAATGTGGCTTTTTTGTTTCCTGTCTTCCTCCTCTACTCTGAGTATATCTATGTACTCTACTTGCAGGTCCGAAATCATATTTGTTGTTGTGTTGTCGAAGTTATCCTCCAAGCTTTGCTGTAGAATGATGAGATTTCTAAGGATTTTCATTTTATCTTTCGCCACTTTCTTGCTATTGTGAGATGTCCACTTCATAATGTCGGGTTTTGCAATCTCGAGTGCATCTCTGAAATCTAAATGTGGTTGCCAAGACGCACGCAGCATATTCTGGAATTCATTGTTCTTCGACCAAGAACATTTCATGAGGAATCGGGGGTTGGAAGCTTTGCTAGAAGATGATCTAACCAAGATTGGATTATGATCTGACCAGACTCTTGGCAAGTGTTCGACAATGAACTTAGGATACTTCGATAAGAATGCCAAATTGGCAATAGCATGGTCTAACCTCTCATGGAGGGTCCCGTGTCTGTAGGTGAACTTAGGGCCCATGAACCCCAGGTCAGTAAGGCCTGCCTCTAGAAGAGTGCTAATGAAGATCATTGCTTCTTGAAGATCATACCTCTTGCCGCCTTGTTTTTCATTGGGACTTAAGGTGGTGTTGAAGTCTCTGACTGCAATCCAAGGTCTATCAAACGACTTGCTCATATGAACGAGGTGCTTCCACAGAAACTTTCGAACAGAGATGTGCGGGTTCACATATATGAAGGTTGCGAGGGTGATGTTGTTGATGAGGCAGGTGCAGAACTGTCAGTGACTATTAATGATCTTTATATCACACTCTATAGAGTTCCAACATATCCAGATTCCTCCCACGAATCCTCGAGCTTCAACTCTATGGGAATTGGAGAAACCAAGTTTCTGTATAGTTTGAGTAGTTGCCGAACCACTGATCCTGGGTTAGAGAATGACCACCACTTTGGGACGTTTTTGTGAGATCATATCTCAGAGGACACGGCAAGTGTCTTTGTTGCCGATTCCTCGGACATTCCAGCAAAGGATGTCTAACATTAAAAAAATGACTTGGTAGAAAGGAGTGGCCCGGTTACCTTACTGGGGATCAATAAGGGTGTGGTTCTCCTTCTCTTCGCCAACCTCTTCCATAACAGCCTCCTGCTCCTGGTTGAGCCTAGGGATTTTCCTTCTGTTCTCGTATGGAGGTTTAAGCCTTGTATTATTAAGTTTTGGTGTATTTTCTTTAACCTTCCTGCCAGGCGGCATGCGACAACCTACAATAACAGTAGGTGTGGTTTCCGGTTGTTCGTTATCCTCAACCATCTCAGAATTTTCCTCTCCTGAAGCAACTGTAGTATCGTTCATCTTGCTTGCTTCTCCTCCGTCTGGAGGTTCCTTGCATCAGTGACAGGAGGGGTTTCAGTATGGGCAGCCTTTTTGCTACTTGGTGCTTCAGTGGTTTCATCCTCCTCCACATTGATGACCTCCTCAATCACTTCATCGACATCAGGGTTCACCGCTGTGTGTGCTTCTTTCTCCTTCGACTTCGTCTGGGCTGTTTTTGTGATGTCCTTCAACACCTCTCTTTTATCATCTATAGTGTTTAGTTTCTTCTTTTTCCAGACTTTATCTGCTCTCCCTTCTCCATCTTGTTTGGTGGTTGTATGGTCTTCTGGGCCTGTCTCTGCCTGACTCCCGTCTTCCTTTTCCTGATCCTCCATTCTCGTAAGGTTGGCGAATTTATTTGAGCTTGAGCTAGATGGACTTCCATTGGATGCTTCCTTGGTTTTGTTATGTTGTGCAGATCGTGTTCGATTCACCGTAGCCTTCCTTCTATTGGTTTACCAGCCGCCATTACCAGCATCTTCTTTCGATCCCTGTGGATTTCCTTCCCTACTGCCATTAGATTCATGTGCAACTCCTCTAGATGTGCAGATCTTCTGGTTATGTCCGAGTTTACCGCAGACCTCACATGTTTCAGGGAAAGTTTCATATTCAACTTGATAGATATCATTATTGATCATAATATTATGAACAAGAGGTTTTGTGGTGTCCACATCAATGGCAAGCCTGGCGAATTTGCTTCGCGTTCTTCCAGCGGTATGGGCGTCCACTTTCACCAGACTTCCAAGGGCCAATCCTATGTATTCGAAGATGGTCGGCACGTAGAGATGAAGAGGGAGGTCTAGGATTCTAATCCAAGTTACCAGGTAATGTGATAGCTCTGCCGTCGGACGGAAGGAGGGAAACCATTGCCACACTACAAGGCAGCAGCCAAAAAGCTTCCACGGCCCTCTGGTTAGCGCCATGTCGAAGTCTCGTTTGCATGAGAACTGCACAACGTAGTGACCTAGATCAACTTCAAACATATTGAACCTTCCGACTGGATTCCAGAGAGTTCAGATTCTCTCCCTCATGGTCATGTATCCCACATCAGTTCCTATCAATCTGGTGACTACCGTGTATTTCCAGGGTCTGGCAAGATCTTCTTCCGCATCTGGCTCTATCTCTAGAGCAGGGATGCCATCGATCTGCGATATCTTAACATCCGAAAGGGTGATCTTATTCTCAAACAGGGATTGTAGGAAGAATGTTTCTTGGTTTCCCGCATTACTACTAGTTGATCCTCCTTGATTATTATTGTTTCATGTAGCTTCTTTAGACACCTCTGTCATGGTGGCTTCTCCCTTTGAGTCTGTCACCGGATGGTCCCCCAACGGCGGGAATTGGTCATCCGATGACAGGATGGGGCCGTTGGTGTCTTTGTTGCCTTCCGATCTACTCTCTGGAGTAGGCCCACGCATCCCCGAGTACTGGAAATTTAGTCCCACTCCCGGTATAGAAACCCTAACGCCGCCATCCGTGGCTCCTCCCGGGTCATCAGGTTGACCTTGATCTTTGCATGGTATTCCGCTTGAGAAGGGAAAGAATTCCCGATCTCCAGATTGGTTCTTTGGTCCCCTCCCTCCCCCCGATCCCCTTCCTCCGCGAGATTGACTGTCGCCGCCGCCACCCCCTCGTCCCCCTCTGCCCCCCGTCTCCATCTCCTAGATTAACTAGAAGTTGAATAGAAGGAATTTCATGAATTTTCCAAAACCTGCGAATCACAAACAATTTGGACTTTTATGCAATTTACCCAATCGAGGGGTTTTCTTTGCAATTTTATGTACATTTTGGACTTTTCTGCAATTTACCCAATCGAGGGGTTTTCTTTGCAATTTGTTGCATGAATTATGTTTCTTAGATGCTATATTATCATTCTTGGTCTTTTTGAGACACATGGCTCCTATTTAAACCTTGGTTTGAAGGTGTTTTCTCCAAGGGTATTTTAGGGTTTACCCCTTTATGGATGAGCTACCTTTAGGAGCTATCAACTAATGATTTATTTGTTTTGCTTGGAAATTCAAGAAATGAGGGATAAGAAGGTCTCTATGATATGTGGGGTAGATTCTTGTTTGTGCTTGTGTATTCTTAATAGTTTCAGGCCATGGACACTTGGAAAGATACTAGAACTTCAACTTTTTCTTTTTCTTTATCTTAAAGTTTTATATGCCTATCCCTAAGCACCCAAACGAACCATTTTCTCTACAACACTTCTATACTCATACAAACCTAATTGTCCCTCTATGATTATGCAAAGTTCCTATCCAAGGAAGAAGAAAGTGGGTATCTTCATGGAAAAAAAACATCTAGGGTTGCAATTGACTTCCTTTAGGGGTTTCTAAAGCTCCTTCCTAGTGATCTTGACCTAAAAGTGTAAGTATTCCATTATTTCCTCCATTTATTTCTCTATTGTTATTCCTCCTATATTCCTCCAGGTCAGAACCTTGTTGTTCCATGGTGGAAGTGGCTTTAGAACTCAAGCATCTATCTTTCTTTCTTCTTCTTTTAGGGTTTTGCTTCTTTGTGGAGAGAAGTGCCTAGTTGGCCAAGTTTAGATCTGAAAATTGGTTTTTCTTGCTTATTTGCTCAATATTCTTTCTGTTTGGGGTCTGATCTACTCTATAGAGGTGAGTTATATAACATTCTTCACTTATATTGCTTGCTAGAAGCTTGTTAGTTCATGTTTATGCTTTAATGTAAAGATCTAAGCATAGAGAAACCATGCTTGTTTAGGGTTACGAATTTTTATGGTGTTCCATGTTCTGTTCGAGTTCTATATGAACTTGTAAATATGTGTACGACCTTTCTAAGGTATAATATGATCTTGGACAGGTTGATAGTAACAATCTATGGTGCTAAGCACAAAACAATTGATGGTCCGAATTAGGGTTTTCAAGCTATTTCCTTCCCTACCACACAACTGATGGTGATACCATTCAACAACCAGTGGTGTTGCTATCTTGGCAATTGATGTTCATGATCAAGAGTGTCAAATGATGGTGATAACCTATGGGTACCCCCCCTTAGGTCAGGTTTTGGCTCAATTAGAAGTTTAAGGATCAACCATTAAGTACCCTAATGATGTTATCAATCAATGATGGCATTAGCTTAATATTTGATGGTGTTGAATGAATATTGTGTTGATCCTATCAACTAATGGTGAGTCAATGTTTTAAATGTATCTTCTTTTCAACACCTAATCAATTGTTTCTTGGTTCAATGAATTCAATGGTTAAACCATACTCAATATAATGATTTTGAATAATGAACCTGATTTAATGGATGAGATTGGATGCTTTAACATCCAATGGATTAGAATAAATCCAATGATATTATATGTTGGTTCTAGTAATGAAATTTGATGGTACAACACCTTTGAACATGTAGTATTATCTTTGCCCTCGTACAAATATATTTGATAAATCATCATAACAAGTGAATGTGTACCCCCAGTGAAATATGACTTGTTACACCAACTCTAATATGACTAAGTGCTAGTGATTGATTGTAATCGTCCTTCTTAAAGTGATTAAATATCATTACGAAATACTCTTTTCTTGTGTTGAAACCATAATATGATTATAGTTGAGCATCATAGTTTGTGTTATGCTAATCTTATATGTCACATGTGTGATTGATGTTCCGTTGTGCCTTGTTTTAAGGCATTGAAAGACAATGATGATTATGCAGGAATTGATGAGGTGGTCATAATGACCTTTGGGCATGTTTGAGCCCTGATTGAGGTGAAATCATTTTCATGTTCCAATAAGGGTTGAAACCCTAGAACTTCTGATAAGAAATGGGTATCTTGAAATAGTATGATGTAATGTGGTTCATTACAATGTAATGGATGACAACATGTGGTAATGTGATTAAGATTTATACCTCAAATATTTTATATCTTATGAAGTTGCAATTCTTATACACTTGATAGAAATGAAATAGGGTTTGTATGTCCAATTGGCATAACTAATCAAGTGAAACTCTAATCATGTAGTGTCCTATGTCATAGATCTATCTGAGTGTCAGAACTTGCCAGATAGTGAAATGAGTATTCCTAAGGAAAACTCAGAGCGCATACTAATGAGTATGCAGAGTGATTTTCATCCTGAACTCAAGTGTTAGGGAGGATGGCAGTGGTCATACCTAGCCCTCAGTTTGAGAGCAGTTGTGGTCGTGTCTCAGTGATTATATATATATATATATATATATATATATATATATATATATATATATATATATATATATATATATATATATATTATGAGATTGAAGGACAACTGTGGTTGTACCTCGGATGGTAGGGTATGCGTACCTACCTCCTTTCACTAGTTTCGTGACATGTACCAAGGATGGACTAGGCTATTAGCACACTACTAAAATAATGGTCTATAGCGTCGGTTTTTTTAAGCCTGTAGTGTCACTTTTTAAATGACGCCTAAGTGGTTGTCGCTATAGAATTTGATCTATAGGGTTGTTTTTTTGACCAAAGAAAATAGACCTTATTGAGTAAAAACCGACCCAAGAGGCTATAAAAAACATAATCCAAGCGAGAAAGAAGAGGCTGTAAGGTTGGTTATTCCTAAAAAACTGACCTTAGAAAGGTCTTGTAAGGTCGGTTATTGCAAAAAAATTGACCCTATAAAGTAACAGAGGTTTGTTCGGTCAAGAAATACGTCGACCAAGAGGATTTCGGTCGAGAAAATTGTCGACCAATAAAGTACTGTCTTAAGCTTCCCAGATCCCATAAGGTCAGTTTTTCATTAAAAAAAAAGACCCTAGAAAGGACCTGTAAGGACGGTTAATTAAAAAAAATGACCCAAAAGTGTAACAAAAATGAGCTTTATCCCATTGCCTCTGAGGTCGGTTATTCCTAAAAAACTGACCCAAGAGAGTACAAAAAATGAGCTTTCTGATCCCAGATCCTATAAGGTCGGATATTCCTAAAAAACTGACCCAAGAAATCTATAAGGTCGTTTTTTTATAAATAACCGACCCTAGAGGTTAAAAAAACCAACCCTATAAAGTAACAGACGTATTGTAAGGTCCAGTAACTTGCTTGGTCGAGAAATTTGTCGACCGAGAGCTATAAGGTCGGTATTTTAAAATAACTGACCCGAGAGCTTACAATTTTTTTTAAAAGAAAAATTCTGCAGAACAAAAATCTTCAGAACAATAACCTGCAGAATAGAAATATGCTTTACAAAGATCAAAACCTGCAATAGAAAGTAGACTTGCAAATGCAATGATGCAAGCTAGAAATTCATTCCAAAGCCACATTTGCTAGCTTTTATGTCCAATCCTATTTGAATTGGATAATTTCCAAACCAAACACATTCATAACAAAAATAATTCATATATCGTTTAGTTGAGACATTTCATACACATAGCACATCATAACATTCACAAAATGATAGATTGCAAATATGAGATGATATTAAAATTCATGTCAGATACAAAAGTAAATTTGAAAGAGTTTCAGAACCACATACATAAATGGAGTTGACATATGCATTCAATCCAATTCTATATTGACTTCATTTAGAAAAGCATTTGACCACTCTTCTCAGAATTCATTTAAATCCTCAAGTGTGTAAGGCTAAGTTGTAAAGATCTGCAATAGAAAATGCACATGCTAATATTTTATAAAATGACTACAACTCATTTGTAAATTTATGATGTTATTCTTTATTACCTGATCTATAATCTGAATGTCATGTGATGCTTGTTTGATAATAGTTTGCATATATTTCATTACATAGTAGCCACAAGCCCAACCATTATTGTGTATAGGACACTACAAAGTAACAAATTATACTTAATGTTAGTAAACTACTATAAATAGAGTTAAGACTATAAGAGTTGACATATAAGACTAAGCGGCCGTCAAAGTAGCTACCTTGACATTTTTCAAAGTCAATGTCTTTAATTTTGTGGGTATTTCTCCTCCACCTTCACGAAAATCCTTTATACCCCTATCAATTAAATAATTACGATAGTTGGTAAAATAGAAATTCTAAATAGAAATATCATGTTGAAGCATAAAAAATGACTAAATTTATGCTTACTTCATAGTTGGCAATTTTAGTTTGTGGCCCATTGTTATTTTTCCCATTGGGTCAAGATAATAAAGAGTCATCAATTTTGGGACAACCACCAATAATTCCCAATGTCTAGATCTGAGTAAGAATAAAACAAACATTAAAATAAAGAAATTTATTCATTATTAAAATTATATTGAATACTAATACTTACTGGACATTAAAAGGAATTAGAATAATTTCCTTTCCCGTACTAGCAAAATATTTGAATGCAGTAGAGAAGTACTCATTCACATCCTCAATATGTGTCTCCACTTGACTAGTGACTGAAGGAACTAAGAATCCAACATTCTTTATATCAAAGTTTATGACGTTGGTATATAAATGGTTGTATAACATTTGTATTCATTTCATTATATAGAAATTAGTTTAAAATGTGTATTGGAATTTTCTATATTGATGGATCCTTACCTTATCCATACTTCTAATATCGAAGTATTTAGCCAATCATATTGTAACAACTCTATAATATCATCAAGAAAAATATAATTATCAAAGTCCCTCCCAGTTGCATCTTCTGTTAAATTGATCAACATTTGTGATCCCGGTCTTTGGTTGGCTAAGTATCGACACAAACATTTACATTTACTTCCCAACTCATCGAATGTGGATTTTTGAATAAAAGATGGCTTGGGCATACGAGGATGAATAGTAGAATTTTTACTTTTTGGTTTACAAACCTGTTAATTAAATTATATACTTATATTACACGAGTTCATATATGTAGTCAAATATGAAAAACATGGTAGACTTCAGGTATATGTTGTCATTGATAATCAAGTGTCTAGGCCAACCGACCATAGCACCTTCTACTTCTTCAAATGTACTATATTCAGGATTATATATGGGTAGTGGTTTGTCTCTCATTCCATCATATACAAGATGGATGGACACCCGACAAATGCCATCAGTAATTGGTTGGTAATGCAATGTACCACCAAGGTTGTATACCTTGCCCATTACCATAACATTATATTCTGGAATCTCCACTTCAAGTTTACAGTTCATACCAAGCTAGAATTGAATATATAAGTTATATACGAAGCGGTAAACCAGATACCTACTAAAACTATATATATATATATATATGGGCCCATCTTTATTGCCCGCGCGGGTAGCTACCCGCCCCCCATTTCGGTTACTTTTTTTCAAGTTTGTTACTTTTGACATGTAGATGGTTACTTTACCTTGCAAATTGCTAAGTTTGGTGCATAGATAGTTATGTTTGCAACAACAGATTTTAAAACATGGGTACATATATATCTGCTGTGTATTTTGTACGGGATTACTTTTTTAGTCGCATAGTTACTTTTTGATCAGTATAGTTACTTTTGTTGATAGCAGGGTTACTTTTCTGACCAAAATAGTTACTTTTTTGGCTGTCGGGTAGCGAGATTTAGGCTACCCGCACGGGCATTGAATGAACGGCCTATATATATATATATATATATATATATATATATATATATATATATATATATATATCATACTAATAACACAACATATAGAACAAACTTACTGTAGATTGTTGTGGTGGGTCATTTGGAGTGCTCCCATGACCTTCTACAACTGGAGCATGGGCTTGTACCTCATCCTCTAAGAGACACACAATTTGAATAGGTTGAAAAGGTTGACTAGGCTAAAATGAAGACATTATTTCTTTTACTTTCTGTGCTACTAATGCTTCAACTTCCTCTTGTGTAAGACCTCCTGTATGACCTCTTTTAGATTGCAAGAGGCCAAAAATAAGACTTGAATCCTATGCCAGCTCCTAATCCCCTAACACAGCCAGGATGCTCCTTCGTACCAAGAGAAACTGATAGTTCATCCATGCGGCCAGTTGGGATGAACTTTCCTTCCTTCCTTTGCTCATGGAGATCAATCTATTCATAGTTAATAAAAATATTAAATCACAATCAATTAGATATAAATAAATAAAAGTTTGTGGGAGTTACTCTTTACTTAGTTGGGATGAACTTACCATCTTTTGTGCCACCTCCTTAGTTGCAAGGTTGGGAATTTCACTTGCTCGATTTTTTTCTAGTATCAATCTACTACAAGTATCGGGGTGGATGCTCAACTTGAGTTGTATTGGACTCTTCTCCAGAAGAGAGTTGCTTCTCTTGTAATTGGCGACGGAAGGCATAACCACCGGGCCCCAAGCGATGGTCATGTACATTTTGGCCTGTCTTACCTTTTGGGCCTCGTGAATAGTGTGATCATTTAAAATGAGGATATTGAAATTTATACTTGGCAAACATATATAAAAAGATTCACCTCCTTAATTGTATAAAAAGATTCATACAATACATCACAATCTTTATTACCTGAAACTCTTCTGATTTCCTAGATGCAACAAATCTTTCCCACACCTCAGGATCTATAAAAATATATAGATTTGTTGCTTTCTTATTTTGTTTAGGATTATCTATAAATTCCCTTTTAAGGTATGTCTTAAAATCCCTCCATCATACACCACAACGTTGTAGCACTTTTTTCTTGTGATCTTTTTCATTTAGATGAAAAACACCCTATACATACAAAAGAAGCAATAATGTTATTTTAACAAGGATATGTCTTTCTAAGCAAACTAAATTAGAGAATCAATAAACAAAAAACATATTAAAATAATATCACTTCAACTCACAGATATATCTTTCCATAGGAGGTCTTTTAAGGCATTAGAAACATCATGCCAATTTTCCATATCTATTGCCACCTTACTGCGCACGGTTGCCCCTACATAATGCTTGAAAGCACTAGCATGTTCCCCAATAGGTGCTCCTGTGACATCAAACTGGATTGGCAATTTCTCTCCTTTGGCCCTGAGCTCCTGCAGCCTACGCATCAGTGTGGGACCTCTACATTTTTTAGCATCACCACTACCATCCTCATGGTGCTCATGCTCTGAGTGTTCATCTTCACTTGCCATTTTAGAACAACCTACAAGTATACATGATAAAAGAAACATAATTGATAATAAAAGCATAAGTGGTGATATGATGTATATTTAAAAGATTACATGCTTGAATGATAATAAAATAAATAATTCAAAGAATACATGCCTCTAGTATTGGTTGAGTTATTAGTCAAGTAAAATTCCTTCAACATGGTCTTGACATTTATAGTATTCATCGGTGTTAACTTCAACATTTACACTTAGCAAACCAACTGAGAATGGGTTAGAATCATCATACTTTTCGTAGTATTCTTCTTCATTTATAGGATCTATAGTAAATTGTCTTTTTCCATGAAGAAAGACAGACCTGTTTTTATTTGTTGGGTCATCAATATAGAATATTTGTTTTGCTTTGTCTGCCATGGTGAATGGTTCATCTTTCTCACCAATCTTTTCAAAATTCACTAATGTGAAACCCAACTCATCCCCAAAAACTCCTTTTTTGTTCTCAACCCAATTACACCTAAAGATAGGAACTCTGAAATTTGTATAGTCCAATTCCCATATGTCCTCAATGACGTCGTAATACAACATCTCAGCTTTGCATGGTCTTTTATCTTTCGCACTAGCAAAATACAACAAACAAGCTTGAACATTGACCCCACTATTTTGGACTACACTACTTTCATCTTGACGCTTTGTGTAGTATAAAAATCCGTTTATGTCATATCCTTCATATGACATGACATCCATTTTTGGCTTAAAGGTGAGTCATTTTGTGTTCTCGGCAACATTATTTCATGATTCAGATAGTTGATTAAAGACTTTCTCTTCAAAACACCTAATAAATGTTCGATTATGCTCTCTTGCAAGCCACATTGAACAGGATCATGGATGATTTCTCTTGATAAGATCATTGTGTTATGTGATGTAGCTACTAACTTCATCAATGTTGTGTAAAATATACAAATGTGCTTGTTCCCACAACTCACGACTAATTCCTTTCACTCATCCTCTCAGAGTTCCTTTGCCACAATAAGATTCAGTGTGATGGGAATTTTTTAGATCGCTAGAAGTTTCATTGCAATTCAAAAAATCATTGCAAAAGTTCATCACCTCCCTAGCCACATAACCCTCAATAATACTCCCTTCAGGAAGATAATGATTACAAACATCACCTTTAAAAACACTCATGTAGCGTTCAAATGGATACATCCAGTGTAAGAAAATTGGACCCAACATCTTCACCTCCCTTGTTATATGTAATACAAGATGAACCATGATATCAAAAAATGAAGGAGGAAAGTACATTTCAAACTGACACATGGTAACAATTACATCTTTTTGTAATTTATCAAAAGTATCAGGATGTATCACTTTGTTGCATATTTCATTGAAGAAGAAATAAAGTCTTGTGATTGCAAACCTTACATGCTTCGGCAATATAGATCGAATAGCCACAGGTAAAATTTGTTGCATTAAGGTGTGACGACCATGAGATTTGAGACCTATCAACTTCAGATCCTTCTTTGATACCAATCTACGAATATTAGAAGAGTATCTTTGTGGAATCTTAATATTATACAAGCACTCACAGAAAGTCTTTTTCTCCTACTTTGACAAAGTGTAACAAGTTGGTGGTAAATATGTGCGGCGACCCCTGATTTCCACTGATAATTCTTTTCTTATACCCATTAATTCTAAATCTTTTCTAGATTTGATGTCGTCTTTTGTCTTTCTCGATATATTCAATAGCGTACCAATGATGTTATCACAAACATTTTTCTCAACATGCATGACATCAATCAATGCATTGTCTAATTGATAAGAATCTCCAATAAGGAAGATCCCAGAATATTGACCTTTTCTTGTATAGAGATTTGTCACATGCGAGAGTACGACTACTTGAACTCTTTCCAAATTCATTAACAATATCTTTCACCCTATCATATACAACATTTCTTGGTATAGGTTTAGGAGCACTTCATTCCTCAGTTGATCCATTAAAGGTTTTACATTGCCTTCGATAAGGATGCACTTGTGGGAGAAATCTCTGATGACCAAGATATACAATTTCCCCACCATGTTTCAGTCGGATTGAATCAGTATTTTCCTCACAAATAGGACATGCTTTGTATCCTTTTATGCTATATCCAGACAAATTTCCATAAGCTGGAAAGTCATTAACCGTGTAAAACAGCATAGCACGCAAACTAAAGATCTGCTCACGTGAAGCATCATATGTCATAACACCTTCTTCCCATAGTTTCATTAGGTCATCAATTAGAGGTTGAAGGTAAACATCAATGTCATTTCCAGGTTGCTTGGGCCCTGAAATCAATATTGACAACATGATATACTTATTTTTCATACACAACCAAGGAGGAAGATTGTATATAACAATCATAACATGCCAAGTGCTATGTTGGCCGTTTAATGTACCATAAGGATTCATTCCATCTATATAGAGTCCAAGTCTTAAGTTTCTTAGTTCTTTACCAAATTGAGGGTATAATAAATTAATTTTCTTCCATTGTGGTGAATCAGATGTGTGTCGTAGGATGCCATCATCATTGGCCTTTAACTCCCCATGCCAAGACAAATTTCATACATCTTCAGTATTAGCAAATAAGCATTGAAATTGTGGTATTATTGGTAGATACCACATCACCTTGGTCGGAGAGCCTTTTTTAGCCTTAACTGCATTTGTGGTCTCGTACCTTGACACACCACATTTTGGATAATTTATCAAATTACTATAGTCCTTTTGAAATAACACACAATCATTTGGACATGAATGAATCTTCTTATCCTCCATTCCCATTGGGCACATTATTTTCTTTGCTTGATATATTGAAATTGGAAGTGAGTTGCCTTCAGGAAGAATTTCCTTTAACAAAGATAACAGTGAAGTGAAATTCTTATCACTCCACCAGTTTTGAGTTTTAAGAGTATATAATCGCATCACAACACTCAACCTTGTGAACTTAGTACAACCCTTATATAATGGTTTTTCAGCATCATGGACAATGTTTGCAAATAAAGAAGGTGGATCAATGACATTGTCCTGAAAACTACGTAGCATCTCATCAACCATATCATCTTGAATCGGTTCATCCTGAATCAGTTCATCATTGACATTATCATCATTATATATATCTTCTATGCCACAACTATTAGTATCGACATTTTCTGATCCATAATTAAATTTCTCTCCATGCCAATACCATTCATTATAACCTTGTATGTTCCCATTGCATATGACATGATTCTTAATTTCCTCAACGGTATCAACTTTCAAATTGTTACCACAATTTCTACATGGACAATAGAACCTATCTGTAGGTAGTTTCATATGTTTCTCAACAAATTTGATAAATTCATCAAGACCTTTGGCAAACTCTGGACTGCAACAGTTCTTGATAGACATCCAAATTCAATCCATTCTAGATCACATTAAAATTAATTATAAAAGTGAACATTTAATATTGATACTATAAGTTTTAAGTTTTTATTGATAGGAAGTTAATTACTTTTATACTAAAGTATACCACCTATCCCATTTTTATTTAATCTCACTAGTAACTGTATAATGTATGTTTAGTTTTCAAGAAAATTTCAACAGCATTTCCCCTAAGTTCTCCAAGTACATCGATGTAAATGGCAAATAACCACCCACATATGTACCCAAAGAACAAATGAGGAAATACTACTAAAATTTTCTTCAAAATGAAACATACAAATACACTTACATCCTAAGTGAGATTAAATATCCAAAAACAATCCCAGACCGGGGACTATCTAAAATTTACTCCTAATGAGTAAATTTCGAATGGGTTTTTAAGTTAATGTATAAATGTATTATTGTCATATTTATATATTAATTTAAACATCATGCATTGATGATCTCATATATAAACCCTATAGTGTTAATCTGGGACTACACAATTTCTATCATCATATTTCTAGAATGTATACAATGATTACATATGTGGCTGGTAATAAAATGTAGATATGAAAGAATACATATTTTTATTATTGATTGGGTTACTAGTCAAATAAAATGAAAAAACAATGTAACTGACCTGAACCGCCGAGATGAAAATGAGATAAGACCGTGGGCAGTGGAAGGCACGCATGTGGCAAAGAGTAAGAGGATGACCACTAAGCGTCAGAGCTTCTGTGAGCAAGAGGATCAATCACTGTTTGTTGGATTCCCCTACCGATCAGTTAAAGACTTGTAGTTGAAGAGGTGAGGGTTTAGTATATGTGGGCTGAGGAACTACAACAAGTTTAGGTAAGAAAAAGGTGAATTCTGGCACCACTCTATGTGGGTTGTGAGAGGAGAATATGAGTCGATCTGCTGGCAAATCATTTCTCCTTCTCTGCCCTCTATTCCCCCAACGCAAGTGTCAACTTGATCAGTTGGAGATGGCTGCTCTGGCCATGCCTCTTACAGATCCCTTCGGGCATCGGTGGTATCTGGTTGGATGAACGGTTCGACAGTCAATCTGCTCTGGTGGTGGGGGAGCTTGTGTGGGAGAATTACGGTGCTAGGAGGTGAGCTTACAGCGGTAGTTAGGTCTAGAGTGCTGGGCACCAGAGATGGTGGTTGGGGCAACAACATGGTGGTCGGTGGCGGAGCGTTGATGGCGGAGCAAATGAGCAGACCTTGCAGCTTGTCGTTGTCAGGGAGGTGACCCTTGTAGTGCCAGAGGCTGTCGTCGGCATCCAAGGAAGAAAAGATAGAGTGGTTGGGCATCGTCGTCGATCCAAAGAAGAAAGTAGAGCGGCCGTCGAAACCCTGATCAGTAGCTCGCGAGGTAATAATAGAGCAGTAGCTCAATCGCGGGACTCACATGAGTATAACTGGAGACAACACATATAGGGTCAGTTATTTGAAAAAACCAACCCTATATATCGAGACGTGAAGCCAAAATTGAGCAAATTTTCATCTCAGTCGAGAATTTCGTCGACTGAGAGTGGCCCTATAAGGTCGGTTAAAAGTAAAAATTGACCCTAGATGTACTTATAGAAGCATGAAGGAAAAATGGAGCCAATTTTTGCGGTGGGATTCTCGATCAAGAAATTGGTCGACCAAGAGTGGCCCTATAAGGTCGGTTAAAAGCAAAAAAATGACCCAATAGAGGCCTGCCCGGATTTTTTCATTCCGACCTACAAGGATGATTATATTAAAAAGCGACCTGAAAGGTCATGTCGGTTGAGAATTTTGTCGATCGAGAGTGGCCCTAAAAGGTTGGTTAAAAGTAAAAAAACTGACCCTAGATGTACTTATAGACGTGCAAAGGTAAAATGGAGCCAATTTGACCCAAAAAGTCATCTCGATCAAGAATTCCGTCGACCGCGAGTGGCCCTACAAGGTCAGTTAAAAGTAAAAAAAACGACCCTAGATGTACTTATAGACGCACAAAGGCAAAATGGAACCAATTTGACCCAAAAAGTCGTCTCGGTCGAGAATTTCATCGACCGAGAGTGGCCCTCAAGGATGGTTAAAAGTAAAAAAAACGACCCTAGATGTACTTATAGACGGCAAAATGGAGCCAATTTGACCCAAAAAGTCATCTCGGTCGAGAATTCTGTCGACCGAGAGTGGCCCTACAAGGTCGGTTAAAAGTAAAAAAACTGACCCTAGATGTACTTATAGACGCGCGAAGGCAAAATGGAGCCAATTTGACCCAAAAAAGTCATCTCGGTCGAGAATTTCATCGACCGAGAGTGGCCCTACAAGGTCAGTTAAAAGTAAAAAAATCGACCCTAGATGTACTTATAGAAGCGCAAAGGCAAAATGGATCCAATTTTTGCCGTGGGATTCTCGGTCGAGAATTTCATCGACCGAGGGGCTCGACAAGGTCAGTTAAAAGGAAAAAACTGACCCAATAGAGGCTGGTGCCCGAATTTTTTCATTCCGACCTACAAGGATGGTTATATTAAAAAACGACCCAAAAATTCGTTTCGGTCGATAATTTTATCGACCGAGAGTGGCCTTACAAGGTCGGTTAAAAGTAAAAAAAACCGACCCTATTTGTACTTATAAATGCGCGAAGGCAAAATGGAGGCACTTTTTACCGCGGGATTCTCGGTCGAGAATTTTGTCGACCAAGAGTGGCCCTATAAGGTCGATTAAAAGGAAAAAACCAACCCAATAGAGGTCGGTGCCTAAATTTTTTCATTCTGACCTACAAGGACGGTTATATTAAAAAACTGACTCAAAAAGTCGACCCTACTAGGTCGGCTATTTTAAAAAAAACCGACCCAATAGAGTTAAGCGGTGCCTGATTTTTTTCGTAATTTCTAGGCCAATTTTGCTAGTAAAAGTGACACTTTCGGCAGCAACGTTATTGACCAAAAATGTAGTAGTGGTAGCTTGACCTTATGTGTCGCTATGGCAGACCCGTATTGAGCTGGGGCAGAAAAGATTTTAGGAGTCTGACTCTTCCTAGATCTTGTATGGCAATGATTTTGACTTAGTAGTGGTTAGTTGGGACTTGAGTGGTATTCCTCAAATCCTTCAGGGCAATGTTATAAAAGAAGTAATATAAGTTGTGTAGTATACTGGCTATGGTTAAATATGTCTCACATTGTTTGATCAGTCTTTAACTTGTATTTATACTACTCAGTGTTTATAAGATGCTATCATATCATGACCTTTGAGTAATTATACTTCTTGTCAAGTTAATTTGCTTGATTGCTTAGTATGCTTAACCTATTCAATATACTTAAATTGCTTATTCATTACTATACCTGCTCAGTTCATTTATTGTCAATCAATATGTTATAATCAATATATTTTAGAGAGAGTCATATCTCTCACTGGGACTGGGTCTCACTCGTGGGTCACCACATCTTTTTAGGTGGTCGCGGGCAACGAGGTCGAGGTCGTAATGTAGAAGAGAATTAACTTGATGATCAATAGATTTAGAAGGTTAGTCAGTTGTAGATGTTAGTAGTAGAGTCCTAGTGTCATCCATGTACTCTCAGGCCTGGGTATGGGATGTGTTTTCTAGATGATATACGTGTATCGATACGAGATTTTGGTAGTATGCCAATATTTGAAAATATATGGCATGTACATGTAAAATATCTTTTGTATACAGGATGTGACTGAGGTCTTTGGACCCTATGTGAATACTTGTTACAGTATATGAGAATGGAATGATGGACCTTTACGTAAATGCTCTGGAGTTTATTTACATTGTTGAAATTGATTTTAATTATTCCGTATTTTTTACTATGTGATTAATTAGTAGTTGATCATGTTTTGTGTTTTGAGTAATCTCATTTAGCATGACGCAGTGTCACAATTTCCATCCATTTGACTGAACCAAGTGAACATATTCCAAAAGGGAACTAAAACGACAAGAACCTAGAAAATAATTGGGACTATAAGCCTCGACGCTGTAGAGAAAAGAATGATTCTTGTATTGTCTTGAAATTTTTGAAGTCCTTAAGTGTAAATTACTACAACTGGATACTATAAAAAAATAATTATGCAAAACTTAAAACACGTTTTGTAATGATAGATCTAGTACTATTTTTTTTACTAAGATGCAATATGAAATATGTAATCTCATAAAATTAGCCACTTTTACCCTAACCAACCAACCTAAAAAATAAAAGGGAAAGATCATGATTAAAGCTATATCTAATCTTCAACTCCTCCTCACTGGTTTCTTCTTCTGTAAGATCCCTATTAGACTTGCAAGTCACTTGTATGCTCTCAAATGCTTCACATTGATGTAAATACGTTGGTGTGAAACTCCAACCAACATGGAATTCTTCCAGGACTGTCTTCTTGCGGTTATTCCACATATCTATTAACTTAGCAGACAGATGATAATCACCTTCTTCAACATCTTATGTATAGTAGTGTGGAATTTGATCCAGTCGATATGCAATCTGATTTCTCCCAAACTGGCATAATACTATAATAGGGAAGTACGTCTAGAAGCTCTCAAAGACCATAAGAATGACGAAATAATCAAGACCCGGCATAGAAATTCCATATGAGGATGTATCAATCCCTCATGACATCCATATCCATCTAACTACCTCATATTCAAGATTTGCCAAGCATGCGACTATCTGACCTCTCTTTTGGGAGGTCATATTCAACAGATCTTGACTAGTAAGATACTTTTTTTGCAAGTATAGTCATCAGATTATAGTCAACAATAGAGGCACCAGAACCCAATCACATCCCAAAGTAAGGTTACAACACTTGAAATGGACCCACCAATCACCCAAAATCTTTTGCAACATCGAGACACCAACAGAGCTCATGTGAGATATAAGGGATGATAGTCTCTCACTTTTCTATAGAGGCCACCATGGCTACCACATTAGTTAGAACTAGCCTTTCAATTTTGACTCTAAAAGAATACAATGCCAAATAAAACTATTAAGAAGGCATGAAAATGACCTTTTCCTTGCTCTGACTTCTAGTAAGTTGGCACTTTTCTAAAACTACCCCATAAAGTACTAATTTTTGTATAGTGATGCTCTACATCCATGGATTTGTATGCAACTTTCTTATTCACATCAAGCAATTGACTAAGTTATGTACCCCAATGTTGTCTTTGTGCGATCTAAGGCCGTTTATCACTTAGTTTCAACCAAATGATCAACTCTATGTCTTGCAGTGTCGACACCAAGATCACATTACCAAATTGAAATGGGTGTGAATTTTTGTCCCAGAACTTAATCACAACTGCCATTCATTCTCGAGATATAGGAAGATATACTATATCCATATGGAATTTCTCAATGTTGAAACTGTGCATGTTCATCTATTCAGTAATTTGCATATCAACTATCCATTCATGTGCAATTTTGAATGTATCACATCCTTTCTTCAATTTAGGAACTTGACAGAGGATTTTCATTATTATCAACTCTTTCACCTGACTGGCATGAATTGGTTTGACATAGATTGGTGTAGATCAGTTTGATACTATTTGGCATAGATCAGTTTCACACAAGATCAGTTTGACACTGATTGGTGCAGACCAGCTTAACACAAATTGGTGACTACCGGCTTCACACCATTTACATTCCGATTTCTTCCATAGATAAAAAATACATTTTCATCTATGGGCATAGATCGGCTTTCCACATGTCAAACAAAGAACAATATTCACCTACCATGCACATATCACCTTTCCACATGTTAGGTGCAAATCAATTTCACACATGGTGATGCAGAGCGACTTGACACTATAAGATTCTTTCTGGACACATATTTTCTCCACAAGTTGATAGATTGCAATGTGGTTTTGAGTACCAAACCCTTTCGCGCCTTCTAGTGCTAAACCTTTTCATGCTTTTGAGTGTCAACCCTTTCACGCTTTTGAGTGTCAAACCCTTTCATGTTTTCAAGTGCCACGCCTTTTTGGGCTTTGGATCACAAACATTTTTGTACTCACATTTTTTCTCTCGCCAAATTGATGACAGATCTAACCTGTAAGTCCCTTGTTTATGTTCCTTTTTTAGGGTTTCTAGTTTGTAAAGACTCCTTATCCAATCAAACCATGAATCCACATTGCAATCAATACAATGCAAAAAAAGTGAATGCGCTTGAGAGAAAAAAAAAGAGTCAAACCCTTTCACACTCGAAAAAGACTAATCTGTTTGGCTCCCCAGAAAAAGGAAAATATTATAAGAAAAACCTAGCACCAACCACTTTAGCGCCAAAAAAACATCTTAAGTAAAATATATAAAAAAATCAACACGAAACCCTTTGGCACTCAATAAAAAAATAAAATAAAAATCTAAAAAGCAATTAACATTTTTCTGAAGAAAAAAAGTGTCAACCCCTTTGGCGTTAAAAAAAAAATCAAGCCCCAACCCCTTTGGTGCTCAACAATAAAAAAATAAAAAAAAACCTTACCAAAAAATACAAAAAATAAAATAAAATTCTCAAAAAAATAAAATGAGCATCGTCCTGGCATGAGGGTACCAATACTAACTCATAAGATACCGTGATGGATATTACTTTGGGTCCTTATTTGTCATCTCGTGGGTGGATTCATTTGAGGATTTGACAAAGTATCTGATGGTACTATTTACATGTTGGCTTTTGATATCTCTTAACAAATCTCAAGACATGTACGTATCTTAAACCCTCACTTGAAAAAAAATTTCTCCAACTAGCTCATTCCAACTCGGAAATATCAATTTTGTACTGAAGTCCTATCATGGTAGACATTTCTTCTACAATTAAATCAAATCATAATGAGGTAGATGTAGTTTCAAGCCCTACCAAGGTGGGTAATATATATTTTGTTGTCATATTTTGGGATTTAACATTGCAAGTTTTTCTATTCATGTGTTTTGTGGATCTCGATTATGAGTTTTCATAAGCAATGAGTACTCAAAGACCAATCTAGAAAAAGGAAATATTATCCACAGTGATAAAGTTCTCTAATAAAAAATGGGTGTCAATCAGTCTCAAGATATCAACCCTCAACATGGTGGATTGACCAATCATGTCTTGGACCTCATCTTGAGAGAGGCAAACTGTTGACACCTTATTTTTTGGACTCGATCAATTCCTTACTATTTGGGTCATTTACATAATTCAACTCATGTCATAATACAATGAGCGAAAACCCCAATTTCTGCTAAAAGAATCAGACGTAGATCCACATTAGACTTAGTAAAACCTTAAATTTTGATCCAGTTGGGTCATGAACCCTAATGGCCGAAATTTACAATTATCTAAGTTATATATAAGATCAATAAAAGTCTTGAGTTGACCTTATTAATTATGGGTGCAAATCTATCTTGCACCTAGATTAGAATCTGAACCCATCCTTTCTGGAATCTTCTACGAAGGTATATCATTTTGGTGTCAAAGAATTTTGCATCCAAATGTGTAAAACCAAATTGCACACATTTTGGGTCCCCTTTTATAGAACACACCAGGCTCCAAATGGTTTCACACCCATATGTGTCAAATTAGATTATACATTTTTGGGTTCCCCTTTTACAGACTACACTAGGTCCCAAAGGGTTTTACATCCATATGTGTCAAACCAAGATGCATAATATCAGGTTCCCTTTCAGCGGATCACGTTGGGCACCAAAGGGTTTCACACACAAATGTGTCAAACTAATTCACACACATTTCAATTTTTCCCAAACAAGGGACACTTGGGCGCCAAACCCTTTCATACCACTAAGTGACAATCGAATCCGCACCCCACCAAAACTATGTTGGTCTTTGGAAGTATGAGAGAGGGCCACTTTTTAGGGAAATTGGGGCGACAGATAAGACAACATAAAAAAAATTTAAAGTCCAATTCCCCATAACAACAATTCCTCTGGCAGAGGTCCCAAGAAAAATGGAAAGCCACTAGTTGTGTGAGAGTTTTGCGGAAAGAGATCGAAGACCAGGCAATTATTGGTAACATGGTTCATAAGGCAGTTAACTCCATCCCTTATGAGTTAGGCCGATGGGGATGTCACTTGCAGGAACCTTTGGTATGCATTGAGTCGCATCACCTCCCCATGAAGATAAAAGGTATGGCCATTATGGAGAAGAAGGTGATTCCTTATGTTGTTGTTAGGAAAGGTAGTACCAGAGATGATGGTTGATGCTTGTTTTTTTTAGTCTTGTGAGGGGTGTCCTTTTGTACGAGGCTTACACCTACGTTATATGAGTAGGAGCTGTAATGATTTGTTTGTTGATTCTGCCTACACGAGGAGGGTAGGATGAATAAGAGTACCTCCTGACTTATTAAAAAAAGATTGCATCAACAACAATGTATCTAGGAAGGAAAGTAATAAGAGTTATACCTGGTCCTAGAGCAAACCCAATGACAACTCTTGATGTAGTATCATGATTATTCACCAAGTAGCAACACACTTCTTCAACAACACTCGAACAGTCTTCGGCAACATTCTCCTGGTCTGGTACCACAGACGGAGGTTGATGGTGTACTCCTAGCGGTAGAAAATAGCCTCTCGCTTCTAGAGTAGTCTACGTGGACCACTGAGAACTACACATTGCACTACCAGAGCCAACGGGAAGGAGTTATCCATGTTGAACATCAACATGCTTGAGTTGATTTGCTCTCCCACAATGATCTCTTCCTTGCTATCCCTCTCTTTATCAGGTAGGACTTGCTCAGGCTCTCTATCAGTTACCACAAACAGAGAGGATAATAATTGTCAAAGCAACTATAGTACCCCTCTATTTATAGAAGAGGCTAGGTTAAGGTTCCCAATCTCTGTGGGAGTTGAAAGAGATGGATTAAAAAAATTTCTAGAACCTGTGCACAGTGAACCGGTCGGTTCACATACCCAACCGGCCGGTTCGTGCAGTTTATTGTTCTGAATCAAATTGGTATTCAATGTACGATTAATGCATAACACAACATCAACACCAATCCTTGATCCAATTGAATTTTCCATTGAATCAGGCAGTTCATCCCATGAACTGGTCGGTTGGGACATGTGACCCGGTCATTCACTAGTATAGTAATGGTCTATAGCGTCGGTTGTTTTAAGCCTATAACGTCACTTTTCAGCCAACGCCTAAGTGGCCGTCTTTAGAGAAATTGCTCTATAGGATCGGTTTTTTTAACCAAAGAAAACCGACCTTATATAGTAAAAATCGACCCAAGAGGTTGTAAAAAACTAACCCCAAATGAGAAAAGAAATTGTACCTGAACCCTATAAGGTCAGTTTTTCTAAATAACTGACCCTAGAGATCCTCGATAAGGATGGTTATATTATGAAAACTGACTCAATAAAGTCTACATTGAGCTTGTAACCAGACCCTATAAGGTCGGGTTTTGTTAATAACTGGCCCTAGAGATGCTCTGTAAGGATGGTTATATGAAGAAAACCGACTCAATAGAGGCTATAGATTGAACTTGTTGATAACCAGACCCTATAAAGTCAATTTTTTTTAATAACTGACCCTAAAGATGCTCTGTAAGGATGGTTATATGAAGAAAACTGACTCAATAGAATCTACAATCGTGTTGGGATATGGTAGAATGGCTGTTCCACATAGCACAGCTGTGTTGGGATATGGTAGCACATCCGTGCTACCATATCCCAACACGGTCGTGCTATGCGGCACGGCCATTCTACCATATCCCAAAACGGTCGTGCTATGCAGCACAACCATTCTACGTTGCAACATGGCCGTGCTACGTGGCACGGCCGAGATACCTATAAGGTATGTTTTTTAAGATAACCAACCCTATAGGGTACAATTTTAAAAAAAATCTATAGAAATAGAACAGAAGAACAAGAAGAACTAGGATATAGGAGAGGGGAGCCTTGATGCTCAACTGTCACCATTCCAAACCATACATTCATAAAAAAATGATTCATATATTCAGTTGAGTTACACATAATCACATCATAATTTACAAAATGATAGATTGCAAGTCTGAGATGATATTAAATGTCAGATACAAAAG
The DNA here is from genome assembly GCA_963693085.1 of Alisma plantago-aquatica. Lineage (NCBI taxonomy): Eukaryota > Viridiplantae > Streptophyta > Magnoliopsida > Alismatales > Alismataceae > Alisma > Alisma plantago-aquatica. The sequence goes on along the minus strand of OY856412.1, from coordinate 713,277,426 downwards.
TAAATATGAAAGAGTACTAAAACCACATACATAAATGGAGCTGACATATTTAATCCAATGCTATATTGACTTCATTTAGAAAAGCATCTGACCACTCTTTTCGGAATTCATTTAATTCCTCACGTGTGTAAGGCTGAGTTGTAAAGATCTGTAACAGAAAATGCACATGCTAATATTTTATAAAATGACTAAAATCACTTGTAAATTTATGATGTTATTCTTTATTACCTGATCTATAGTTTGAATGTCATGTGATGCTTGTTTGATAATAGTTTGCATATATTTCATTACATAGTAGCCACAAGCCCAATCATTATTTTGTATAGGACACTACAAATAACAAATTGTACTTAATGTTAGTAAACTACTACAAACAAGAGTTGAGATAAGACTGACATATAAGAGTTGACATATAAGAGTTGAAAATTAATACATATAAGACTAAGCAGTTGTCAAAGTAGCTACCTTGACATTTTTAAAGTCAATGTCTTTAATTTTGTGGTTATTTGTCCTCCAGCTTCACGAAAAGCCTTTATACCCCTATCAATTAAACGTTAGTTGGTAAAATAGAAATTCTAAAAAGAAATATCATGTTGAAGCATTGACTAAATTTATGCTTACTCCATAGTTGGCAATTTTGTTTGTGACCCCTTGTTGTTTTACTCATTGGGTCAAGATAATAAAGAGTCATCAATTTTGGGACAATCACCACTAATTCCCAATGTCTAGCTCTGAGTAAGAATAAAACAAACATTAAAATAAATAATTTTATTCATTATTAAAATTATATTGAATAATAATACTTACTAGACGTTAAAAGGAATTAGGATAATTTCCTTCCCCTCACTAGCAAAACATTTGAATGCAGTAGAAAAGTACTCATTCACATCTTCAATATGTGTCTCCACTTGACTAGTGATTGAAGGAACTAAGAATCCAACATTTCTTATGTCAAAGTTTGTGGTCTCGGTATATAAATGGTTGTAAAACATTTGTAATTATTTCCATACATAGAAATAAGCTAAAAATATGTATTGGAATTTTCTATATTGATAGATCCTTACCTTATACATACTTCTATTATCGAAGTATTCAGCCAATCATACCGGAACAACTCTATAATATCATCAAGAAAAATATAACTGTCAAAGTCCCTCCCAGTTGCATCTTCTGTTAAATTGATCAACATTTGTAATCTAGAGTTTTGGTTGGCTAAGTATCGACACAAACATTTACATTTACTTCCCAACTCATCGAATGTGGATTCTGGAATAAAAGATGGCTTGGGCATAGGAGGATGACTAGTAGAATTTTTACTTTTTGGTTTGTAAATCTGTTAATTAAATTACATACTTATATTACACAAGTTCATATATGCAGTCAAATATGAAAAATATGGTAAAATTAAAGTATATCGTGTCATTGATAACCAAGTGTCTAGGTCAACCCAACATAGCACCCTCAGCTTCTTCAACTGTACTATATTCAGGATTAGCTATGGGTAGTGGTTTGTCCCCCATTCCGTCATACACAAGATGGATGGACACACGACAAATATCATCAGTAATTTGTTGGCAATGCAATGCACCACCAAGGTTGTACACCTTACCCGCTACTACAACATTATATTCTGGAACCTCCACTGCAAGTTTACAGTTCATACCAACCTAGAATTGAAATAATATAAGTTATATACGAAGCGGTAAACCAGATACTTATTACACCTATATATATATATCATACTAATAACACAACATATAGAATAAAAACTTATTACAGATTGTTGTGGTGGGTCATTGAGAGTGCTCCCATGACCTTCTACAATTGAAGCATGGGCTTGTACCTCATCACTTGAGAGAGACACAATATGAATAGGTTGAGAAGGTTGAGTAGGCTGAAATGAAGACATTATTTCTTATAATTTCTCTACTACTAATTTTTCAACCTCCTCTTGTGTAAGACCTCCTGCACAACCTCTTTTAGATTGTGAAGGGCCAAAATAAGACTTGAATCCTATGCCAACTCTTAATCCCCTAACACAGCCAGGATGCTCCTGCGTACCAAGAGCAACTAATAGTTCATCCATGTGGCCAGTTGGGATGAACTTTCCTTCCTTCCTTTGCTCGTGGAGATCAATCTGTTCATAGTTAATAAAAATATTAAATCACAATATCAATTAGATATAAATAAATCTAAGTTTGTGGGAGTTACTCTTTACTTAGTTGGGATAAACCTACCATCTTTTGTGCCACCTCCTTAGTTGTAGGGTTGACAATTTCACCTGCTCGATTCTTTCTAGCATCAATCCACTGCAAGTGTCGGGGTGGACGCTCAACTTGAGTTGTACTAGACTCTTCTCCAGAAGAGAGTTGCTTCTCTTGTAGTTGGCGGCGGAAGGCATAACCACAGGGCCCCAAGCGATGGTCATGCACATTTTTGGCCCATCTTTCCTTTTGGGCCTCGTGAATAGCCTAATCATTTAAAATGAGGTATTGCAATTTAGACTTGGCAAACATATATAAAAAGATTCACCTCCTTAATTGTATAAAATTAAAGATTCATACAATACATCACAATCTTTATTACCTAAAATTCTTCTGTGTTCCTAGCTACAACAAATCTTTCCTACACCTCAGGATCTATAAAAAATATACATATATGTTGCTTTCTTCTTTTGTTTAGGATTATCTATAAATTCCCTTTTGAGATATGTCTTAAAAGCCCTCCATCGTACACCACAACATTGTAGCACTTTTTTCTTGTGATCTTTTTCATTTAGATGAAAAACACCCTATACATGCAAAAGAAGCAATAATGTTGTCTTAAAAAGGATATGTCTTTCCAAGCAAACTAAATTAGAATCAATAAACAAAAACATATTAAAATAATATCACTTCCACTCACAGATATATCTTTTCATAGGTGGTCTTTTTAAGGCATTAGAAACATCGTGTCAATTTTCTATATCTATTGGCACCTTACTGCGCGCGGTCGCCCCTACGTAATGCTTGAAAGCACTAGCATGTTCCCCAATAGGTGCTCCTATGACATCAAACTAGACTGCCAATTTCTCCCCTTTGGCCCTGAGCTCCTGCAGCCTATGCATCAGTGTGGGACCTCTACTTTTCTTAGCATCACCACTACCATCCTCATGGTGCTCATGCTCAAAATGTTCATCTTCACTTGCCATTTTAGAACCTGCAAGTATACATGGTAAAAGAAACATAAGTGATAATAAAAGCACAAGTGGTTGAATGATATATGATGTATTTTTAAAAGATTACGTGCTTGAATGATAATAAAATAAATAATTCAAAGAATACATGCCTCTAGTATTGGTTGAGTTGTTAGTCAAGTAAAATTCCTTCATCATGGTCTTGACGTTTATAGTATTCATCGATATTATCTTCAACATTTACGTTTGGCAAACCAATTGAGAATGGGCTAGAATCATCATACTTTTTGTAGTATTCTTCTTCATTTATAGGATCTATAATAAACTGTCTTTTTCCATGAAGAACGACAGACCAATTTTTATTTGCCGGGTCATCAATATAGAATACTTATTTTGCTTGGTCTGCCATGATGAATGGCTCATCTTTCTCACCAATCCTTTGAAAATTCACCAATTTGAAACCCAACTCATCCACTAAAACTCCTTTATTGTTGTCAGCCCAATTACACCTAAAGATAGGAACTCTGAAATTTGTGTAGTCCAATTTCCATATGTCCTCAATGACGCTGTAATATGACATCTCAACTTCGCGTGGTCTTTTATCTTTGGCACTAGCAAAATACAATGAACAAGCTTGAATAGTGACCCCACTATTTTGAACTACACTACTTTCATCTTGACGCTTTGTGTAGTATGAAAATCCATTTATGTCATAACCTTCATATGACATGACATCCATTTTTGGCTTAAAGGTGAGCCATTTTATGTTCTCAGCAACATTATTTGGTGATTCAGATAGTTGATTAAAGACTTTCTCATCAAACCACCTAATAAATGTTTGATTATGCTCTCTTGCAAGCCACATTGAATTGGATCGCGGATGATTTCTCTTGATAAGATCATTGTGTTCTGTGATGTAGCTACTAACTTCATCGATGTTGCGTAAAATATACAAATGTGCTTGTTCCCACAACTCACGATAGATTCCTTTCACTTGTCCTCCCAGAGTTCCTTTGCCACAATAAGATTCAGTGTGATGGGAATTTTTTAGATCGCTAGAATTTTCATTGCAATTCAAAAAATCATTGCAAAAGTCCATCACCTCCTTAGCCACATAACCCTCAATAATACTCCCTTCAGGACGATAACGATTCCGAACATCACCTTTAAAAACACTCATGTAGCATTCAAATGGATACATCCAGTGTTAAAAAATTGGACCCAACATCTTCACCTCCCTTGTAATATGTAATACAAGATGAACCATGATATCAAAAAATGAAGGAGGAAAGTACATTTCAAGCTGACACATGGTAACAATTACATCTTTCTATAATTTATCGAGAGTATCGGGATGTATTACTTTGTTGCATATTTCATTGAAGAAGAAACAAAGTCTTGTGATTGCAAACCTTACATGCTTCGGCAATATAGATCGAATAGCCACAAGTAAAATGTGTTGCATTAAGGTGTGACAATCGTGAGATTTGAGACCTATCAACTTTAGATCCTTCTTTGATACCAATCTACAAATATTAGAAGAGTATCTTTGTGGAACCTTAATATTATACAAGCACTCACAGAAAGTCTTTTTCTCCTGCTTTGACAAAGTGTAACAAGCTGGTGGTAAATATGTGTGGTAACCCCTGATCTCCACTGATAATTCTTTTCTTATACCCATTAATTCTAATTTTTTCTAGATTTGATGTCGTCTTTAGTCTTTCCTGGTATGTTCAATAGCGTACCAATGATGCTATCACAAACATTTTTTTCAACATGCATGACGTCAATGCAGTGTCTAATTGCCAAAGATCTCTAATAAGGAAGATTCCATAATATTGATATCTTCTTGTATAGAAATTTGTCACATGCGAGAGTACGACTACTTGAACTTTTTCCAAATTCATTAACAATATATTTCACCTGATCATATACAACATTTCCTGGTATAGGTTTAGGAGCACTTCGTTCCTCAGTTGACCCATTAAAGGTTTTGCGTTGCCTTCGATAAGGATGCACTGGTGGGAGAAATCTCCGATGACCAAGATATATGATTTTATCACCATGTTTCAGTCGGATTGAATCAGTATTTTCCTCACAAATAAGACATGCTTTGTATCCTTTTATGCTATATCCAGACAAATTTCCATAAGCTGGAAAGTTATGAATCGTGCAAAACAACATAGCACGCAAACTAAAGATATCTTTACATGAGGCATCATATGTCATAACACCTTATTCCCATTGTTTCATTAGGTCATCAATTAGAGGTTGAAGGTAAACATCAATATCATTTTCAGGTTGCTTGGGTCCTGATATCAATATTGACAACATCAAATACTTATTTTTCATACACAACCAAGGAGGAAGATTGTATATAACAATCATAACAGGCCACGTGCTATGTTGGCTGCTTAATGTACTATAGGGATTCATTCCATCTGTACAAAGTCCAAGTCTTAAGTTTCTTCGTTCTTTACCAAATTGAGGGTATAATAAATCAATTTTCTTCCATTATGATGAATCAGATGCATGTTGTAGGACGCCATCATCATTAGCCTTTAACTCCCCATGCCAAGATAAATTTTGCGCATCTTCTATATTAGCAAATAAGCATTGAAATCGTGATATTATTAGTAGATACCACATCACCTTAGCAGGAGAGCCATTTTTAGCCTTAGCTAAATTTGTGGTCTTATACCTTGACGCACCATATTTTGGACAATTTATCAAATTACTATAGACCTTCTGAAATAACACACAATTATTTGGACATGCATGAATCTTCTTAGCCTCCATTCCCATTGGGCACATTATTTTCTTTGCTTAATATGTTGAAATTGGAAGCTCGTTGCCTTCAGGAAGAATTTCCTTTAACAAAGACAACAGTGAAGTGAAACTCTTATCGCTCCACCGGTTTTGAGCTTTAAGAGTATATAATTGCATCACAACACTCAACCTTGTGAACTTAGTACAACCCTTATATAATGGTTTTTTAGCATCATGGACAATGTTTGCAAATAAAGAAGGTGGATCAATGACATTGTCCTGACAACTACGTATCATCTCATCAACCATATCATCCTGAATCAGGTTTTCCTGAATCGGTTCATCATTGACATTATCATCATTATCTATATCTTCTATGCCACAACTATTAGTATCAACATTTTCTGATCCATAATTAAATTTTTGTCCATGCCAATACCATTCATTATAACCTTATATGATTCCATTGCATATGACATGATTCTTAATTTCCTCAGCAATATCAACTTTCAAATTGTTACCGCAATTTCTACATGGACAATATAGCCTATCTGTAGGTAGTTTCCTATGTTCCTCAGCAAATCTGATAAATTCATCAAGACCTTTGGCAAACTCTGGACTGCAACGGTTCTATATCACATTAAAATTAATTATAAAATTAAGCGTTTAATATTGATACTATAAGCTGTAAGTTTTTATTGATAGGAAGTTAATTACTTTTATACTAAAGTGTACCACCTATCCCATTTTTGAATATTTAATCTCACTAGTAACTGTATAATGTATGTTTAGTTTTGAAAAAAATTTCAGCAGAATTTCCCCTAAGTTCTCCAAGTACATCGATGTAAATGGCAAATAACCACCCACATATGTACCCAGAGAACAAATGAGGAAATACTACTAAAATTTTCTTCAAAATTAAACATACATTATACAGTTACATCCTAAGTGAGATTAAATATCCAAAAATAGTCCCAGGTCGGGGACTATCCAAAATTTACTCCTAATGAGTAAATTTTTAACGGGTTTCTAAGCTGATACATGTATAAATGTATTATTTTTATATTTATATATTAAGTTAAACATCATGCATCGATGATCTCATCTATAAACCCTAAAGTGTCAATCTGAGACTACATAATGTCTACCCTCATATTTCTGGAATGTATATAATGATTATATATGTGATTGATAACAAACATGTAGATATGAAAGAATACATATTTTTATTATTGGTTGATTTACTAGTCAAATAAAATGGCACATTGGGAGAATGAGAATATTATACCTCACTTGTAGGCTAAAGAAGAAATATATGCAAGTCAATAACAAGTCAATAGCACCTGCAACAACACAAATGTACGATTTAATTCTGTTATAATGTATTAATTAGGGGTCAATATATATCAATTTTAGAGGAGCAGTAAGAATTAACAAATTCAAAATTGACAAATTTTGAAGTTTCTACAACTCAGCCAGTACGGCCATGCTGCCCATCACGGCCGTGCTGCCTGGTCAGTTGCATGACAGTAAGAAGAAAATAGAGGAGTGAGGCGGCAGAGACAACCATGCTACCTTGAGAAGAACCAGATGGTGGGGGAGCTTGTGTGGGAGAAGAATCAGAGAGAGAAGGCACACGGCCCTTGCAACGCCGTAGGCGTCATTGTCGTTCAAGGAAGAAAGCGGCGGTTGGGTGCCGTCGTCCAAAGAAATCGGCGTCAGAGATGTTGATCGATCTGGAGGCGTCGTCACCATCCAAAGAAGAAAACGGCGGCTGGGCGTCATCGTCCAAGGAAAGCGGCATCAATTTGCCTCTCTTCCGGCACAGAGATGGTTGGGGAGGTGACCTTTGCAGCAGCGGTAATTTGCTTCTCTTCGGGTACGAGAGCGGGAATGGGGAGCAGCAAATGGCAACCTAAGCTTTCGATCAGGCTGGTATCTGCTAAGTTAAGGACATCTAGCGTCGATTTTTGGTAAATAACCGACCCTAGAAGTCTGGTTATCAAACGGTGCCCAAAGTTTACCTATAACGTCGGTTTTTGGTAAATAACTGACCCTATAAGTCAGGTCTCTAAGGTCGTTTATCTTAAAAAACCGACCCTAGAAGTCTGGTTATCTATAAGGACGGTTTTATAGTAAAACCGACCCTAGAGGTCAGTATCTATAAGGTTGGTTATCTATAAAAACTGACTCTAGAGTTCCAAAGCGGTGCCCATATTTTTTGTTGACCCTATAACATCGGTTATTTGAAAAAACCGACCCTTTATATCGAGGCGCGAAGCCAAAATCACGCGAATTTTTTCCGCGGGAAACTTGTAAGGTTGGTTTTTATGATAAAACCGATGCAATATTCTATTAGATCGGTTATTCTAGTAAAAATGACGCTATGGGCAGCGACGTTACTGGCAAAAAATGTAGTAGTAATTTCACACCCTGGTTTAGCCATTGATCAACCAATGTCGATTCCAATTGACTTGACACTCCAACCAATCAGTTCAACACTTGAATCGGTCGATTCAGAGTCCACTCAGTCAAATTTAGATTCCCAATTGTTCAATTGGATAGCTAAACACTTTTAGTAATCAAATTAAACATCATTCATGAATATACTCCTCTTCCAAGTGTACCCTATGCATGTGACCCTATAGGTTCCAAATTACATTGGCAACGAATGTCCATAACTAGTTTATGACATCACAAGCAATAAGCGATGTCTAGCAACACATCATTGCTACCCAAGTGGTTTTGAAATTTGGAGAACAACTTAAACCTACAATATGTGATCATTGTTATTATGATCGTATAATTCATTTGTCTCTGATATCCAAATTGAACTCGAGGCATGGAATCATCATTTCTTCAACGTTCAATCCATGTTCCTTGAACTAGAATAGACTGTCTGAGATGCACGTGAGCTCACATATCACGTATTGAGTCACACGAGTATGTCCATACATTTCTCAGTCTTGCTTATTAAGAGTCTCTGGATATCAATCTCTGTAGGAGAGACAAATGTCGTCTACACCACTCACACTCAATCCCCATGTATCACAATGCACCCAAGCACCACCTTTATGGCAACCCTTATCAAGATCACAATGGATGATGTCAAAGTACATGAACAACATGTGATGAATGTAAACTTTAGGTCTAAGAACCACAATCACTAGTATCATTGGATAGTTGATTCTGACTACCATTCCAAGGTATCCATGTATCACTCTCTAGGTGGGTCTGTCTGATACACTATTCTCTAATATGTACGTGTGTGTTAGACTTGATATCATATATCATGACTAAAGAGATTCTGTCATCAGTCAACACACTCTAGTCTTATGTATGACTATTATTTATTTTGCTTCCACAATAATATCTGACTAGGGACATAACAAGAATATATACACTCTTTTCATACAAAAAATCACATTGTTCAGGTCCTCAACTTGAATACATATGTCATTGAGTAACATCATTATTTAGACATCTACTATGTTTGTGTTAAGACCTCATGCTATGACAAGCAGAATAGACAAAGTTACCTTTATAATTATCAAATCAGGTATCCACTTCCCCATTGAGATCATCATATGACTGACTCTCTGAGCATACATAGCAACACATTTGGCATCCCATGACTATCCTTAGAGAGAGTGGGGCATCAATTTGAGGAAAGTGGAGGAAACCAACTCTACAACCACCTAAACTCCATAAAAGGAGAGAGACGACCCCACAAAAGAGAACCCTAGATGACCGAAGGGAGAGACTCGAGAGAGAGAGAACCACTACTTTTATGTAAAATTATCCACGTCGAGAAGTGTGAAACCAGTTCCCACTAGGGTGTGCCAACCCTGTTGGTGCCCAAAAGTGCAAAAGAGGTCGATGCTAGGAAGTATAGATTGGACCGATGTCTTCTCCAGCTTTGTTACCGGAGGCTCCTTGAAGTGCAAATCTGTCCTACATCCTGAAGTGCGAAACCCTTTGGCACACAAAATGCAAAGCAAGGTGAGAGCACATCAGATCATTTTCTTCCTCACAATTTGCATATCGTTGTCTTATATGAAACCCCCACAATAATTTTTTGATAGGAAAATCATGGTACTTCTTTTTGACCCTTTCTCAATTTGTAAATGAGTGTGCCGAATTCAGATTCTTGCACACTTTCCTTATCCATGCACGAGTCATTTTTTTCTTCTGATTTTCTGAATTTTCCGACTAAACTCGATGAGTACTTCAGACTCTTTTCTCATTTTAGATTTCTAACAATACCATCTATGCTCTAGGGACTTTTGTTGAGGCCATCTTGTAGAGTAGTTTTTCTTCATCAACTCATGCCACTACTCCACACCTTGCTTTATGTATGTTACTATCCCTCCGGTAGATTGGATCTGCAACGATGTTTTGGTTGCAGACACAAATGTGGTTTGTTAGTAGTTACATTTCTTGGTGCACTCTCAAATTATACATAATTGGAGTAATTGTAGTTAATTCATATTTCTTAGTGTATGTATATATATATATATATATATATATATATATATTATATGTGTGTGTGCATGTTTGTTTGTAGTTAATTCATATTTCTTAGTGTATGTATATGATATATAAACATATACATATAATTATATATATATATATAATTGTAGTTAATTCATATTTCTTAGTGTATGTATATATATATATATATATATATATATATATATATATATATATATATATATATATATAGATAGATAGAGAGAGTCAGGCTAGAATACACTCGAGTGTATAGATCGCATGGATACACTCAAGTGTGTTTGCATATCAAGACTATTTTTCGCAAGATGTAAACTATTGATCTTCATTGTGATACTATAATTAGGCCACATATAAATTTTGAGCCCATTTGGATGAGTGTAAGTCACTCATCCGAGGGCAACAAAATCGACGCACGAAACTAATTTGAAATGTATAATTTTTACGGTCTTTATAACATGACCTATAAATATCCAAATGTGCTCAAATTTTTTATACGAGTTATTCACAAGATGATTAAGAAGATCAACGGATTAGATTTTAAAAAAACATATTGCATCATGAAAAACTACTCGAGTGTATTCTTCTCCGAATACACTCGAGTGTATTCTGCTCCGAATACACTCAAGTGTCTTCTAGCCTGACTCTCTCTCCTCTATATATGTGGTGTGTGTGTGTTATATGTGTGTATGCATGTTTGTTTGTCTCTCTATCTCTCTGTGTGTGTGAGAGAGAGAGAGTCAACTTGACAATATTCAAAATTAGAAGCAAAATATATTTTTGACCCTTCTTATCCCATTTATGTAGTCCTATTAGAAAACACAATGACAAATTCAATTTAGTAAATTAAACTAGTGCCATTCTATTACATGTCTATCTTACTACAACAAAAACTAATTTATAATACATCTCACACTCTTTCCTATATAATATATAGTACAATACAAGGATTACTTTACAGCTGAAAAAAAGAAGAATCACGACTTTTACGATCTATTATAACACAAAACCAACAATTTATAAATTAATGAAATGCATCCAAATTCTTATATATTCTCACACCACTACCTTGTCGAAATAAAAGAGTAATTTATAATTAAAATACAAAAAGTTACATATGATACCTCTCATATTCTTTCCTTTACGGTATATATCAGAATAAAAAGACTAGTTTGTAATTCAGAAAATAAAAAAAAGAATAACAGGTGAATATAAAAATTGTAAATATAATATAAATGTAAATATAAAGTAAGTATTATATATATATATTTTTAAAAAAAATTGACAATTCGTTCATCCTACCACTTGATTTTACATCATCACTAGTACTACTTCATTAGCAATTAGCAATTAAGTATAATATAACATAAATGAACAGTGACATAAAAAACACAGCTGAGAAGCCCGCCCCCCTTTCAGTATCCCCCAGTCTTACGGCTCCGCCTGCATGTGTAGGGTTTGTTTTGGTAGGATCGCTGTATAAAACTCGAACCGCCAGTGGTTGATCCCGCCTCTGGGTCTCTGGGCCGCTGCTCGACAACGCGTCCGCCGCCCCCGCCGCCATTTAGGAAAATGGTATGCTGAACGTTTCTCATCCTTGTCCGCTGCTCTCACTTTTCTTCCATCCTTCTGCTTATATGATTTCTCGCTGTCGTTGCTCATCCTCGTCCGTTTATATGTATCCCTTTGTTGCAATGTTGCCAAAAAATTTCTCTTTGTCTTTTCATTTGACATTGCTTCAACTCGCAATTGCTATTTTGGCTAACCACTGGCTCGATATTTCAGGCACCGAAACGAGGTGGGAAAGCTCCAGTCCCGGCGAAGAAGAGGCCGGTAAGCTTGCTCCTCAGTCAACCTCTCTTTCTGTTGCCAATGCGCCTAACTTTATGCTAATTTTCCCGCACCTGTATCCTGTTTTATCAGGAAAAGCCATCAAACCCTTTGTTTGAGAAGCGCCCAAAGACGTTCGGTATTGGCGGGGCTCTTCCCCCCAAGAAGGACCTCCACAGGTTTGTGAAATGGCCTAAGGTGGTGCGCATCCAGAGGCAGAGGAGGATCCTTAAGCAGCGGTTGAAGGTCCCTCCTACTCTCAACCAGTTCACCAAGACACTCGACAAAAATCTGGGTAATGATTCCCTTCCATAGATACTTAAATGTACTGCTCACTGCTAGTTTGCTGCATTGTTCTCATTTTAAAGTAGTTGTACCTTGCAAGTTATTCTCCGCGTTGAAGCTGGCATTTTGGGTTTTCTACCTTGACATTAGACTAATTCCGAAATCCTATACAAATGACAATGAATTTCTTCATATAGAGTTTCTTGGATCATTAGTTGTCTGTGGGGATGATTGGGTGGGCTCGTCATGTCTTTCCAAGTCTTCCAATTTCTTTGAGACCCCTTTTTAATGATCTTTTAGCCGAATTAAAAAAGTGGATATGACCTTTTATGTTGCTCATGACGCATCTCTTGCTGATCCTAAAAGACTTCGTTTTCCTGACTTTGGCACCATACACAATAGTTATGCAATCACAGATAGCACTACCAATCTGCATATGCAACATGCATTTTGCCATTGGTCTTTGTTGCTATCAGTCTGGTATGTTTGTCGTATCACGGGCAGCTGAACCAATTTTGCTTTCATTATATGTTTTAAATAAATTAATTATATATCTATGTACATTTATATATCGGTTAATATCATTATGTATTATATTATATTGAACAAGTGCACATGAGGACAACAAGAAGCAAAACTTCATTTGGAGTGTTGGCAAAACATGACATCCAGTTGAATAAACATGAAATTGGTTTAACACAAGTTAAACAACATTATTATTTTTTGAAATGTAACAGACGATGATAATCAGTAAACATCAATAAGTAAATAGAAGAAACTGTATGTAATTATATTATATGCACCATGCAACTATGAAATTGCAATATAGAGTGATGATAGTGCCAAACATTTATAGTTGATGAGTATGGTGTACTTTAAACACATTAACAAATAACAACTTCTCAATAAGAATTGGAAGAACAAGAAGAGGAATGTATGGAAAAGAAAGGGAATTATAATAATTTTGAGAATTGAAGACGGGAAGGGAAATAAGATTGGAGAAGAAACCTGTTGCTGTTATCAAAGAGATTGAAGAAGATGAGGGAGAATAAATGAAGAACAGTTCAATAGCATTAGAGGAAATCAAAGGATGGTATGAAGAACAGAAAATAAGAGTAAGGGAATGAGAAGAGCAGCATGCTGGAATTAACTAGAAAAGGAAAATCGGTATGATTCTTCTTCTGTTGCAACCTCAAAAGAAAGAAAATGGGCGTTAAAATAGGAGAAGAAATGGAATTAATGAACAGAGAAACAAGAGACAGCAATAATATCGTATAAAATGTAAACAAGAAGAAAGGGAGTAGCAATATTGTATAAAAATTAAATAAGATACAACAAAAATTTCATATACATTTTTTTGTTACTCAAGTGCATGCATGACTGGAAAAGATAAGGGTAATCGGCCGCATAATTGGACTGGGTCCAAATACTGCTCCGCTTTGACATATGCAGGGTGGCCCTCTCCCTCTGTCCAAACCGCCCGCTTATGCGGCTGCACTGACCGATTACAGATAACTCTGAAATTTGGTGTCTCTGTCGCCTGTCTAGACTTGGCATCTATATGTTCTGATTCTGAAACTTTTCGAGTTAGTGAAGTGCTTGTATTTACATCCACAGTGAAAATGCCAATGATAATAGCTAACACGAATGATAGAACTCATAAAAATGCAATTACTTTGATATTCAAGTATCTAACTTTCAAATTTTTTTTTGGGGAGTAACCTATCAAGTTTTGATTTTGAGTTTTTTTTTTTTGGGGGGGGGAGTAGCCTATATGCCTCTCCTCAAGCATGACAACCTTCGAAAATTAGTTGCAAAATACACAACTCAGTAGCCTATATGCCTCTCCTCAAGCATGACAACCTTCGAAAATTAGTTGCAAAATACACAACTCATTATTTCGGAACCTAGGGAGTACTGTTGTCAAAACTCTGACTCTACTGAAGACTGAACAAGCGTAAGAGTGTGAAGTGAAGATTGGAACAAATGCAAAACTGTTCGTATTTGGTCACAATCAAATAAATAGTAAACATTGGACTGAAACTAGACTTGTTGGACTGATCTAACGTTATTGGTACTTTGTGTACTTGGTTGTTGATCTTTTTTACTCCTAATGTCTGTTAACTGAATTATTTATAATTCCACAGTATACCTTAACTACCAGTCTGAAAAGGGTTCTCTACAAACTTGACTTCAGGAAAATCATGTTCTTATCCATTTTCGTTTGATTTATACCAAATAGATCATGTGCATCATGTTGAACATTAAATGATGCATAATACTGATGGTACAAGATGCTGCACTTAATAACGTAGAATACCAAATAATTATTTTACGGAAAAGAGGGTAATGCTTGAATTGAAAAAAAAAGTTATTCATGAGCTAAATCAATCTTAAACTGGTCTTGAACGTACCTAGTTGTTGATCTCTTTTGCTTCTACTTATTCTATAAACCAAACTCTATGTAATTCGACAATACACTCTATCTACCTGTCGGATAAGGGCTCTCTGCATATAATTTCAACTTCAGGGAAAACTATTCTTGTCAATGTAGCTTGATTCATATTAAATAGGTTATGTACGCATGCTGAACATCAACAATGATGCATGCCAAGGACTGTACAAGATTCTGCACTAAATAATTTATAATAACATGTAATTGATTTAGAAAAGAGAGAGGACATTTGTTGAAATAAAAAACCAGTTGTCAATGAGTTAAATGAGTCTTAAACTGGTTTCGTGCACCATTGTGTTATAAATATAGAGAAACTGGTCATTTTCCTGTGATTTTCATCCAACCATGCCAAGAAGCACAACACACAAATGGAGATGTGGTGGTGGACAAAAGAGTTTGATGGAGATCCAGAAGTAGATGTAAAAAGGAAGGTAGAGAAGAGAGAGTCTTTCTTATTCTCATCAGAAAATATAGCAAAGAGACAAAAAATAGAACTGGATGTAGTCTTTATGATGGAAGAGTAGGTTGATGCTCAGGTCCAAAGATTAATGCATTTTTGAGAATAAATATATCTTCAAATTCAACGCTCTTGATTCTAAAATGCATTATCAAACTAATAACTTAAGTACTAAAGTATAGTGTGGGCATTCTAGACCTCATTTAAAAGATTACTGATCTTTTGGGAATATGTGCAATGCATATGTAAAAAATGCAATTATATCCCCAAAAATATACCCTTTACATTTAAAATACACTGCTAAATTATTATTATAATAATGCTTTAATATCTATGTTTATGAAGCAAAGATTAAACAAAAAGCTTCATCAAACACAAAAGGAAGCATGCAACATACAATTGTTGTCAAAGATAGGCCAATGCCATTGTATACAGTTTTGGGAAAGAGAGAACAACAAAAGATAATAGTTAGCACATAATCTAAACAACCTTTGAAGGGGAAACTGAAGGCCAATATCAAGGTTCTTATGCATATCCAACTTGAGGTCAAGTTTAATATCGTCATCATCATCATCAAGGCCTCATTTCAAACCATTTTATGGTTTGCTCCATTGATCATTCGTTTCCATTTATCGCAGGGTCATATTCTTATTAAGTAAAGGTCTTAATCACCCTTTATAAGCTCTCTCCGAGTTAATTTAGACATGCCTATTCCTCTTTAATTGTGCTTGACTCTATAGCATTTCTTGCGATTGGTACACTTGCCGGTCTGTGTTGTACTTGTCAATCTGATACTTACCTCTAATAGCATGTCCTTACGCCATGTTTGATTTGTGGGATTCTAGATAGGATACGATAATGAATCCTGGGAGAAATCCAATCCTATGTTTGTTTGCACGAAAAATCACACTCTGAATGGTACTATCGTGGTCAAAGAAGTTATGGTGAAATAGGATTTCGAGTGTTGCTCTCCCCTCGTACCAACACCGTATATGTGCGACCCGCCCCCGACGACTCTCCCCCTCTAGAATCGTGTTTTAAGAACCATCATTTTTTGCCCATCAGACTCTGGCCTGCCATCATCTGCAATCTTTGCCTCCCTTCTATTGCGGCCGTCTTCTGTTGTCGCTAAATAGAGTCGATGCCAAAGCCCTGTCCACCCACCCTTGTACTCGTGGATCCTCCGCTCTCCAGCCAGGAATTGTCGTGTGTGAGGATGCACTCTTGGAGATCGGGCAAGGAGAGGATGCATTGCCGCAAATGAAGAGGAAGCGAACTGCTTCTTTCACGCATGTTCTGAAGGGATCATATGCTTAAGGCACACCTGAACCCTGCACTCCTTGCAGGTGGTGGCATTTGAGAAGGTGAGTAGCTCCTTGCACCACTTGGGCACCTGGATTTAGCCCTTTTGGTGGCAGTGTGATTACTAGATTTGACGCGCCGTCCTAGCGCCTCGTTTGTGTCGTCGACCCTCATCTTGATCAAGGCAGAGCTGACCTCACAACCGCCACGACGCGCCTGTTGCGATCTTCTTTGGGGTTGTTGTGGTCCGCGTACAACCGATGCTCTAAGCCGAACGACTACAATCACAGAAAATGAAAACAATTGTCAGTTGCAACCCGTCAGTTTCCGCTGATGTATTGTTGTCAATAAATTCAACTTTAGAGCTGGCACGTCTTGTTTCTCACGTCCCCTTCACCTTGTAGCCATGAATTACTGCTAATATAATTCATCTACTTTTGCCGATAATTGCAGCAAGATTGTTATATTGTTCCCAGTTCCTCCAATTTCATTGTCTCCAAAAGATAAATTTGAAAGAACAAGCAGGTAAGGTTGAGTAAAATTATCATCAAAACCCAATGGTTCATGTGACTATCATAACCTAATACATGACAAAAGAACAATTGAAACGAATGACATTTCATCACAGCTAATGGTATCCTATGTAGCATACAAACATAGGATGACATATCAACAATCCATCGTCCATCATATACCTTGCAATCCTATCCTTCCGTACATCCGAATCTGATCCTTTTTAGCAAACAAAATGGGGCCTTAGTAACTACCACATCCACTTTACTCCCTAATCTTTATATATGTATATACATATATATCCACACATCAAGGTATTTATATATCTTACATATCCATCTTAACATTAAAATTTTCACCGCATTCATCTTGTTGACACTCTATTTCTTCACTGCCACACATCTATCTTAACATTTAAATTTTCACCGCATTCATCTTGTTGACACTCTATTTCTTCACTGCCAACACTCACTCCCATTCAACATGGCTTGAAGTATGTCTGTTCTATAAAACTTTTACCTCTATGAGGTACAACTGATGGTATGGTCTGTTCTATAAAACCTAGGAACCACAGATACGGATACGTATCAGATACGGGTACGGGTACGCGAATACGACAATTTTCTAAAATATAGGATACGGGTACTTCATGGATACGACATTTTTTAATATTTATTTTAATATTTTTAAAAATAACCAATATATTTAATTTAAAAATAGATGAAGATAATCAAATTTCATTCAAAAATCACAATATTTCTAAAGAAAATGGAAAGCAATACCATAATATCAAACAATGATTTAAAAAGGGGTCTTTCATTCATATTAATGTGAGACAAGTTACAAAAAGACATGATAATATCATATTCTAAACCTTTCACATTTCATGTATCATGTAATGTTGTGTTGTAAAGTGAGTTGTGTCATTTGTGATACCAAACTATCTTCTCTCATGTATAGCTAGCTACTATGAAGCACATATATATATACAAAAATGGATACGAGTACGGGCAGTGGCGGAGCCAGAATTTAACGAAGGGGTAGGCACCTTATAGCTGCAGCTAAGTAGGTAGGGCACACTGTAAGGTAACACATACTTTTTCCCCAAAATCTGTAGCAAATACAACTCAATCGGTGTACATTTTGGCATGTACGGGTGGGGCACGTGCCCACCTGTGCCTCCATGTGGCTACGCCACTGAGTACGGGTGCGGTACGGGGATACGACAATTCTCGAGAATATAAGATACATGTACAACATGGATACAACTTTTTGAATGTTTATTTTGAAATTTTAACAGAAAATACCAAATTCATTCTCAATCACAATACAATAGGGGGAGTCTAGAGTTGGAAGTCACATGGTTTTGGGATTTTGAGGGATCACGCGGGTGGGGTGGTCTCTTGGCTGCTCAATGGGTTGGTTGTATCCTGGCTGCATTGAGGTCATTTCCTGCTAATAAAAAAAGAATACGACTTAAGAAGTATTTGGTATGTATTAGAGAGTATTTAGGGAGTATTAGTATCAAATATGTATTCAATACTGGTAGGACACCTATTTTGGAGTATCAATGCTTCATAGGGGGAGACATAAGGATGGGGATGCAATGATTATCTTCAAAGGAGGTGAAATAGATATTGTCTAGATAGAAATTCAGAATAAATCACAATGGATTTAGTCACCAAAACAAGAGGCATGTTAACCCAACGATACTAAATTGAAGCCTTTCATAGAACACAGAGGACATCAACGTGCATAAAACTTGAACCTTAGCAGGGAAAGCATCCGGAAGTACCAAGTAAAGGTGAATGAATTGGTTTGCAATAAAGAACAAACAAAAAACCAGATTACATATTGAAGTTCTTTAAAAAGTGAAATCCCAAAAACAGAGGAGGTAGAAACAATAAAGAGAAGAAGGAAGATTGGCATTTAGCAAGAGGAATGGTGACTAACCTTGAACTACTTCAAGGAAGCAACTATGACAGCCTTGCTGTAAGCTACTACTTAGCAGAGAGGGTTGAGACATGAGCTGGTGTCAAATGCTAATCAAGCAATGTCATGCATAATTTTTCTTCTTCTAGTGTTTATCGACTGGATACAACATGGATACGACAAGATACAGATTAGGAGTATTCGATACGTATCCACGGAGTATTGGTATCAAATACGTATCGAATACGGGTACGTCACATGTTTTGGAGTATCCGTGCTTCATAGTATAAAACTTTTATATATATGAGGGATCTGTGACGCCTTTAAAAAATTTACTTGACGCACGCACACACAAGAAGTAACATACTTTCTGAAACGGAAAGAATGAAGGGGGACCATTTGTTTTTTATATGCTCCTCAGATTTACGGATTCACATGACGCACGCCACACACATAGACACACACACGAGCGCACACACACGGTTTTGTGTTCCATAGTGACAAGTTCGAGATTCAACAACTTTTTCGGCTGGCTAGAAAAAATCGGAAAAAATCAGAAAAAATCGTGAAAAGATCGATATATCTTGGTCAAAGTTCGGTCAAATATTCTGAAATAGTTGAGAATAAGTCGGCTATATATACCTATATACATTTATATACTTATATATGTATATATACATACCTATATATATTTATATATGTATATATATACGCACACCTTGCCAGGACTTGTCACAAATGTGGCGAGCCCTGAGGAGGGGTTCCTCAGTCACCAAAAGTATATGCATGTATACATACACATATATACATATATATGCATGTATATTTATTAGATAGAAATGTAAATATTAAGGTCACTAGACGTACAATCTTATTGAGTGAAAAAAGTAGGAATTTAAGAATAGTTGAATAATAACAATGGACTGTCGGGAGAGTGGCGGGTTGGTGATTTAGTGTATATAAGGAGTTCTCTCTGTACATGGATTGCTAAAAAACAGCAAACGACCTGAAAGAGAAAAATTGTGAAAAAACGTGAAAAGTCATGAAGAATCGTGAAAAATCGGAAACCGACGTATTAATCGTGGTGAACATTCCGGATCCTATAAAATGGCAAAAAATCACCAATTTTTCATAAAATTCGGAGACTTTTGTTACTATGTTGTGTTCTAGGGATTGATGTCCCCCCATCAAGAAATCAAGAACATAAGCAGCACGGCAGAATGTGAGTGCTGAGAAGGTAAATATGGGAAGAGAAGATAGACAATACCATGGTTGCTTGGTCTTAACTACGATTGCTGCTCAGTCAGTGAAACATGCTAGATTTTGTCATTTTTTGACAGGTTTTCTCAAGGCTCACAGACCCACCCTTTCTGATGTATTTTGAGAAAATTGCCTTTGACCGCAATGAAAAGAGTATTATTCAACTAGTCTCTCATTCAGGCTATTGTAGGTGAAACGCTTATGGTTTTAACAGATTCAAAGGAAAAAGTCAGGCCTAAAGTGGCCTTGGATCTAAAGAGTATTATTACTCAACTACTATCTCATTCACACTATTGTTAGTGTGTATGGTTCTTCATTGTCAATGAAAAAGGTCATGCCTAAGTAACCCCTTGCCGATCCAGAATCTCTAGCTTGATCCACCTGAAGTCTCTCGTGATAAATCTTATATTTTTGTTTTTAAAGTATGTTGAAATGTGTATACTTTCTATATTTTTTAATAAAAAATATCAAATATATATACTTAATAAAGCAGCAGCACTCTCTTGTTTCTCCACAAACCGTCCGTTCAAGATTTATTGACCTAATAAATATCAATCTATCATGGTGTTCAACTATGTTACTGTATGCGGTGAGGGTGTTACATTACTAGTATCCAGCAATAGACAGTTTCTATTTAGTGAATTATACTTCCCACCCTTATTATATCAGGAGTGTATGGTCTTTGATTCATATTTCACATTCTACTGATGTAGGCTCTGATTATGCAGAATTTTATAAATTTGTTAATTTTTGGTCTCTGTGCGCAAGTGTGAAACAGTGGACAAGTTAATCAAAACTAAATAAGTTGTCAACTTGATCTATGCAGCCACAAATCTCTTTAAGATGCTGCTGAAATATAGACCTGAAGACAAAGCCGCAAAGAAAGAACGCCTTCTTAAAAGGGCCCAGGCTGAGACTGAAGGTAAACCTGTTGAGTTGAAGAAGCCCATTGTTGTAAAGTATGGGTTGAACCATATTACGTATCTGATTGAGCAGGTATTCATTTGGCTTCCCCTTTTGTTGTTTTGTGATTCCACGTTTACTTTTGTGTACTCCGCTATCTGTGGGTATTGTATATATTGACTTTTTCTTGCCACCACTGCAGAAAAAGGCCCAGCTCGTAGTGATTGCACATGATGTCGACCCAATAGAGTTGGTTGTTTGGTTACCCGCTCTTTGTAGGAAATTAGAGGTTCCGTATTGCATTGTCAAGGGCAAGGCACGATTGGGAGCGGTTAGTTATAACAATATTTTATCTAACTCGTGATTGGTATCGTTTTGATTGTTATAGCGAAATTCCAATTTTCAAAACTATTGTAGGTTGTTCACAAAAAGACTGCAACTGCTCTTTGCCTAACCACTGTGAAAAACGAGGATAAGCTTGAATTCAGCAAGATCCTGGAAGCTATCAAGGTAAGCAGATATTTTTTGTAGCTAGCCAGGGCCCTCTGCCATGAAAAATAATAAACTATTCATTTAACATTGTTTCATTGCAGGCAAATTTCAATGACAAGTATGATGAGGTAAGGAAGAAGTGGGGCGGTGGTATCATGGGTTCTAAGTCCCAGGCCAAAGCTAAGGCAAAAGAGAGGCTTTTGGCCAAGGAAGCAGCTCAGAGAATGAGCTGAAAAGTTTTTTTTTTTTTCATAGGCTCTTTGTTGTCTTATTGGGACCGTGTAAAAGTTTTTTGCCAGAATCAAAAGAATTTATAATGAAATCATTTTCAAAATTGGAATTCTGAGTCTGCATGTTCTACAATGGCAAGTATCTACATTTAGCAGCCATTTTGCTGAGGTGTGAGCTTGGCACAGTATTAGTCCGTTTTGGGTAACTGGTTTAGTGATTTTTTTCTTATCAAATCAATTCACGTATAACATGATGGCTATCACGGTTACATTTTGTTGTTTTCATGATTCTTTCTCAAACTAGGCGCGATTAAATCAAATCTATTCATAATGTTATAACCAGTTATACTTTTCTGGTTAATCTATGTTGTCAGTTGATATGTCAATTATCGCGATACATGTAACCTACGATAAGTGTTTTCTAGTTTCTTGTAAGTTGTGTTGATTTTCTCTTCTAAACACATTCTACGAGTTCATTCTTCTGAAGTCCGGATTATGGAATCTCCGGGCGTGTACTGCAAGAAATGTTTACCTGAGAATTTGAAATTAGAATTCGAACAGATTTGGTCAGGAAGTGCAAATTTTTTTTTATAGGTAAGGTTTCCTAAATCTAAATTCTGGACTCGACGTGAGGACATAAATAGAAATTTCCAACAGTTTCATTTTGGTTCTGTATATATTGGATCCTTACGTCTGGGTTTATCATCAAACTTAATGAAGCTTTGCCCTCCTTACAGAGTTGGCAAAAACCTGTGTTTTTTTACATCCAAGCCTTGCACGATACCTAAATTAAAAAAAAAATTGCATGTAAACCCTGTTGTGCGGTTTTTATATATAGTCTATATGTATGCCTTTTTTTTTAGTGAAAGATAAAGGGTAGCTATGTATAGTTGATATCTTTATCTTTGCGTTGCTTGGTTTCTCAACATTCCATTTTGATTAAATCATCTACATTGTATTAGTGTCGAGTTTGGATGTTTTTGACATCCATGTTTTTTTGTAGATTGTTATTGGAAAGTAGTTGCTTAAATCATAGATTTTATACTTACTGTATTTTTTTTTGTAAGTATGCATGTTGAAAATCAAAGTTCATGTGTCAAAGGCTCGTTCAAAATGCCAAGTATTGCTGATTCAATAGAAAACTTGGTAATTTAAAATCAAGCAACAAAAACAACAAATTCACGCTGCTTTCAAGATTGCTTTGTCACCCAAACACTTTATTTGTTTCGTATTAGGAAAGTTGAAAATGCACAACATGCCTTCTATTGTTAAAGGTGAACTACTTCTTTTTCATAGGACTCGGCACAAAAAACCTTGCAATCGGCCATTCAAAGGTGGCTCCATGATTAAAAGCAAGCAATCACTCCTTTATGTGTTGTCGGAGCTCACCCTCATCC